>CP136883.1:12990000-14190000 GCA_033000465.1 Sciaenops ocellatus | reverse complement strand
TCAGAGATGCTCCGCTCCCTTTTGGAAATCAATTCCCCTCACATTACTCTTTTTATTTTTCAACCAGTGCTGGCCATGATTCAGTAGATGAGGGGGAAAATGGGCAAAAATGTCCACTTTGTTTTCCAGTCAATTTAAGCACCTCGCTAAAGGAGTTTATGTGAAACTGAGTGGAATCTTCTCCTCCGATGATATCCACCTAAACCCCGATGGCTTATGAACTCTTGAGTTCCCTTGCTCTTTTCTCTCTCCTCTTTCGCTCTTTCTTCTCAGCCTTCACCTTGGATTTCCTCTTGTTATCCCTCTGTGCAAGTTGGAGCCAATTTGCCCTAAGTGCTGGAAACTTGCTGAAACTTTGCGTGTGTTTATGTATTACGCTGGTGTGTGTGAGCTCGCATGCCTGCGTGTGTGGAAAGTCAGCAAAGGTTGCCGGTAACGGAGAGGCCACAGAGTGTACCACAGCGCTGACATGATGACAGATGAAGATAAAGAGGCTACTATTAAAAATAGGAGGGGTCTGTTTTCAGATGGGCCTTTGTGGGCACGTGCAAGACGAAGAACGCGCAATGGCGAGAAATGAGGGTTGGGCCGTCCGAAGGCGTGGGAGGGCACACAGGCCCAGGGCGGGCCTATGAGAACAAGGCGGGGGGCTCATATGTTTGGCCGCACAACTAA
The DNA here is from genome assembly GCA_033000465.1 of Sciaenops ocellatus. NCBI lineage: Eukaryota > Metazoa > Chordata > Actinopteri > Sciaenidae > Sciaenops > Sciaenops ocellatus. The sequence continues at coordinate 14,189,325 of CP136883.1, read as the reverse complement.
AAGATCTTTCTTTTTTTCCTCCACAAAATATGGGTAGCAAAATGTCATGACAGTGCAGATAGAAGGATAGAAAAAGACAGAGAGCAAAAAAGACTGCTGAAAGATGGCCAAGACTGATAGGGCTCTGAAAAGTAGCTCTGTTAGGTCCTTTGGTGGGACAAGCATGTGAACAGAGGCCAACATGGCTGCTGCTGAGATACGGGCTCTCTCATAAGTCATGCCTCACTTTCCCCACGTCCCTTCTCGGTGACACATCAGGTATCTCCAGGAGATATATTGAGAGAGAGTGAGGTAGATGAGTGGGTAAGATTACACGTCTTGTCAGACCTGAACATGTGTAAAACCCACGGCTGGTGGATCAGTTGATGGATGTGATGAGTAAGAACGTTTGGATTGCGCTCTGTTTTTTTGCTGATGAACAAAACAACACATTGACACACACATATTTGATAAGTTCATAGATGAAAAGGAAGAAAAATATCTTCAGTTGCTCAGATCTTGTTTGTTAGCTCCCTCTTTAAGCTACTTTATTTGTAAAAAAAAAAATAAAAACAACCTGCATCATGCGTTTCTGAGTGTGTGTGTGTGTGTGTGTGTGAGTAACCTGAATCTGGCTGTAGTGGGAGGGCGCTCTAAACTGGTGTTCAGTGTCTCTATCATCACCAGCAATCTGTTTCAGCACGTCCACACACTGCACACATGCTCTCATCAGCAATGGAAAAGCTCTACATTCCTTTCAAAATCTCCATGCTGTGTTTAGCACATAGGCATTTAAAAACAAGCTGTCTTTATTGCCTCACACATCACCGTGCTGTTGACTGTTTGGTTGGAACCTCAATGACTGTATACAGAGGAAGTGGCAACAATGTGTTGTATACGTCTTATCTGTAATCGGCATCAGAGTGTCAGACAGTAGTAAAGCCTGATTTTCCTGGGCGCCGGCCCACTTGGATCTATAGGCAGTCTGGGTTCAGTCTGGGTTTTTAGTGTCCCTGTCTACTGTACAGATAAAGAGAAACATCACAGATATAAAATGGTATCAGAAAACATTTAAATATCCTGTGTTTATTTATTGTGTCTAAAAGTCCGCTCTAATCAGCGCAGTTAAACATGATTGAAAGCAGCAGTCACACAAAATGACCAGTGAGTTGGCAGCCACTGAAAATGAAATATTTCCAAAACCAGAAACAAAAGCAGAGAACTTTGTCAACTAAAACAAATCATGCAGTCAGGAAAAAAATGGCCATAGGGAACTTGATGAAATGGGGAGAGTATTTGCAGAAACAGAAGGGGAAAAAAAAAAAGAATTAAGGAGAGCGATGGAGAGACTTGTGAGCCAGAGAGTGAGGGAGAGAAGGAGGGAGGGCAGGATAAGTTTGGGGGGAAAGTTAGTGGCCCAGTGGGGGTTTCTTCTAGAGTTCAACCTCTCTTGCTGGGGAAGGAAGGGGAGGAGGGAGGGGAGGCAGGGAACGGCCTAGGTCAGCAGCAGTATGGAGTATGTGTAGATTAGATGTCTAAACTCACTCCGCAAACCCTCTGAAGCGCTTGAAGACTCACAGCTCACAGCGCTGTGTGCCAATAATCGGAGAACCTGGGGTTAGTGGTCTGAATTATAGTCTCAAACACAGTAAAAAGAAATGTCAAAACCAGGACAGTGTCAGATAGGGTCCATAAATCTCCAAAAACAAAAGAGTTTCAAGTGTGAGCACATGATATTATAAATCGATTGTGTTGCGGCTCGCCGGTCCAGCGGAGCAGTCCTGGCAAACCACACTGATGTAACATAGAACATTTGAACACCAGGGGAATAGTCAGTTTTTAGTTTCCAGGATGCTGTATGAAACTAACAGCGAGAGAAAAAAAGACAGGAAGGAGACGAAAGACGAGTGTGAGAAGAATGTTTGTGGATCACAAAAATGTGACTTGGGGCAGTGATGATTTAATCTGAAATGCATCCAGATCAGATTTTTTCTTTTTTCTTTTCTTTTTTTTTTTTTTTTTTTGAATTATTGTGTAAGTGGGTGGGTGGGGAAGTTAGAAAAAGAAAGTCCTTTTTAACAACAAGCTGTGAGCAGGGGCATCTTTGATAGATAACAGTTTGTTACCTAGCCTCACTGTTCTATTCTTGCTGTCATAAAGCTTCCTCTTTATGACCTGACAGCTGTATGAAGAAACACATAAAAACTACTGATGTTGTCGACTGTTTGATGGGACAAAAGAGCTGTTAAATGTGTGTGTGTGTGTGTGTATGTGAGGAGTATCAGCCCACATGTGAGTATGACTGCATGAGTGTGCCAGCTTAAGAAAATAAACAAGAGGCCTCAACTGAAGAGAAAGCTTTTTTACGTCAATAAACGCTTCAATGAAAATGAGTCAAAATGACCCAAAACTTGAATGTGTGGTTTCTTTCAAGAGACAGGAAAAGAGTGAAGTGTTAGACAGAAGGGGAGGAGGGAGGAGGGAGGGCATTGTGTGTTTATGGAGAGCGTAGCCAGCAGCACAGATTGACAGGAAATGTTGTCTTTTTTGCCTGCTGGGCTGTACCACTTGTACTGGTCTGATGGGGGGGGGTGGGGGGGGATGAATGTGTGGGGCACACAGACTAAAGCCATTCTATTATCATATATCTCCCATTGTATCAGGCTGTTTGCTTTAGCTCAGTCAGAGTCTATTCGTCTACTGAGCAACAGTTAGGACCAGTGACAGGCTATTTTATTGACCACAGACCGCCTATTGATTTCCTTTGATTTACCGTCACTGTGAGGGCACTGTCATGTTTTAAATTGAATTGTTTTAGCAGAACACAGAACAGCCTGTGTTAAAGAAGGCGAAAAGTGGAAAGCAGATATATATTTTTCTTGTGGCGTGAGTCTCAATGATGCAATCAGGTTGCTTTTTCTCTATTACAATTCATTACTTGCACAACCGCATCACATCTGCATCGCTGCGTTTATTTCTTTGCAACGGTTGCTTGGAGATAAATCACAAACAAGGTCAAGTGAACCTGTGAGAAGTGTGTCCAGCACATGGTGTGTTTGTATATTGGGGGTATTTGTCTGTGTAAATGCACTGCGGGGATTGAGCAAGGCAGCCTCATTCATCACTGTTAAAGCACTTCCAGAGGGAGAGACAGAAAGAACTGCCCATCCTCTGTTCCCTCAAACAGACAGAGAGGAGGGAGGGATTTACCCTGGCATCTGGTTTCTGGGTTCAACCACAGCACAATGTTCTTTCTCTCTCTCTTGCTCTCTCTCTGGCTCTCTTTTCTCACACACACTCATACTCTCAACCGGCCAGTGGCTGGACTTTAATATGGTTATGATTAGAGACGGGGGCTCAGGGAAGGGAGGGGAAAGGGGCTCATATTTACTGCAGGGGAATTGGGGGAGGTGCAATGTAAAGACAGACAGAGACAGGGACCAGATCTGAATGGGACACGGAGGGAGGTGGTGAGGTGGGGGGGCTCTGTGTTTGTTTGCATACGGAGCTGAAATATGAAACACAAAAGCAGACGGACGGACAAAAAAACAAGAGAAGAATGGGAATAGAGTTTTGTCCTCTAACTAGATCAGTTCTTCCTCCAGTGCTGGCCGGCCCCCTCTCCTCCCTCGCCTTCCCACCCCCCGCCTCCTCCTCCTCCTCCTGGGTCCCTCTCTCTGTATCCCTCCCTCTCTAGCATTCTCTCTCGCTCTCTCCCTCTCTCTCTCTCCACCCCCTCTCAGAGCGTCATGCCGAGGCAGTTGGTTTGCTCCGCCGTGTCTGGGGCTCAGTGAGAGCTGTGAGAGGCTGTTATTTAGGTCTGTTACAGCAGACAGGGAGCAGCTCACCCAAGGGCAGGGGGAGAGTAGAGAGTAAGCGTCACGCTCAGCTCAGCTCAGCTTCAGCTTCAGCTTCAGCTTCAGCCAGGCAGGAACCAGATCTGCCTTCCAGCTTAGAGGGAAAGAGGGGAAACTCCAACATCGGCAGGAAAAAGGACAGCAGAGAGAGTGACAGCAAGAGATAAGTGCAGGGAGGGAAGGGAAGGTAGCAGATCTAGCTAGCTTGTTGCTGCAGTTTGTTGTTGTCACTGCCTCAGCGAGTGACGTGAACGGTGGAAACAGGGCAGGACGCAGGCAGGACTGAGGGCTCGTAGTGATTTTTGCTGAGGGAGGGGGGGGTTACCATGTTCGACTGTATGGAGGCTCTGGGAATGGGCCCCCGTCAGCTCTATGATGTCACCAGCCGCGGTGCGTGCATGCTGCGGAAGGCAAGCCCCTTCTTTGCGGGGCTGGACCCCTTTGCTTGGACGGGCAGTGCCAGCGTTCAGTGTAAGTGGCATCCTGTTTGGATTTCTCGTATGACACAATCATGTCTCTCTCTGTTTTTCTGTCTCTCTCTCTCACACACACAGTCTCACTCCCTCCCCCCTCTCGCTCTCTCGCTCTCCCTCTGTCTCTCTTATTGCTGGCTTGCTTACCCCTCAGGACTCGGCCAAGGGGGCTGCTGTCAGGGGCTACAGAGCAGCACAGGAAAAGACTGGGACAGGCAGTCTCCTCTCCTCTCCTCTCCTCTCCTTTCCTTTCCTTTCCTCTCCTCTCCTCTCCTCCCCCTTACAGCCCAGAGCCAGTTTGAGCTGCTCAGCCATCTGAAAGAAACTCTCTGCTATGATATGATAGGCACTGTGTGTCCATGTGTGTGATTGTGTGTCCATGTGTGAGCTGTGAGTCCATGGAGTCAAGTTTCAGTGACAATGTGAGCCACCTGAAGTTTGACCTTGCCAGGTGCCATACACTAAAAACAAAACTATTAGTAAGCACACATGAGGAAGAAAGTTGGTTAGAGACAGGAAGAGAAAAGACTCACGTTTTGGTTACACATGCATGTTAGGTTTATCTTCCATTCATTGTGTGATTCTGTATGAGTTTCGTTTCTGAAGTATTTCTCATGAAAGGTTATTGACAAATTGTGGTCTGATTAATATTACACATAGTGAAAGTTCTGTGCAGCCTGTGCAGTCCTGTGCAGAGTTTTGTTTATGCTCCTGGATACTAGATGGATAATGATATTCCTTTCGAGCCAAACAGCCATGAATTAATAAGTAGATTAATTATTTAATGGAAAAATGGATGAATAAATTAGAAATGTGGAATGCATATGCAGTCTTCAAGAAGCTGAGGGATATTCTGGCCAGCTTTCTTTACTCAATTTTTCTCTGTCAGACCCTCATTTTTTCCCCTCTCCCTCCTTCCGCTACTGACTTCAGACAAGGCTCTGACTCTAACAACAGGCCTGTCTCTGGACAGACAAAACTGGGGTCCATTTCCATACACTTCCAGGGGGCCGCTACTGCTGTGAGAGAGCGTGTGAGAGTGGAAAAGGAGTGGGGGTGTATATGCACGGTATGGTGGGATAAGTGTGGAAGGAGCCAAGCCAGATATGACAGTGGAAAAACAATCAAGAGTACAAGAAGTGATAGAGTGGTGGGATAAACAGCTTATCTGTGTTCTCGTTTTTGGGACGCTTTTTAAATTTGGTTCTGAATTTTTTTGTTTTGTATTTTTCTGTTTGTTCATCCTCCTGCTTTTTGTTCCTTTTTACTGCCTCTCGGGGGGGGAGTCATCTGTCTTCATTAATCGTGAAGACACCAGCGTTTCAGTGGCTGTCATGCACACTGGCTGAGCTTTAATGAAGACAGATGCCCTGTCAGTGGAGGCCGAGGCCAGGGGGGACTCCAGCCAGCCCAGCCTGCTCTGCTTAGCTAGGGGAGCCCTGATGATAACAACATGAGATTTGTTTATTTAATCAATCAGGCCTCTTTGGCCTCTCCTTTTAACCCATTCACACACATGCATACATTTAAAAATCAGGCCTCCAGATTCCAGAGGTGCATTTTTCTTTTGGGTCTTTGTTCCAGAAAATCAAAGAGATAAAAAGTTCTCGACAAGCTGCCCTGAGGGTGAGGGAGCTGAGTCTAGCAGAGCAGAGCAAAGTGGAGGCTAGTGTGGTGTACTGTTTCAAGCCCTCTGTGCCCAATAACCTTTGTAAACAAGGCCGCCCTATCCCCACACGAGGAGCCATAATGCCTCTCTTTACTGAAGCAGTTGCCCCTCATTGTCCTCATCAATGAGGCTGATGAATTGATGTTTGAGTCTGATATCTCATTAAGCCGGCCCAGCTGCACAACAGAGGGACCTGTCTGGCTCCTAATGCCACACTCACACAAGCGCACACACTGCACACCAAAATAACCACTGGGTTTGTAAAGAGAGTCACCTGGCCATGGCATGATACTCAACAATGAATTACTTACTCAAACTGTGTGCTTTTCTGTTTGCAAAAAGAAATTCAGCAGTGTGGAAAATGGTGGTGGAAAAAGTGTGCTTTGAGGTGAATTTCACACAAACATGGATGCAGTTAGAAATCTTAAAATTGTCAGTATAAATGTGATAACTTGTGGAAAAACGCAATAAAATATGTTTGCCCCCCTGAATGTGACACAAAATGAGTATATCCTATTGTCCTGGCTGTAAATCTCCTGCGGTGATAAGTGTCACTGTTGTTGGCCGTTAGCCCGGGACAGTCAGAAGACTTAAAAGTGTGTGGTCAGTTTTCCTGTTTTTTTGTTCAACAGTGGGAGACCTCAATGTCAGAGGTTAGTCAGAGGCTACGGCCTGGCCAATGTCAGATCTACACCATGTGTGGTGGCCTTGTCAACTTGCTGAAAAGGAGACCCTTTCCACCAGCTTAGCTTGTGTAATGCTCTTAAGTGCCTTCTACCATGGAGCTGGTACTACATCTGAGCTGCCCTGCACATAAGGATAATGGACACTGATTTAGTCATACGTCAATGAGAACTGAATTAGTCAACTGCCAGGGAAGCCATTTGAGAGAGCCTATGCAGACCAATCCCCACTCTGTCAATGTTCATTTGCGTAGAAGAATGAGGCAATTACGCTTAGCAGTTCTCCAGGGTCAGAAGAAGGGGAAGTGTATTTTTCTCACCAAAACACACTCGTAGCTCGATCCCTTTGAACACTATTTGGATATTAATCGTGATGCTTGCAAGCGATACAAACAAGAGAGTGACATGGCAAGTAACCGATCGCCGGAGTAATCCATCACCATGCGTGCAATCACACACACACTGTGTTACACAGGCACACACGCCTCTTTGTTTTCCCTTAATGTGCTGTTCAAATGTGAATTGAGGAGCTAATTGAAATGGGGGTATATCTCGGCAGCAATGGCAGAGAAATAAGAGCTTCCTGTGACCGCTGGCACATTCTGGCCCCGATCATTTTCTCCCTGATGGAAGTCCGCAGTTATTTCATTATAATTACAAAAGATTCAATTAAAAGATTAGAATGCCTGAGGGGGCAGGACTGGGAATAGATAGTGGTATCTTGGTTGGCGGGGGGTGGTGTGTATGTGTGTGTGTTTTTGTGTGTGTCTAAGAGGGAGAGTGAAGGAGTCTTATAATATCATGGTAGCAGTTCTAATGAGGACTTGTCAGTGCTGTTATATATACATAAACCTTGTTGATCCTTTTAAGATAATGTCAAATGAATGTGCTGAAGTTAAAAGGGCTTAAGTAGTCAGCTGGTCCAAGGTCACTGAGTCGTAATTGATATGCCTGGTGGAAAAAACCTTTACGTGTCTCTGAAAACAGTTACGGCACAACTAAATTACAAGTACAGAGTGAAATGTGCAAAACACAGCAGCACGAGAGAACCCCTTTTTTATCCTGTATTTCCAAACTCTAATCAAAAAAAACTTTTAGAGTCTGGTCAGTAAAGAGCCCTTGTTTCGCTAAGCTGCTCTCTGGGGAAAGATGCATTACTATGTATGCATATGTTTAGGTATTTATATGTTCGTGTATCTGTGTACTGTCATGTCTAAATGATACTCTGCTCCAGTGGCTCTGACAGCTGCAGAAAATGTTGCATTCACACTGATATTAAATGTAATTTAATTTAATTCTAACCGCATAATAATTATTTTTTACTATATTACATTACAACATGGAAAACATTTTTATAGCATGAAGCCACTTTCAGTATAAGGGCTACTTGTGTTGCAGTATCACACCACCTTGCTAACAGATCTGTCTCAGCCCTGCAGTAATAGCCAAGCCCATTAATAGGCAGCGACGCCTATAAATAAACAGATTCAGTCCCTGCAGTTGCTTAAGGTTTATTCCACAAGTAGTCTGTTTTCATATGTGGTTTTGCTTATGCATAAATATGAGGAGTGTCCGCCAGTGCTTGCGTGTGTGGAGTCTGTATGTGAATGCATATATGTCAATGTATGTAGTGTTTACGTGCCTGTTCGGATGGCGTTGGGCACCCAGACTGCTGTGTCAAAACCCAGAGACGGACAATGTGCCAGGCTGGATTCCACAGGCCTGTGTTGGAATCCAGCTCCGCTCTAATAGTAGTTTATAGCCCCTCAGCAGCGTCAGTCACACCACTGTAAATAAAACTCATCAACCGCCATGTGGAGGCTGAACCTGTCACGTCACACTCTTTGTTTGTCTTTTCCTGTCCATCTTTTGTGAAATTTTTTTGCCGTATTTCACAAGAGCGCTTACGCTGAAACATTAGCAGGAAATTTCGTGGAACACAACATGACAAAAAAGGCTGTTATGAGGCAACTGGGCCAACAGTTTGCCCCTTTGTATCAGCAGAGTATAAAATGTGGACTTTCATAAGTTTTTACACAATAGTTTGCTGGTCACGGAGGTATTGTGGCTGCCCACCCTAACACCCATGTCTGGCTGCTGCTATTGTAGCTGTTTACTGAGAACAGCTCTTTGCCTGCCAGGCACATTTTCCCTTGTACAAAGGCGTGGGCAATTGGCAGGCAATGTGTGTGTGTGTGTGTACTCATGCATACACCTGTGAGAGTTTATTTCACTGGTCAGCACGCAATGTGCAGTTACACATGTGTGTTTGTGTATAGTGTATATAGGAGTGTGTATATGTCACAGAGCCATGTGTGAGCTGAGCGTGAAGAGAGCAGTTCTGTTACCACCATGTTATTGACTGACGGCTTGGCTCGAGCGTTGCTAGGGGCTCAATGTTATGAGAAACGGAGAGCTCGGCCAGCCAAGCCGGGACTAGAAACCCAGACGAGCCCGACTGTCCTCCCTCTGTGTATGTGTGAATGGGCTGTGTTTACGCAGCCGACAGTGTTTGGCAGGGAGTGGTGGGCGGCTGGTGTAGTACAGCTATTATCTGGGCTCAAGGGTGGAGAGTGATGGAAGAGGAGTTGGCCGAAGGAGAGAGGGAGGGGGAGGAAAGTCCGTTGGGGTTCTTTTCACTTGGACATTAGTCAAATTCTGCCAATGTGCATGTTTGCAACTGCCATGACCACTACTCTGAAAATGGTGTATGAGCTCATTTGTATATAGGTGCATTTGTTTGTGTGTATATTTTGCCTGCGTGACCACTGAGGTGGAGAACAGGTGTGTGTAAACTGACATGCCTGTAATTGTGTGCTAAGCTGACAGTTTGGGACTTTTTACGGGGCGAACATGATCGTCAATGGAGAACTTCACAGATGCCTCCCTGAGCATATGTGAGTGTCTCTTTTGTGTGTGTTCACTGACTGAGTGTGTTTACATACGTACATGAAAGTTATTGGGATAAATCAGATTAAGGGAAACGGGAGTATGTAAAGTTACGGGAGTAACTTTACATACAACTGGTGAGTAATCAGATTTCTCTCCAACCTACTGTCATATTTTTGAACCAAGACTCTCAAACCACACAGTTTTTCCTGTCACTGTGTGAACTTGTTCGAATTTTACAAATAATCTATTGTATAGCTATGGAAACATATTTATTTATTTTAGTTTCTGTTTCAGTCAGGTTTGTGATTTATTTATTTTGGATTCAATAATGCGCAGTTACAGTAATGATCTTTCCTTTCATTCCACTGCATTGCCTCTGTTGGCTCTCTGTCATGCACACATGTAAAAAATATAAACCTGGTTAATGTAAATGTGGCTGTCTAAATTTATTTTTTACATAATCTGTCCTAAAAATTAGGCTACTGCAGAAAACTGACAATTACCACATTACTGAAGTGCTTGTAAACACACTCACTGTTTCAGTGGGCCCCTGCCGTAGATATTTTGCTCTGAATCTAACACAAGTAGTGCATTCTCACTTACACACATGACACGCACTCATGACACACACTCACGAGCAGGCAGGCATGCATGAACGCACAGTAAAAAAAAAAAAAAAAAAAAAGCACATGCTCTTCGGTGGCTACAAACTAGCAGAGAATACAGTGTGTCCATGTCTTCACTGGAGTGTGACCTGTGATTGAACAAGAGCTGGCTGTAGTCATCCTGTCAGTAGGCCTGGATTTATCAGCTCTTGCTCCTCTGTTTGAGCACCTCACATTTGCCAGAAAACAGTGAGAGAAAACCAGCCAGCCAGACAGACAGCCAGTTAGACAGGAAGCGATCCAGCAATGGAGTTAGGGGCTGCTTGGGATGATTTATGCCTTGTTCAGGAATGCTGAATGAGTTCAGGGTACACTGCTGTTATGGGAACTGACTGAATGAACATTGCTTACTTTCTCAGTGACGTATCTGTATTCTCTGTATGGTAATAGTCAAAATTTCAAAATGTGACATTATTACCCCATATTAATCTGGCATGGAACTTCCAACACATCAAGAGGCAGACAGAAGGAAATGAATCACTGTGTGGCCCCAATCTGAATTTCTTGTCAGAGCTCTGCCAGCGTCCGCCCAGAGGCCAAGTTGGGCAACCTGTTGGCAGTTAGTTGCCAAGCAAAAGTGAAAAACTCAGATATGCATCACTGCTCCGCCAAGCTACTCAAAGCAGAAGTTTCTCAGAGTTACTTCTACATCTGATATGACTCTGAGTGTTTGTGCCAGTTTTAGGGGATTTTGTGCCAGTGTTGCAATAACACATGCATATGGACTATAAATCACTCAGACATCAGGAAGCTACAGTCATTTTCTGGCTGCTCTCACATTGTTCATCTGTCTATCTCACTCCCTGTTTCTGTCTTTGCTTTTGGCTTCCTCACAGCGCTGCCTTCAAAGTCCTTTCAAATTAACGGATGGAGGGAAAATGTAGCCATAAATGCAAATGTGGAGTCAGTAAAATCAGAAGAGACGTTAGATAGACGGCTATGACTTGATCGACATGATATGAAACGATTTTGTAAAACAGTAACTGAGCAACAGAATTTGCTAGGCCTATGAAAAAAAGAAAGAGGAAATACTTACTGAAGTGTGTGCAAACACAGAGATTTACGTGAGAATGAACTGTGTGCTACTACTTGTGGGTGTGATTGTTCCTTCCAATAAGAGGTTTGTGTTTGCACGCTTTGGTCTGCGGTGCTTCCCCAATGAGTTGGAGTGAATACTACTGTTGTTGTTTACGTTATCCTCCTTTCCCCTCACTTCCTCTGACAGAGCAAGGCTGCAGCTACAGCTGGGCTACTTCTACTTTTGTAGGTTTCTATTGTTGTGGGGAGGAAGCAATAGCAATTGAACGAGCACTAGTGGCCTTGCCAGAGACAGACAGGTGAGAGCCAGGGCTACAGATGGTGAGAGGAAGTCTGGGAGGACGAGAAACAACCTGAGGATCAAAGACTCAGGGTTTGACTCGATGACTCTCCTCTCTCCTCTACTCTCCTCACCTCGCCTGTCTGCCTGCCTCCACTCTCTGTCTGCTTCCTCGCCTGCCCGAGAGTTGTCCTGTCTTCTTGACATGATCAATGGCCCAGGCCTGCGCCGCATTGCCAGGTTTGGGTTCACTCTCAAGTCACTGGAGGAGAGCTGTGTTCCTTTCTGTCTTCTGGTGGGCAGATGAAGAGTCAGCTGGAGCTCACCACAGGGATGAGGGGGCACATTTTTTCCACAGATATGCACTTGACTGTCTGCTTTTCCCTGCACAAGCCATAAAGGCCACCGACTAAAATCCTTTCATTGAAATTATGTTTCCTTTTAATTTTCTCTCTCGTTTTAATACCTCCTTCCTCAGGTTTTGTACAAGGACATTTGAAGGAAACTTTCTTTTTTTGCTGGGTTCATGGGGGACAGGCAAGTTTGTCTGTTTGAAGCCAACTTGTGTGTTTCTTGACAGGGTTGTGTGGTGTAGGAAAAAGGGGGGTGTTTGCTGCCAAATGTTGGCTTGGCCAACTCCATCAAGAAAATATCAAAAGGCCCTTTATGAGGTGCTGTAAAGAAGAAAGGGTGTTTTGAGAGCACCACCAGACTGCAAGGGTATTTCCACTTTTTAAAAAGTGCCCTGAGGATACAGGCTTATCCCACCTGCTGCCTTTCCTGCTCTGCTCTGCTTGTGCGCTTTCTTTGGTGGAGCTGTAGATGAAGAAGTGTGAAGTGTGTGTGTGTTGGCAGGAGTTTGTGTGCCATGTCACATTGTGTCACTCTCAAAAGTCCAGAGTTTTGTCATAATGTAGTACTTGTGGCATGAAATGACGCCAAAACGTCTGACTCTGCGTACACGTATGGTCTCAGATTATATGTGTCTATCTCTCTCTGTGTTTCATGACTTTCTGTTGGTTCTGACAGAAGGGTGTAAATTCCTGAAGGTGTGTGTGTGTGTGTGTGTGTTAATGTCTGGTTTCTCACCACTCCTGGCCAGCTTGATGTCTTTTCACCACTCAAACCTGAGCCATCTCCTGGTCAACAGCCCAGTTTTATCATACACCTTTTTTTTTTTAAAAGTCAGCTTAGCAGGGCCTCTTTACAGGCGTGAGAGTGAATGTGTGTGTGTGTGTGTGTGTGTGTGTGTGTGTGTGTCTGTAGGAGCCCAGGTAATGAGCTTTCTGACAGCTGTTGAAAGGCGTTGCTACTGCTCAGCACCTTTAATGAAAGCATCCCCCCTCCTTGTCAACACACACACACATTCCTCCCTCCCTCCCTACCTCCCTCCCGCCTTCCTCCCAGCATATAAACAATTTCTTTCTCAGTTGCAGGTAGGTTACATTGTGAGCGCTTGTGTAAGTTACACAATAGGGACTTGATAGACCTCCCACCTGAAAGCTCACAGGTGACTCAACTGTGTGCAACAGAGCTTGAACAGAGCAGCAGTATTATTCAACCGCTGGGAAATGAACGCACATGTAAGAAGGTGTAGCAGTGAGGGACAGAAAAGTGGCTACAAAAGCAGTGACGGAGATCCTCCGGAAAGACTGGTACTGACAGGAGGAAGGAAATGAGTCGGTTGTGTGGGACCTTGTAGCAGAAACCTCAGAGGGATGGCAGGAAGACGTGGGCAGAGAAACAGAGAAAGAGAGTGAAACATGCTGGCACCACTGACATGGGTGTGGTACTTTCTTTTCCTCTTTCACGAAGCCCAGTTCTTCATAGAAACCTTTCTGATGGTCACTCAGTGACTCGCAGTCACCCTGTGGTGCTGTAGCCTCTGCCATAGGGTACAGGGCCAAGGGCACCCTCGAAGGCCCCACCTAGTGTGCCAGCAAGTCTTCCAGCCCACTGTTCACCATCCTCTCTCAATCTGCTCCCCTTCTGCCACTGCTGTCAGCCCAGTACCCACCCCTCTTTTCACAGTGAGCCCTACTGTGTGCCCCTCTCTCACACACTGCCTCCAAGTCTCACACACTCTTTTACTGCCCAGTGCATTCGACAAGAACATGCAAGCTTTGGAGGCTGTTTAATGAAGGTAGAGATGGAGACAAAGGCCCCACGTGCCTGTGCTTGCATTTTAACTCAAACAGGAACAAAAAATCTGAAATCAACGAACCACACACACACACACACACACACACACACACTCATGGGAGGATATCTTAATGGGTAACAGTGGTGTTGCACTGCTGCACTGTTACGAACTGTCCAACATTTGCAAATCAAATAGAGGCTGCGGAAAGTGGGCAGTGCCCGTGGCTGGAGTGGAAAACACGCAAATGACATAAACACAGAGGTGAATACCTACAATTATGTCTGCGCCACTCTGTCATGTACTGTACTGCACGGTACTGTATGTACACTGTCCTCACACGGAAACAGCCTGTGCATTCACTCTCACATGCCAAGACTAGACTTCTGAAACGAGGACCCACTAAAGATTCAATCACACGGACAAGTCACGTAGACAAAATCTGCAGGCCTATTGTGAAAGAAAAACTTGTTACTGTGCCAGAATGTCATATGCTTCTTAGTTAAAAGGAGTGTGTTGCAACATAAAACACAAGCTGCATAGTCATGTCTTTTGCTCACATACATTAGAAACACTCCCTTTCCAGTTGAGTGAACACCAGGCAGCTTCAGTGTTGCCAGAAAGTCGCTTGTTTTTCTGTAGTACCTCTTCCTAGTCCGTCGTTTTCTCTCCTATCGTATCCGCTAAAGGGACGTTGATTGGCCCAGCTGACTTGACCTAGAATTTAATGTAATTGACCCAGTTGAAGTCACCTTTAGCTAAACTGCTATTTCTGTCGTGTGCAGTTACATTTCACATCAAATGAGGTTGAGGAGGACGATGATGTACGGCTGAAGCACTTAAGAATAAAGCACGGGAGTGCAGATTGTTGTGTATGGTTCCTAGTTTGTAACTCATGAATATTATCCTCCTCTATGCATGTGTGTGTAGTTTGCAGCCATTGAATAGTATCTCTGTGTGTGTATATGACCAGGGGATTAAGCCTGGTCAGTGCAGCTGGGCCACTTGTGTGCAGAGGGCATTGAGAGAAGGGATTAGGGAGTAAACTGATACTTAGCAGGAAACGAACAGTGGCTTCTGGTAACTCAGCTATCCCTCCTTCTTGCTTTCTTTTATCCTCTTCTCCTCCCCCAACAACAGCAGCCACCCACCTATCCCACTCCTCTCATCTCATCCGTCCGTCATCAGCTCACAGGCCTTGGCCGGCGGATTGTCATGCAAATGGTGCCCCAGGCCTCGGAGCACTGATAAGGAGGGCCTCTCATTTCACAGGGCTTTGTTTTCTAAACAGTGATGAGCTGAGTTGAGGAGACTGGGTAAAGGAGCTCAGGGCGGCTGCCTGAATGGGCCCTCTCACTGTGGCGCCCTGGGGTAAGTGGTGCGGGGGATTTGGATGGAGCGGGCTGAATGAGGCGGGTACAGGAGTCATGTTCTCTGGCAGGAACCAGGTTCAACATGTTGACGGAGCCTGATGTATTTTTTCTCTCTCGCTGCTGTCCGAATTTTCTCCAGGATGGCCTTTCTCTGTTTGGCTCGCTTTCTTTCTCCATTTAGACGGTGTCAGTCAGTGTTCGTTACTTGACGCCACATATGGTTTGTCCTTTTCTAAGGGGTTGTCAGCGCTCGGTCTGGAGCCTCATTTGCTGCTGTTATTATTGCATAAACACAGAGGTTCATGGCACGTTCAGAGGGTTTCTGCTCTCCCACTGACCCTGCTGCTTTGTTACATTCTGGCCAGGGAGATATGAGAACTGCTGTAGAAACATTCAGCGGGCGTAAACTTCAGGTTTTAGATTGATTTGCACATTTGGCTTCAGGATCGCTCTTAAAACTAATGGAAAACATCTTTGCCTCCAGCAAAGTAAGGCTTTCAAAGGAGGAATTTGAATGTGGATTCTGAATTGTCAAATATAAAAACACATATGAAAAACAGATGTTTGAGCAGCAGGCAACAAATGAAAATGTCTGACATATTTCTGTTACTATCATTAATGAGGTAGTAGCTGGCCAGTCACAGCAGCTGTAGCAGAAGTGGTAGTAATGGTCAGCTTGGTCTTGAACAAGACTTGCCCTCAGGAGCAACTGTGTCCTCTCCTCCCCCTTCCCCTTCTGCCCCTTTCTCTGTTTTTTATCAAATTCCTCTTTTTATGCCCCCTTTTTTTTTCCTCTTTTTGAAGTCTCCCCTCTCTTGTAAAAAGCCAAGCTGGTGGTTTTTTGCCTCAGCCTTGGGTGTGAGAGAGGGGAAGAGGGGGGGTTGTAGGTTAAGTTTAGGCTAGCCCTCTGTGCTTTCCATTGAAGGTGCTGGGGGGAGGTGGGGGCAGTAAAAGTTAGAATTTTAGAGCCTCCCTGTTTTTTATTTTATGATTGGCTTTTTTTACGGGCTGGGAGCTACAGCTGGTGGTGTGAATAGCTGCCCAAGGTGACCGAGTCCCAATAAAGTTTAGGCCAGCCGAGCTGGGGCCTCCAGTCCAGCCATGGGACCGCCTTTATAGGCCGCCTTACGAGCCTAGGCCTCTATTAAAACCTGGCAGGGCTGCACTGAGGAATTTAGGGCCAGGAAACAAGAGAAAAATAGGGTTTGTGTGTCAGGGGGTGGTGGGATGCAGAGTTGGGGGGTTGAAGTTTGAGGGTAACCAAGGGTGAAAATTGAAAGAGGTGCTGTTGGGTAAGATGTTCAAGTGTGCGGCGTATGGATTCCATACTTCCCTAGAGCAACATGTGTGTCTGTGAGTTTGTGCAGGCTAGCATGTGTGGCGAGGGTCTGGTCGTATGTGTGTGCAGCAGCTTATGTTTCTCTGGGGGAAGTATGGAATCCATATGCTGCACACTTGAACATCCAAAAGAGCCTGTACGTGCTCCACTTTGGAATATAGTGAAGTTTAATGTACCATAACAAGTATGTGACTCAAGGTAGCATTGACGTCACAGTTGTGCTCCACTTTGAAAGGTAGACAGAGAGCTTTGCAACAGCTCTGCATGCATGTGTGTTTGACGTGCGTCTACTCGGGGTGTGCAAGATGTCATCATGTGCTGTTGTCAGCCTGTGGAATGACGAAGAGCCAGCTTTGACTCTTGGCTGCAACAGCTTGTTCTGTTACCTGGCCTTATCATAGGAGCTGTCAATCGACAGCGCTGTGGTTTACTGCTATAAAAGAAGTTTTGTCTCCGCTGTCAGACAGTCATTCTTCCTTTGTTTCTTTGTGTGTTCACACGAAACAGTAATCTCCCCAACAAAATGCACCTGAGTGCTGCCCCTTAGGGTGGTAATTGGTGTCTGGAAGTAAAAACTGTTGCCTTTCTCTCTTATCTTCTCGAGCTTGTCCAACAGAGAGACGAGCTAAAAAAAGAATATGTGATCATGTATCTTAATCCACCTCCAGGAGAAAATTTTACCAGCTGAACCAACAGCAGTTACTTGGCATCGCAAATCAAATGAAAAAGAAAAAGGAAATGCTGTCAGTTGTCATATTTCGTTTGAATGAAGTTAAACACACTCAACCGTCTACATCATGTGTATTTGACATGTGACATTTCAGACTACACGGTAGCTGTCAGACAAAGATTTACAACAAATCACATGTTCACATGTGCTCTTCTCTCTTTTTGTGTTTCTTGTCCATAGCGGTGGAGACCCAGAGCACCAGCTCAGAGGAGATGGTACCCAGTTCTCCGTCACCACCTCCCCCACCTCGTATCTACAAGCCATGCTTTGTGTGCCAGGACAAGTCCTCAGGGTACCACTACGGTGTCAGCTCCTGTGAGGGCTGCAAGGTGAGAAGAACCTGCCATATCCCTGTGTGCTCCGCTTTGTCTGGATTTATTACATACATTTAGAAAAAATGCTGTGTTGCCAGAAATATTAGTTAAGTGCCTTTTCATCAAGATTAGAAAGGGCCTTGTATGCAGTCTGTACAACTTCTGTAATATGAGTTATAGTAGTGTAGTGTGAAAAAGGAAAACATTAAGAAGAAAGAAATAGAAAGTGGAAAAAGCCCAGTCAAAATAATGTGTAAGAATTAAAATGTTAGATTGTTTTGTTTTTCACTTCTGGATTCAAGAATAAGAGCGTGTATGAAAGACAACTAGTCAAATGTCACGTCCTTGATTTGATGACATGACTACAAAACACAATCTCTCTCTTTCTCTCGCCCTGTCCCCTTTTGTCTCTTGCTTCCTGATGCTTCAGGGTTTCTTCCGTCGCAGTATCCAGAAGAACATGGTGTACACCTGCCACAGAGACAAGAACTGTCAGATTAACAAGGTCACACGCAACCGCTGTCAGTACTGCAGGCTGCAGAAATGCTTTGAGGTCGGCATGTCCAAGGAAGGTGAGCCCTCCAGGACTTGAGTCCCAAGGGTTAGAGAGACCCACTTGTAAAACATGGATATTCACTCTCTTACATACAAGTGTACACAGACGCACACACACGAGGCTGCATGTTCTGCCTTCAAAGACACAGTATGATATACTTGTGTATCTCTGAGACATTGGCAAGCAGTTGATATTTAAATTATACTTGGCTCAGGGTCAGGGTTTTTTTTAACCACAAAACTAATCACATAACTTAATCTGTCCTGATTCACACAGTGTGAACTTATTGATTTATTAATGCTCAGAGATGCTGGGAAACTATGCAGCAGAGAGACAGATGATGAGCCTACCAGGGGTGGTGATCAGGGCGAGGCTGGGCACTGTACCAATCATATGACTAATCGCTTTACGAAATGATTCTAACTTCCTGTTTCACCACAAAACCTCGCCCTCTGGCCCGCACAAACACTGCTTTCATTCATGAAGGCAACAGAGCAGAAAACAAAATTTTGGGTTCTGACAAAGTTAATGGCGGCAGCATTCGTTCTGCTTGCAGAGGCAGACACGGTTTTCTCTTTATTGTGACCTTGTGTGTTGACTGGCTGTGTGTAAGTGGCATTTTCTTGCCCCTCATAGAGCCCGTGGGACATGTATGGTGTAATGTTTGTGTGGGATGTGTGTTAAGACCGGGATCACATTGTGCCTCTGCTATTACTGGATATCCTGAGAGGAAGGAAAGTATGGGAGGAGGAGGGAGAGGAGGCAGAGAGGGAGAGAGTGGAGGACTGGCTTATGTTCACCGGTCAAGTGGATAGAGAGATGGACACGGAAGAGAGCGGGTGATAAGAAATAGATAGCCAGTGTCCGTGTCGTCCTAAAGGAAATATGTTAATACTGTTAAGAGCAACCTCAGTTGCTGCTGTGTTCTTGTTTCCACTAGTGAGCACAATGTCTTTGACAGTGGTGAAAGACAGAGAGCATTAAGAGTACTGTGGATGTTTTTACATGTGATCACAGATAAAAAAGCGGCACATTCTGTAGCTGATCCGCGAAATCACATGAGTAAAGGATTTTGTATGAAGTTGTGGCAAATCTTCTCTTCTAACTGCTTTGATTTTGTGTTTTTCTTCACACAGCGGTGCGCAATGACAGAAACAAGAAGAAGAAGGATGTGAAGGAGGAGGTGGTGCTTCCAGAGAGTTATGAGCTAAGTGGAGAGCTAGAGGAGTTGGTCAATAAAGTCAGCAAAGCTCACCAAGAAACCTTCCCGTCACTTTGCCAATTGGGCAAATACACCACCGTAAGTAAAACATACTACTGTTCACTCATACTGTGTGGCAACATTCTTCAAGCTATGTCGTCACTAAGAGCTCCATAATTGCATGCAAAGACGTAAATTCACCGTAGCTTTCCCAACATAGTGGTGGTTTAACTAATTCAGTTCCCCATTAAGCCATCTGTGTGGCCTCTGAATGATTGATGTAACATGTAAATGGATTTTTTTTTTCCTTGATTGATGTAAAATGTAAATGTGTTGTGAGGCTCAGACACGCTCGCCCTTGATGCAAAAAAGGGTTGTACACCACCTCGCTAACAACACACTGATCTGTCTGTGTGTGTGTGTGTTCAGAACTCCAGCTCAGACCACCGCGTCCAGCTGGATCTGGGTTTATGGGACAAGTTCAGCGAGCTCTCCACCAAATGCATCATCAAGATTGTGGAATTTGCCAAGCGGCTGCCAGGTTTCACCACCCTCACTATCGCTGACCAGATTACTCTACTGAAGTCGGCCTGCCTGGACATTCTGGTGAGTAATGATTGTCTTTGTTTGCCTTTTGTCCTCTTCATTTACTCTTGACAGCAGAGTCCTTTTCTCACAAATAAAGTACTTGACAGATAAGAGAATACTGGCATCTGGTGGTGACAGGTGGTAGTGTTGGGAGGTTTGCTTGAGCCTATTGTATATTTGGTGTGGGAATAGTTATACACAAATAGACACTTTGATCTCTTTAGCTACTGCAGATATTAAGATATTTAGTTGCAGAAAACCTTGTTTTTCACCTATATATCACATTTTTCTCAATGCTTACAAAGTTTTCCACCTTCTCATGCTCACAGATGCTGAGGATCTGCACACGCTACACCCCAGAACAGGACACTATGACCTTCTCAGATGGCCTGACTCTGAACCGGACTCAGATGCACAATGCCGGTTTCGGACCACTCACGGACCTGGTGTTCGCCTTTGCTGGCCAGCTTCTACCCCTGGAGATGGACGACACAGAAACTGGCCTCCTCAGTGCCATCTGCCTTATCTGTGGAGGTACTGCAGCGTATACATACACTGACCACATATGTTGGAAGCAGAAGTGACTTTAGTAAATTTGCGTTTCAGCAATTATGTTACTGGTTTGAAAGGATTAGTAAAAGATAAAGTAAAAGAGCTGAATATTTGTTTGAAATTATTTAGAAAAAATAATAAACCTTCATGTGATTCTGGTAAATAATAGAGAATATTTTCTGCACTCCTCATCAGACCGTATGGATCTAGAGGAGCCACAAAAAGTGGATAAGCTGCAAGAGCCTTTACTCGAGGCTCTGAAGATCTACGCCCGCCGCCGTCGCCCCAACAAACCTCACATGTTCCCCCGCATGCTGATGAAGATCACCGACCTCAGGGGCATCAGCACTAAGGGTTAGTACGAAGAGACTGATTCTGATTTCGTAAAAGGCCTTACTGCTGTCATAACCCATTCGTAACACACAGGGCTTTGTCAGCAAACTTATAGAGTATGACTAATTATTTACATCACCATGTTTAATGCTTCCAGGTGCAGAGAGAGCCATCACTCTGAAGATGGAGATCCCAGGGCCAATGCCTCCTTTGATCAGGGAGATGCTTGAGAATCCAGAGGCCTTTGAGGACCAAACAGAGTGCAACGACAGCCCGCCGCCTCCGCCGCCGCCGCCACCTCCACCACCAGCCCTGGTCTTGAAGCAGGAGGCTGAGGATGAAGAGGACAGCTGGGCCACAGAGAACGGCAGCGAGCCATCGCCGGAGGAGGAAGACGAAGATGACGATGATGATGTGGGAGATGAAGAGCGTGACAGGGGCTCGGACAGTGACGGGGAGCCCTGGGGGGTTCTGGATGCTATAGATGGGTCAAGGAAAGGCCTTGTTGGGAGGGCGCAGTGAACAGAGCATTTCATATATGCACACACTCATGCTCATACAGGTTCAAACACACATATGCACACACACACACACACACACACACACACACACTCACATACATACATACATGGAAACATACAATCCAACCTCACTCCCTTTCCCACCTCAAGAAAATGCTGGCCTTCCCTACCCCTTTCTCTCTCCTTACTGCACATCATTGTGTCCTCCACAGTGGAGCACAGCAGAGCCTTATGTGTATAGACACTTTCTAACTCAGGCCACATGGT
Organism: Sciaenops ocellatus; assembly: GCA_033000465.1. NCBI lineage: Eukaryota > Metazoa > Chordata > Actinopteri > Sciaenidae > Sciaenops > Sciaenops ocellatus. Next base: position 14,167,875 of record CP136883.1, on the reverse strand, counting down.
CCATGACAAGTGAACTACAGAAAAATAAAGGAGAGATGACAGTAAAACCGTATGAACTCCTGGCGTAGCCAAGAGGGAAGTTGACGTGACAAAAAGAACATAACCTCTTTGAGAAAGCTAAATGTCTCTTTTTTTCCACTATTGTTGTTTATATCTAAAATAGGGGAACGGCCAAACCAGACACCAGAACTGAGCAGTTGATTCCGATGGATTACAACAAGCACATTTCTCAAAAGAAAACAAGAGTACAGGTCAAAACCAAATCGAGTATGCTTATCTTTTGTTTTTGTGGTTATTGCTTTTAAATATTGTTTTCTGTTTTTCTTTTTTTTTCAATTTATGAATAAGTCCATACATATCTATATACCATTATAATTTTGTCTTTATTTGTTATTCTGGTTTTTATATATGAATCCTGTAGACAAGTTTTTTTTTTTTCTTTGAAGAGCTTTCCTGAGAAGATATTCAGAGGGAAAGAAGGGTAATCAGAACTGGCTGGGTCTTCCTTAGCAGCTACATATGCTTAGCTGGGGCTTTTTTGGGCACTTTGGCTCACTGTGGATGTCAATGATAATCAACCCAGAGGACTATTGTTATGTTGCAGTGACTTAATCAGTATCTGTTATCAGGGAATTGGCATTATTCTATTTTGCTCTCGTTGTAGCCAACTAATGCTGTCAGTATGGAAAGTAAGCATATTTGTGCCAAAGTTAGGAGAAGTCATCTTTGGGGCATGAGTTTGACTACTGGCAGGGACTCCAGCCACGATCCAACACTCCTCACAGCAGAGCGCTCACTCACACATGCACTAACACACTCTCGATCTCACGTACAGTATATACACACAAGCGCATACACACACACAAACACACACTCCTTTCACTCTACCCTCAGCTGTAGCAGATGTGCCAACCTGGCATCAAGTGCCCAGACAGAGATGTACACTTTTACACCGTATATGTAGCACTTTTGTCATCCTCTATTCAAGTCAGGCACATCACATCCGCTGTAGAGTAGAGTTACTGTCTGTGAGCGTTTATCTCTGTTAGCATGTTCAAACTGATAATAATATCAACAACAATCAACCTTAGAGCACTCCCCGATGATGTCGATAGACACCAGACACATGCACACTTTCAGCACGGACAAAAACATCCACTCATAGTAGCAACATTATGCATCAACACAACGATCAAAGACATATGCAAGTCAAAAGCAGGAATCCTTATGGAAGACATTTTGGAATCAGACTCAGGGCTTTTCAGTAAGGACCAAACCCTAGCTGCTCTCAGGCACGCTAGAAACAGGCAATATTTATGTGTGTTATTCTTGACTCCGTTTTGATCAGCTCAACCCCTCTGCGTGTACATAGAAGGTAACAAGTCTGAAAAACAGCATGGATGCCAGTCTGACTCTCCCAGAGGGGGACAAATCATCATCATCATTATCATCATCCTCACTGCCCCGCCTGTGCTCGCACTGGCATCCATGCAGCAAACTGCCTTCTCATCCCAAAAGCCATTATATCATCTTGTCTTCTTGTGTATATCCTCACCTCTCTTTAAAGGAGCCGTGGAGGGTTATGTGTTCTCATGTATCATTTCTTTATTGCCAAAATGTCTCTGTTGGCGATCAGCTGGTAGAGCACAGCTGATATACAGTACAGAGGGTTTTTTTTGTCTCTCTTTGAAGCAATATGAACATTCTCTCTGTAGCAGTGAGAGGTCCCATCTTCTGAATATGGGCAGGTCTCCTCATTTTGAGTGTGTGTGTGTGTGCGTGCGTGTGTGTATGCGTGGGAATGTGTGTGTGAATGTTTTAACATGTTTTCAGTGATTGGGTGAATGTCCTCGGCATGATGCCGTCATACAAGAACATTTGTGTGATGACGTCATCTCTTCTCTCTCTGCTGGGCTGTCATGATGTTAATGACAGCAATGCAGGCAGAACATTGAGATTATGTTGTTTTATGTTTTTGTTTTTCAACATGGCCAAGGTGTTGTCTACCCTCTGTTTATGTCAACTCTTGTCATACAAAGAAAAGCCATATAAACAGTAAGAGGCACAATAAACTACTTTTGTGAGATTACTGGACTTTTTTATTTCGTGTGTCAAATTTCATTCACACAAGCAACACATTTAAGAGTACGCAGTTTTCTAACACTGTCCTCTAAGTAATGCATTACCATAATTTATCAGTAGAGGGAGCTCTTGAACCATGACTGCAGGGTGCGCTGCTTGCAGCAGTGTTCACCCTGCATGGAGGATAAGAGCAGGATCTGTTAGGTCATGGAGAGCTGTGGGTGCAGAGGCTAATAAATCACAGTCTTCTGCTGCACAAGGACATCAGATAAAGGTCTGTTCCTAAGATTTGTTCACTCTGCAGTTGCAGAAGTGCAGGTAGACTTACTCTTTCCGATGGTTTTGACTCAAAGATAGTTGTGGTTTAGAAGTCAATGAGTATATCTGTCTGTTAGTAAATCTGTCAGCAGCTATTTTCATAATCGATTTCAAGCAAAATTTGTGGGGAAAATGCCAAACATTCTCATATGAAACATTACTATGTCATTTTATATTTAATATCTTGGGTTTTAAACACTTTCGGCTTTGCAAAGTTGTGATTTTGTGTGTTTATGTGACTAAACAAGTAATAAAAGCAATCATTGAAAGATTAATTGATGATAAAAAAAAATAATTGTTAGTTGTTATGTCCGTGTTAGAGGTCTGCCAGGGAAAATGAAAGTGATGCTTCCAGCTAAACAGTTCACAGTCCAACATGTTATCAGATTTTACTGGATTAATGTGATATTTGAGCTTGTAGAAGACAGCATCTTGGATCCAAAGCGGAGTCTGTTTATGTAATGAGCTGTGAAATGTGAAAGGACATCAGGGTCTTAAACTCAACATAGAGTCAACACATTTGTGAGAATAGCTCCTGATCATAGTGCAAGTGCAAACCACGTTTGGAACAAGCAAATGAATAAAACAAGGAAACCCCTTGACGGCCTTAAACATTTTCGAGATTGGTCTTTTAAATGTCACCAAAACTCAAGAGTTATACATTTGTCACAGATTTTATAACGTCTACCTTGAGTACATCACTGATAAGATCAGGCTCTCTTGATATCCTGATAAAGAACAGGGATCCTCTTAGTAAAGGGCCACTGATAGTAAACATCTCTCTTTTTTCAGAGTACCAGTGTGGGATACTAATGCCTCACCTTGATTTTATTAATAGAGAGAGAGAGAATCAGAGGAGGGTGATAAACAGAGATGAGATTCTATCAATTATACGATTGCTTTAATTAACTATCATTAAAGACAGATCAATAACACCAGACTGGAATTAAAATAAGGTCCATACATTATACACTATTTTACAAGGAACAATCAAATGGCCTCATATACTGAGCCCCTGGAAGATGTTGCCATGGGAACCCATGGGAGGGTTTGGGTGTGCTTGGGGGAATTTAAAGGAGCCGGACAAGATTTCTATATACTCATCCTTCCACATCAGTGATGCTTGATTAACTAATTACTTGAGCTAGTAAGAAGAAAAAAGCTGGGAATGTGTAAAGCAAGGTCCCTGAAAAAAAAAAGGTATAACTGTACAATGAATTAATAAAGGGTAAAAATCTCCCTTGTAATATTCTTGCAGCCACAGGACATCAATTATTCATAAAAAATAGTAAAGAATCCATAAAAGTAGGTCATGAGTGCGGCATACCAAAGAACTTCATTTGAATATTTAAACCCAGAGAGAGATCCTGCTGCACATCCGCTGAGTTAGCTCTGAACATAAGCAAACTGCAGCAGTACTTTAGTCAACACACAGGAGAGATAATGGAGCAGGAGAGGCTGGCTCTTCGGAGAGCGATCAGGAGGATAAAGCGCAGTGAACCCAAATGCTCCTGGCAGCAGTTAGGGAGGAAGGGCCTGGGCTCAGGGTGTGATAAAGGCAGAGAGTGGAGGTGCATGTGACCTGGGTTTGACGTGATAAAAAAAACAAACTGCAGGGTCTTTCTATGTGGACCTAGAGCTATATACAAGACAGACAGGTGCATATGTCATATGTTGGATGCATGGAGTTGGGAGCAGGGTCATAATGTGAAACAGCACATCATTTACAGTGTATCTCCTGCTTGGGTCAGAACAGACAAAAAGGACATGTTCGTCATTTGTTACATATGCAGTGAATCCATGGAGGGTTGGGAATCAGTCAAGGGAAGAGAGGAGAGGTGAGGGGAAGGTGAGAAACGTTTTCAAGTGCAAAGACCATAAATTTAACACCTTCCCCCTGTGCGAGCAGAGAGGCAGGCAGGCGATCTTAAAGAAAGGGTAATGGAGAAAGAGATGAAGAAATGGGTAAAGGTATCTGTGACAAGAGTAAGAATGGAGGGTGTGCCAGCAGGGAGGCAGAGGAAATAAACAAGGCCAGGTAGAGGAAGGGGTGATTTGGGGAAGGGGAGTGAGGGCTGGGGAAGGCAGGCGCCGGGGTCATAAAAACTAGGAGATGTGTTCTGGCCTCTGGGTCTTCATATCTTTTACATTTCTAATTAAAAGAGATAAAGAGTGAGGGAGTCATCAATCCCACAGTGATTTCCCAGTTAAGGTTTTAGAGGGGGCTGTAAACTAGGCAGCCCGGCATCATTGATTTTATAATTAGCTATCGTCACCCCAGACTTAAGATGGAGGGAGTGTGGTAGAGGGGGCAGGAGGAGAGCTTAAAAGAGGGAGCAGGGACTGCCGGAGGAGTGGGGAGGCACAAGAATGAAGATGATGAGGAGGTGAGGCCTGAGGGGTGAGAGTGAGAGAGCCAAAGGTGAGTGGAGAGAAAATCCTGAGTGAGAGATGTATTTGAAACAGGCAACGAGCCAAAAGGGAATATAGGTTATATAGCGGTGTGAAAAGAAATGGCATAGTTAATTACCAGTGAAATGTCATGTGAGGATCAAAATATTACTATGATCTTTGGCCAGAAAAAGACACATTAGACCCAATAATGGATACATAAACCATTTTATTATGCAGAACCCCGCCCAAACCCTGTTACATGACTGATAAGAAAATACACGGCGGTATACATAACCTTCACACACAAAACTTCAAAACAAACCATAACCACTGGAGCTTTATTGCAATGGGAGACAGTGTCCTGACGAGGAGTACTCGTACTGGAGCTCTCAGTGGAACAACAAAAAAATAACTTCCCTAAGACATAAAGTCAGGTTACAACCACAAACGAAGACAATGGAGAATATATGTAGTGTGCTATCTTCTGGGAAAGAATACCAGGTTCCTCAAAACATTCCTACTTCTATATAAAGAGAATCAACATGTACTCCAACACCAGAATACCTAGTGACACAAGGTAAATGAGAGGTTTTTACTCCTTTCATGACTACTTCATAATAATCCTGGTCCCGCAGAAGCTGTTTAAACGTTAAAATTCATTCTTTTTGCAGATTTTCACCTCTTACCCAAACAACACGCTGGTATCATTCCCTTTCATTAGCACCAATATCTTGCAACAATATGACTCAAATATTAGAGTATCTGAAAACGTGATAAAAACAAAAAAGTGTCGATAAAATATGCGTAAACACAACACACAATGGTAATGATTAAGATAACGATGAAAAGGACACAACCGACATATTGTTAAGTATCCATATATCAACTTTTCATCTAAAAACTCTTCTATAGTAAAAATAGGGTGCAAATACAGCAGATAAAATCAAGCATCAAAGTGTCTAGCAAATCTTCTTAGCCAAGCATGGAAAATTCTGTCACACATTACACAAACAGTTGTGTGGAAAACAAACACCTATTTCAAACTAAACCTGAATATAGTTTCATTGCAGCATAACTCAAGTTAATTATAAATAGAAAATCATGAAAAATGCATACAGTATTGATTAAAAGATAGGCAGCAATTTTTATTAGGTAGTATATTGCCATAGGGCTAGGGGAAAATACCAACACCGTGTCATGATGTCAGGATCTATAAAGATGATTTTCTTTTACTCTTTTTTTTCATTATTTTAGGCACAAATTTAGAACTATATGGGTGTGACATAAGATTTCTGTACAAAACTGTAGCAAATATCAACACTAAATATCCAAATAACCAGCTAGTAAATTAGCATTTCATTTCAATAATTATGAAACGTAAAATCCAGGATGAGTAAAAACTCCAGCTGATCTATAGTGAAAAGCTTATGAGCATTAATTTTATAATAATGATGATGATATGAAGTTACTGAAGTAGAAAGTTGCATCTGGCACCTATCTTAATAGACTTTAAACACAATCTGTTCAATAAGCTGTCTATTTCAAATGCTTGTCCGTCTTAAAGCGCCTCTGCGTCACTAAATCTCCTTAACTGCATCTGCATGACAACAATCAACTGCTAATGCGTACAAGAAAGTGCATATCAAACCTTAGCTCTGAGTAAATGGAGGAGAAATATGATGTCATAGACCTACATTGCTGCAATATAATTCTAGCATGATGCTGTATCATTACTTTATGCTGCCATGAATAGTGTTCAAAGCTGCTGTGGAGAATTTAATGCTGGAAGAGAGTTTTGCCATGACTTCCAGAGGAGCCAGGCCTGTACAAAACATCATAATTACAGTGCCTGTCATGACTCCTAATCACAAATGTCATAAAAACGACATAACATCCATCGTAAAGCTCTCGACATAGCAGTGATTCAACAGAAATCGTTGGGCTACAGCCTGCGAACTCTCAAATGCCAGAGCCCATGCCTAAAACTGTGCAACAGTCTTATGTCAGTCATAAACATGGTGTTGACCTGCCACCGCAAGCATTATGTCATTTCTAACAACAAAACAGCTAGGGCAATAACACAACAGCCTAGGAGGAAAGAAACCAAAGGTTCACGGCAGATATGATGAAAATTGCATATTAACAGTTTGTCTGTGTAATGAGTGAGCTGTATATGTGCTTAGTGGAAGTAATGTGGGACCACATTAACTCCGAGAAAGTCCCCCTTCTCCTCTCCTTTAGATCACTCGCTGCGGCTGTGGCTGGATGTCCACCGGTTACCATAGCGAGGTGTCGGCCAGATCACTGGAGGAGGACACAAAGCAGAGTGTGTGCGTGTGTGAAAAAACTGAAAGAAACACTCATTCTGGTTGAAAGAGGAGGTTAGACTGAAGGAGTGGCTGAGTGGGAGAGAGAGGGCTTTAATGATGCTGAAAATTGGCCCGTGACTGCGGTACACCCCTCAGGTAAATCATTGCTACAGCTTGCTGTCAACTTATCTGTCCCCTTGTCCTCCCATCTCGCTCCTCCCACGCCCCGGCTCTGTCTCACACAGCCTCCCCCGCCTCACCCTGACTCAACTTCTTTTACGACCACATATTCAAAACTTCCATCTTCAAGCCATACTCACCCTGTCACCATAAATAATAGGTTGCATGCGTCTGTGTGCATTAGCAAGCTTTGAATTCAAAGTGTACGTGTGAAACCATTTCTGTGTGCGACCATAGGTGGAAAGTAACTGAGTAGATTTACTCAGGTACTATTCTTAAGTATAATTTTGAAATACTTCATTCTTTCATTTTCATTTTGACACACTTTAGACTTTTAATTTCTACATTTAAGGTGAGAAATATGATACTTTTGATTTCACTGCATTTATCTGGCTGCTGTGCTCACAAATTACTTTGCAGAGAGAGGTTGTACACACAAATCAAACCATGAGCTCATAAAATATGATGCATTGCTGGAGTTTAAAACCAGCCAGCATGACAGGAAGAAATTTGTTGGCTTGTTTGGGCTCAAAGAAATTTTCATTTTAATATGCAGTCAGTAATGCAAATCTCCATTTTTGAACATTAAATCTTCAAGTCTGCACCATTTTGTTGTGATTTTCTTGTCCTTACTTGCCTTGCCCTTCATTAAGGTGAATACATGCTAATCTACAATATATCTTTAGGAAAGGCAAGTAGTATGTTTTTTTTTTTTTTTTACCTTTTACAGCTGTAATATATGAAATAGTCATATCGGTTGTAACATCAAATACATTTATATATTGATGTAGCAACAACGTAACACTAAGAAAGGCAGTGGTGGAAGAAGTACATAGACCTAAAAATACCACTACAACAACATAAAAATACTTAAATAATACAAATAATAGTACAAGTAATAGTGTAATAGTGTTATAAAGTATCAAAAGTTGTCCCACAAAAATGTGTCTGATATATTATTAGATTGTTTATACAGATGTAAAAATGTGGAAAAACATTTTACTGTTATATCTTGAGGAGCTACTTTTAACTTCATTTACAGTACAAGTAGTTTAGTCCAGTGTTTCCCAACCTGAGGGTCAGGCCCCCTCTAAAGGGTCACAAGATAAATCTGAGTGGCTGTGAGATGTCGTAAAGACATGGGGAAAAAGCCAAAGTTCTGCTCAACAACTTTGCATTCATGTTTGGGACTTTTCTCTCGTCTTTGCTTTTTTGTAAAATATTGGACACTTTTTGCTCTTCAGTTCTTTAGATGAAACCTTATGAGAAGTTTAGAGGGTGGAACAGCTAACAACTCATAGACATCTATAACATGTAACAAGGTCACAGGCCAATGGTTGAATCATTTGTATTTTATAACGAGTATAGTGGATTACTGGAGTTGACGGTCAAAGTAGCATATAATGGAAATACTTGAGTAAAGCACAAGTCCCTCAAAACTGTGTTTTGATCATTAAATTTAATTAATTTTCCACCACTGGTGACAGAAACTTCACCTCAAAATGACGACTTTTACTTTTGACACTTTAAAACATTTTACTGCAAATAACGTGCGTACAGTATATACTTTTACAATGACAATATTTTGAAAGCATAAGATTTTATGGAGCATTACTCCACCCTCTTCCATCCACTTTCCAGACAGGTTTTTTTTTTTTTTTTGGATTTTGTGCAGATTCAGATTCCCTTCTGTTGGCTGTTTTTTCTGTCTGTCTCAGTCTCTTTGTCACTCTCACTTTCTGTTCTCTGACAAGGAGCCAATGTGCTGACACAGCGATGAGAGTAATGGATATAAGTACGTTTCCCTCCTCTTGTGTGTGTGTGTGTATTTATTCTATGCATGATTACGTGTGTCTGAGGTAAAAGATTGTACCTGAGAACAGTGTCCGTGTGCTCAGGCAGCAAAAGTGCTGTTTCCTCTCCAGAGCTGTGCCTTCCACACTGATGTGGATCAGACTCCTCCTCCTTAACAACAGAGAGCAACACACACACACATTAACATGTCACACACACATTAATATGTCACACACACATTTGTCCAGCACCTATTATATTCTAATAACTTGCAGACTAGTGGCCTAATTGCTTCAGGAGATAATGTCTGTATCAAACGATCCCCTGCCTGTGTTTAACTGGTGTGCATGGCTATCAGCATGGAGACATAGCTCATTTTCAGTATCACATATAATTACACAACGGTCAAGCTGAATGGCTCAGATAGCGCGTCTCACCGAATCAGAGCTGTGAGCCAAAGTGTCAGCGCCAGCCTGGCGTGGCGATGAGAGCGGTGCTGGCTGGTTGATGACCACCACGCTCCTCTCCGCCTCCCTGGGGGAGGGAGGAGGGGTTGCAAGGAGCAAGGAATCAGGCTCGCCCTGCTCACACAGGCTGTAGTGTCCCAGAGGTCTTGGTGGACGGAGAGGCTGCAAAGCCTCTGGGTTCTCATCCTCGGAGTCAGATAATGCACTGCCAGGCCGCCCTGCCACACAGAAACATTGGGAAAGAAAAAGTGGTCACTTTGCCTCAGAGCACTGCTCCCGTCGCCCACAACGCAGGCCATTCTGAACAATATTTAGTGTTGCTGTTGAATGATAGTTAACACTTTTATTGTTAACATCTGCAGGGCATACAGTAGATTAATGTGAGGCTCCATTCACCTGTAGAGGCAACCGGGGCAGCGCTCCACTTGGCACTGGCCACTGTTCCCATCTTCTGCTCCAGCTGACAGATGTACTCCATCAACTCCTGTATTGGAAAATACAGCCATCATATCACACACCAGGGCAGGACTTTCATCACAGCTTCAGCAGCCATCACCCTCATGATGTCTGACTTCTTCAAGCCAAAGCCTCATAAAACGGTTACACAGTAAATACACAAACACAACATTTGCTATTATATATTATTATCACTGTTCAACATTTAAACATTTGTTTGATTTATGATACGCCACAGTCTGGCTGCTATGCTGCCATATGGCAGATGTTAAAATTAAGCTGGACACTGATTTTAAAAACATTGACCATCTACTCTGCCAGTAGTGGGCAAATGTGATGGTGGTTAGCCAACAAAAACTCTGCAGGCACTTTAACAGCAGCAGCACTGACTGCCCTGAAATCCACTGATTTATATTGCACTATAAACAATTTATATTGCACAATAACAACTAAGAAGACAACAACAGACAGAAGATTCCAAACACCTGGGACATTCACGATCCCAGTGTACTTGTGTACATGTTAGTAAGCTTTAGGATATGAATATATTGTTAATACAGAGCTATTCTAAAAACAATCGTTATTCATAGGTGCACTCGAGCTTGAAAGTGGTACAAATTGTAACTAAACTTGCAGTAAATTTAAAGCTGATAATGAGTGAAGCACTGCAGTTGTGAGCTGATCAGAATAAAACTTTAACGGTTTACTTGTTAATCCATACAAGCCATTCATTCGCCTTGAGGCCTTATCAGCTGATAATGAAAAACACAAAGTCAGTACCTGTAACACCATATGTGCAAAGTGTTTACTCTTTTTTGGAAAAACTTAATCTAACAGTGTGTCGTACCTGTTTCTCTCCAAGCAACTGCTCCTTCTCTTTCTGGGCGACCCTCAGGCTGGCCTTCAACTCCTGGAGCTCCCTGCGAGTTTCACTCAGCTGAACCTGCAGGTGGGTTATCAGAGGACAACAGGGTAGTCAGACCCAACTAATACATACTGTAAAAGTTAATTCTGTAGTGTAGTATACAGAGTAAATCACTGCAAAGTTAATATCTCAATATTTTGGGAAAGACGCTTATTTGCTTTCTTGCAGAAAGTTAGATGAGAGGATCGATACTACTCTCATTTCTGTATGGTGAATGTGAAATCAGAGCCAGCAGGCAATTAGCTTAGCATAAACACTGGAGGCAATCATGGTGATGATAAGACTCCAGAAAGTCACTGTGCCAGGCCAAGAAATAGTTCCAGCATTCACATCGCCATAAAACGACAACTTGACGTTTTTACTCGTCTGCTTGTGTACAGATTAAACAAACGAGATATAACAGTTATATTAATGAGCTTTAGAGCTACTGGGAGGTGGATTTTTTAAAACTTTGGCCAGGCTAGATGTTTCCACCTGTTCCCAGTATTTATTCCCAGCTATTTTATTTATCGTACAGTCATGAGAGTGCAATTGATCTTTTCACCTAACTCTTGTCAAGAAAGCAAATGGCATCTATCTCTCCCTTTAAGTGGACTAGCATGCCATGTGTAGTAAATTATTTGCATTTATTCTTGCATACATGCATAATGGTGGTTTAAGTTACTACAAACACACTGAAGTAAACTCTCAAAATGAGAGTCAACAAGAAACACTGACTGCAGCAAGTTTTTCTGTTGTCTTTCTCACCCGGTTGCAATCTTTTTCTCTTCCAAGCTCAACCTCCAGCTTCACTCTCTCCATCCTCTCTTCCTGCAGCCTCTCCTCCACCCTCTGCGTCTCTGTGTTGAGTTTCTCCAGGCGCTCATGGTCTTTCTGTCAGGGTGACACGCACACACATTTACTCAGTACATATAACATATTTACCTCAGGCAGTTGAGGTCACTAGACAATACATAAAAACTCATAAAAAGTAATGTATGCCACTCAGAAGAGCAATGAAGCCATCAGACATCATGACATCTAACAGCATAACTCTAATATCTGGACACCAATAGAACATGTGATAAGTTATATTCAAAACTCAGTACAAATATATTAAATTTTTTAATTTATCCACTTCGGATACTATATTCTGCAGTAATACAGCACCTCAGCAGCACGCTGCAGATTCTGCCTCTCCTGGGCCCAGCGGGCTCTTCCCTCTCTCAGGGCCAGACTGGAATCTGCAAGCTGAAGTGTGAGCTGGGCCGCCTGCAGACGAGCCTGATGCAATTCGGCCTGCCCGTGATCCCTCTGTGCTACCATGGCACTCAGATCACTCTTCAAGCCCTCTGCAGCACGCTCGCTCGTGTTCAGACGCTCCCGCAGGCTACGCATCTCCTTCAGAGTTGCCTCGCTCTCCGCCTGGCCATAAAGGAACAAGAAAGCGTGTGTTGACTACATATCTGTAACTGTAGATGGTCTGCTACGAAATGCCAGTCCTGAATGCAACAAATCCAAAATTTAAAGGCAAATCTGGCAAAGTTTTAGAGTGTAGTGACATACAAGACGAGCATGTTTATGAAGAAACACATCCATGTATCTGCCTAAATCCTAAAGAAAAAGGTATAATAGAAAACAACATCCCACCCCATCCCATTGAGACCATATGTTTGCTGCTGTCAGATGCAAATACCTCTCTACTTATAACAGATACTGAATTAATTGTCTGACTCAGCTTTAACTATCAATCCATATATTATTCATCAACCCTTCCTTCAATCCCATCCCTTCTCATTTCCAGAGAAATGTCTGACCTCTTTCCTGTGGGCAGTGGTAAGTTTCTGGGTGAGGGTGGTGATGGTGCTTTGAAGCTGCAGGACACTCGTATCTCTCTGGGCCAGCGAATTCCTCAGGCCCTGAAACTCCTTAGACAGACTCCGGAGTTCACCCTCTGTCTGTTCCAGCTTGGTCTAAAATACAGAAATAAATGACACAGATTGGAGGAGAGAAGGAGACGCAGAAAAAATGAACAATGTAGACAATGGTTTTGTTATGATATACAGCATGTTCTGAATTATCATTACCCGCAGGCTCTTTCTCTCATCCTCCTCTTCTTTTCTCTGTGCTCCAGCCCTCTTTGCTCTTTCCTTCATCCTGCGCACACACAGATTTCATCAATGACAATCAAATGTATTCATGAGAACCACTTCTTAAAACTAAAAGAACAAAGAGGAGAAAAAAAAGAGAAAATGTCATACCTTTCCAACTCCATCTCTTTCTCAACATTTCTCTGTGTCAGGGTTTTGATATCCTCCACCAGCTCTTTGATTCGCATTTCGCTGTTCTCACTCGCATCCAATAAAATACTTGTCTCCTGGGCTAGTGATTCTCTTAAAGCCTGCTCCTCCTAAAAGACCAGAGGCATTTTTAATTTTCATGAGGAATTTTAATTTATCACAACATAGACTAGGCTACCCGTATGAAAATATTTAACATTTTAATATAACAACCCAGACATTTTATTGAATTAATATTTAAAATTTTATACTGGTAAAAAGTCAGGATATTGTATAAGCAGAGACTGGTGCTTTTTATCGGAGTATAAGGGCACAGATACAAAGAAAAGTATGGAAATGGTAACAGGCAAATTGGTCCTAATCAAATGATCTTGTCCCAGTCATTTGCTTAGCTCTATACGCCACCTTCTGCTTCCATTCCATCTCCTCGATCTTCTCTTCATTCTGCTTCAGCTCTTTCCGCAGCCCGGCAATAACAATTTCAAGCTCTTTGCGCCGCCTGTCCCAGGCCTCCCTCGCCCTCTTGTACTCCACCTTCTCTTCTTCCCTCTGCCTGTTTGACGCCTCCTGCGCCTGCAGCAGGTTGGCACGCTCTCGCAGGCACTCCTGCAGCCGACTCTGACAAGAGACAGAAAGAAGCAGGCGGTGGATAAGGGGATCATAACTGTGCTCCAGTCTTTGTGCGCCAGCAATAAACAACAGTATTGATTCCCCAGCATATGTTTTATCAGCAGTCATTAATTTTGCAAAATTGAAAATATACTCTTCTTCACTAGTCAATCTATTTTATTTGCTTTGCTCACCTGCAGCAGTTCAGCCCTGGGCACTACCAGCAACATGTCTGTGCCTCCTTCCTCTCCATGGGGCTCCTCCTCAAGGGTCACCAGATCCTCCAGTGGTTTCGGAGCGCAGAAAGTGAATTTGGAGCTTTGGGAGCACACTTCTCCCTTACCATCGACGTACACAAACTCATACTCTTGGGAGCTGGGCTTGGGTAGGTAGGAGGCTAAAAAGTGGTAGAAAAAGATAGATTCACGTTAAAATTAATTTTCAGTGAAGAAGTAGTAGCCCAATTTTTGTTTTTAAGCTGGCTTCTAATTATTTATCTGTAGCACTGAACGTGGAGAATGTGGAAACTATGGGCACTTTAAGAAATGTAAGAGTTAATTCTCTTTTAAGATGATCATAAATCTTAATGATTTAGCCTGACAGTATTTTGGTATTCATAAAATGCAAGGCTTTAAAACGTTTTTCCATTTATATGGTAATGTAATAATGCATAAATTATTACATTTAATCTGGATTTTTTTTTACTGTACTGTAGCAACACTGATTTATGTGCAGTGAGTTGCAATACAGCTTCCGACCACAGGTGGCAGCACTCAGGTGATTCAGCGCAGGTGTGCGAGGGAAAAAAATGGCGGTGCGCGCCATGATTGATTTTACAGTGATCGTTACTGAAATGCGCGCGTACTTCTCAGGGATCTGTGAGTGTTTGTTAGTTTACAGCGTCCTGAAATCAACTTTTCCCATCCTGACATATCGTCGAGACGTCCATCTTTTCCCCTGTAAGTTCTCTCTTTCATTAGTCGCCCGTTGAAGTGCTTAAATGAGCACAGATTACCTGATATAGGCGGGTCACTCTAACGGTCTTTATCAGGGCTAGCTAACTCTTGACAAGTGTTTGTTTACTTTAGATATGCCTCTTAAAACAGGGCCGAGTAGCTGCTTTGTGAGTGAGTAAATAAATACTCATATTTTGAGTGAAATACGGTTGTTGTACGCAAATATTGGGGTTAGTTAGTAGTAACTGAAGCAGGTGTAAACGGTTAAACTACCGTTAATACCGTTAATCTTCCAATGGCTCAACTGTTGTCATATTCATATGCAGTTTTGTACTAGTAATTAGTAATACGTTTGTTTACTAGCAAGCTAGCCACTAGTATTCAAAAATTAACTGGATTTTGTTCAGAGTTCAGAAAGTTAATAAGTTAATAAAAACGGTTATTTCTCAATGGGCACAGGACCTCTGAGGAGCACCCTACATCCACAGGGCCCTGCTATGTTGGTCAGTGAAAGCTAACCAACGATAGGTAGCTTAATAAGCTCCAGGAGGCTAACTGCTCATTAAACTATACATATATATTACACATATTAAATGCATAAAACCATGTTTTACATTACACTTATGTCCAGTAATAAAGCAAACATCAACATCAATGATGCTATCCATGCTTTCTGTCTTGTACCTGAAGTTTACTAGCATTGCAACTAGCTACTAAATAACTAGGGTTTAACTAGTGCTATTGGCATCACCTTGCACCACACATAACCCTAGGGCTGGGCGATATGGACCAAAAGTCATATCTCGATATTTTTTAGCTGAATGGCGATACTCGATAAATATCGATATTTTTTCCGTGGTCAGATAATTTCATACGTCTATTATTAATGGTCCGCCGGTAAATCACACTCCCAGCACTCACACTACAAATCCCACAATGCACTGCAACAGCTGACACACAGGTCAAGACCTGCGCACCACCTCTAACCCCGCTGCTTCGGTTGTTTATTGACACAATAATCAGTGGTCCAGTGTTGACAACTTAGCGACTTTGTCGCTATATTTAACGACTTTTCAGACCCTCTAGCGATTTGTTTTTTCCCAAAAAGCGACTAGCGACAAATCTAGTGACTTTTTCTGGAGTTATTGGAGACTCTGACGTGACGACGTCAGCGAGCAGAGGGACACCTGGACAGAGGGAGAGGAGAAATAAAAGCGAACTGGCAGCTCAAGGGAAGAAATGTATAGTCATTTTAACGCAAAATTAACTATATCGATATAAACGATATGGTCTCGTGCTATATCGCGTTTGAAAATATATCGATATAGATTAAAATATCGATATATCGCCCAGCCCTTCATAACCCTGACTTCAAGTTTATTTGGTAGTCTAACCATATTTGTCTCCACATACTTCATTCTCTGTTTGATATTTATCCTTCCTTTACAAAACAGGGAGGATCTGATGATGTTATGCCTCCTGCTTCCCACTCTGACCAGCCAGGCCACAGCCCATGACTTCATCCAGCCCATAAAGTAAGTAAACCTAATATTATCTTTATCTCACTGGCTATAGCCTCATGTTTAAAAATGATTTACTTGGAATTTCTGTTTCACAACACATGTACAGTAGTGGGGCCAGATGGAAAACAGGAAGAATGACATACAGCAAAGTTTATGAGCTGTATTGTAAGTTAGAGCACCAGCTCGGGTCACAGTGCAGGCAACCTTCTTTCTAAATCACTGCATCGCAGATGATAAGGAACCATCAGCAGTTTCTTTAGACTGTCCTTCCCCTGCTGCTCTTCTTCCAATGAAGAATGACATTGACAATCTGCTTAAGTTAGTGATAAATCAGAGGTCAATGCCACACCTACTGCACATGTGCCCCTCGCACTGAATCACGCTTATCAGTTGCCACTGACAGACAGGACAGAGTGAACACTGTACTCTCTAGTGAGTAGAAGTCAGAGCCAGCTTTGAGCCATTGTCTTCGTCATCCTCATTACTCAGCCTCCTGCATTCTAAAGAAATTCATTGAAACCAAGAGAGAGACTGCGTCTTTGTTAGAGAGCAAGCTGAGAGGGATATTTGTCTTCTGCACAGGATATTTTCCCTTTTACATCTGTGGAAATACTCTTTTAAGATAGAAATAACTAACATTGTCCTCCACTCAGTACACCAGCCTTTTGTATACAACCAAGCAATTCAATTTACAGAAACATCAATCTCCTGCTGAAGGTTTTATGTGCGGATGTTAGCACTGTACTAGTATAGATTCTGGCTAACTATGGGAAATAAAATACAATTAGAAAACACGG
The DNA here is from genome assembly GCA_033000465.1 of Sciaenops ocellatus. Lineage (NCBI taxonomy): Eukaryota > Metazoa > Chordata > Actinopteri > Sciaenidae > Sciaenops > Sciaenops ocellatus. Next base: position 14,150,786 of record CP136883.1, on the reverse strand, counting down.
GCATGAGTACCCTGGAAGTGGACACAACAGTTGACATCTGTGCCCTCCTGATAATCAGCCGGGGCCAGTGCCCAAACAAAGGTATGGTAGTCTTTCACCGATGACCATCCCACCTGAGGAAGAAAACATGCACACGCTGTTATTTCACAGAGTACATATACTCTTTATTTACTTGATTTTTGTGACAGTGATCAGGTTAACAATACCTTGAAGAGCCCTATCCAGTCATTGCTGGCCCAGTTGTGCTGTGAGCTGAGTGTGTAGTGGCAATCGACTCTGCTCTGAGGGAAGTAACTGCAGCCCACGTTTCTAAACTCCACCAGCCAAGCCTTCTCCATGGCAACACAATAGAAAGTCAGGCTACTTTGCACCTACGGGGGGGAAAAAAACCACAATGTTCAAACTTGTTTTTTTTTATTTATTTGCTACAGGTTCAAGGTAGAAACTGGTATGGTTAGATGAGCTAATGATAAATGGGTAAGAGGTGAGTGCTGGAGAACAAACAAGACAGAAGCAGCACTCTGTGAATATTTATTCAGTGTAAGGAGATATCCTGACTGAGCGCACACTTGAGGAAAGGACACCAGCTTAGCTAAACCTCGGTGACAGTACGGCCTTTGAGCTACATGACATATTACATGTTTGTCACCAGGGCTATTTCAGTCATCGGCAACATTTGCAATTGTACACTGTCACATGTGAGCATGGGTTACAAGGTGTTTGAGGCCTCCAACATGCATGAGGCTCAAATTCCTCTGGCAGATACACTCTCTCTCTCTCCCTCTCTCTCTCTCTCTCTCTTTAATTTTAAGGAATTTCTGCCTGGAGTTAAGCACACCACTCGGAGACACGTGCGTCTTACATAAAGCATTATTTATTTATTTGACATTGTGTGGGGTAATGACACCACTAACAGATGGATGTACCCTGTCCTGGCAGAAATAGTTTTAACAGACCAATAAGCCCAGAAAAGGGGACCTTTTAAGTGTACAAATGCTGCATTTGTGGATTAACTGTAATTTACTTTAGATCCATCTCCTGTGGTGCAGACAGAGAATAATCCAACATGATTATTGGGGTGTTGAGTTTTCTATTATAACAAAACATTCCTCTAAACTCAGGAATAATAGAAGAAACTTTTCTGGTGTGATTGTTGCTGAGCTTTTTGCAGATGTCGTCGAAAAAGCTACAGACCGTGAGGAAAATGTACAGTACCTTTCGGAGGGTTCACATTACACCGCACGAGGCTTGAGGCCCAACAGTAGCACATGTCGAGAAAACAGTGTGCCACTTATGTCGGTGCAAGCTTAAGAAGACAAACATGTAATCTAAGCCTTAACAGGTAGATTTAAACCCGTACTCGTTAATTATCATCTTCCTAATAAGTTGTTGTGCTGCGCATGCACGTCAGGCGAGACAATGCCAGGCTTTGTTAACTACAAAGACATCTGCGCACATTGTTTCTCCACCGTCTCTGATGTCTCGCTTACCTTTTTATCGCCCTCAATTCTTTGTAAACAGTGTCAACGAGCCGCCTCGCTGTCAGATTCAGTCAGTCACAGCCCGCAAGCAAACAACAAACACATGAGATATGCAGTCAGGTCGTGCTTTCCTTCTCGGGCTCAGTTGCTCCACTAACCAGAAACAATAACAAAAAACCAAAGCAAAACACAAGCATGACAGCCTCACTTCCACCGAGGCATTATGGGAGCTGTCGTTCATCACGTCGTTAAGTCAAAGCTGAAAAGCCGTGCTTTAAACTACAATCCCCATGCTGGGAGCAGACTAGCAGAGGTCGCATTGGATGTAATATGATGCCTCTCATCGGCCGCCGTCATTTTCCTCATTGGATGTCTCAGCGCGGAGAGTCATTGGTTTTCTGACAGAGCTGTGGAGACTGACCAATGAGATGAGAGTCGCTTGTGTGCGATGAGGAAAACAACGATTAGCGGGTGCCATTGTGGCCAGGATGTGTGCAGAGTGGAACAGATACATACCTACCTTAGTTGACTTTGTGTTATGATTTATTTATTTATTTTTATTTACAATTGTCCATCTTCATAGTTTACAAAGGTGTTTGCATTGTGAATGCTTTGCTGTTGTCAACATTATTATTACGCATTATTTTCCATGCAGCCGCAAGGTAGATACTGTACACAATGAAGGCTATTTAAATTCAATAATAGTAAAATACTATAGGTTCATATGTAGTTTTATAGTTCTTTTTGTTAATCTTATCTTTGTGTTCTGCATACTCTAACCCTAACCCCCTTTAAATAAAAGTCAAAATCAAAATAAATTTGAAGTAGCAAAAGTAGAAGAAGGCTACTGATTATGTAGTGATGCATTAATGTATTTCACATCATGTAATGCACCAATGTAATTCCTTTTGTACGTTGGACATGCACTCTACAGGGTTAACCACCAGGGGGGCGCCCCATTTATGAGTATTTTTCTTATCCACCTTGTATATTGTGCGCTACTGTAATATCTTATCTTATCTTATTTTAATTAATAAGAATCCAAAATCACTTCTTATATTATTATATATTGTATTAGTAATCAGACGCTGTCAATATCAGTTGTGTAGTGCTGGGTATACTCAGGTATGTGGAGTATACCCACTTATTTTTCAGTCAACTTCAGGTATAACCATTTCTCTATCCTCTCTGATGTGCACCATTCAGTTCTTTTTCCCCTAGGATGGTGAAAGCATAACACAGTTGTCTATTTTTTCATGAGGTAAGAAATAAGAAATGCTTCCCTAAAAATGCATAATTTTGTAGTTCCCAGTATTTACTGCAAATCTGCACCTCTTCTGTGGCTAATCTTGATTTCATGATGATCCTTATTCCCTGAAGCCGAGAAATAGAAATTAAATGTCAGTGTGTAAATACTGCTGGCTCATTTTTGGGTGAGCTATGCAACAGAATATGCAAACATTGACATGTCGTACATGTAAAAAGTACAATAGTGGCTTCCGAAGAGTAGAATTAGACCTATAAAGTAGTGTAAAATATAAATACTCAGTGACGTACTAGTACTTCAAAACTGCACTGAAATACAGTGGATGAGTAGATATACTGAATTACATTCCACCACTGGTTATCTGTATAACTTTGCTGAGGAAAATCAGCCTCTGTCTGGAACAGATCTTTTGATATCTGTCCATGTTTCAGACTGGATGAGGAATTTGGATTTTATTCAAACTCAGTAAATCTTCTTTTTGAAACGTGCGTGAACATTTGGCTTCTCATCTCATCTCATAGTGTGCCATAGGTGTGGAGGTAGAAGCGAAACGGTATGATGATGATACAGGACAGCAGATGGCAGTATACCATCTTGGAAACCTAATGCTTTGCATTGAGGTTGTCTCATGCAGACTCTACCACAAACCTTCTATAAAACATAGTGCATGCTCTTTAGCCTCCTGAGACTGAGTCACTGAGTCCCACTGTCTTCAGAAGCAGTCTTGGTGCACATTTTTTGTTGTTTTTTTTCATAATAGATGAAGTTAATAATATACTATTTAATTGGACTGTGTCATGTAGATGCTCATGGACAACGTCTCCTCAGCTTTGCATTATTTAAACCTCTAATAATTTGCTAAATTGTTTGTCTTAGACCAGAATGTCTATTTGTGACTTTTTACAATTATCTTTAAATGTCTGCTTTGTAATTAAATGTGAATTCAATTTGAAGCGATTTTTAACTTTAAATCAGGATTAAAAATAATGGTTAAGAGAGTTTAAAAACGTCTACTGCAGTACACTGAGTAGAAGCAAAACCCCAGATCACAGAAGTGGAAATTAAAGTTAGTATTAAAGATTTAAGGTTATCATGCCTCAGCAAACGAAGCTGAAATAATGCCCATCTTGTATTAGCTATTGATGTCCTTCCCATAGCCTGCTTATTTATCTCTGCTCATTGATGAGTCAATCCAGTCACACAGTACTTTACTCCTCCTCAATTAGTAAGTCCAGTTTGGCTAATTTAGTCTGTTGAAGACACTATAAGGACGCTTCATGTAATTTTATGCCGACGGACAGTCGATGTTGAGACCCTATAAATTGTGTTTAAGTGGATTAATAGTGTGCTGAGCGTGTGTGAGCAAAGTGGTGCTGGAAGCATTGGCTCTCTATGCAGTTGGATAATTAAATCGGTTGTACTGCAATGACTAGCTTATTCAGTAGCCATTGTTTACATCTGTATTTAGGCTAAGATGTAAGGAAGTAAAAATGTTCTTAATTTTATTTTGTTGCAACTCTAGCTTCCACGCGATTCACAGTGGATGCTTTGCTTCTTTGTTTTTATTATTTCAATTAAGCTAACCACTATAAAAATTCTCTGTATTAAAGATCTCTTCGTGATTTTATCATGTACTCTCACTCCTACTGGCTTTGTACCTGTTTTAGTAATTGTTTGGTGTTTCGCAGCTCTGTTATTTCAGGAAACATTACGGCAGACCTCAGATAGCCTTGACTTTGAAGCGTCACTGTTGTGTGAAGTTAGAAGATGGCCGTGCAGTAGGAATGCGAGGCTTCACCCTAATAGAGACTAGACTGAAAGTGGATTGTCCATGAAACTGCTTGATCTTGACCTGGCTGCCTGTTGTTATGGCTCCTCTGTCTGTCATAACCCCCACCCCCAATATACACACACACACACAACCACACAACCATATGAATTTATACTTTTTTCTTTGGGATGTGTGACTAATGGCGATGTGGACTATCAACACTTTTAATCGTTAGGTAGGGGAAAAAACATTATCAGCTGTTCTGGCAAAAGTCCTCTGCATGCTGTTTATTTTTTAGAACTATTCTGCACAAATGTAATCCCCGTCGTCTGCTGATTTCTAGCAGCCTGGCTTGGAATTCCTCTCAATATAAGAAAATGGTATAGCCCCTGAGTGCTACTGCAGTTTTATTACCTGAGGTGGTCTGTAGGAATATAGCTTACCACATGTCACATTCAAAGGGAATGGCAGGTATGTGTCACTAGTCATAAATTGTAACTTGCCTTCAGCAGTAATCAGTTGCCAAGGAAACCTCAAATGGGATTATGACCTTCTGTTGTGTATGGGCAAATAAACTGTTAGAGTTGTCAACATCCAAGAGACAAACATTAAAGATTTATGTCAGTAAACAATTTATTTTCTCATCACACTAAATTAATGTGATGAGATGTGAAGTGTGAGAATGGAGCTTTTAGAAATACAAACCTATGCCAAACCTAAATTGTTTTCTAACAAGGATAGCATTATTTGAAGCAATATGAACATTTTTGTGTTAAATAAAACTCGTCTCTGTGGGCTGAGTGATGCAATCAGTGAGGGCTGTGCGAGCATATAGTCAAGGAAAGGCATTAGAAGGGTAGAAAACAAAGAAAGCAGGAGCAGAGTGCCTGGAAGGAGGGCAGAGTGCTGGGAGGGCGGAGATAGAGAAATGGGGGGACGGTGGTATTTAGTATGCACGGCCAAGCTGCCCCATCTGCTTAGCGCAGCAGTCCCTGTCGTATAACTGTCTACAGGCCGTGGGCCACATAAAGAATGTCTCAGATTTGATGTAATTCCGCAAAATTAATGACAGCTTTACTCGGTATGGGCCGTGAGGGAATGATTAGTGTTTGATCGTCCATCTGATCAGTTCCCTTGACTGGCTGCAGGAGAGATGCTCCACTATATGCTGGCATGCTGCCGATGGCAAGCACACACACACACACACACACACACACACACACACACACACACACACACACACACACACACACACACACACAGATACACCTATCTCAAAATCATTCCTGGGCCCCCATGCTCTACTTTACGTTTGTGTTCTGGTTCCTGTTTCCCTCAACACAGACAACCAATATCTTGTTAAAATCTCTGTGCTGTGATACTTCACATCAAAATGAACACCTCCTGATGGGCTGGATGCAGGTCCCACCGGTGGTGTGATCCTGTGCAGGGCAGTTTTTATTTCAGGTTGTGCAGTATTTCAAACGAAAGTGGGCCAACCAGCATCCAATTTAGAGAACTCAGAGGTCACACTATGACCTTTTACAAGATATGCTTTACTGCAGTTGTGATTGGAATTGGGTATTAGTTTTTAAGAGATTGGGAATGGATTGGGAATTTGAGAGAAGAAATTGATCCACTGGATGGATTGCAGGAGTTGGACAAGTGGAATTCCTCTCCTCCTTTTAATTCAGCCCCACCTTAGGCGGCCCAACCCCCATCTCTTTCCTCCTCTTGGGCTGCTGCGTTTACAAGCGAAGGGGGCATTCTGTTTTACAAGTGAGCCTGGTGCGTCTCGGTGTGCTAGCAACATTAAAATTGAACCCGTCTTATCTGTGCAAAGCGTGAGGCTTTACATCAGAGGCTGTCATGCTGCTGCCATGAGGCTCCTGTGTGCTTTTATGTAATGTCGTGCAGTCAGAAACCCAGCGGACAATTAAAGTGAGCTGATAGATAAACAAGTGATTGAAAACAGGGATGTTAGTTTGTGGAATGTGAGGTAGAGTTGGGGGAGGGCAGTTTCATTGCTGAATGGTTTAGTATTGTTAACAAGGCCAAGTCCAACACATGACATTAATTTCTCATCCAAATCAAGTGCCATCATCTCTTCTAAACAGACGGATCTGGGGAGAAATGCTGTTTTCAAAGTCGTACCTTTTCTGTGCTGAGTTGCATATGGCAAAGCTAATTTCCCATCTGACCATTAGCACTCTGGTCCAGTACCAAGCACGAGGAGCCTAATTCAGCAAAGGCTCGGGGAGGGTTGTGTTTCTGCCAACACAGATTGTTGGACAGATTGGCAATCCTTCATTGTGTATGGATGCAGCGTTTTTGCTGAAATTGTCGGCCATTATAACAAATTACTTGCAAAAACACCATTAAAGTAAACAAAAAAAAAAACTCTTGCATCTGTTTTGATGCTAGGCCCGTTCCCGTTCAATTGCAGCTCACTTCATTATCCTCTCTCAGTTTTGCTCTTTTCTCAGTATTTTTCCATTTTTGTACTCCCTTCCATAACACTGTCTTTCCAAATTACTTGAACGTGTTTCCTCCCGCCTGGGTCCCCCCTTCCCATTCGGCATCCTCTGATCTCCTTTCATTCTGCTTTCTTTCTTGGCCCACTCCTCCTCCCCCACTGCTTTCTCTTTCTCCTCCTCATTTTATATTTTTGGCTGAGCTGAGGACCTTTCTTAGCGCAGTGACCTTTCTGGTTTTAAATTAAGCCCCACTGCGGCATGTCTCTCTTCATAGACCGCCGGTTACGAGCCTTCAGAGAACCGCAAAAAAATAACGATTCTGATGAAATGGCCCCTTTAAAAAGCTCTTCCAAATTCCTTTTACATTTTTCTTCCCCTCTTCCCCCCTTTCTGGTTGCATTAATATTCACACTAATGAGGAACATCCTACAGAGCAGACCATGGAAAATGTGAGATGAGACACACGCACATGCCTCCCCGCATGCACTTCATATACACACTGTTGCTCATTGCTAATGGGTTCTAATCAAATGCCATGTATGTTTGACGTGATTTATGAAAACTGGGCAGCCTATGGTTGCAATGTGATTGCTTAATCAGAAAGAGACCATTTTTCAATGGATAACCCAGTTTGTGGCCTTTTAGAAGAGACCATGTTTTACATTATGTGATTAATAGGCTTCTATTAAAATGTATTTAGATGATGAAGAGTTTTTATACTGCACTGAGGTCATGTTGTTACCTGGTAGTTCTGTATTTGTTTCAGTACTTTGCATAATTCCAGAATTTCACAGTGTGATGTCAACAGGCCAGTGCTGTGTCAGGAAACAAGGTGATGATAAACCTCAGTGCAGTATAGTCATATAGCACCTCCCAGGTGCTGAGTAAGGTTGTAATGGCCTCGTTCACTATCATCATCCTCTGGTCTCCTGTGCATAATCCTGCCTTGCTTTCGGAAGATGGAAACGAGGACTCTTACTCAGTCAACCAAAGCGTGATACAGAAACGCTCCAAATTTAATTGAAACAACATGAGCTGTGTCCGCTTTCCAAAGCCACAATCAAACCATACCTGTTTATTTCACCCCTATAAAACTCGAGACAGAGAAAGCAACAGCAATTACAGAGAATAATCAGAGCTATTAAGCTCTGCAGTCAGGGCTGAGCTGAAGGCAGTCTCTGGCCTCATGGGAAAAGGCTTCCAGTGAGTGTTACATTCTCTGAATTTAGGTCAGAAACTACAAAGTTTTAGTCGTGAATTCTCTGGTTTTATGTATTTATGCACACATAAAGACATTTATATAATCTTCTTTTAATCAGGTAATCTCATCAGAATTTCTTTTGTCTTTTGTTTGTTTGTTAAACAGAAGATGCACAACAACAGCATCAGAAAAAACCACAGACCTCTTTTTAAAAATACCCTAATTTAAAAGTTTAAAATCTGTTCCATGACATGTTAAAGTTTTTAAATTCTTTGCAGGCCTAATTTATTTCGTTAATACAGAGAATATTATTTTAAGGCAGGAACTTCAGTATTTATCTGTGGATTATCTAGAGTTATCGAATCCTAAAATCTGGTCTGAATTTGCAAAGAGATGTAAAATACTAAGGTGGCTTCATTAGAAGACGGAGATGATGATGTGTAATTTTCTTCCCGTAGCTAGTGAGGACCAGGCTGCTTTTTCATACAGTGCACAATGATCAGTATCTCCTGCAATGAAGCATGAGGCACAATGGTACGTGCAACATGAAAGATTTTTTTTATTATTATTTCTGGAAGACGTTAGCACCATACTGGGTTTATTGCACTGGGAAGATGGCAGTATTTAAGCACATTAGAGCCGTGCTTTTTCCAGTTACATATTTTGTGTCATAAAATTTCCACTGACACCCTCGGTCGCAGACGCAGTACCAAGGAAAAAAAAAAAAAAAAGGGTGTGGAAAATTCAGAGTAACCTGTGACTTGTGGAAATATGCACACATCAAATATGCTGGTTTTCTCTACTCAACAGATTGGTCTTCTCCACTAAAAGCAAGTACACTGTAGCCTTGAATATTAATCCCCCTCTCCTATATGGGCTGTATCTAACAACATGCAGAGATGATTTCTGGGGACTCTCTCCTAAGGTGCTCCTTGTAGCCTTAGTAACCCTAATGAATTATGGGCCAACCTAGTTAAAACATGTGTGGTATTACCCCATTCCAGGGTGTGTCCTCCTGGGTGTCTATGAATCACTGATCTCATCAGACTGGTTCTCTCTCTCTCTCTCTCTCTCTCTCTCTCTCTCTCTTTCTCTCTCCCCCTCTATTTGCTCCCCTCCCCCATTCCCTGTCACACTCCAGTCCCCCGGGGCGTCTGTCTGGGATCTGCCAGGCTCATCAGTGGAGGAGAGGAGAAGGCTAACTGGGAGTCTGTAGTGGCTGTAAATCTGACCGAGGGAGGGAGGGAGGGAGGGAGGGGAACCTGCAGTGGCCACACTTCTTCCACTGCAGCCCAGAAAGTCCAGCGGCCCCCCAGTATACTGAAAAAAACCCTCCTTACTTGCGTCAACATGTGCAGACACACACACGCACACAAATACTCAACAAGGTTTGTACCCAGGTGTTCACTGCCATTAAAACTTACCTAACCTAACTACACTACAATTAGCTAAACTTGTCTTAACCTGAGAGTGAAAATGAGCTCTCATGCTATAGCTTTCGTTAAGTAACCAACGTGCATATACATGCTAACAGAGCATGAACTTTTCTGTAAAGGAGAAAAAAAACATGTTTTTCAGTCTCATGTTGGATATAGTGATGGCCTTTTATTGTTAATCCCTTACAATATTATGTGTCTGTTTTTCTTCATGATAAAAAACAATGAATTAAACGATGCCTTGATGGACTCATATCCGGGAGAGATACACATATTGTATGAATAGATAGCGTTTAAGTGTTTACTATTTCCTAGAAAGGAAGGGATAGAAATGGATAGAGATAGGATGACCGCAAATGTTTGCTGCTGAGGAGGTGATGACAGTCTGGTTGTATGCCATCTAAGAAGTGAGAAGTATTATTTAATCCATGGTGCTATGCAGAGGTAATTTCAGTCGCTATAAAGCCCTGGATGCTTAGCACTGAGCTGGACTGCAATGCAGTGAGGTGGGCCCTTCTTTCTCATACATACATTTAGCTGGGTGTGATACCATTCCATACACATAGACACACACCCTCCCTCTCCTTATCTGAGAAATAAGCATTTTTACAGAGTTTGAGCTGTAAAAGGAGAGGAGCAGATAGCCCATAAATCTAGCCATAAAAACGTTAAGTTGTCAGAGGTGCCATCAGCTATCAATCGTGTGCGGCAAGCTGATGAAGGGGAAATAGGTGATAAAAAACAGCATTTTAGGGAAATTATGTCCAGTCTTCCATTTGCGAAGTGCTGCAGTCGCATCACGGCAGAATCTTAATCACTGGTTGGTGTGGCCAGGGACTGTTCCTTGGTGTGACAGTGAGGAGGAGCACACCCTGGTGGGAGGGTTGGATATTGAGGAGGAAAGGAGAGCCGTAGGGGAAGAGGGGGGGGGGTGCGGCAGCGTTGTAGAAAATTATACAACTAGCATAAATCACTTCTACACTACCGTTTTTCTCTCTCCCTCATTTTCTCGCTTCCCCCATCTCCCTCACGCGCTCTCTCCCTCTTTCTCTCCTTCATGGCCGTGCATCTCCCTCTCCTCATTTGCACTCCCACTGCTCCTCACCCTGACGGTACCCCTGGCTTTCTGCCCTTTATTCTTTCAGTCCCTAGCCGTGTGCTTTATTTGAAGCACTGCTGGTCACCCTCACTACCCCACTCTCCATCCATCTCAACTTCATTTCCACTGTGGTTTGTTTACATGCTTTCTTTATTGATCTGCTTTTTGTTGCCTACCAGGGATTTATCCCCTGTCCATGGGACTGTATTAGCAAACCTTGAGATTGACTTGTCTCTCTGAGATGGTTCAGATATAGTCTGTTCTTGAAATAAAAGAAAATGCCATCTGGGCTGCAGCTTATTTCACACTTTATCAGACAGCTCTGTGACAGGATTCCTGGTTGCTTATTTATTGTGGAATGTTCCTCCCCAAATAGAAAAACAACCAGTGATGCTTTTATATCCAAAGGCATTTTAATACTGGGATATTCATTGAAATGCCTGCAAGATGGAAGTAAATTACACTGCACCCTATAGCTATTTTCTTTTATATTAACTTATGTATAATACAGTGTGTTACTCAAGCCAGTAAGGGAGTGTTGTAGTGCAGAGAAGAGCTATGGCATCATGTGAGAGCACCCTCGCCTATTGAATTGACAAATGCCTTCATTGTCTGATCTGTGACTCCCCCTTTAATCTAAGGTCATTTGTTAATTAATTTGAATAGCCTTACAGGCTCTGGTTCTGCTCCAGTGGTCTTGGTTGAGTGATGTCATCCTGCACTGAGCAGACTTTAAGCACTGCGAAATGGATGCAGTGATGCATGTTCATCTGCAGTGGCCCCTCTAGTGTATTCTGCCCTGTGTCCATTTATCAGGAGAAGGTGTTAGTGAGCACAAAGCTGTCCTTAAGGAGTGAAAAGTGGCAACGCTGTATTTCTCACTTAAAATGGTGACAAGGATGGAGAGGACTATTGATTTGATTTTATAGAGCTCATAGTTCTACTCCTGATGAGTATGTGAAGTTATAATGTTCATGTAGGACTGCCACAATGCTGGCTTCATTCACCAAAATTGCTGGTCACCTATCAAGTGGTTCTCTGTGGTCCTGGTAGTTTATGTTCAGATATTAAAGATGCTCTCTGGCAGTGATCACAGTTAGTCAAGGCTTGTGTCAGGGGCTGTGCTGCCACCCTTAGTTAGACTGAGGTACTGTAATGCAGTATCCATTCCCACAGCGTCAGTTTTGGAGGGCTACTCTGCAGTTCAGTCACACAGCATGTGTTTGTGACAGAGGGTAGTTTAACAACACATCTAACCTTACTGCATTATGGCTAGTGTACCAGTGAACAGGCAGGCTTTATGTAAAATGGACTGTCACAAAGATATACTGTCCAACTGTGTTTAAGCTTTCCCACCCTCTGAGTGTGGTTAATATTTAAAAAGAGCTAGGCATTAACTTTGTGCGCAGTGTTGTCTTCCCCTGCATTTTAGGTTTTCTTATTCGTTTAGTTCAGCATGAGTCCCTTCCTATGCTAGTACTTTTCATATGTTTATTATTTGACTAACATATTTTTGTTACACTATATGTTACCTATTGGTATCTTTTGGTGTTACTGATGGCTAAAGTCATGAGCATGTTTTTCTTTCCTTCATCTACAGTTGATACACATTTGTTCCTGGCTCAGATTTAAACGGTTCTCTAAGTATATGTAATCTTTGTAACTGCTCACCAGCCAAAAACTGTTTGTAATTTTTGGCTTTTGAGCATTGCCCAAAACTCTAAATGAAAAGGAAAGGCTCTGATCTCAGCTGGATGGCGGTGTATTACCTTATTGCACAATGCCAAAAAAACAGGAAATTTGTCATTAATTTCATTTGTGTAGGTTACAGTTTGTTTTAATGTATCGTTTTTGAAAGATAGACTGCCCAGACCTAGCCTTCACTTAAGAGTGTGCACTTTTAGCTCTGAATTCGATTATTTATCCTGTGGTTGTATTGAGAAGCTCATTCTTTTGACATGTTTTTAAAGACTTTGAGGAAGTGATAAACCTCTGGGAGTTTCAGATGGTGTGCGTCCTTCTTGGATCCTCAGACATTTGCAGAGCTTGTTATCGACGTGAACCTCAAACAATGCACGTCGCATAAAGGAGATGGCGAATATGACAAACTTGTAAGGCAGCGGACCATTTTTCTGGGGTATTCTGTTGTAGGGAGTGGTTTTCCTTTCTGATGAAATGTTAGTGCAGTGACAGCTGCATCTGCCAGGGGGCAGTCGAGCACACATATCAAGGCAGCAGAGAGCCACTGATAGTCCTGCCTCTGCAGATCTCTCATTTCTCCCTTTGTGGCAGTATTGCTGTTCCTGTCCTCCTATCAGAAGACATTTAAAGCAAGTTGCAAATTAAGCATATCTGTGTAACATTAGAGGAATTAATGCTGATTAGTACTACTTAATGTATTCAAATCCTTTTAAGTCATGGATATACTGTACTTTTAAGCTCTGCTGTAATTATAAGCACTCACTGGTTTATATCCCCTATTAATATTCTCTTCATTAGCATTAAATCATGTCAGTCATTTTCCATTTGGAGGTCAGAGGAGGCAAAATGAGGGATTGAAGGGGGTGAATATAATCTTATCTATAGGACACTGTCTGGGGAAAAAAGCAATGTTAAGACTATAACACATTAATGTTAAAGCATTCAAAAAGTTTAAACAGCGTACATAAAAAGAACATTTATTCACTCTCCAAAGTAAGCTTGCCAGTTACAGTTCAATGAATTCAAAATGTGGAGTTGTAATTTTGTACCCATAAAACTGTTGAAAGAATTTCATTCATTTCACTACTACTCATTTCACTACTCGGCCCATTTATGAGCAATAAGAAATAGATACATTAATGTTATTGCACATTTGAATAATGGTGCCGCACTAAACTTCTTACTGAACATTCACCAAATGGTTTTGTTTTTTTCCTTTATTCTAAATCAAAGAAAGTAAAATCATGTAATGATTCCAGGCCACTAATGATGAAGTTTTGGAAGCGGCTCCCATTTTTTATTATTATTTATATTCATTGTAATGCTGCTTTATGTGTTTATAATGGAACATAATAAAATTAAATATTGCTGTATTGTTTTCATTCACAAGTAATTTGTTTCCTCCCTCTCAGCACTTTGACTATCGGTGTGATTAAAGGTTTGCTGCTTTTGCTCAGCGGGTGTTTGCAGAAAAGTATGTTGATTGCAGAAGTATGGTTGCATAGCATGCTGTGTAGGTCTATTTGTTATTGTGCTATAAAGGTGATTACATCCTAGGTTCAAACTTGTTTTTAAGCCCAATGTCACTTCTGTTTCCTCAGCCCGCCATAGAAGAAAAGTCATAAACCTTTTTTTTTTTTTTTTTTTTTTTTTTTTTTTCTCGAGCAACCGTGTTAAAAAGAACACCTGTAACTCGACACACAGACCTCTCTAGTCAAATGCCAGGGGCAACTTTATGACTCATGGGAATGGGGACACAGGGCTAAATAGATAGTTTGTGTACAAGCCTATCTTCCAGTCAAGCATTCTCTTGGTTTCAAACAAAACGTGCATTTGGACAACATCTGAATGGAGGCCATTTTGGTTTGGCCTTATGTTTGCACAGTCCTGGGATTGTGCGGGAGCTAGTGGGGGATGGGAGCGCTGCTGCCGCTACCCTGAAGACTCCTGTTAATGTTTTAGTCATTCTGGAGCCGCTGGGCTGGGAGACAGATTCAGTCAAAAAGCATTTGAGCACCCTCAGGTCCTCAGAGTGATTTACTGCGTATTTGGACATCTGCAAAGAGCTTTTGCACCTTGAAATTCTCTCTCTCTCCCTCTCTGTCTATCCCTCTTTGCAGTAGTAAACCCTTGGGAATGTTCTGTCATACTGAGTCACCTTGAAGGTATCCAAGGTAGAGTCACTTCCTGTCACCTTCTCCCTCAATGATCCACCCCTCCCTCTCTTCCACCCCTCCATCTTACCTCATCTTTCTATCACCTTCAAACCTTCTGCTGGGGCCCCAACCACACCCCGCTCATCTTGGTTATCAGATTTAATGTGTGCTGCTCCTGCTCTTCTGTCTCTTAGCCCAACTCTTGCTCACCAGCTGGACACATCAATCCATGTGACAGGTGCTTGTCAGTCTGCCCCTTACTGGGCAGCAGCCCAAAAAGGAAACACAAAGTCTTAGACAGCATAACTCTATCAGGGGAAGAGAAAATGTGTCAATATATGAACACATCATGAGGTATCTCTACTCACTAACAAGACAAGTGTAGGTAACTGAAAAGCAGTTATGAGTATGTTACCTAGACAAGTTGTATTTACTGCTTTGTTGCCTATGGCGGCCACCCTGAGTCGAGTGAAGACGAGAGCCATCAGTGGTCATCAATAACAGGTCTGTGTGGTGTGGGTGGTGCAGGCTGTGTGGCATGTGTTTTAGAAGTGATGGCCAGAGGCCCTCTGTCTCTGCAGCTCTGAAAATATGGTGTCATTAGCATCTGTGTCTCCATAACTGAGACTGTTGCTGAAGAGGCCCAAACATATCTGGTATGCAGTGTTTAGGAGGCACGCAGACAGGATAATTGCTGGGCAGAATCTGTCCGCAGCTCCAGACTTTCAAGTGCTCATTGCCTTTGAGCGTTTTACACCCCAAGTGGCTGAATAGCCCAGGGGAAACAAGGTCTGCAATGATTTATAGCTCACCCTTAAGTCTTTTGTTTCTTAAGATCAAGGACAACTCAATCAGCCACCAAAGAAGAAGTCTCAAAATTCAGTTTGTTGTATCATTAATGTTTGACTGGTTAGTTGCTGCACATTGGGTGCAATGGAAGCAAATGTGCAAAATAGAGCTAGTGTGCTAAGCATTTATCCTTTACTGGTGCATTCCCTGAAATGTTTGGAAACATTTCATAACCACAGCAGCCTCCCTGCCAGTACCAATGATTACACACAAGAACAAAGTGTTCTCAATGAGGTGGAGCAGGATTTGGAACGTTGTCAGGGTAAATCTGAAACAGCATCTGCATATACAATAATTTATGTCACTTAGCTTTGGTTTGCATACTAAAATAATAGTGTAGCATCATTCTGTTTCTTTACTTGTATGAATGCACTGCTAAGTAAAATTATACCAAAAGATTAACTGTTGTGTCTCCCTCTTTATCTCTCCTTGCCTCCCTCACTTTCTTGTTAAAACACACAAAAAAGGAGTTCATAATTAGTTGCATATGGTGCTCAACTGGCATACCCATTTATTTGTGTGTTGCCCAAGACATATTTACAGTCAAATGTTATGTCTTGCTATAAACATATTTATTGTTATGTTATGTGCTTGTGGGGATGGCACAATGATTGACACCACAATGGGGAAAAGAGTAGAGAGGCTGCGTATAACTTTTCATTCCACTAAGAGTTATTTTATACTTACCCAGCAAACAGCAAACATAAACTACATTTTTGTTACAATTATAGTCTTGTCTGTGTTGTCAAAAATAAAGTTTTATTCAACATTTAACATTTATTCCCTCATTGGGATGAAATACAGAAGCTGGACACAAAAGCAACACTCATACAATGCAACGCAAATGGGCTGTAAAAAAGATCCCTCTGTGTAATATAGTAATATTATAGTTTTTGTTCCCACTGTGTCAGAGAGGCGTTAATTCAACCTTCTTGTAAGTTTACTATTCTGTCCCCCTGCTCCTAAATGTACAGGATCAGGTGATCAGGAGAGCAAATATAAGATGTGGTTTTGTTTTGTTTTTTTCACCATACATCTTACCAAATAATGCAAGCCAATACAACAAATCTGATAGATGAGTCAAATCAACAATCCCCTGACAAAGTCTTAGTATAATTTTAAATGGGTAGTATTAATTTGAGGTATGCCGTATTCAATTGCTCAGGGTTTCTTTTATTGTATCCACTAAGTTTGAATTTGTCAAAGTAACATGTAGCTGTGCTCTTTCACCATGTCAGGTGACAAAGACACGTAGTTGCTTGACAGAGTAAAGTACACCATATGCATTTGCACAGTTTGTCTGTTATATGTGCATTCACACAGTATTTTGCTGACTACATAGATGTTGAACAGTTTCTGTTCAAACAAACCTGTTAAAACAAATTATCTATGCACAATAAAATGTATTGTTGTTACCTCAGCCAGCTCTGTCCAAACTGGGAAACTTTTGGCTTGTCTCAGGATTTAGCTCAAATTAGAGCTGGAATATCTCTCCATTTGAACAAACCCCTGCTTAGCCCTCTAAGGTATGGCTCGAAGTATGCTAAAACTCAGCCAGCAGCCGTTACTTGCCAGTACTATAAATGCCCAGATGTCGGTACCTAAGCAAAGCTTGACAGGAGGAAAAATGATTAAGACAAGCAGAATCTCCAATACACACCAGACAAAACACCAGTAGCTACTGTGAGATATTTGCTTTAGGTTATGTATTAATTATCCAACAGAACTGACAGAACAACTTTAAATTAAGTATATGTTCCTGGGATCGACTATGTTGTACTATTCCAACAGAAGTTATTGACTTAGAGGCTTTGGTGGAAACTTGTATGCATCATGGCAGATTGCAATATTAAGACATTGACATGTAACCGATTCAGTCTCTAGATAGAAATAAATAATGATAAAGGCTTTCTGGACATTTCATTAGAGGCTACCTAATGGCTTCCATGTTGCCCTAAAACAGTTAGCGGTGGTAGAGAGTTGGAAGGCGGTAGTGAAAAAGAGTGACATCAGCATATGTAACTGGAAACATATGAAGTCTAATTACGTAGTATCTGTCTTTGCCGTAATGGAACATGAAGTTGAACTCCTTCATAGGTGTCAAAAAGACAGGAAACGTTTCTGAATAATTAATATGGAAAAATTGTTGAAGAGGGAGGGAAAGGTCTTGGTGAAGCCATGTTGTGCACAGGCATATTTCCTCCATTCGGTCAGTAGTGGACGAGGAAAAGATAGATCCTGTTCTGTTTTGCAGTTTGAACTCCACCCACATGACCAAATAAGTCGACAAAGCCACTCTATACTCCACCTTTCTCTTCTACAAAGCAAAGGGTTTTGCGGTCCGATTAAAAATAATACTTTTTTCCTTTTGCAAGGATTTTATGACAATGGTATATACATACAGTTGTGTAATTATTCACAAGAACACATCAAGGCTCCAGACATGGGTGTGTGCTCATGCAGACATGAAAAACCCAGTGTACTTGAGGGAAAACTGCTTAGATGAAGGGAATTAAAGACCTTGTCAAATGAACGTTAGTGGTTAACTCTCTAGAGGTACAGCAGTGGCAGTCAAGAGTGATGCACCACAGAAAGTGATTCAGATTCACAGCTTTTGCAGTTGTGGACTACTTTAAGGACCAGTGCCAAATCCAATCATAAATAAACAACCTCCCACCGAAAGTTAAAACAAGCGATTGGAGTAAATTTCATTCCTAAATTTATAGCTGTTATACAAGTTCTTTATACAAAAACTGACAGTAAGTGACTGTTAAACAAGATTAAAAAAAACTGTTTATTGATTGTAAAAGGTCTAGTAAAGACGACCTTTATTTTTGAGTTACGATGTGATGAAAAAACTGTGAAAAGCTATGGCTTATGAAATATCTATAAATACTCATAATATAGCCAAAAACTGGAGTTTAAGCTTTGTATAATAGTTTTTGTCACACCTAATTTGAAATAGGAAAACACATTCCATGTTATATTCCTTGTATGTGTCAGTCAAACATTACCAAGGCATTTTTCCAGGTACAAGTCCATCTTTTTGCATTTGCCCAATCACTGCAGTAGCAGAGAAGATATCTTACTCCTCAGACATTTAACTATACAGAAGTCAAGTGAAAAACATTCAGAAAGCAATATGCCGTTATTATGTGTATTTGTGTTAGTTAAAGAAGTTCAACTTTATCTGACAAAACAAAATAGTTTTTTAAAATAGCAGACTTTCTTTCCAAAACTTTCCAAAACAACTAGTGTGTAGGATCAAGTGGCATATAGCAGTGTAGTTGCTGATTGCAGCCCCTCACCCTCACCTTCCTGGTTTGACGGTGGTCGTGAAATGCATGAAATCACGGGAGGCCTTGCTGTGTTTAGTTAGCCTGTTCTGGACCACTGTAGAAACATGCTGGTTCAACATGGTGGACTCTTTGGCGCCTATAGATATAAAAGTCTCATTCTAAGGTAGCAAAAATGTAACAATTCTTATTTTATATTCCAATTCTGCCATACTCTGTAAATAGTGCCCCCTAAATCTTACACACTGGATCTTAAACTATCCATCAACTAGTAATTCCCCTGTAGGCAGGTCAGAATGTATTTTATACAGCGTCTGTATTTGCATTTAGTTGCATTATCTAATCTTTTTTTTTTTTTGACAGTAAAACACCAGAAATGTGGGACATTTTGGATCACAACTGCATTAAAAGTGAATTATTACTGTTTTGCAAACTTTCAGAATTGTCCACCAACTGCATCACTTCATAAGTTGGCATTTTCTGAAATTGCAAAGTCAGCCAACGTACATTTAGCACATTAGGCTTAAAATCTGAAGTTTAACCAATCCATCTATATCTGTTTCTCTCCATCTTTATCTCTGCCTGTCTGTTTATCTTTGTTGTAAACCAATCAAACCAAGGAAATCAATCTTGTTGATTTATGCTTTTCACTACAGCTGGGTTGAGTCCTCTTGTGTGCATTTATAGCCGTGTGTGTGTGTGTGTGTGTGTGTGTGTGTGTGTGTGTGTGTGTGTGTGTGTGTGTGTGTGTGTGTGTGTGTGTGTGTGTGTGTGTGTGTGTGTGTGTGTGTGTGTGTGTGTCCTATGGCCAGGCTTTGTTGGGAAAACTGTCACATCTTGATTGGTTTCTATATAATTTAGTCTTGCTTGGATGGACAGATACATTTGATAGATGGCACTATTGTTATCTGGCCCATATGGTGTTGTGATGGTGTGTTGGTGCATTTGTGAAGAGCTTCTTGAAAGACTGACTCTAAACCACAGCTTGCAGTGTTGATGTCCACCCTGCAATAGTCCAAACAAGTCCAAACATTTTCAAAGAGATAGATTTGGGAAAATACTTTATTTTACAATCTTTTGACATACATCCACTACAATCCAAAAATTGACATGCGAACAGCTTGATCACCACAGAGCCAGTCAGAATAACCAAGAGGTTAACTCAGACACAGGCTGCATCACTTCACTTAATGTAACATCGTAAGCAAGAGCTAGCCTCTTTAGATTCTCTCCTATTTTAATCAGTGATGTTACACTATTCTTGTGTTTTTATTTTTATTCATTTAGACTATTTGTGTCAGAGGTGGTGATAACCTGTTAGATAAGGTGATACAATTCATAATACATATGCATAAATTATATAATAATTAATAATTATTATATTCAAACTATTAATGGTACTTATTCTAATGCTTCTGACTTTATAAACCTGTGAGACAGCCTTGAATTTATTTAACATGACTACATATAAATAAATATAGTCATAAATGTGTACTGCATTTCATAATATTGTAGCTCAGAGCTATACATTGAACATGTCACTGATATCCTTGTTTCTGATCACAATTGAAATAATTTAATTCATCACTGACCACCGCTAGAAATATCACTATACAGAAGCAGATCAATACACATTACAGCATGAAATTGTTTAAATATTTAATGGAATAGTTCAACATTTTGGAAAATGTGTTTATTTGCTTTTTTGCCAAGATTTAGATGAGTATATCAATACCGCGTTCTTGTTAGTGTTTGTATGTTGTAAGCATGAAGCTGGAGCCAGCAGCCACTTAGCTAACCATAAAGACTGGAGAGGCGACCAGCTGTGATACCTTTATGCTAAGCTAAGGTGCCTGGTTATTTGCAAAATGTCCCTGGGAAGTCAGTTTTTGAATAATCTTAATTTTGTAGCAGTAAGTTTACATTAATTCTAGAGCTTTTCCTGAAATCCTCATGTGAAAATAGACTGTAAAACCACATTTTAAAGACTAAATTTACAACGGCTGGTGTTGTTGCAACAAATGTTTCCCTGTTACTCACTCCATCAAAAACACTCAACTGAATAATTGTACGTAAAGACTGAGTGAATTCTTCTCATGCGTGGCTGTTAAACTGACCTTGGGAGTGGTCAAGACCATAAGTGGGAAGCAGAGGCAGGAGATGAAGCAAACCTCAAATGTGGCCATTTATTTACAACTGCGTAAAGCGAGCATGGAATACAGCACAAAAATACCAGCAGCTTTCACAAGGACTGGCTACCATGACCAGTACAACTTCCTTACATGCTGGAGCAAAGGGTCCCCCTAAAAACAGGGTGACCTGTTTGACATAAAATGTCTAAATACAACAAAACATATACATAATATTCAAATATTTACATTTGATCTCTTAACCCATTTATTTTTAATACATCCAAAACACAACAACACAGCCAGCAAATAAACGTGACATACACACCACGACCCTACACAGTCTATTCTGGTGGAACCCTCTGGAACTTTAAAAAGGTGGTTGGTTTCCTGGGGACTCTTTTAATTGTGCACCCTGGGAGTTGGACACAGGAGACTGGACAGGAAAGTGTTTAACATATGGCTATCCCTATCCTAGAGATAACTGCGCCCAATTCATCAATGCAGTTTATGTCACTTGATTATCTGAGTCATGGAATAGTTGTTCTGAGCTCTTTCTATAGGTGGCACGGCCGATCCATCCTCCACTCATCTGAAATAAATAACAATAGATTGCATGTGAAAAGTACACATAATAAAGCACAACTTTAAATAAAGGCTTTAAACATAACAGTTGCTTGTCTCATCATTATACTAATCATGTTTAATTATTTCCCTGTGAAAATGTATTATCATGTTTTACTGTACACAATATAGCATGCTGTACAAATATACTTTGTCAATAAGCTCTAGACAAATGTAATGGAGACTAAATGGGCATTAAACAGATATTCAAAGTCCCCAGAGATTGAAGCCTATTGACTTTGGTGGTCTCATGGTTTTACCTAGTTCTCAAGACATAAGAAAACAATGTTTGCCTGGATTGCCTTGAAATGTGGTACAGGTATCCATGGTGTCCAGAGGATGAATCCCAATGACTTGTGATTCTGTTTTTAATTGTACAGAATACCCCCTCAACTTAGGTGGTATTCTTAGTTAATCATCAGTGACGCCTTGTGAAACTACTGTGTCATCATCTTCAATACGACACAAACACAGGAACAATGGATGATATTGAAGGGATAGCTGTTTGTCACAGCAAGGACACAATTCTTTTTCAGGGGGCTGAATTCAGAAAACAAAAGACAGAACAAACAGAGTTTAGGATATCTTATATGAGAGCCAAGACACCAAGTCAGGTGAGTGACTATTCTAGTGACGATTCTCTGACCAGTCAGTGATGTGCAGTGTTTTCACAACACCTTTTGGTACCAGCTCAGCTTGCTTGGAACTTTGACAGAGGTAATAACAAAACAGTACCAGGTGTTATCCACAACTTTTTGACAAAATAAAACCAAAAAATAGTGAGTCAAGCAGAGTCGTACTATTCAGTGGTAGGCATAAGTGCAGCCTCACAGAGCCGCTACCATTGCTGACCCCTAGTCTTGTTTAAATATGGCACCAACGTTGTCTTAGATCATGATCAGAAAGCTAAAATATTTGATTTGAGACTGTGCTGTGTAGAGCTAAATTAAATAAATGCCTTAAGCCATCTGTGTGCAATTTTAAAAAAATGGATGAATGATCTTATTAAAGCTCAGCGAAAAATGACCTAAAAAAATGCACTATCCACAGCTCTGGATCTCTGGTTCACCAGATCAAACCATCAGTCAATTCACACGCCAAAGCCTAAGTCAAAATCAAAATATTGCATCAAGCAAGGTATCTTATTCAAAATTATCGGCTTTACTCCTGGCTTGAACTAAAAAAGAGAGAGCTTATTCTCTAACATTTTAGCTGAGCTACGTACACAATGCCCTGTGTCTTTTAAGGCTGGATTTTGAAGTCATGTGGCATGTATATAAAGCTCTTGCTGATGCGCTGCTTTCTACGTTCACTCTAATCCTCCACTGTAGGTTTTTTAGATGGTCAAGAACATTTGAGACTTTTTTCAACTCTGCTCACAACTGTAAGAAACTATATATAAAAACCTATTACAGTACTCAAATCAGTGTATGCAGCTGAATGTCTAGCCAAGCAGGCAGATGCGTTACATTGACAGATGGAATGCTGAATGAAAAAAGTTTGTCCAAATTATTGTTTAATTTCATCCACTTGCATTTCAGGTTATGTTTCAGGAAGAAAAAAAACAGCAGACATAAGACATGAGTAGTATTTCAAAAACAACAGAGGAAGCAGAAATGAACAAAGCTGATGGAAAGCAGCTCACAGGGACCACAGGACAACGCCCCAATGATCTTTATTGCATTTCATTTTACTGTAAAAGACCTGGTCAAAGATCTAACATGTAACATCTTTAGAAATGAGAGCAAAGCCCACCAATCACACATCCACACAACCTTTGTTATTTAATTTGTTTTCAGTCAGTGGGCAGTGGTGACACAAAGGAAATATACTGTAGTAGAATGACAGTATCTATTTCATACCTTCTACACTGCATGGCTAGTTTCACAATCTTTCAGCCCGTGCTACTCATCTCCGGTACAGTAGCTTAGTCACAGGTTTTTAGATTTATTAATGTTGTGGGTGGTCTGAAAACTTTCAGGAACTGGTTTGTCTGCCATAGCTTCTTTGAATTCTCTGAGTCAGCCAACTCTGCCTGCAAGCTCAGGAACACAAAGGAAGGAAGGGGCATAGCACACTTAGTCAGAGGAGCAGGAAACATGCAAATCATTTGCGCAACTGAAGGTAGCACTAGTGCAGTATAGTAAAGCACTTCTATTCAGAGCTCTATAGTATCTCATTTGCCTCATAAACTGATCATATGTTTCCTCATTCATTAACAAGACTAAGAATCTGCAGCCGGCTAGCCGATTTGTGAGGCTATAGGGGCAGCAGTGCTTTGAGCTAAATATTTGCAGCAGCATAGTAACTTACTGACATGCTGATGTTAAGCAGGTATAATGTCTACCAATTTCAGCAGTAAACAAAAGTATTAACAAAATAAAAAATTTGACCCGATGATGACACAAGATGAATTATTGAATTACAGTTTATCATTATGGGGACCACTAATGTCCGTCCCAATTTTCAAGGGAATCTATCTTTTAGTTAAAAAAATAAAAACAAACATTAATAAATTCAATCTCACGATGGCACAAGAGGAAAAGTCAGGGGATAATGAAAATGTGCACAAATTCTCATGGTAATCCACACAAAAGTGGGAGAGAAGTAACGAATGGCGACCAAGCTGACTTTCTCACTGTCCTGTCTAAATACTCCTACATATTAACATTAACATGAAAACTCAAACTATCCAATGTCTTAACCATGAGAGTAAGGATTAAATATCACTACCTGCAAACAATTATTGAAGTAGTATTTTAATAGTGATATCCCAATAAGCTACCATTCCTGGGGGGGTTCTCAATGACCTAATAAGCATACTACATACTGTGACTTCAATGTCCCGGTTTGATTGTTGTATGTCATTCCATCTTTTGTTCCCCTTATTTCTTGTCCATTACTGAACCACCCCAAAAAATACTGCCATTACATATCACATCTTATCCATGCAGTTTGAATATTGTTATACTGTAGTTATTTTTTATGAAACAATTTGTTGCTGCCCATAACTGTGATGTTTCACAAATGCGTGGCAGTAGACTAAAGAAATGCATGAAAACTGAAGAGGAATTTCATGCCAGTGTTTGTAGTTTTATCTTTTTTTTCTGGTATTTTTTTTTGGTTCACTTGTTGTATCCACAGATGTTTGTGCATTTATGGGAGAAGTACTTTTAACTATCACTGTTCAGTAATACCAAACAAAGTAGACCTATCACATTATGTCAAATGCCCAGGGTTTTTTTCAGCTTCATATACATTACTTAGTGATTGATGCCTGCGAAAGAAACAGACCATGGCTCACTCTCTGATTGCCTGTTTACAGGGCTCTGACACTTTTATAGCCCTCCTAATACCATTACATAGTATTGCTTCAACAGCAGGGCTCTCGCCTTTCCTGTAGAATTAGATACAAAAGGCTGTTTGCTGTGATCACTTGAGGCAGCACAGTTGTCAAAATGAGCTTTTGTTGTGGCTGCATGAGGGGCATTTTAACGTGGACCATTGTCAGAAGTGGTCTGGCAGATTTCATTTAATTTCCAAAAACACACTAATGTGCACGAAGACAGAAAATTACAAATATATCAAAGGTGAGATTTAAATTCAGATTTAAATATGTACAATAATTAAAAACCCTTACTGCCCTTACTGTGCAGCAAAAAAGCTCTGCAAGTAATTGATTAAAAATGGTAAAAAATCTCACAATTTTGAATGGAATTTGAAAATTTGCTCAAGTTCGGGTTGATTATCTTGGTGGTGGTTGGGTAGTGTAATTGAATGTTGTTGATGTGCTGCAAATAGGACTGCAACTAACGTAGTATTTATTGATGCTTATTTTTGTTTTGTTTTTTTCTCAATTTTTTTAATTTACTATAATTTTCCTATAAAATGTTAGAAAATTGAAAGTGCCTGATAGCCAGTTATGTGATATATTCAAATATTTGTTAAGCATGTTACCTAGACTCAAGAGATTAAGGGATTATTAAAATAGTTGCTGATTAATTTCCTGTCAAAGGATTATTACATTAACGGACTAGTAGTTTCTCTAGCTGCAAAGTTGGTCTTTATAGGTCCCTGGTAAAATCCTACACTGTGAAGGAAAAGGCTGAGATTAAATAGTGATTCTTCTCTGGATATAATGCTTGATTATTGTTGTGGGACGGATGCCTTTGCTCCACTTTGTTGGTTACCCAAGTGCAGCAAAGGCTTTTGGACACTTCTGATGCAAATTAAACGGATTATGACAGAGCACAACTGCTAGCAGAACATGGACATGAAAGGGAAATGGTGAATGATAGAGGAAATATGAGGCTATATTGACCAGAATAACAAAATGAATTCATTACTTGGAGTATCCTTAAGTAGTTTTTGGACTGTAGAGTTGCTGGCACCGTCTCTTCATTCTGTGTTACTGCATCTTTTTTTGCCTTTCTTCCCTGCAGCATTTAAACGGATACACTGAAAACAAAAGGGTCGGAAACATGTTTCATTCTAAATTAAGACCAATTATAATCAGTGTTTACAGCCTATAAGACTACAGCCACAATAGCAGCTCTGTAAGAGTGTACATAGGGACAACACTGCTTTGAGCTAAATGCTCACAACATAATGCTAGCTTGCTCGCTGCAACAGTGATAACATGTCGATGTTTTGTGTGGTAGAATGCTAACATTTGCTGATTAGCTGCTGAGGCTGATGGGAATTTCATTAGGCCAACGTTTTGGAGCGACTGACATTGTGAGCTAATGTTTATGGTGCTATGAAAAGGTAAAGAATAACAAAAGTGGAATGTCTGTCCCAAATATTGTGACAATCCAACTAATGGGTCTGGACATTTTAGTCAGAATCACAAATGTGAGCGTTGTGGTATTAAAACATCATTGGAACACCAAAGTCATTATGGATTGTCTGAGAACCATGAATGTTTGTGTCAGTCTCGTAGATTTTTAGATGTTTCACTGGATTAAAAAAGAATTCGGCTTTCTAGTGGTGCTAAGTGTGTTAAATGTCATTGATACCCAACCTCTTCTTGGCACCATAGATAGCCAAAGTCCAAATTTCATGCCAATCCACACTTGTTTAGACATTTCACAAAAAACAAATTATGATAACCTGCTGGTGGCTAGAGCGAAAGTCGGGATCACCGAAGTCAGTAGGTTTCATCCTCTGGAGACCATGGATATAGCTGTAGAACATGTCATTGCACTCCATCTCAAAGCTGTGAAGATATTTCAGTCTAGACCAATATGGTGGTCCAAGCCAAAGACCATGATTGCTATCCCCAGAACTGCACCTTCAGTTTAATTTAAAAAATATCAGTCTATTGCTAAGAAAGCACTTTCTGTAGTTGCCTCACAGTAAAACTATTCCAGTTTGCATTATCAATAGCCTGACACAGCACGGGGCATTACTACAGCTCTTATGGCACAACAAAAAGGAGGTATCAGAAAACAGCGTGGTTTCTATTTGTTAGATGAATGTCGCATAGAAACCCAGGAAAAAAACAAAAAATCTAAATTACAGCACCTTAAACTTCATGGAGGAGCTACGAATGCACTGAAAATCAAATATAGGGAGCCTTTTTAAAATGACACTCCTCTCTAGCTGCCTGTATGGCCACATATGTTGAGTCGCTCATTTTACGGTGACAGCTCAGTTGCCGGCAGGGATCTTCGGGGGTTAATTCTTCTGTATAGCAGAACCATAATGTTGGATCAGCACGGTTACCCCTGCTGTGAGGGCACAGTGGCAATGCACGTCACACTATGGCGCTTTACTGAGCGAATGAAAAAACTAGTGTCCCATTCCCCCAATTTAGAAGCTGCAGATTTCATCCTTGTGTATTTTTTTGGCATAAAGCAATTTGTGTAGTATGTATAGTACTGCACTTAAATCATAATATGTTACACGATTTGTTGAGATCTTCTATGTATATCTCCAAACAACACCCAGCAGGTAACAGCATCTGAACTGCATCTGTCGTTCCCCACACTTTTAAGACTTTAAGTATCCTCTAATTTGCATACTTGATAATACTTTTCAATCCAGTTCCAGTACTTTCAGATAAATGCGGTTGTCATCACTAATGTTGATTTTCCTCTTTCCTATGACCTGAACCACAGGCACATCTTAATTTAACTAAATGGAAAGTCTCTGTAATAATTAGTCATGTGGCCATATATTTTTTGTTTGTCTCTTTATGGATGTTTATTAGATTTTTGCGTGTTACATCTCTCCTACATCTCTCATTTCCTTCATTCAAGATACAGATTCTAGTTTCTAAACTCACTGTTACTCAAACTGACTTCATGCATTAACCAGTGAGTTGTAACATTTTAGGTAGTTTTTGCCTGCTTTAATAATGTACAGTATGCCTGCGTACAGATTTCTGTACATGTACAAAGTCAGAGTCCTAAATTAAACTTTAGTTTGAAACATGTTCTCACAAGAATTAGGGATTTGGCTCAATGGAAGTATCTTAAAGTTTATTTTTTTGTAAAACTACTATTTAATAAAGTCTTCCTCCTCAAACTCGCAGCCGAAGACATCAGCGGTAAAGACAGCAGACTTGCTTGTTTTAACTTCTGCATCTATTGGAGAGAAGGACCAAAAGCATAGAAGTAAGGATTAAGAGGTAAGGTGAAGAGGGGGAGAGAACCCAGTCAGGATTTATTTGCCTTCTAGCCATAAAATGGATGTAAAACGTGCTGTAGCCACTTGGAAGTTTTTGTCAGCGAGGCTGACTCAGCTGGACACGTGGTACTCAAAAGTTTGATGTAAACTGTGCAGTGAAATGGAACGGTCATAAACTAGAAGTATTTTTTTCCCCTCAAAATACTGAATTATTATTAAAATAAATTAAAATACGTATAGAACATTAATGAACTTATGATGATGAAAGTTAGTTGTTATAACAGCAAATTATATAGAAAGGAAAAAGAATGGGAAGAAAAACAGGGTGGAACATATTTAGCAAAACTAAAAGAATGAAAAGCGGGATGTGTATAAATTGTGCAAAATAAGAGCAGTGCAGTATGATAAGAGACATTTGGAAAGCAGAGACAACTGCTAGTTTAACTTATTTATATGAGCACCAAAAAGTCAGCACACAAAGAAAATAATGAAACGTATACAGAAGTGTAAAAGTGTAAAATACTTCCGTCCTTCATTGTATTCTGAGTGCAATGAAAGAAGAAGACTTTACATATGAAGGGATTGTATTTATTCCGCTTGCCAGATCTACATTATTTGTATATATACAGAAAGTTTACAGGTACACAAACCATATTATTGTTAATACATTTAATACACTGATGGAGATGTGCAGTGTAGGCTGTGCTGCTCTTCTAAAAACACAAAATGGTGGCACAGAAAAAAGCGACAGAGGCCCAGAACTTATTGTTTTTCTGACTTTTTGTTTGGCTGTAAGATGTAAAAACTTTAAACTGCTTGACTCTAGAAAATTGTACAGATGCAGAGAGTGGCAAGATTGCACTGAATATCCACATAAATGTGATATGTGATCTTTTTATTAAAACTGTTCCATCAGGAGTTTTCCTTTTCATGCCATCAATCATGTGGAAAGACTTAGACTTTTTTTCCCAAATGGTAGATATCCGGTTTTGGAAAAGCACCTCTGTTGTGGGTTATTATACCCACACGCAGTATGGGAGCAAGCTGTGAAAAGACATTTTCTTCGCTCAGCTGACTGGTTGTGCATAAATAAACACAAGACAAAATCTGTCTGCCCAGAGTATCCATCACTTTCCTTCCAGCTGCCCAGAGTCAAGTTAGTGTGTTTGTGTGTGGGCGTTGTGCTATGTGAAGAAGTTGGCTGAGAGTAAATAGAGATCTCATATCGTCTTTCTAAATACCTGTGTGCACTCAAGATGTGGTGTCATGTTTGTGCAACACACAAGACATTCATCAAATTAAAGTCAAATGCGATATCTTCATTACTTTACAAATTTTTTTATATCAAACTGTATAGCCAACAGTCAAATATCAGATAATTATTCTTTAGTAATGAATGTCGTGTGGTATTTTATTAAACCGTAAGTCCTTGAGTAAAATATCAAAGTCAAAGTCTTTATTTTTTTTAAGGTCTTGCAACACAGATGTTCATTGAACTTGACCTACAATCACAAATCTGTTTCTCCTTTACTGAATGTGTGACACAATCCATTTGTAAGTTCTAAATCTGCAGAAACAACAGGAAACGGTACAAATAATGCAAACAGCACACCAACACTCTGTATGCTGTTTGCTTGCGTGATGCTTGGTAATTGCTGCTCTAACCTTATGAAGATACTTTAAAGGTCAGTTCCATAATTTCTAATAAACATCCTAACTTATTATGATGATGAGTGTTTAGATGGTTGAGCTGCAGGCACACATGTTTTTCACAGGCTTTGCACTCCAGTGTACTGCATCTGGAAAATCTGTATTTTTAGTACTTTCTTTCAAACATTTGTTTGACTCTTGTAGGTTGCTGCATTCACATTTATTGTTACAGTTCTAAGACGATGCATAAACAAAGAGAGTACAAGACTTAAGATCTGTAAAATTAAACTGTACTTTTTTTCCTATGGAGACAATATCAAAGGGAATGAAACATGCACACAACTGAACTGAATCCTGGGCAATATTATTCATGATCTTGCCATCCTGAAGCAAAGGTAGGCATGAAATAATAACATGCACCAGACCGCAAAGGCTAAAGGCAAAACAAGATAATGATCACTTTAATCAGAAACATATTATGAGATGACTTGACTGCACATTTATATTACATGTTTTACATCATGTTAGATGAATGGGCATACATTTGTCACTGGAAATATTAAAACTTAAAAGATCAAATGTAATGACCACTACTCCTGTTGATACTTTAGCTTTAAAAAATAAATTAAAAAATAAGAATGATGTAGTAAAAGAGAATGAAAAGAAACTCATCAGTCTTTTCAGTATGTAACATAAAACTTTTTAAAAGTTCTTCGTGCGTACAAAATTCTCAGTCTCTACAAAATTGTGTTTCCGGTAAATACTGTTTCTGGTGTATCTAAAATAAATTTTTGACATATTTACTGCAGTAAATAACAGCACTGAGAAACATCTGCACCATACTGCAGCAGTTCCTAATTGATTTAAAACAGTGATGCTCATTTAGGAGCCTGCGGGTCACATCTGGCTCCAGCTGAAAACTGCCCACCCGATCAATTTCTCAGCTTTAAGAGCGGGTGCCTCGCAGTCAATTCAATCTGTAGTTTTAGGAACGTCATTTATAATTGCAGTTTATACAGTAAGGTTGGCTGGCTAAACATTGAATTGCTTGTAATATACTGTACATCTCTAGCAGCTCTCGGAACAGACTCCCCCAGATTCTTGGCCAAATTCAGCCAAGCTAAATGGTCTTTTTGTATTTACTCTGACCTTAAGCAAGGTCATGAACACACATTTTTACTTTGGGGATGTTTCCACGTTTCCACGACAGTTAACGCAGGCCTTAAGAGAACCATTTTTACACGAGAGTCAAGGAGGTGTTTTTGAGGACCACCAGTCTTCATTGTGAAAAATTAGATGATTTATTAGAACATTTTATCTACTTCCTGGCTTATGGTTCTGTATTCACTGTCCATTTACAATGTGTGACTGTGTTCACATTGTCTGTTGAAAGTTAAAATTTTAGGGTACTTTGATTAAATCCCTTAATAGAGATTGCATGTCCTTTGCATCAAATTTTGCAGCTGCTCTCTGTTAGATATTTTGCTTTCTGCAGGCATCCTAAAATATTTGTTTGGGCTACAGTTAGATCTGCTTATACAGACAGTAGTTTCTGAGCAGTCTACAACAAAAACCTGCCAAATTAAAAAGTCACATGAGTCATATAAAACATTGTTTGCAGTGATGTAGAAAAAAATGGATGCAGTCATTAAAAATTGTTACAATTTCTCGCTAGAAAATAGTTATAGTTTTAGTTTAGTTATTTAGTTTCTTTAAAAACAGTAAACATTGCTATCATTCATTAATGATTAATTCCAGTACTTTTCCAGGATCATGGTATCTAATGTTGGGTAAATATAGCCTACAGTGTAGATTGAATAATGAATATTATTCTTTCATGCTTTAATTATTTTGATTTGTATCATGCTAATAGACATAAAACATTTTAAACAGTCATTTTGATCTTTTTTTCACATTCTCTCTCTGTCTCTCTCTCACATACCAGATTATATTTGACCTTATTTCACATTAGAAACGGATTTTTGTTGTTTGCACTATTAGTCAACAGGTTGAAACCAGTCAGATGGCCTGATGTCGCACATTAATTTGTAGCCTGTATCTTAGTCTCGAAATTATTGCCATATAACTACATGTAAAACCCTCTCACGCATTTAATATCTTACCGATGCGGATTATTTTACAGCCTCTTCAATCGTTAATTATGCAATTAAATAGAAAATTAATTAAAGCTCTGAAGCACCACTGCACTTTGTCTGGTGATCCTGTGACACAATTCAGGGTCCGAAGTTTTGGAGTTTTGTTGTTGGCTTCTCCATAAAATCCCACGCAGGAAGAAAAAGTGAGAATGTGGTTTCTCTTCGCCCTGTTACTCCTCTGAATATGTTAATAAAAGTGCTGCAATTTCTTACATTTGGTTTGTTTTTAAGTGTTTTTTATAGAATAATTCACAGAGAAAAACGGTGCGCAGCTTCTTAAAATCACCACTTTAAACAACAAAATGCAAAACACCCGTGACCTGGATACAAAGTTTGGAGATCTAATGAGAATATGGGATTCTTATTTCTTTAATTTAGTTAGCTTTATTCTTTTCAAATTGATGCTGCAAATAACTCAAGTTTGACTGAATTCGTGTCCTTGCACATTAGCTCATCGTTTTTAATTAAGTTCAGACAAATATGAATATTTATAAGAATGAATATGAATAATTCAGAGGACAGAATAGTTCAGACCCAGTTTCACATGTTTTTGTGCTGGTAAGCAGTGTATAGAAAAAGCATGCTTTTGTATGGGTTGGCCTCTAAAACCAATACTTAGACATTAAAGATATATACAATTTAAATCAGAATTTGATTTGAAAACCGATGTTTTTGGTTCATTTTGGGCCCAGTTAAGACGAATCACAAACTCCAGAATTTCTGACTTCAATCATCAGAAAACAAAAAATCAAAGCGCAGCATTGGTAAAGAGTTTTATCTGTCTACAGCCAGCTGCGTTAATATTACAGACCGGATCGGACCACTTAAAGCTAATCAATGCTTGGACATTTGTCAGTCACTGGACTCCGCTCAGGAGAGGTTCATATGATTATTCGTATTTTTTTTTTTTTTTTGTTTCGTTTTGGTTTTGGGCTCACGGGTTGAATGGGGGAGTCTCAGCCATTTTTTTTTTTTTTTTTTTTTTTGTCTATGTAGGATCGGATTTGTGCCCCGTTTATGCAAACGGCTACTGTTTTGGTTTACGAGCGAGGTGAGAGAGGTGAGGGGTGTCCTCTCCTGAGCACACCCAGCTCTGTCTGAGCACAGTGACTTTGAACTTGAACTCAGTCCTGCTCATCTTCATAATGTGTGCAATACACTGGTACAAGCACAAGCCCGTGGACTGATCGATCCATCTATGTTCATATAGGCATGCGCAGGAGTGCGCGAAAACGAAATTAAGAGCAGGATAAGCTGTGATTCACTGTACTCGGCCAGACAGCAAGCGACAGGACTCGATATTTCCACTTTGGTTCTCAAATCTGTCTTCAATTTAACTCCAACATTGATTACTTTGTCTTCCACTTTCTTTTTCTGCTACAGAAAACTATAGTGACCTGAAGGAAGTATTTAATGAGACATCTGGGATGTCAAAAAATATGAACTAATTGATGTTCTCTCTCAAACAATGAATGGCTTGGCCAAACACTCTTAAGTCTTTAGCACAACCAGCCATATTCATTGTCAGTCAAATTATCAAATGCTCAATCCACGCGCAAGAAAGTGATCTGGCTTAGACCTGCAGAGAAACTTGATATTTTTTAGATATTGAGTAGCAGTTATTCGACTTTTAAGTCCACATACAATAAATATCATTCACACATGAGGAGTCTTTGTACACGTATATGTGAATATTATTATTGTTATTATTTTCATCACGAGGAGTCTGTCAACTCTGAAAGACTTCCCAATCGGGGTTTTAATATGTCTTTTATTAAAATAGAATTAACTACTTTTCACAGCCCCTCCGAAGAGGTATTGTATTTAATAACTTTGCTGTGCGTAAATTCACATAAATGCATTCTTCTGACGTAAACAACGCATGGGATCAGTTATTATGCATGATTATAAAATATTCCTATTGTTTAATTACTTTGCTTCACCTCCAGCATCTGATGTGTAATCCGAGAGGTATGATCCAATAGTTGCCAAAGTATGTTTGATTGCAGGTAGGCGTAATTACGCACACTTCTCTGGCGCACTTTCAAGCTGTTTATTATGTGTAGTAATCAAACAAATTCATACAAGCAAAGCCCTTTAATAACAACTTAACCACATATAAAGAACAATAGTTAATTTTAGCAGCCATTAGAAACTTCTGAACAAGCACCGCCACAAAAAACGGAAAGCACGCTCTCTTTGAACGACTTGTCCTCTGAAATCAAATTTAAACTTTAAACTAAGATTTGTTTTCAGTGGTTTCACCGTCAGTTTTCAAAATTGGAAGGAAAGTGCCGCCGAATTGTTTAAATGCCACCTTTATATATCCTACTTTGTTGGTTCATGTACAGCAAATGTATGTAGTCACTTCCACTGGATGTGATTAAGATTCACTTCCTACAATATACATAAGTGATGCATGTCAGGTTAATCCTTATTTGGCTGCTTTCTTTGTGATGAATGTACTTGTCGCAGCGTGGCCTCGGTGCTGCTCTCTGCAGCAGACTGTGTCCTGCATGGAGACAATGTGGATCAATATATCAGGTGCCTTTTACTTTTTCCCTGTTGATATGATTCGGAGTATGGCTTCATGCACACCATTGCACTTAAAAGGATTTCCTCCATCACAACGAGTTCACCAACAACAAGCAGGTGCAGACATCATTTTTTCCAGCCCGCACCTCTTCCAAACCAACAACCCATGTTGACTTTAGGCTCTTCATACAGTCACTGTTGGCCTTGTGTATATACAGGATGAGGAAGTTGTTGTTCTTAAAATCGCTTGCTGTAAATTTTCCTGGATTTTATTTGGTGTCTTAACGCAAAGTGGGCTTCACAGCGTGGGCTATCTAAATAAACCATTTACCCATACCAAATATAGTTGCCTTCATGTTTCACATTCTGTTTAGCAGAATAGAGTCTAATCTGCGTGTGCTGTTAATGATGCGTAAATGAGGTAATATAGCTTATATTTTCATTTATTCTGTACGTTTGGTGATGACATACATGTACAAATGTCGTCCACACACTCCACAGGAAGTAAATGATAAATTGTAAGGTATATTTAAGAATGTAGGGGGGACATTTACATCTTATAGATTTGTCTATGAGGTGATGTGAGGAGCGAAATTTGTTCTTTTAGTTTCTTTAATTATAAAGACAGAATTGTAGGATAGGGTTGGATTGCAGTGCTGAGATTGGATGCAATTTCGCCCACGTTTGCACAATATCACCTTTCAGACAACATTAGAACCTGATTTAATATGCATATTTTATACTCCGACTACTGTATGCATTCACAAACTGTTTTTATTTAACAGTGTTGGCACAGATTTTCTCATTAGACCATATTGTGGCGGGTTAAAGTCACACACACTCATAGCGCGCGTCCTCGGAACTCCATCAGCACTTTGGCACATTTTTCTATATGTGAACATTTTGAGAGCTGCATGGTGTTACACACTGTAATGCACATTAGCATTAGTGCAAGTGGCGTGGAAATTTTGGCCTACAATGCAACTCTCGAGATTTAGGAAGATAACCCTTTATTTGGATTATTTTGACACAGACTGTCTCTTGCAGGGTTAAGTTTCTTCTAGTGCTGCGGGAACAAACAGTTTTATTAAAGCTGCCGATTGAAAATGAAGTCCTTCAAAAATCACAACAGTGTCTAAATTTGTGCAATTCACATGTGATAATACCATTTAAAATACACGTTAGGCGATTTAGAGCTTTCTATTTTCAAACCTGTTTTTCGAGAAAAAAAATCCTCATCAGTTATAGTTCACATCGACCTCTGTTACTGAAGCATAAAACATTTAAAAATGCACTTGTACACATGCTTGATTCCTTTGTGGAAAGCCTAAATATAGTCTGAAATATGCCCAGAAAGTTTTAGGCGCTTTATTCTTTGGGTGAAGGAGTGAGATGATTAATGATGAACGTGTGTGTCTTTTGTTTTGCTGTCTGGACGGATGGAGCGACCGCCTCTCTTAACTTGAACTTGGACTTCCGACGAGACGCGTCCAACTGTGGATTTATTTAGTCTGCTTTCTCACCGGTTTACCCTCGGGACTGCAGCAGGGAAATTAAGGATTCACTCCAGTAGGTCTAATTGTAGACTGTAGATAAAATAAAAAGTGTTGAGCAAATTTTAAGACAGCCAATTTGTTCATAAATTCGCATTAAAATATAAGACAGATGTAGACCCACAGTATTGCCGAGACATGACTTGATAACTTGTTGGTACAATAATCCAAGTAAACATATCTTAATAAACTACAATTTAACTTAAGGTTTAGTTACAAACATATTGTTCATATAAAATAGGTTATTTGTTGAGTCTGTGCGTTACAGACGCTTATCCAATGGCGCCGCGCATTTTCCACTCTGTCCATAGTAGGATACATAAATATACTTTATTATCCAAAGTTGTGACTATTACTGTGTAGAAATTATAATTACCAGCATATGAAAACACCCAGATGTTTATATTTATTTATGTGATCATACTTATGTAGCCTGTTTCCTTTATTGTACAACAATTCTGCATGTATAAGGCGTAAATAATCGCCAATGCGCTGGTGTTATATTCTTAATTAATCCACATGCTGTTCTCTAAATTGTGAAACTACATTTTGTGTTGCATAACTGACGCGCAAGGATCTTAACTCTCAGATTTGGTTAAAAAAATCCTTCATTCAGCATCGAGTAATGAACCACTGACATTTTAATAACAGTATGATAAGTACACTAAATAAAAAGGCTGTAAAGCCTGTGTTGTATTTTGTAAATCCACTTTGGCCTGGCTGTAGCGGTGGTCTGCCAGCCTGCCCTCTGTCCTCTGGGCGCGGCTCCGCCTGGCCTGCTTTATTTTGCGGTTAAGCCACAGCCATCCTCTCCTAG
The DNA here is from genome assembly GCA_033000465.1 of Sciaenops ocellatus. Taxonomy (NCBI): domain Eukaryota; kingdom Metazoa; phylum Chordata; class Actinopteri; family Sciaenidae; genus Sciaenops; species Sciaenops ocellatus. The sequence goes on along the minus strand of CP136883.1, from coordinate 14,113,955 downwards.
TCTACCTGCTCTGGATGAGGTTAAACGAGTCAAATCCGAGGTAAATAGCCCTAAACTGTCCTGTAGGAAGTCTATTTCATGCATGGCTTTTCAACAGCCTGATAGCATACAATCATTATATATAGACTACCATGTATTATCAGTAGTAAATAAAAATATGGAGTTACCTCGTGGTGACTATGATAAGTAAACCATCGACATGAACAGAAAGCTGATGTTCAGAGAAGCTCTGATTTTAAATATCTACTTTGATAGATGTGCTGAACTGTCTGATCTGTTAAAGACCACGAACAGTCTGTCTCACATATAATAAGGTGTTGGTGAGTAAAGTCAGTCTAAAGGGGGGTTTCTTCCCCCCCACACACCTCTGTATGGCCTAAACTCGACACTTTTGTGTCCTCTATTCACTGTATGTCGTTTCACGAACACTTAAGCTCATTTCGATTTGCTTCGCAAACATGGCTTGTGCTCGTGCTGAAATAGATCTATTTTTTGGAGACTTGAAGGCTGCAGCTCCGTAGTTTGTGTTCGATAGAGGACACAAATGGTGCATGCTAGTGTCGGACCTGCATTTTAAAATGTACCCATGCATATGCAGCTATGAGAAATGAAACTAGGAATTTGTGAATCTTGGTGCGAAGTGAAATGGAAACACAAAACACTCCATACTTATCTATTTACGCATGTTGACGGCTGTGTTTAAACGTCCCTCTCAACTTATTGTAAAGCAATTTCATTCTTTTTATCACGCACCAACACTGCACTGCCCTAGTTATATATTTTAGTGTACGGTTTTGCATTTTCTTGACAAAATCATATGCCTTCATGTGCCCTTGCTGTTGGCATAGTAGTGCAGTGGTCTTGGCTTTTTACGACTATGAACATTTTTGATCGTAAATTAAAGCCAGCCTGAACGGGAAAACACCAGATTGAGATGCTGTTTTAGTTTTGTAGGAATGTTTTCATGACAGTGGACTGCTCTGCTCTCCTGCCTGCCCACTTTCTTTCTCACACTCACACTCACACTCACACACTTAGACACAGACACACAAACACGTCAGTGGTTATGCACAGGCAACCCAAGGCAATATGAATTACTAAAAGGGAGCGAAGACTCACTGTCCTGCAGAGGAAAATGTTGCATTAACACAAACCTTAATGCAAAATACATGTAACGCGCCAGACCAGGAGCTCGTGACTCACACGCGTAACTTCCAAATGAACATCAGTCTTGATTTACTATGAGATTTATGTAGGCCTATGCACTACAGTCAGATTTTGATCCATTCAATTAGTTTAGACACTTACAGGTCCAAATCTGATTCCACTGAGTTTGACGTGTTCATTTACTAAAAACATCTTCGTATCCTCATTTTGAAAATGCACCAAAGACTATCGGCCTTTGTACTATTATAGTGCGCGAATGTATCTGGTTACTTTGGCCGACATAGTCCACTTGGTTTACTTTGATTATAAAATGGTTTGATCTCATAGCTAAGTCTGAAGCTGGCTGGGAACTCGTAAACATGAACGCAACCTGATTTCAGCATGCATGGCGCAGACTCTACCTGCAAGCTGTCAACACATTCTTGGATCGCTACATCGCCTCTTCAAAGACGTTTTTATGCACAGGGATTTGCATCACTCTCAAGACCGGTGAGATAATGTTTGAGAAGTAATAGTATTGATTTATATTGCCATTCTATCTGCATTTAACCTAATTATACATACAAATGTGAAAGACAAAAGTCATTTTGATGGAGGGACTTGCACTGCAAAAATGAATTTGCCTGAATCAAGGCGAAGAAAACTGACAAATGTCATAATTTCACTTGTTTCCTTTGGAGTTTTTGGTCGGTGTGTCATTATTATTTGAAAAAGTGATATAGGATTTTAAATTAAGTTGGATTATAGCATGCAGTATATATTATCACTGTTGTAATGCAGGGTCAAAATAGCATGTGCTACACATATACTCTATGCATACAAGGGTGTATTCTGCTTGCATAAGGTCTATTGGCTCATGTCATGTGCCCTGCAGTCAGTTCCTGAGAGCGGAAGCCGCAGGTAGGCAGCATTTGTATGGGGATGGATGCTCTCCCCTCCCCCACAAACCTCCGCAATGAGACGGGCTCTCTCTCCGTCTGACGAGGCCTGTCTTAAAGGACATGATGTCTGGTTGTGAAGATATTTACAGCAACACATCATGGCTGGTTGTCAAGATATTGATAGTTGTTTCTGTTAACAGTTCCTGAAAGAAGTGAAACCCAAGCGGAGAGCAGCAATCTTTCACGCATGCTGGCAGATTGTTTTACGCTTTTTAAGAAGAAATTTTCTTTTTAGAATAAAACATGGACGAATATTTTTTTAAAAATGATGTTTTTGCAGTGAAGATCAATGAAACGGTTTAAAGTTTGCAGAGTATTATAATAACCAGACACCGCCTTCAAGTTTCAAACACTTTAAATGCAGTTTTAATATTATTTTATTGTGGCAACGTTTTGTCTGATGACAGATTCGTTGTTTCACTGACGCCACATAGTTTTATTTTGAACATTTAACCTAGCAGTGTTGGGATTTAATCTGGTTTTGTTCTTTTGGTTTAAAATAACACTGACAGCCACACGACTATTATTGATCTCCACTTTTTCCCTTTCGCACATGGCAACTTATTGCTGGTCGAGTTGTAGGAATAGTATTACTATTCCTACAACTGAATAAATCATTTAAACCCAGCTAATTACCTCCATTTCAGTTTGCTCTTCGTAACTTAATTTAAAATTTACAGATTTAAATACACAGGCATTATTCAAGGTAATCAATATTCATCCCCGCCGCATGGAGTACAAGTTTCGGGTGGATGATGGGTGAGAAAATATCAACTTTCATATCTTTTGGCTGTCTTAAATAGTGTATATTGGTGGGTGAATTATTTATTTCAAAATATTACGCTGATGGATCCTTTGCGTGGCAGAATTAAATATGAAACAGGCCTTGCAGTGTGAAACTTTAACGCGTCATTTTCATCCTCTATGAATCCACCTGTGTGTCTACAACCTGTCCACTGCTGATGAAAGATGATAAAAAACAAAACTTACCACTTAAAGTTTGACATCTTTTAGAGCTCATTGTATTTTTTGCAGGGCGTGTGTTAGATACTGGCTGAAGTGTCGTCGCTGGCATGCTTGTGGTTAAAGAGTGGGCTGCTGGTGTCACAGGGTTGCAGTGGAAATGTTTAAATATTTGATATTAGGCTAATCATTTATTTACTCCCTCAGTTGGTGTGTAATAACTGTATTGGTTCTTAAATGTTAACAAAAGAGGAAAATACTTTATTTTTGAATTCGTTATTTCAAATATAATATCTAAGATTTTACTTTATTGTGCAATTTTTCTTTTTGCTGGAACATTAAGTATGACAATATTCAGTCAATTTCAGTGCCAGTTATAGAGAAAACCACAGTCAGGCCGATCGTGTGATTTATAGTTTTTTTTTTCTTTTTTTCTAAATTTAACTAGTTGAACTATTATCTTTGAGACTTTGCCGCCCATTTGACCAACATCATCCCCGTCTATCCCACAGGGCCAAACTATTCCCATCGCCTTTGCAGACATTTGGACATAATGTGGAAGTTTGGCAGAGTGAAAACAAAATGCACCGATTTAATAATAATAACACACTATCATCCATAAATAAAATAAAAAAAGAAGACTTCACCTCCTGAATTCTCAGCTTTCATGGAAAATATGTTAGTTTGGAAGGAACCGGTTTCCTCCTGCGCAAAAGCTGTCAAATTCCTGATGCTTTAAATAAAAACACAAGGGATTATTTGGACTTCTCTCCCTCTTCAAACTCAGCAAATATTTTAGAGTAAGGGTCTCTAAATAACTGCTAGTTTGCATGCATACTCTAGTGTGAAGTTCATTCTTGTCTGTCTAGACTCTGATTACGACCCTGTTTGTCTGCGTTTTTTTACCTTGACCTTGGACTTCCGTGCAGCTGCCATTTGGATGAGCCCTTCGTAGTGGTAATTTCCTTGAGACAAAAGAACTATAGCCTGTGCCCGAGCAAGGACAGGGGTCTAGCTTCCTTAGTATACAAATAAACAACGGTGGCCTGATTATTCCCAAGGCAGCCCAGCAGTAGAAAAATGTTGATAAACTAAGCACCCTGCGTAGGGCAGCTCGTAGCCTGCTTTATGAGTGACTCATGGGATAGGCATCACAAGCCTATTTTATGGATACTTTTAGGGCCTATCCCGTCGGTAATATTTCAAACTTAAAAATACAGACAAGTCTTAAATATTAATCCTGAAGTTATTTTAAAGAAAGTGTTGCAGAGGAGAAGAATGAAGGATTTCCACAGCTGTTGTGATTATAAGGCCTAGTGAAGAGATGAACAAAAGAGACTTTGGATTTTGAAATGAGCTTCAGCCAGTCCTTCAAATCTAAAATAGTGGCGGAAGAAAGTTCCTGAGGGAAATAGGTCCGTAGGCTATTTCTACCAAACTGTCTAATTAAATAAGGTCTGTAGTCTACACACAGTCCAGCTCAAAGCGGCCCCTTGTTCTTATTTTCGGCTGCAAGCGTTAGCATTCACTTGTATGGTACGAATGAATAGTCCAGTGAAACGGAAACATCACATGAATTCGTTTAATGGTCACATTATCGCTGAAAATGCCTTTTGAGATAACCGGGAATATTACGACGCACGACAATTTGGCCCAAACGTACTGCACAAATAGTTGTATGTAACGTCAAGGAGGCTGTCATGAATTATATCTGGTTACTGTAAATATATCTTTTAAATTAAAGAGTCAGCATGATCTGAAATATAATTTAAAATGAGGATAATCTTACCTGGAATACGTTTCATATCGTCCTGTGGCCATTTCTGCTGAGGTGCAACGACACTCATTCAACTCATTCAACTTTGCTGATACTAAAACTCCTAGTTCTGCATCACACACACTCACACACTCACACACACATGCACACACACGCAATATCAAATCATCTTCTTTTTATCTGACTGGTTAAATAAAAATTAATCACGTTATATTGCTATATTTAGGCTCCAGAGTATGAACCTCCTGAAATGCAACATTATTAGTAAACATAAATTATAATGTCCTGCTGGAACAGTAATCCTGCACAGCTAGGTTGGTGACAGAATCTCATCTCAGCATGTTAATAGGTGACCCAGTGGAAGTTGTATTCTGGTTTAAAGGAAATGCGTCCTTCAAAAAAAGCAGTCTTGATAAGATTGGACAGTTTACAGACACATATTTGCTTTGGCAGCTCTGTATTTTTTAATGTGCAATATTTTGTTTTATAATAGACAGTGCAATGAATACAGACCAGGGATTCCAGATTAAATCATTCTCTATTTATTAGGTACATTTAATAATCAAGCTAAACCTCAGCCGGAACATATCGCTTTCCACCAAGTGAAACCAAGTGAAACACAAAGTTTGCGCACCAATGCGACAGCAAGCAAGCTGAAATATTAAATTAACACATTTAATCAGAAATACTCATCCACATATATTTATTTATTTATTTATTTATTTTCCATGTGCCAACTGTGACATGTATCATATGATCATGTCTCATAGTATTATATTCTCTGGCAGTCCTCGGAGTCGGCCAAATTTCACAGGTTGTTTTCGTTTGCCCCAATCTTGAAAGTATCCAAACTCCCCTTTAAGGGTGTGGGTCTAGATGATTTAAGCCAATGATATGAGTCGGTATTCTGCAGGAAAAAACTGTGACATGCGAGGCAGTGGGTCTTTAAAGGGCTGCTCTGCCCCAACTCACAAGCCCAATCTCGTAGGACTTGTTAGCGTATCACGTGCCAGATTCTTAATGAAGTGGACACACGAGGGCCTCGTATGCGCATGCGCTTGGTGTAAAATGTAGTTGGAAATGAGGTGTCCGTCTTGGAGTAGTCGACTTTTAAAAAGCATCGGCAGCCCCTGATATGACGACTTCGCTGGTTCTGCATCCACGCTGGGCGGACACCTTGATGTACGTTTATGAAAAAAGCCCGAATGAAAACAACCAGAATAAAAGCCAAACAATGGAGGGACTGAGCGGTAATTGCCCTGCGACCCACTGCAGGGACCTGATGTCGCACCCCGCGCTGGGACGACATTCTGGCACCATAGCGACCCACCAGGGCTCCGTCTACTCGGATATTTCCTCTCCAGACACCGGCCGGCAGTGTCCAGCTCCTCAAACATCATCCAGTGCATCTTTGAGCTACGGTTATCCATTTGGAAACCCATATTACGGCTGTAGATTATCTCATTCGCACAACGTGAACTTGCAGCAGAAGCCCTGCTCGTACCATCCCGCAGAAAAATATGCCGAGCCCAGCACAGCGCTGCCCACGGAAGAACTGTCCTCCAGGGCGAAAGAGTTTGCCTTCTACCCGAGTTTCGCCAGCTCATATCAGGCTGTTCCTGGATATCTCGACGTGTCGGTGGTTCCCAGTATCAGTGCCCATCCTGAACCGCGACACGACGCATTGATCCCCATGGAAGGCTACCAGCACTGGGCTCTATCCAATGGCTGGGATGGGCAGGTGTACTGCTCCAAAGAGCAAACGCAGTCAACTCATCTTTGGAAATCACCTTTTCCAGGTACGGAAAATTTCTGTTTGAAATTTTTTAAAATAATATTTAAAAAAAAAAAAGCTGTCTCCAACAGGCAGGCATTCATATGTTTGTCCTGCGGCTTGTAGGCTTTTAATATCCGTGTCATCACATTAAGACAGCTATTTAAATGTAGTCAGATATTTTTACCCTGCTGAGATGTTATTGCTTAGTCTATATTTTATTGTGTCGAAGTGTCAATATCAACTTACAAAGAAGTGCAGGGAAACTCTAAATGTGCTGAATAAACATGCAACTGTCAAGTTAGCCATGTCAGTTATCACGTATCCTTTATGGACTGTGTATAGACATATTCATATTGTGTTTGACAAACCATCATGCATTTGCATTTTGTTAGAAGTGTGCGTAAAAATGACAGAAGCAGAAATGTTGTGAGTTCAGTGAGCGTTCCAGTTGCATTGCCCTTTTTTGTAATGGTTAATATAAATCGAGATAGGGGCATTTGCAGTTTTTGTTTTTCTTTGAAGTCATATGATGATAACAGTTTCAGTCACGTACAACAGAAAGGAACACCAGTGCATACCTTTGCCCCCTGCTTGACAATATAGTGACTAAGCTAGCCTACTGTGTTTGGATTGTGCCTATAAATCTCAGCGCCCTGCGATCCAGTCTTCTGCACATATTAGGATTCTTTCAGCATGCAAACCTCAGCACCAGATCACACAAATATACACAGCCTCTGGTCAGTTTCTTAATCCCGCCTCGCCTTTTTTTTTTTTTGCTTCACTCACTGTCATACAACATGCATGATATCTGATAATGGACACTAGGGCCCGAACAGTATGCAGTTTACAGAGTGTTTACTGGACTGCTTCTTTTACCACAAGGATTTATTATCTTTGTGAAATCTGTAGGTATTTTAATCTCAGATAGGGATGTTCTCAGACCTCGACTGAACTTTCCACACGACATTTGCCCCCGTTTATACTGAAAATACGCAGGAAGCAAGCCACGCAAGCACGGGCACGTCGTCAAATGCGCGCGCACACATGCACAAAAACACAAGCGCGCGCTGCTCATGTCTTTCTTCCTCGCTTCACACACACACACACACACACACACACACACACACACACATACAAACTCACCAACACTCACACAGACACACAAAATAAAATTCCTTTTAAAAAATACAACAACAGTTAACTCCACTCAGTTATCCTTAATTCACTTAGATCAGAATATTTAATAGATGAAAATAATTATGAAAATAATGTTGTTGCAATATGCATTGGCCTAAATTGAGATCTGTCATAATCTTATATGCACATTAACTGTAGCGAAATCTTCACAACCCCTGACTTTAAAATTACATGGAGGTTATAAAAAAAAAAAAAAAAAGGCTCCATGTCTCACAGTTTGCCACTATTTCTCTGCCATACTTGTCCTGTCATGTTTGTCATAGGCTGTCTTACACTGAGCCCCAGCCTGGGCGAAAAGGTGTAATCCTAAAACTTTGCTTACCTCAACAAATAAGGTGCCAAAAGCTTTGGGGGCTTTTAAAAAGATTTAGAAAGAACATAGCTGGACAAAAATTAAGGGAAAATAAGGAAGGTTCATGTTCTGCTTAAATTGCGTGTAACTTTCTGAGTATTCAAAAGTTTCCAGTTGTCATCAGTTTAAATTCCAGACTGTGATTTCTATTTTCTAACCAGGCAGTGAGCGGCGTCCACATTGAGCCTTATTGGAATATATACTTAGTCTTACCCCGCTGTTTAATGAAACACCTCTACGAGAGGTTTATCTCTGATCCCATTAACAAGGTTTGCAGTGTAGTTTAGTCAACCAGCAGGCTATAACCAGAGTATTGACATGCAGCCAAAGGAAGAGCATTGATCACCGGAAACAATGCACAATTGTAGTGGCTGTAACTTGATAGTGATTATTCATTTACAGAGACAAAAGGATGGCCTATCACTGTGCAACACGAGCGGAGTTCATTTTACATGAGTGACATGGACAATTTTATAATGGCGTTCATATATGTCAGGTGCAGTACACCTGAGATTCTCACTGCAACTAAATTTCTCTTGTGCGCCCCTCCACTCTCCACCCTCCACCCTCCATCCCCATCCCCTACACACACACACACACACACACACACACGGCTCGACCTTGAAAACTGAATTATTTCGAGTCTACTTTCTTCAAGTCAGTAATTAAATCACAACATTGCCCAATTTGTTTCAGAAATAGACCAGCCCTGTCAGCTGCAGTGCTGCTGATTTTTGTTAAGTGAAACATTGCGGTGTTTTTGCGCAGTCTAATATTTCCCTCCATCTTTTTACTTCTTTCCTTACAGACGTTGTGCCATTGCAGCCTGAGGTCAGCAGTTATCGTCGTGGGCGTAAAAAGCGTGTCCCTTATACCAAGATCCAGCTGAAGGAGCTGGAGAAAGAGTATGCAGCAAGCAAGTTCATCACCAAAGACAAGAGAAGGCGCATCTCGGCCGCCACCAACCTCTCAGAGCGTCAAGTCACGATCTGGTTCCAAAACCGACGAGTCAAGGAGAAAAAATTTGTCAGTAAATCCAAGAGCAATCACATGCACACCACTTGATAAGATCGGCGACCTCCTTTTGAAAACTGCAACTCATACTTTCCAAAAACATCATGCCATATATTTACCTCTTGCATCGAAAATCGTGGCTGAAGAACATTTTGGCTGAGTGTTTTCTTTTTTTTTTTTTAATTTAAGATCCATTCTCTCCATCGATCATGCCACCAAGCCCCTGTTTTCAATTTAGAGATAATGCTCTAAAAACTGTGAAAATATTGAAAATTCACTTCACATTTGTTTTATATGAATGTACATATATAAATATATAATATTTAAAACGATATCTGTATTTCAAAGACAAGTATTGCGTGTTTTTCTTTTTCTTTGTTTTTTTTTTTGTTTGTTTTTGTTTTTTTCTCAAGCCAAATCTCAAAAAGGAACTGGTGACATTTCTAAGACTTGCAACGGGGAGATCAAAACAGAGGAGACGGTTCGTTTGATGTCATTTTAGAAAGAAAATCGCCATATGGACATGAATATTGGCTTAATGACACGTTGAACTTGAGACATCATCAACAAAACGCTCACAGAGAGGACTTTCGAGAGAAAGAGTGATTTCTTTTTTTAAAAAATATTTCTTCTGAATTGCAAAAGCTATGTTCCTCTGTGTGGGATATGTAAGCCTGGGGTAAAACAAAGGCTGCTATGTTGTTAATCTGTATAGTGCAATGCCTTTTATTATTTAATTCATATTATCTAGTATGGCGGAACTGTAAACTGGAATATCCCAAGACCTGTATGTTTTCCTTTGTCAGTGAAGGATTCTGTCATGCAACTGGAATGATTGTAAACCATTAAAGTCAGTGAGTATTACACATAAATGCACAATCGTTTTTTATTTTTTATTTTGTCTTTGTTAGTGTAGCATTGCAGCTGATCACACACCTTGTACGAAGCCTGTAATTTCTACTTTTCGTGCAGTATGTGAACTGTATTGTGGTGTTGAATTACGTACTGGTAACGTGTTTCATAAATAAATGATGATTATGAAAATGCTTAAATATTCAAGTCAATCAAACATCCTACATGCAGCATTTCCTTTCGTTTCGAGTTACACTGGTGTCATTAAGCAGAAAAGCTCTAACCGCTTTGCTCTTCAACTTGAGTCCATAACATCAACAGCGGATGGTCGAGTGAAGATTTTATGTTGCAAAGTGCTTGATTAAGACTTATTGGGCATCCTGGAGTCTTGTTAATGGCGTCAGGAGATGATACATTGATTGCGCATGGCTAGTGAGCAGCAACGAGCATTTTCTGACACTTGCAAACTAAGAAAAATAGAACATGAGTCATTATTTGGACTCATTTCAACGCCTGATATAAATATTATCTTAAACCTTGCAGGGTCTAATCTTTCAAATGGAACAGTTTAGGGAAACACAGTCGGCGGGTGAGAGAATCTCACTTTGTGTACATCTATCCCACCCTGAACTCGGCGTATTTTTAATCAAAGCTGATACCAAAGATGTATCATTACCTGTTACTTGGCAGATGTTCAGATGGTACAATCTTCGCAAACAAGACAAAAGGCAAATCAAGCCCCAGCTCTCACAAAAACATTTACTGGCTCACCACAGAGTATTATTTTCAGTCTTTCCCATAACCCGCAGGTACAAATTAGTTATTGTTGGCCTAATAATAACATTCAAACCCGCACGCGAGAATTCAACAAACACTTTTGCTTCCCCCTCACCGCCCACTGTATCCAAGGCGTTTGCGCACATTTTGCGCATCATGCTACCTGTAAGATATTAAGAATAAATGTGCGTTCATGAAAGTGACAATGTGCGTCAACTTTTGCAACACATGATACTCCTATAATAGATCTGTGTAGTCATACATACCCGCGCGTATTTGGATTTTAGTCAGACCCGCGCAAACACTGTTTCAGTATGATTCAGTATCTTAAAGCGCAGGTGAGTTTTGCAGTGAACTTGAGGATTAATTTGTCTCTGTCACCAAAATGAACTCCTAATTGTATTAACGTACCACGTGTTAATAGTAATAATACACATGCGCTTACGCACACTGAGCGCGGAAATCGCCCCAAAGCTGCATTGCAGATCGAGTGTGTGTAGTTTTGTTTACAAATTACATATCTGTTTACATATTTTGTGTCCACTTGCACAGATGAAAGAAGTTTTTTTTTTCTTTTTTTTTTGTATATGCAGCCGGTGCTATAAAGTGTCCAGACTTAAATGTGTCATACTTCATATACAGTTATGAAAGTATGAAATAAGTGTAAAATTACTGAGAATGATTAAGTTGAAACTTACTTAAAGATATTTAGATTATATCAAGCCTATAATTTCAGTTTTTAATCGGAATAAACATGAACGCAGAATAGGCGTGAACGAAAAATAATTAGCTACGGTCTCTCTCTTTTAATTAAGTCAAAATAATTCACGCCTGAGGCCTCAAAGTCTGACATGTGTAATGTTGTAGCTATCCCCGAAAATATCATCCCCACTGTGTGGTTAGTGTGTGAGTTTAGTTTTTTGTTTTAAGACATTAAGGCGAGTCGTGGGCTCGACTCTGTCACTTTTTCCAGCTCTTCACATCTTTTAAGGTTGTTGATTACAATCCAAGCCGGTCAGACTTCAAGTTTTTGTTTGTCTGGTTCTTGGATTTTCAGTCCTTGTGGAAAGTTCTGGGTCCCCTGATTTTACCCTTGACCATGACTATGCAGTCACTTTGACCTTGACATCACAGCAGATTGTGAATAATAAATAGGGGGCTGGACACCAATGCCGGCGGTTTGTTTGTAGGCAAACAAGGTGTTATTTCCCTGTCTAGACAGCCAGGCTTAATGACATGCCATAAATACATAAAAAAGGGGAAGTGTAGCGATATCCTCTGACCTGCATTTCTGACCATCTCTCAGAGCTTTGCATTAACATTTGGGCTCTGATCTTTTGTGTTTTGCAGAACTCCTCTTAAAAAGTTGTTGTTCTGGCCCATGCCGCTGGAACCTCCAATGGTTTCATTCACTCGTCATGAGGTGTGTGTTATTGACCACGAAGGACAGGTAGGACTTTTGACGTCTCACACCAACACCAGTAATCCGCAGCAAGCAGCCATAGTGTCTACACAGCAAGAGGAAATGATATTACGACGTCGCCCACACTATAACGATTAAAGGTATGGCCGTTTTCTTCCTACTATGGCGGTAGGCCTACGTGGACTTTGTTTTATGACTTTTTAAGCTCACAACAAACGCTGTGAATTGAACAGACTCACTTGGAGAAATATGGCGGATTATATGCAGTGACAGGCGTTTATTTAAATGATTATTCCTGTAAAAGTAAAGGGCGCGCAGCGGTGGAGAAGTTCAGAGAAAAATGTGCCTGTTTTAAATGTAGTCTGCATTTGAACTTCTGATATTTAAGCACATTATAACAGAAAATACAATTTTATCAAAGTTCTTTAACTTTATATTTAATGGCTGAGCAGGGATTTGCCACATGGCTAATCTCCAACAACATAACAACACTCGGAGAATATGCAAATTATATTTTGAATAGTAGGTGTAATTCAGAGGGTCAGTTTTTCTTTGCAGTTTAATTTAAAATGTATTTTGAAATAATACATTTTACATTGCAATAATACAGACATATCCAATCACGCATATTTGAAATGGGTTTTGACACAGCTGTAGAAGAAAATCTGGAGTTATATTCCGTCAAACGAGCACTGCAATATACACAATTTCCTTAAAGTTGACCTCATATTTTACTAAAGCACGGCCGGGATTAATATTTACAATGCCAAACAAAGGAAGGACTCAGAATAGACTCAGCAAACCAGACACCATCTTTCAAAATAAAACAAAAATAAAATTAAAATGAACATAACTAAAATATTTTATGTGCTTTGTGATCAGCCACTGACTGAACCTTGAAAATGTGAAATGTATGAACAAGTTGCATTGTTTTTGGTTGTGTGTGGAGGCGTCAAAGCTGCAGGCCGCTGTCAGCCAGAGACATGAGACAGGGGGCTGATAACCTCTGGTGGTGACCAGAGGAAAATATCAGGAAGTGCTGCAACTGTCTCTAATTTAAGGATATTTTAGTTCACTTCATCATTTTCATTGTTATGGGTTCCGTTGCTCAGTATTGGTACAGTTTTCAGTGCGTTTTTACAGTATTTATGAAATGTCGAGTTGACAATCATCATTGTTGATGCAGAAGTTTTGTTAAAGTTGAAGGGCCTGCTTATACTGGATGGTACATCAAATGCAGAAGTTACAGATGAAGCCATTCGAGTCCTAATCGTTTTCATCTGTTTTGTTATGGGATTGTTGTTTATGTTAAATTTTACATTAATGCAATCAAGGCATTGTTTTTGCGGTTTCATAGTTTTACTGTTGGAACACCTTCAAAAATCTGAAAATCACACGTCGGAACTGTAAAAACAACAAATATAATCATAAAATCAGACTTTGACGTTGCTGGACAGTCGTTTATTTATTTTTCTTTGGTTTCTTTACATAAATGGCTATAAGAACATATTCAACACATTTCACAGCACTGTCGTTTGGAAATTCACACGGTTTTAAAGCGTTTTAAATTTGATTCCCATCTCCCTGAGGACATGAGCCGAGTTTGGTTTGAAAATTAATCATTTATTGATCATGAATACAGTTGTTGTGGATTCGCAGCTTACTTTTTTTTTTTATTATATATTAATCATATTAACACATACACACACACACACACACACACACACACACACACACACACACCACACATACACACACTAAAGCTGTGCAGTTATAGAATTAAAAATGACATGAATAAATAAATAAAATTGTATATTTCTTTATATTAGCAAGCAAACCTTGCGGCAGCTTATACCATCATAACTTTATGCAAAGTGAACGTCAAGTTCAAATGTTTGTATGCATAACATGACGCAAAGTCTTCACTATAAATGCTAGTTTGCGATGTTTATTTTGCACATATTTACATAGAAAATATGCAGACTGAGTGACTATTAATGTTTGTTATATTTTTATGCTGACTTTGTAATTTAAATCACATTATGTTTGTATTTCCAGATGGACATGGGTTATCTTGAATTTAAAGTAATAGAATACACATTTTTTTCTGAGCTTAGTCAGAGAGGATGTTGTAACAAAGCTGCATTAAATGTTTTAAACAAATCAAAAAAGATTAGCCAAACCGAACTCAAACGTTGCCACTTTTGTGGCTTCTTTAGACTTCCCTTGGTGGTTTGTTTTCCTTGAAGGACGCTTTAAAAGGGTTGCACAAGGCTATAACTGTGGCAACCTGCCTGCAGAGAATCAAAGAGAAAAAGGAAAGAAAAGCCCTTTGTTAAGGCTATTGCCCTGTCTGGACAGGACCAGTGGATTCCAGGAGGGTAATTTCAATATCGCGCAGACAGTGTACTAGACAGTGACCTTGACAGTGCTATATGCTCTATTTACCAAGTTGTTTTTTTTAAAAGCAGATTGTTCAGTCTTGAGCGCAAGGCCTATAGCTCGCGGTCAGATATGACATCATTGCTGATCCAAAGATGCACTGAACAGACGAGCAGTTGTTTGAATGTGAAATGCGGATCTGTTGGAGAACCGGATCGGAGGCGTGGAGAGAGAGAGACGAGGCAAGGAGGCGCAACACATGGCCTCTTTTCTCCGAGGTAAACTGGCGACTTAAGCCTGCACGTTACTCACTCACTGGATGACCATCCGGGCCATTTTGTTGTCAACATCACACTGCATTGTTTTGCTTTTGGTAGCTGTTATAATAATTCGAGAAGCCGTGAAGTGATACGAAGACACACCAATGCTCCTCATAAGAATGAAGCACAGTATTATTTTGGATTGATGTGTTGCATTGCGAGACTCACTAACTAGATGCAAGAATGTGCAGTGATAGGAAAGGCAATGAATCCAAGGCACAGAAACGGATCCCTGGGAGCTTCTCCAGTTTAAACATTTGATATTTTCTTTCTATTTAGGGCCAGAGCAAGGCCCGGTGCCTTTGGGTTAGTTAGGATACATGGTCACAAGTCACGGATACAGCTATCAAATATCGGCTGACTTGCAAGTTGTTCCCAAACCAATGTTTAAATGAATACTAATGTTCTCACATAACACTTCATTGGCAACTTTGTAGCACGCTACTCTGGCTATTTAGCACGCATGTGCAAGCTGCTGTAACCCTGCACCTTTTTTGTTGATCCCTAACTTCATAATATGAATTATTAATTAATGAAATCAGCCTGTTTATTTTTACTATTTGGACTCTTATCAGTTATTTTATTTTCATGGTGCCATGTTGTGGAAGATGCTTTTTAAATCTATGAAGATGTAAATCGGCGCATCTCTGAATATATTCACATTATTTTATCACTTGGGCTGTTTGTCCTCAATTTAAACTGACACTACCTCAAATGCTGTTATATGTTTATTCTATTTTATTTATTCTAATTTCTACATCTCTTTATTCGTTTAAATTGAGTATTTGAGTTCAATATCAAGTTCAAGCCTCTGTGACTCTGCGTCGTGAACTTGAGTGGATTGACGGCGACGTATACGTCCCTGCTTGGTTATTTAGATTTCTTTTTCTTTTGTTTCTTTCTTTTTTTTACATATTCTAATTCCGTGTCATTGATGAGTCAAACTATTTGTTTTTAACATATTCAGACTTTTTTTTTTTAAACTGTCATAACTGAGACATAAAAATCTTCCAAATGCTGAGTTATGGCAACTTTTGAGATCCATAAATTGATTTAGTCTTCCTTCTGTGTAGTCGGGAGTGGGGTAGTGGTAAATTGTGAATTTAGAAAGGGAAAATGGGATTGTCAAAATAGTTTTTGGACTGATATAATATAGAAAGCTGTAAACGAATGGAAACTCTTCCTAGATTTATTTTTCAATTAATGAGGAGTCTGTATACCCGGGGGGAGAAGAATGCAAAAGTATAGGTCACAAGAATATGTTTGAGGATGATGGTTGGGCAATTTGATGACCAAAGACCACATTTGAAATAGTTGCGACAGCTGTTGGCAGAATGCCTGAATCATGAGCAATCATGTCGAAGTTCTCTACAGAAAAAGTGCACAGTAGTTGAGTCTTTGGACAGTGTTTTTGTTGGTAAGAAAAGAGGCCCCCTTTTTTTTCTTGTCAAATCAGAGGCAAGACTACAGGGTGGCATTATCATATATTTGTTCAGTGTCTTCAGAGTTGCATCTACAAATCAACTAATTAGCGACATATAAAGTAGAGAGACTCCCGGCTGGTTGAATCAGTTAAGTGCCCTCTGATATCTTGTAAAATTCATATAAAAGAATTGTGAGAGGTATAACAATCCCACCAGAGTTTGGCTGCGAACGTTTATTGGAGGTATCTGTTAAAGTTGTTCATGTGAGGTGTACTAGAGAATATTATGTGAAATATACCCTCTTAAAGTAACCTTGTAGAATATCGTCCTCTTTTACAGAGCCAGTGGCTTCAACCTGCTGACCCCGTTACTGTAAATATGAGTAGAGTGCGGCAATGAGCATCAGTCTTTTCTTAAAACAAGCTTGTAAAATTGGGACATCACAGCTTTATATGACATGGAATTCAACCATAATTTGCTAGAAAACAAGATGTCATATGCACCCTCTCCTTCAAGAAAAATTGTTTTCATAAGAAATAGCATTTAAAAAAAACTTTTGCCAGCTTATAAAGATATTAAACGAGGCCATGGACAGTTCCACGAGTGTAAAAGGAGAAGCAGCCTGGTCTCCTTTTGGACTCAGCATGGACTCAAGTGAAGAAAAACAAGATTCTACATTTTTAATAAAAGCTTTATAGTATTTTTAAAAAGCATATAAACCTCTGTAATACAGAAGTTAATGTTTTGTTTTGTCTGAGATGGACCGAGTGGGTGGTACCATGTGTAGCAGAAGTTAGCCTGGACACGTGGTTTGAGGATGGCCAATCAGGCGCCCCTCCAGGTTTAACTATGTTAAATGTCAGATTGCAATAAACTAGAAGCTGTTGGTCGGGCCCGCGGAAATGGGCGAGCATAATCTCCTTAATCCAGGGTTTGTGGGACCTTTGGTAAACATCCACACTGGAGACACATTTTACTTTCCGAATTTTAGAGCCTCAGGGGGACAACTGGCGGGGCTACCGTCTCTCTCCTACCCGAGAAGGGACAATGTTTGCTCCCTCCCGTGGAATCCTTCGGAGCCGTGCAATGGATACTCTCAATCCTACTTTAGCAGCCCCGTGTCTATTAACCCTTCTTTCAATCGGTCGTGTGAAATTACAAGACCAGAAGAGGGTAAATGTTATTATAACAACGGCAACGGGAACAGGGAGACCTGTTCAGGTGGCAGCAACCTCAAACGAGAGGATAGGGCGAGAGACACATCATCATTAACATCTGACCACGGGATGCACAGTGGAATTGGCAGCACGGTCGCCTTTTCCAAATATGATTATGGGACCGAGCAACTAACGCAAGACCCGCCATCCTGTCAGTCAATGGAGTCCGACTCCAGCTCCTCTCTGCTCAACGAGGGCAGCAAGCCTTCATCCAGCGACACACAGACCCTGGTGTCACCGGGAAGCCATTCAAGCAACATAGCCGCAGGCGGAGGTTGGTGCTAATTTTTTTAATTCCCAGTTTTTATAAACGCACGTTCACATTATTCTTAAGAGGGCTGCACGTAGCGTACACTTGCGGTATTACACCGTCATTAGAGCTCGTTATCTTGATGCACAACTTGCAGCCCTACACTAGCCTGCAGGGTACTTGCGTGGTGTGCAAACGCCGCTAGGGGCTGCCCTAAAATACCTCACGCGCCATGTGGTTGTGTACAGTTACAGATAACCCCACCAAACCATATTGCCAAGCAGCTTTAGAATAAAAGATCAGCCCTGTCACTGCGTTTCATAGCTTCAAAACGAAAGAGTAAAATTCTGGCACATGAGTGAGTGATTTTGGTGTATTGTTGCACTTAATACAAACAAATTAGCGCAGTGATTTAAAGAGGTGAGGCGCTTTGGTTGACTGCATCGAATAGAGAGAGTTTTCTTTTTAATGACTCGTAAACAGAATTAATATCTGTCGCTGTGTACTCAAGAGTAATTTAATATGCTCTGAAACTCGCAAATAAGTAGGGGTATTTGCACGCACGGCTTAATTATCACGTTAATGCTACTTTAACTGCAACAATAAAACTTCCTGTGACACACACCGCTGTATACTGGTGGTCTCTGCACAGGAGGGGTTTGAAAAATAGAAAACACTTATGATTAAAAATTTCACAAAATTTGACAGCTTCTGATGGGCCGGATTTGAGATATGTCCAGGCAGTTCAGAGCAGAGACCAAAACAAATCCAGTTTCACTGTGTGTGTGTGTGTGTGTGTGTGTGTGTGTGTGTGTGTGTGTGTGTGTGTGTGTGTGTGGAGGAAGTGACAGCTTCTAGGGGCGTCAGTTCTCTGAATCCTAATATAAAGCAGAATAACAACATCTGGGATCTTTTGCAAATAACAGAAATCATCTTTAGATGACGGAAGTAGGCCTACTGTCTGCGTTTGAATGGCGGCAGACATCTTTTGGAAAACTGAGTACTTTATCATTGTAATGTAATTTGACTTCAAGATATAATGTTCTGGTTGAGCTCCATAATAAAGCTTAAACGTATATTAAATCCACTAAGTCTACCACAAGGCAATTACCCAAGCTTTGCTTGAGACAACTGATGCCCCCATAGGCTCCTCATAACCTTGGAGGTGACCGTGATTTTGCAACTGTGGTGACTAATCCGTTGTATGCCCCCTCCTCCTCCTCCTCCCTCTCCTCCAGCTGCCCCGTGGTACCCGATGCACACTCGGACCAGAAAGAAGCGTAAACCGTATTCCAAACTTCAGCTGGCTGAGCTAGAAGGTGAATTCATGATGAATGAATTCATCACCAGGCAGCGGCGGAGGGAGCTCTCCGACCGGCTGAACCTCAGCGACCAACAAGTCAAGATCTGGTTCCAGAACCGCAGGATGAAGAAGAAGAGACATGCTGAGGGAGCAAGCTTTGGCCTACTTTTAGAGATGCGGCAGAAGGTGAATCGATAGGCAGTAAAAGCCAAGCCTTCTACGCTCCCTTAGGTCTTCTTTAAATGCATGCACTCATCTGTTCATCTTTTACATTGCAGGCAGTTATTACAACATTTTATTTTATTTTATTTTATTTTATTTTTTGTTCTCAAAGGTGCGGGCTACACACGCCCAAAAAACAAGCCACTACCTGGTATGAATTCTACATGTCACTAAGACTACCTTCATGTTTGGTATAATCGCACAAAAAAAGCTGTGAGAATGTGTTTTCTGTGTATGATGCATCTCTTGGGTTTTTTCCTGATTTGTCAAGAGATCAGTCTACGCCCTAATTGTAAGCCACACGAAATATTGTCGTCAAGGCAATAGCTCAGTTTGGGATGACACACAAACGCAACATCCTTTTTAGGTCTTTATTTTTTACTCAGAGAAAATGAAGAAGGAGCGGGGCCACTTGGAAAAATCTGAAAAAAACAAAATAAGTGTGAAATTAGAAGGACAGAGGATTGACTGGCAGGCTGGAGCTGCATCCGCGCAATAATTTCTCTGAGGTTATGACCTGATAAAGAAGAATCTCCCTCCCGGTTGCTTAATACTTCAACAGCCATAATATGTTGGGGTAAGAGGAACATCACCTTATCTCCTTTCTTTAGTTTTCATCACGGGTTGTGGGCACGTTCACGGTCACGGGCAGGGAGTCTGCGAGTCTGGGAGTCTGCATGTGGACAGGGAGGACTAAAACCGCAATGTAATCCATATCGATATCTTTATGACTGCGCATTGACAAATTAATTGCCATGACTTTGTTCATGTGCTAACGAGTTTCTAAAAGTATCTTTCTTACTTTTATTACCTTTCAACTTGTCTTAACAACAACCACAGACTCCTGCATGGGTTGCATTTTTTTTTAGTTTGAGTGAGATCACCGTTTGATTACGGTTCTGAGCTGCTATTAAAAAGTCCACGTCCCGAATGTGCCAGTTAAATAAAAACATAAAAACAAAAAACAGTGTATTCTACAATAACTGCTAGGATCTGTAATGGAAATATTCACCAGTACAAGGAGGCTACGTTTTTTTAGGCCAACTTGGTTAAATAAGGGAGCCGCCTAAAGTTGCAACTGGGAGGGGGGGGGGGTTACGTTTTTAGGCCTGAAAGAGCATTTCTGAAACTTGGTGCTCATATTGAAGATAAATATGTAGAAATTTAGAAAAGTTAATCATAGGCCTATAAGTGTGTGCTCCTTTATTTCGGGGGAGTACAGTGCATCATCTGTCATGTATAACGAGTAAGCTATAGCAGTGAAATGTATTTGCAGCATGTTATTGATGTGAAATAGCTATAAGTCATGTTCTGCGGGCCACTTTTTCTGTAGGTGACTTTTTTATACATTTTTGTTTCCTGAACAAATCAAAAGCAAACACCATCTAAAGCATTTTTGACACAAACGTCAACAAAGAATGTATTATTATTTTAAATATTATTATTATTATTATTAATATTATTATTATTAGAGTGGAAGGGCGTATGGCCTATCAGGCCTACTCAATGTACTTGCTCCTTGCAATGTGCTCAATGTTGTCCCTTTCCTTACCTTGTATTCGTGTATAACTTTGTAAAATGAAATTACATATGTTACTATTTGCATCCTATTTGAGGATCCCTTATCGCTATGTAATAGTGCTTTATGTTAATGATCGTCTTGTACAATATCGCATTCCATATAGCCTATTTGTGGTCGTAAGGGTTGGAAATGTAGGCCTATTATGTTATACTGCCAAGAATGGAAATATAAGAAATGGTATGCAAGAAATGTTACCATACATGACATTTAAAGAAACCCTGTTTCAGTGTAATAGTTGTTTGTTATCGTTCTTTTATTTCGTCCCTCATTGCATTCCCTTCTTTGCGCTTGTAAGGATTGCTACGTTGTCTTGTAAAAGTAATAATGATATGAATGTATATCCGTATGGTCTTCAATAAACAGAATATTGAAACGTTTATTGGTGTTATCCCTCAGTCTGTCATTAGGTTGCCTCTCTCACTGTTCTGCTCTAAAATACGGTTTTCTCTGCGCTGACTGGTGGGATTATTTTATTAGACGTGACCTGTAACGCAGTTTAAAAATACATGTGTCCAACCACCGCAGTGAAATAAAGATCTGAACATTAATGGGACATTTGGAAGCATTTGAGAGGGTGTTTTGTTGGCGCATAATTGTACATGCTGTGAACTATAATCAATAGGAGCCCACACAGGTTGGCCTTGTTTTATTATGGTCGCTCAGATACAAAGGTAGGCTATAGGTAGCTATGATATCATGTCATGCAAAATGGCGGCCAGATGCATATTCTAAACCCCATCTTGCATGCAATGTTATTCCTATTTTACTGCAGTCTGGAACACTACAACAACTATATGATAACTACATAAGTTTTAGGGCTACAAAGACATTTTCAATTTTTTTCTCCAGCTTTGTGGTTTCCCTTGAAGTTCGACCTAATCAATGTCACTGGTATGCTACAAGCCTATAACGGCGCAGCTAAACACGCAATAGCTCTGTAAAGCAGTAATAGGGTTACACCCCAGTGCTCCATATAGTCAAGCCTCTTGGCCTGTTCTGTCCCCTGTACCATCACATGTTCTGGTTTGCATTATGGATTTAAATGCGTGATAATCAGACATGAAAACATGGTTTATGAAAACATACACACAAAACACATAAGGAAAAAAACTTTGTCAAATGGCACACATCTTTACAAACGATGGTAGAATAATAAACCCATATCTGAAACCCACAAAGCTCTCCCTACTGGTAAAGAAGTGTAAAGCAATGCAGGGCTGTGCAGTGTGTTTTCCTATCAGCTAACTAACCAAGCATTATTGCGTCTGTCCTCAACAGCTTCCAGTCTCAGTTAAGTGAAGTAGATCCACTGGAAACTGTTGTGCTGTCTCAGTGTTGAGATCAGATGTGGCCTTTTCAGTGAACTGTGAACGGCCGCTCCTGCAACCGACCCACTGACTGGCCTTCCTGGGTTAGTCTGTCCATGATCACAACACAAATACACACATGTAAGATGATGTGGGCTCATTACCAAGCGCAATCCTCTTGGTACTGTATTAACTACCGGCTTGAACATTAATCAGTTAAGATATATTTAGATTCAGTGTAATTACAACAAGACATCTATAGCTCTGAGCTGGTAAACGCCTCGCTGCAGCACTAAACTCTTCTCTCTTGTACTATAATTATTCCTATGCAGCTCATAGAAGACTCTGATATCTGTGCCTGTTTACCTCACTACAAACCTTTCACTAATCTCCACCTTTCCTTGTTGAGCTACAAATATATTTCTTGTGTATTCATCAACATTAATGCATAATAGTTTTTTTTTTTTTTTTTAAATATATTGTTCATAAAGTACATGTATGGCATGAAAATAAGAGCTGTAGTATCCTCCATGAGAGAAAAGGGCCGTCTGGATGCGCTGCTGTCCGACCCGACAGAATGCGTCAGTTTGCGGATATGAAAAAATTATAATAAAAACGCTGGTTTCCAAAATTACCTCTGTAAATATTATAAATAAGCATGTAATTCAGTCATGTTGTTTGTGAATATACAATATACGTCTAGTCAAAATGAGACTGGGTTAAAAAAACATATGGCATCCGCTGATTTAATGTTTTGGAAAAATGCTCTCCATGTACATTTGCGCATCTGATTAAAGGTGGTTTGAAGATTTATTTCAGCTGAATAACCACATAGAATTTGAACATTGATTGCAAAAGATTTACTGGTATCTGAATTTGAACTGTTTCCTCCGTATAATTAGAGAAATGCATGCGTAATGTTTTGATAGGCACACTTTTACGCACGGACAACATCCATGTGTCCATATGTTTTAATCAAAGACATACACAGTGCATTAGTTTTGAAGTGGCGTCAGTCTGATGCAAAGCTTAACCAGTAAGTGTACCAAGTGTTTGATGTAATATGATAAGAATCAAGACTATGAAATAATGCTGGGGGAGATCTTAAGCTGCGTATATTGAATTTGATCATCCAGAGGACATCATTCATAACAACTCCAATCTTTTTAGCCTATCAAACGCGCTGTTGACCACGAAAGAAGATAAACTAGGGTCTCATGTTTGTGTGTTGCCTTGTTAAATGGGTTAGAGGAGAATAATAGATGCAAAATCTACTATGACACTACTGTCTGTCGTGCAATGCCTCAGCCATTATTTGTAAAAATAAAATAAAATAAAAATAAAAACCTAAAAACCTAAAACCTATAGTCTAAAACCTTTAAAGTGTGCAGTAAACCGTGTCCATGCTGGCGCTGTTGAAATTCAATCATGAACAATTGTAATAATTTAATTAGGTTCAATTATTTATATTTCTAGTTTTATATGCCTTTGAGCTTGTAAAAATGCGCAAAACAATCTGGCGATATGGAAAAGAGAGCGAGAGAGAGTGGATATTAACCAGCATCCATGATTTGTAAAATAAACAAAATGCAACAGACTAGCGTTCAGTTAACAGAGCAAAGTGTAAACTGAAATTTACAGCAGCGACAATCTGCATAATTTGTTAACACAAATATATTTTGACAACAAGAAAATTGGCGTAAACACAAAAACAACTCACAACAGGAGCACAGCATGAATCACGTTTATTATCAAGATTAAATGATGTAAACAGCGGTTTGTGTTTCCTGTGTAAAACGTTGGGATTATTTGGGCTGAATAACATGGCAGTCTGCTCTTTGAACGGTGCCAAACGGATATCTGAACGTGTAGTTTTAACTTGAACTTCAAACCAGACCTATCTGCTGCTGATGTTTTGTGTGACTTGCCTGTGTTGCCTGTTTATTCAGGTGTTTCTATCCTTTATCTAGTTTTTTTTTTCCTTGTGACAAATAATCTTGTGCTATAAAACGTTTTTTTAAAAGCTTTCACGTCCAACAAACCACCAAACATTGCACTGCGTCCTTTACCTGTCATCCCGTCTCCTCAAAAGCTAAAAATGATTATAGCATAACAGCTAATGTTAGTTTGTACTTATTTGCCTTGTCTGTATTCTTAGTTAGTTTAATTCACTCTGCAGGATATAAGAGGGAATAAAAAAGGCAATTAAAAAAATAACTGTCACCATTGCGGACAACCTCAAGATATTTGGACTGTAAAACAGGATGGAATCTCAGTTGGCTTTGCAGGTCTTTACAATAGGTCTTTCACTGCTCTTGAGCACTTTTGACTTTGAGACTGGCTAAATCTGTTTATGGCGGCCTGTCTCCGCGTCCCAAAGGTCAGTGAGCTTCACAGTGCCCTTCGCAGAGAACTTGTGTGGCATGTGGTCTGCGTCCCCCGCCACCCCTCTGCCGTTTATGGTACGGAGCTGGCTGGAGAAATAGAAAGCAATGTTATTCCGACTAAAGTGTTTGTGTGTGTGTGTGTGTGTGTGTGTGTGTGTGTGTGTGTGTGTGTGTGTGTGTGTGTGTGTGTGTGTGTGTGTGTGTCTGTCTGTGTGTGTGTGTGTGTGTGTGGAGGAGAGTGTTAATGTGATAGAGAAAGGGAGGATAGATAGAATGCTTAACATAAAAGATCCATATCGTTTCAATCATTTCAGAACAGTTATATATTGATTTTGACATGATTTGAAATGAGTTCTCTATGAGCTCTATTTTTCTGAAATGTACTATCTTATCAATTTGTTTTTCAATAGTATCGCACGTCCAGCAACCATTAATACGGAGTGTGAAGGTTTCATTGCTGCTTTGAAGGAGCCGGAATCCTCTTTAGACCAGTTGTCTCTGATGGAGAGAGAGGTGAAACATCTTAGAATTTCAAAAACTGATAGATATTGAGATTGGAAATGAGCCAACTGTTTTCATTGTGTTGTTCTTGTTTAGCCTGCCCACTGGGATTTTTTATTTTATATTTTTGACATGGCGTGATAACACAGTAACAATGTAAAGAGTATTTACGGCATCTGTCAGAGCCTGAAGTGATATTTTGATCAGTCATATTTACACAGTATTCTTTAAGCTCAGTTTTTCAATCGCTTTTTTCGATGTTTAGAATAAATTGGTTGATTTCTCTCTTTCATTTACCTTTACCTCTATTTACCTCATATAGAGCATTCTTCTTAAATGTTTAGCATTTTGGAGGTGGACTGTCCTTTCCAGGCCGACGCTAGGCTCCTAACACACTCACTGAAGGTCAAGTATGCAGCTTAGAGCTGCACAACCGGTGGTGCCTGCTTTAATCTCTTACCATTTATACAAGATGGAAAAATTCTATGTCACCTGTTCATGTTTGTTTTCAGTATCGGTTCAGGACACATGCTGTGTAGCCTTGACTTTACGTTTCCCCCCCCCCTCTATATGAATATCAGTATTTTTGTTTGTAGTTTCTCTATGTGTTTAAAGGCCTGGCTCTGAAGAAAAGCTAGGAAAATCTGCAGCTCAGACGAAAAGCAAACATTAGTGCTAAGTGTTTGAGCAGGCTTTTCAACGCTATCTGACTCTGTAGCGTAAAGCTCAGAGCTTCTATTCTGGGTCCACATACTGAACCACTCCTTTGCAAGGCCAGCGCGAACTAAAATAATGCATTTTGACCACCCGCTGCAAAAACAACCAGCCAGTGCGCGCTTCCTCTCAATTGAAATGAATGCACCAGTACACGCCGACTTCGCACTAATTATTCTCACAATGACAAATACATGTTTTGCAACTTTAAGCACTTGAAGACGATTCCATTTGTCACCTGATTTCCCCCCTACATGCACATAAACCAATCGACACAACGTTGGTGACAGCAGGCTAGATTTGACCAAATAATGAAAATGAAAGTACGACTGACAAAATATCAGAGTTAAGTCATAATATAATCAAACTCGGGTTTTGTTTTGATTTTGTCATCATGACAAAACTAAGCATATTATCTGTAAGTCAGCAAATTCCAAAACAAACCATTGTGTAATGGTTCGCAAGTCGTGCGTAATTTTGTGCCGTCTTGTGCGTAATTTCCGAAACGTGCGAAAATCAGTTTATTTAGGATACTTAATCAACCCTGAATTGTTATTCAAACACTGGGCATATTATCCCCGCTGATTTTAAAAGGTGATTCGGATATTTTAGAAAATTAACTGTGCAGTTAATAGAGGGCTAATGCAGGCCGCGCCTAAAAATAACTTTTTAAATATACCGGCATGTGACAGACCATAGCCCCAAGTACTTTCGGCACATAAAATGCTCTTTATTTTGACTTTTGTAGAATGGTAATAACCGCGAAGCTACGAGCCCCTCCAGCAAAATATCAAACACAAGCTTCACTTTTGGCTTATCTTGAATTTGTTCAAAGATAGATACACTTCAGTGCACTGTTTGTCTGCTCGAGGGACCTCCAGGTTTTTCCAGGACATCTAAATAACACATAGGAGCATGAGCCAGCAGTCACTATTGGGCGATTTCTTGAGATGTGAAATCATTTAATACTTCTAATAAAAAAGTTAACACGTTGTTGTGAAAGCTTTATATCCTAGTGGCTGAAAGAGAAATACACTCTGGAGATTGCTCTAAATGTAACAACAACACACATCCTTATCTTGTAAGCTATTGTTGCCACCACAGACGCTTCACGCTAGGTGCATTCACTGAGACCTCAGTAAAAAAAAAAACAAGGCTCTTTAGTGTTGCTTGAAACTGTTCGCAGCTCATACACCCAAGTTTAACTGCCCGACTTACATCCAATTAAACTTATCTAGGCCATGAGGGGACAGTAATATGATTACACAGGCTTCCCACATTTAGCCTTGACTTCAGCTAACTGAGCAGCAGTGTCTTGGTGAACTGCGCCCATTGTGTGTGTGTGTCGCCGTGTTTGTGTGTGTTGTGTGAGTGTTGTATCATTTGGCACAGGATTTATCGACGCAGAGCCAAAACACTGCAATATATAGGAGCGCCATTTTTGAACAGAGTTCTTAACAAGAGGGTGACACCTAGGTTAACCATTATAATTATGGCGCTAGGTAGCAATACATAACTTAAATTCCGCAGACACAGTCGTAAAGTTAGTGCTCCAACAGTGATATTTAAGCGAAGAATAGGAAACGTTTACAACAGCTCCTCTTTGGAGCACTCGACTGAACACTCTGACTATTCATTAAATTGGTTTGGACATGCATGTACAATATTGTTTATCACTGCACGAGTACTTATAAGATAGAATAAGAAGGGGACTGACTGATAAGTCAGATACAGACCCTTTGCGTGCAAACTCTGCATATACTTAGCCTGCTCATTTGGTGCAAGCAAATCAAACTTTCCTGGGTCCTACTGCTAGTGGAATATCAGCTGCTCTGAGTCGTCCATCCAGGGAATTAAACACATGGTAAACCTTATTCTGTGACTGACGGTCTGAGCGCACCAAGGCGAGAATAGCCAGTGTTTAAACCCTCGGAAGGCGCATATTGCCATGTGATGTTGACTGGTCATATTTTGGCACATAATGGCAAATACTGCGACTTAAACGCAGCCATGAGTACTGTTTCCAATTCGTTTAAACGCCTTAATGCCTCTTGTGTACTACTTTAAACTCATCTTTCACATTATTCCGTTGTCTTGATCAGAAGCCCTAACTTTTGAATTTCATTACTGCATCACTTATTCATACGTCGCATTACTTATTTATACCGCGCTAATACGCATCAATGAAATTATTATGATGAGGAAATGATTTGACAACATTGTTTGGGACTGTTATGTTATTGCCTGCTGAAAGAAAAGTTTGTAGCCTTGTTTTTATTTATTGCTCTGAAACAATTTTTTTCTCTCGCTCTCTTTTTTTTTAAATTCTACACATGATATCAAGCTGTAATCAGAGTAATGTTGACATACGGATACATTTTAAATGTCGTAATTCAGAATCTTTATTGTAGGCCAATTAGTATGGCGGCTTTTCAATTTCTAGAAATTCAACTTCAGTTTCGAGCCCTGCGTTTTATCTTTTTAATTATACAGTGTATATTTCATACTGTTAAAATAGGCAATGACATTTTGATGTGCGAATTATTATTATTGTTATGCAACTGCACAACAGTGATACTGCAGCATGTGTCGAGCATGTGTCCATACAGGCCACAGGCCAGTATGTTTACACAAATATTTCAATGCGGTTGTTTTGCTACTAAAAATCACATCAGTAGCTGTGCTTCACAGGACTGAAATTAACTTTTGGATTCTTGTTTTTGCGCATTGTTTGTCACTTTTACAATCTCTCTTATTTGTATTAATTCATCTGAAATGTTTAGTCGTGCAAAAAAGTCAAAATACAAAATTTGAGAACATTTTAGTCCATTAAAAGTGGCCTAACTTGCTACAGTTATTACACGGACACCCAAAACCAAGTTGTAGAAAAAAAAATGCCTTATGGTGTTCGGTGTGAAAATTCAGCCATTGGTGTTTTTTAAGTTTCAGAATATCTAGTTGCTGAAATCCAAATTCCTCTCATTCTCAACGTTTATGGTTTTCTATGGAACAAAGGGATTTAGCGTTACTACAGCCATTCGGAGTTTTATGGTGGACGTAGAGAGGATTTTAGTGGTCAAATTCAAGTGCTGTGTCTGGACAGCTGTCTGCTTTCTTTGTACTTGGATGCAGGATGCATCATGTGAGACAACCTTTTGTCTGTAGCGGTAGTAAACAAGCTAATGCCAATGCCACCTTTTTTCCACAAATACCCCTGCAATGGAAGCTCATTTCCAATGCTGAGGTCTGATGATGTTGCTGGTTCTCCCTCTTTGCTGCTGGAAATCACCTAAGACACTAACTTTGTTTTCAATTATTTTTAAACAACACAGGTGTCCCGTAAGTGATTGTAATAGTGTTATTGGAATATTGGACAATAATTCAAGAGTCTTTTCCAACATTTAGGAAGTAGCCTATAATCATAAACAATGGGCCATCATATTAATTTCACCTTGTGATAGTATCAGTTAGTCTATAAAGATTCGAATATGGGCCTCAACAGTACAATTAAAAGTTTACAATGACGCAGGAAAGAACACGCAGGCGCATCTTTTCTCCAAACCATTAATTTATTGCAATTTATTATGAAAAAAAAAAAAAAAAAATCCAGAGGACATGTCTCTTTTTAGCAGTCACCCACAGATAAATGTCGACAGTACGGTGGAAAATAAAATGATCACAGCAGTTTGCAGCATCAGCTGGGACTTATTTAATTTTAGAGGGAGACGTCGGATACATTCATACTGCTTGGTCAATAGGCCCTCTCTGAGTGGCCTATAAGTAACCATTTACAAGAAGACTAATTGTTGCTCTGCTTTGAAGTTTATAGATAAAAGATACGACCCAAAACATTTAATTTGATAGACCTGGGAATCCAAGGAGGCATTATATACCAACATATCAAATGAGTATTTTCAGAATAAGAGGCGGTGATATTCTGGGCGGTGTTGTCAATAGTAATGCTGAATCCAGCAATTTTAGGGGACTAAATACGTTTTTCCTGAGTTTGTGTTTATGTCATCAGGGCACATTTTCCCACTGGAGGAGATGCAAGGTTCCAGGGCTTTCAGTCCTCGTAGCACTCCTGCAGGAACTCCAGCAACTTGGGTCTTGAATTGCGCAGTAGCCCTCCTTACAACACACTCTGTCATGGTCCAAAGTCAAAGGGAATAATGGGAGTGGGCCGATTACTTTAGCTTGCACAGTCAACATATGCATGCTGTGTATTTTGTATTGCCTAACCGCTGGTTCAACTTTATTTTACAACATAATTATAGCCATCCACCACTTGGTATACTGAAGCAATATATGGTATACTGTTTTTCATTTGGTGAAAGAGGAAAAAAAACATCAAAATAAAATGGATTATTTAATTAATATGTTGCGTAATTTTAAATAGATTATCCCGACTCATCCACACTGCTGTTTTTAATAGTCATGTGTGCAGCAGACTCGTGTAGCCAGTATGGGGAAGAATGAAAAGAGATCAAAACAAATAATATGACCCTTATGAAAGGATGTCCTGCATTTGCACAGACCACAGTGTAAATGCTCGAGGGAGTCTCAGAGATTTGTAGGAGAACTCGTCATTCATTGTGAATTGTTAAACTTTGAGGAAATGGTGAAACGAGTATAGGCTCGTGGAATTGCCTTTAACAGGTTTATACTTCATTTGGGCCACAGTCACAGCGAGAACTGGCTCAGAGTACTCAGATTTTGCACTGCGTGTATCAATGTCAGTCATAATAATTCCTCATTCTATGATTAAAATGTTAAAAATTACCAGATCAGTAGCTTTCGTGATGGGGGTAGTAATTCTCATCTAATAGTAATATTAATAATTGTTGTTATTGTTATGATAAATAATAATAATAATAAGGATAATAATAATCTTACCTGTAAAACTCCATAACACTATGAAATGCATGTCACTGAGTGCACTCTGCAGTTTGTGCTATGCCTGTTTAAGGAGCTGTAGCTGTTTAGCTAGCCCACCACCAGCCCATAAACATAAACACACACAGCACATATCTCTCTAATTGTCATAAGCCTGCAAACAGGAATCTGTTACTGGTTTTCTTAGTGCGCCTGTGGTGAAAATTATTCGTTTGAAGCTCGGAGATCTTACCTAAAGCCAACCACTCCTACACATCCAACTCTTCCAAATTGATATATGACAATATCTACTTTCGATCACGTGTCTGCGGGGCGACTTAGACGGATTGCGCGTCATCTCGCCTTCCCAAATTTTTCCCTTCTGCTGCAGCTCGTATCCAAAACATCTATCTATAGTACGGAGTACGAGAGAGAGAAAGATGTTTAACTCGGTGAATCTGGGCAACTTCTGCTCCCAGACGCGCAAAGACCGGACATCCGAGTTTGGGGACAGGACGGGCTGCGCGTCCAACATCTACCTCCCCAGCTGTACCTACTACGTCCCCGAGTTTTCTGCCGTCTCCTCGTTTCTTCCACAGGCCCCGTCCCGGCAAATCAGCTACCCTTATTCCACAAATCTGTCTCAGCCGGTACGGGAAGTTTCATACGGCTTGGACCCTGCTAGTAAATGGCACCACAGAAGCAATTATGCATCGTGCTACTCGGGAGAGGATCTGGTGCATAGGGACTGTCTTCCACCATCCACCATGACAGAAATGCTTATGAAGAACGAGAGTGTGTACAGCCACCACCATCACCATCACACCCATCCGGGCTCCAATCACCCTTCCACAGGTTTTTACTCCGGCGTGGGGAAAAACAACGTCCTCCCCCAAGGTTTCGACCGCTTTTTTGAGACCGCATACTGCAGCAGCACGGACAATCAGTCAGACAATTGTTTACAAAAGGGCGAGGGGGGAAAGCTGGAAAGCGACTCCCAGCAGCAGCAGCAGCAGCAACAGCAACAGCAGCAGCCCACAGCCTCTGTACCCGGAGCTCCGGAGCAGGAAAAGGACCCAGAAGATGAGGAGGAACATACAAATTCAGGCTCATGTACTTCTTCCTCCGCAACAACCAAGGACGGCAACGCCAGCAAGAGCAGCCACTCGAGTAGGTATACCGAAGCTGTAAAATGGGGGAAGGTTAAGGGGACTAGCCCGGTGTTTTGTCGGTCAGATTTTATGTGGAGTTTTATAAGCATTCAAAGGATTTTATTATAACCCTACAAAGCTCTTTCTTGCAACGAGAAGAATTTTTACGATGGGAAAGCGCTTTGAAAAAAGGGGGATGTTATACACAGACGCCTCTATGGTGAGAGTCTGTGAAATTTTTAAGAGAGAGCTATTGTGACAAATGTTAACTTTGATCATGAACTTGCGTTGGGCATTTTAAGGGATTTTCTCGTTGGGCTGTCGAGAGTAAAAACCAATTGGGCAGAACATTGCTTTTGGCGTCTTGTGAATTTTCTTTTAGCACTGGGTTTGCCCGCAAAAGACATGCTGCACAGAGTATTACACACTTTACGGTTAGATGCATTCTTATCTATCCATCTGTGTATATACCTATCTATCTAATGGCAGATTGGAGCCGTTTCCTCCATTTACAGGCAGACAGTAAATGAATTAGTGGTAGAAAATCGAGTGTTTGGCTCGTCCATTTATAAGAAGAATGCATAGGTCTGCAAATTATGGTATTTCCTCAGCAGCCGCCTGAGAAAAAAAAAAGTCCAAATCCATTCAGGCTTCCACCTCTCTACTAATGATTTGCATGCAGACTGTCATTACTGGTAACTCGAATGACTAGCATGAAGTGAAATTATGCTTGGTTTGAAGTGCTAAAATAGCTATTATTGCAGCACACATGAGGTCCTGTTAGTGTTTAGCTTCATGTACATTGTAATAGCCCTGTCAGGCTGCAGATACTAACAAGCTAACTGGTGCTGCTGTTTGCTCCTCTCTTCCACACAAAAACCATAAAAAAATATCTATTTCCCCAGTCACCTGTTTGATAAGAAGTTATAGGACCACAGGGGTCTACAGAGGCCACTGCAAACATGGGCAATGCATTTCAACTCACTGCCAAAAGATTGTGTAAATTGTTAGTTTAGCTCCAGAGGTATGTGGCGCACATAATGCGCTGAAATACTTTTGTTGTTGTATATTTATAACAGATAAACACGTACTTAGAGGTTGTAAGTTGATATTATTTCCTCCGAGGGATTCAGATATTTAACACTCTTTATGGCTGGTTTATCTGATAGCCTTAGCTACTTTGCTTGATGAATGTTGACTGAAATGTTATCATTACCAAACGGAATGCTTAGCATTTTGCAAGTCTATAGTCAGCTCAGCACTAGAGTCTGTTTTTGTCCCTTCCTTTTTTAAAATATGTATATATATATATATATATATATATATATATATATATATATATATATATATATATATATATATATATATATATATATATATATAATATTATTGTTAATACATGTGATGTTGCTGTTTTCCCACTGATTTAATTTTAATTTTATTTATTTTTTTGTTCAGGCACTCCTCGTACAAGGAAGAAGAGGTGTCCATATTCCAAGTTTCAGATTCGAGAGCTGGAGCGGGAATTCTTCTTTAACGTTTACATCAACAAAGAGAAAAGGCTTCAGCTTTCCCGAATGTTAAACCTCACCGACCGCCAGGTTAAAATTTGGTTTCAGAATAGAAGAATGAAAGAAAAGAAGCTGAGCAGAGATCGCCTCCAGTACTTCTCTGGAAACCCCCTATTGTGAGCAGCAAGAGTGTCACAGTCTTGGTCAGTGACATTAAGGCCTACTCTTATCTGGTTGAATTGTAATCGTGGGCATAAGCATTTTCTAAAAGGAGCCCACATCACCAACAGTGCAATGTTAAAGTGGACAGTGGGAGTAATAGGCCTGCATGGGATAAAGTCGCCATTTTCTTATTGCCCCACGGGCGCGGCGGTGAATTTCTAGGTGGTCCCTAGAAAGGCCTACATGGTTAGAATAATCATTTATACCTATGCTGTTCTTGAATATGTCCCCCTATTTATCACGATTCTCCATTGTGTTTATTCTATTGTTCATATAGACATATTTGTTGTTAAAATATCAAATGTAACAAACAATTTGAATCCTTATTGCGCAGACAACTTTTAGCTCCCCCCCTCCCTCTGGTCTATGTATATAGCATATCATTATCTAATTATTTCTCGACCAGAGTATGACGACTTATAGAAAATCTCCAGGCTGCATTTTTTCCGCCATTGAGAACTGTGACGTCCAATCTGTGAAAGTATATCCCCCCTGTACAGAGTAGCCTATGCAATGTGCATTCGTGACTGTAAATAGGCGTATGTTGAATTTCCTTTCCTCTATCCCCTGCTGCTATTTTTCAGTACACTGCCCATACAACAGCTTTAACGCCAACACTCGTTAAATTATTTGCTTCAAACATTGGTGCTTGGATTCCAGAGAGGAGGAACAGATTGTTGGCCTGTGTATCATTAATATAATACCTATGAAATAAACAGAAACGTATAGGCAAAACCCAACGACTTTGTGCTTTTTGTGCTATCATTATCACGCTTACTGATATGACTTCATTTATTCCTGACAGCCGCAATGTTTGCTACTTTTTATTTATTTATTTATATATATTTTTTGCTTTTGGTCGTGGAAATAGCAAACTGCTCATAAATGTGTGTATCACCTAAAACTGTTGGCCTACATACATACCATTAGCACACTTTTAACTTGTGTTTATGGCCAGTTCATGATGATGCACAACGTTTGCTGTGGTAGATTTGGTGGCGGTTGTGAAACTAAGAAAGAAATAACGTTGGCGGGCCTACGCTTGTCAGCTTTTAGACAATTTTAAGGTTGCATCACTCTTTAAAGATCATGTTTGAATTTTAGCAAGCGTGTTCAACAAAGATAGAGCCCAGATCTTAGAAATGTAGAGAAAGAGAGTGGAATGATAACCTCTTTTAGTGCCCACTAAATGGAATCGCCACTCTTGTAGTCTAGACACTGCCATAAAGACAGAGGCACTAAATGGCTATTTTTTTCTCTTAATTGCACCGTCTGTTCGGGGGGAATGGCGTTCACTTCCGCAGTAAATAAGTAAACAAGTAAGACTGGATGTCCGAAAGAGGGAAAAAAAAACTTGCCAAGAGGTTTCGACATGAACTCGGCTCTGTGCAGTCTGCAACGTCAAACCAAACCCCAACCCCCTCTGCACACAACCGTCATGTCCACCACTCTTCTAATCTGCAAGTCGGAAAACCACAGCAGTCTTTCCAGAGTAGAGATGTTTTTTACGTAAGTTTTTATTTTAATATTTATATATATATATATTTTTAAGCTTTGGCCTTTTGAAATTGTAATATCTTGCAGCACAGATATCGCCATGCATTTGCAATAATAGTCCATTTGTCTGAGCTGACCCTAAACGTCGGCCCATTTCAACACATCAGTTATGAATAAATAATTGTTGACTAATTGGACCATGTGTTAGGAATTAGAACAAGAGATAGCTAGGGGAAAGGAAATCATAATTGGCATGTTCAGTTTTTTTTTCCAAGTGTGTGTGTGTGTGTGTGTGTGTGTGTGTGTGTGTGTATGTGTGTGTGTACCTTATATGAGCGCATGTGTATTGCGTATATGTGTTACCGTCCACCAAAACATATGTGCATGATGATTGCACGTGTGCATTAACTACAATTTATAATTAAATGTAGTCTTTGAACTTCAATAATGTCAAGGCCTTCACCTTTAACCCGCTGCAATAAAGTGGAATCAAGGAGCCCCTTTAGCCCGGAAATGTGTGCAGCGGCGGAATGGGCCAATGAGAGTGAGTGGGAACAGAAAATGGAATGTGTACAGAGACCAACTTTGACCCCTCGCATTAAACTACAGCAGGTAACTTTGCCAGCTTTAGCACGCCCAGTAAATACACTTTATTGTCCTTGTAAAATGTATACGTTTTCACGCATGAGACAGTTTA
Organism: Sciaenops ocellatus; assembly: GCA_033000465.1. Lineage (NCBI taxonomy): Eukaryota > Metazoa > Chordata > Actinopteri > Sciaenidae > Sciaenops > Sciaenops ocellatus. Next base: position 14,078,153 of record CP136883.1, on the reverse strand, counting down.
AACCATGTTGGTATAAACTGTAGGCCTATATTTGTATTCTCTAAAAAAAAAAAACATGTTGGTGTGTGGCTGTCGCAGTGTGCACGTCGTTATGGGTGGTTCTATAAAGTGCAAAGATGACAGTTTGTGCGTGGGTGAGTCAGTGCATGCTTCTACTCTTCAGATGTGACTCCTTCTCAGGCTGCTGTGCATGAATCAAAAAATATTTTACAACGCAGACTTTTGCACAGCTCTGTGTTTCCTTCTCAGTGTTTAGGTTAAGCTTGTGTCGTTTTGGTTGAGGTTGTGAGAAAGGCGGGGGTTTTGGTTAGAGTTTGAATTATCATGGAGAAGATTACTGGAGAAAACAAAGAGAAAGCAAAGAAAAGGAAACCTCGCCCTGGTTGCATCCATATGATTCGCACTCTGTCTTGTGTTAACAGAAACCTGGCAGGTATTTTCTCCACACCAATTGAGATCAGGGTCAATCTGAATATGTCAGTGTAATATCTTGAAGGACAGGCCCTTTCTGACAAAAGAATGGCGATGCACACTAGCGGAGATCAAGGCTATAGGAGCCCCTCTCTTTGCCACACCCACCAACCTTGGCCCTGGGACGGTGACGTGGGTAATTTGTAGGTTTCTCCAACACACAACGTCACTAACAGAGAGCGCTGCAGAGAGGCTTCTGCAAATGTTGTCTATCAACCACACGGGGGCCTGGAGCCTCCCGGCCTCAGCACTGTTTTGTTTCCTCTGGGGATCTTTGAAAACGCTTCCTTACACGGATGCCTCGGTGACATCAGAGTAGCACAGAGACAACCTCTTGATGTGTTGTGTGACAGAAGGACAGTCTGCTGGAATGCAGTTCCTGTCATGTTCAGTCTGGATTGTGCACTTGGGTGTTGTGGTGAAGGAAAATGGCGGTGTGTTTTATGTAGATGAGGTGAACCAGGAGGGAGAAGATATAGCCTGGTGCCATTATTACATTTTACTTTTAGAATTTAAAAGGAAAATTTAATAATAATAAGTGTCAGAATCAGTCTTTCGAACTGTTAATAAGATTTTATTTTTATTTTGAAAATGTATCTCGGCTGTAAACAAATAATATTTGCTTCTTAAAACCTGGGAAGTGTGTGTGTTTACATCGAAAGTTGTAAGATTTTTCATGCAGACTATGAACAAAAATAGTTGGATTTATAATAGAAGGATTTATGTTTTCTGTTCATGTTTTGTAAAACAAATTAATGCCTGCACACAAGTGACATCTGTGTATTTAACCTGCTTCTTGTAGCATCACTTTGTCCTGCAAACACTTATTTTATTATGAACACAGAACTGTCAACTCTTCCACACAAAAAAAGTAAGGAATAACAGCGTGTACTTACTAAAAAAAAAAGTACATTTTTCTTGCCAAGAAAATTAAGAACTAAAAAAAATTCAAAATAAATAAATGAAATAAAAAAATACACCAAAGGTTTAAGTACTTTCATTAATGGATATTTTTTTCGATACTGTTTTTGTAACATTTCCAAATATTTCGTAGCCGGTTTAAGAATAAACTATCCGTCAGTGTTTTAATTGCGAAATAAATGTTGGGGGTTCCTTTCTTTTCTCTCTCTGCAAATACTAATCAAGGGGTTATAGGCTATTGAATGGTTTTATACTACAGTGTACTACTCACATCTCAGCACCTATCCTGTTCTATAGGGCCATAAAACAGTTCGACGCTGTAAAACGAGCTCCTGCTATTGCTGCAACCAAATAACTCTCAAAACGCTTGCATTTACATGAGCGCATTTGTATGGTCCCATTTCTTTACTGTTACCACCAAGTAAGTCTGACTGTAATTTATTGCGAGTTTTAAGTCAGATATTGGCGGCTTGGTGTGTGTGTGTGTTTGGTGTGGTCGTCAGTAGTAATAATGTAATACCGCTGTACTTTGATGGCTGATACCACTCTGGTTTTTAATTAAGAACTTACATGATTGTGACACAATAAATTTACAGTTGTGCATTGAGTGGACAGCAGCATGAAAGAGGACACAAAGCAGAACCTCCTCACATCCAACTGGAAAGATATTTCAAAGTGGCTGCCAGGAGCAAATTAGTTGTGTCGCCCCAGTGGCTACTGATTAGTACAATAAGGAAACCCGCTACCATGCCTTGTGTCCTGCAGCATTCAACACCCATACCTGTTTGCAATATAATAACAGCCTCCAGGTTAGCAATCAATTGGACGACAATTTAGTGGCGAAAGTGCAGGCTGTAGTTTAGACAAGTGTAAAGACCATGGTAAAATACAGTCGCGGTCAACTCCGTGTGTGTGTGTGTGTGTGTGTGTGTGTGTGTGTGTGTGTGTGTGTGTGTGTGTGTGTGTGTGTGTGTGTGTAGCCCAGGGTAGGTACACATTAGCGAGCTGTGTTAGTGTGTGAGGAAATTTCTGAAGGTTTGATGCACACAAAAATACAACATGCACACATTTAACTTAAAAAAAAAAAGTTTTATTTAAAAACCCTCCTAATTTCAAACGGATTGTTTTTCTTGAAATATTCTGCTTAAACAACAAAGTAGGCGATAAGCATAGAAGACAGAAAATACCAGAATTTGTAGGAATGTGGAAAAATAGTGTTAGGTTCGTGTTTCCATGAGAGAAATAAACAGTAAACAGCAACAGAGAGCGCTTTTTGTTATGAAAGCAGAAAGGTATGCATGTTAAATGAAAACTTTATTTCATTTTTTGAATAGCCTTTTTGTTCTTAATACTCATAAGCCCACTGAACTCTCCATACTCTGACTACTACATATTCTGTTGTGTGTTGTAGCAGCTGTTTACTTCTGTCATATGTACTTTGCACTTGCGTGGGATTGTTACAGGTTCATATCAATAGACAATTATAATGTCAATTATACAGTGACAGAACTGTGGCACAATGATACACAGTTTTTCTACTCTGCTTTCCCTTTAACATCACAATACTCGCTCTATGACGCTGCCAGGTGTGTGACATTTCAACATGTCTATCATTTTCGGTCACTGGCATCATAATACATATTTTTGCTGCACTGCCAAGGCTGAGATCGTAATACCGGCTCTGTGGCATCACAATGTTCTTCTCTTGTAAAATCTAAGCATTATTTAGAGCACAGCGCTTCTTGCAAAGTTGCACACATATAATTTGTTTTTATGTCTATGACTCTTTTTTTTTTCATGTGCTATAGGCTGAATTGGAGGTAGCCTGCAGCCTGTGTGTGTGTGTGTGTGTGTGTGTGTGTGTTTGTGTGTGTGTGTTTGTGTGTGTGTGTGTGTGTGTGTGTGTGTGTGTGTGTGTGTGTGTGTGTGTAAGTTTAGGTGTGGTTGTAAATGTGTCCCTACATGAGGCAAGAAGGTGTGTGTGGATTAAAGAAAAATGTGTGAAAATAATATCTTTAATAATCTTTTTGTCTAGAATTTTCCTGTTCTTGGGTGGAAAAACTTCATTCTTCAAAATGTTTTGTTTTGTTTTTTTGTCCAGGAACTACATTAAAGTTTAAAGTTGCTGGCGCACGCCAGTTTATAGTTTATATTATGAGTTTTTTAAGGGTTTCATGAGCCCAAGATGTTCTCCACACCCACAAGACCACGTTATCATCCCGTGTATCCTCAATTAATATAAAAGTCACAAAAACTGAAGAGGCAGTGAAGTTTTTCGTCCATCATTAACGATGTGTAGCTATGGTTGGCCACACTATGACTGGTCACATTTCTTTCATAAATGTGGACAATGTTGAGGATTGAGAATGACCACAGAGACACCGGGTTAAAGGTTATTTTAAGTGTTTATTTCACGTACACTCAGTGAATCACAGTCAATGCATAAGTCTCATCATGAAACATGAAACCGCACGTATGCAAATAAAGACAAATATTCAAAGACACACAATGATCTGATATGTTGCCCTTGCCTTTGGAAGTGATTCTGAACTAACGACAGACAGACAGACAGACAGGCAGACAGACAGACAGACAGACAGACAGACAGACAGGCAGGCAGACAGGCAGGCAGGCAGGCGCGCGTGCACGTCTCTGCCCAAACCAAACTAGGACACGAGCACACCCGCATAGTTGTGGCTATAACTATTATTTCAATGAACATTTTAAAAACAGGCTGTCCTTATTATCTGCAGTAGGACTTTGTAATGTTTGCTAGAGATCTGTTTGGTGAGTTGCTAATTTAATAAAACGCCTTATTCATTCTCTGCTCGAGACAATCCAATTTTTCAAAGAGCAAAATGCTGATGAGATACAGTCAGTATTATAGCTACGTATTTACTGTAGCGTCAATAAATCCGTGGCTTCTTAAGATGTAAAATTTTGTGGAAAAAGTGGTATTTCTGTAAGCGTGGTGGCTTTTTATGCAAAAAAAAAAAAAAAAAAAATCAACCAAACCGTGTTTGACTTGCAAATAATTCGCTATTATACCTGATGCGGTTGATTCTGTGTTCAGACTATAGCGGGGATCAGCATCTCGTAAAGTTTGTGCATGCAGCGGTGTCTTAGTATTTGTATTCTGTTGTGTTGACTGCGGGTTTGTTTAGACTGGATCAATGTCCTAAAGCGTACACACTGCAGCACAGCAAATTCAGGCCTAACACAACACAACACATGACACACGAAACGAGGGGGATTTTTAACTAAACACAACTTTAAGGAGTAAAACACATGAATCATGCGGGTTATAAAATGTCGGTTAAAAACTTCACTGTTTCAGCAAAAAAAAAATCCACGAAAACAGATTAACGAGTCACACTGGGCTTTTAATTCAAGCAACGTTTGAACATTTTGTCCACTATGTGATATCACAACAACTTTAATGTTCGCGTGTATTACTTAAGTAATTAAGTGTATCCGTCGGTTTGAGTAACTATGATTATGATGACTGTAATTATAATTATTCAGTCAAAGTCACTGTGTCCTTGTTTCACAATAGTATCTTAAAAATATCGTTGCCTGGTTTCGGCTGCAGCTCAGTATTTGTTTACGCTGTTGCTCTGTGACCTTTAGCCTGTTAAAATAAAAGTTTTCACCACCTGAACGTAACAAATTTAAGCTCTTACAACAATAGTTTTGAAAAAGATTCGAGACAAATCAACATTAAAAAAAAAAAGTCTGGTCTTGAATAGCTACGTGCAAAACCCGCATTAATTTTGACGACAGAGCCATAGTTAAATCACATACCCGCTCTTTTGGCCAACATTAAAACATCCAGAAGAATAAATAATAAAAAAAAAACGCTAGTAAAACCGTTAATTCCAGATTTATACCATACTGAAACCACATGTGAAGCAACAATTCAGAAACTTCGTGAAAATAACACAGGATATGTGTGTAGAACAATAGCTCAGGTATGCAATGAATTGTTTATTAGGCTGTAAGATGTTTTGTGTCAGCAGTTAAAAGAAGAAGAAGAAACTTTATGCTTGACGTAATTCTGTGTGGGTTTCCTTTTACACCGCAATAATAAATATCCTCGCAGGCCCTTCCATCCACTAGCGTACAAATCTCACCGCCTAGTTCATGTTTTTGTAGCACATTTCAGGAAGAGCACAGCCAAGTGCGGCTCCATGAGTTAGCCTAATCTACTTAAAAACAACAAATTTTTAAATAATATGTACTGTGTTTGCTTTTTAACGAATTCTGCTGTTATTCTGCGAGAGTAGTAAAGTCATGTGAAGAAATATTTTAACATAAGAGTCCAAATAAAACATCAGGCCGAGCTAAAATGTTTTCGTAATTAATACATGAAGCGTGTTGCAGTGAATCTACAAAAGGATGTCAGTAAAACGCATTTAGGATTACATCACAGTCTGAAATTTAGCAGGTCAAATGCAAAAACGTTTCTTTTTTTAAGGCTACTTCACAACGTCAAGGGTTAAAATCTAGTCTGCACGTTGGCGATTCTTTCCCATTAAAACTTAAATACAATAAACATTTCTGTTCTGATTTTCTTTTCAATAACACACCTGCGGACATCTTACCTTGCTAAATTGGTGTCAACGACAAAGTAAAATCGATGAAAACAAACATTAAAAAACTGACACAAATTGCACTCTGTCTTATGACAAATCCTCGATGGTTTCCTCTCCACAGCACTGGCGCCAGGACCGAAAAAAGGGAAATCACACGCTGACTAATTGAATTTGGGGAAGTTCTGAAGTTAAACAGAATTAAAATAATGAAAAGCCACGCAGTGAATGCCTTCAAAAAAAAAAAAAAATCTCTGCTGCAGTAAGCCGTCCTTTGTTCCCTCTCTGGTGTGGGGCCTGCTGTCCTGACAGGCAGATGGTCGCTGGGTGGCGCTCTTGCTCCATCAAAAAGCCTCCAGATTTCCCAACTTGACCGCGCTTACGTCACGTCAGTCTGGAGCATCAAGGCCACTTCCACGCCGCTATTGGTCTGAAAATCACATGACATGTCTCCCAGCATCCATAATTATGTTACTGATATTTTTGCACCCCCCTCCAAAAGATGTCAGCATCCTACTGTCCTTATTCTCCTGGAGAAATCCCGTAGTCCAGACCAGTGGAACACACTAAACGATTAACTGTGTTGCCAAATGCAAAAATGTCATGTCCGAATAACATAGCTCCCGGTAACTTCCTGATGGATTCCTTAATGGGAGGATCATCTTCCTTCAGGGGTGAGGGTTATTCCAGCAACCCCGGAATGTACATCCACACAGCAGCAGAGTACGGATATTCAGTGATGAGAAACATTGGGAAGATTGGACCATCTACACTCTCCAAAAGAGACGAGGTTCCTCCGGCCGGTCTGCCGCTCAGCGGCTTCCAGGATGCGCCCTACCTGTCAACACAGCTGGCCACATGGACCCCAGGCTCCAAAACCGGTAGGGACGAACAACCTGTTGCCCAGTGTTTACAACCCTGCTCGTTTCCAGCGGGCAACGTCAAAGAGGAGGCGTTTTGTTGCCTCTATCAGGATGACAGCAATAAGGGGAAGCAGACAACAGAGTCGGCTACTTACATCCGGCTTGGGGACAATAGCTGCCGGCCTGAGCAAACTGCAGCCTGTTCCAGCGGCTGTTTCCAGGTGTACAACGGCGAGAGGCCGCAACAGGACGATCAGCAGTTCCCCTCTGGTTTCTCTCTGACCCACTTGGCGACATCTGTTGAGTCAGCATCAGAATCAACAATAAGTTGCAGCAAATCGACGCAGGAGACAGCAGCGAGAGAGGTTTCAAATACAGATGAGAGTCAGAGCAGGAAGGAAGAGAAAGCCAAGAGTGACAGCTGTTCAGATAACTCGGACGGGGAATTAAAAGGTAGATTACTACTACAGCCTTCCTCCTCCTCCACCTCCTCCTCCCTTTTCTGACACATGCACATACACATGTACACAAACACCAACGCATGTATGCATGGATACAAACACACACACTCACACATGTACACGTGCAGATAATTTGCAGAAAGTGTAATAGATTATTCCACACGTGTGTGCACGTCGTGTTGCGTCATGGTCCAGTTGTGCAGACTTGTGTTTGATAGCAGTCATATGTGTGGCTGTATGGGCATTTTGACAGTCTCGCCTAGCAGGGGTTATGGTGCCCGTGGCATTTAACACCTTTCCATTAATGCGAGAATGTGAGATGGGCAGTTATCATTGAAATAAACACGCTCACACACACGCACACACACACACACACACACACACACTCACCACTCTCACTTTCTCTTTCACTCTCTCTTACATGGGTCATTTACATTGTGAGACGTAACCATTTTTAACTGCACCATTTTACGCCTCAAAATTTCTGGTATTGAGCCAGCATAAAATTCAGCGCTTTTGCTGCACAGTTTAAAAGCTTTTGTCAGAGTCACCCTGGTTTAAAAAAAAAAAAAGAAACCTCAGGGAACATTTCTCACTGTTACATTTGAGACACATTTATCAAAAATACATTTGCACTTTTCTGCGTGGATGCAACGATAATTCAGCATAATTCAGTCCAGTTTTTATGACATAATTATTTAAAGTGAAAGTGCACGTCTGAGCACATTTTTTCTTTCCTTTGCTTTATGTTAGCAGTGACAGCTCGACGAGAATGAACCGAATTTGTCTTTTTTTTTAACCCGTTTGACAAAAACACGGATTTGTACAACAAGTAAATCAACTGTTTAAACTGAATTTTAATTAAACGCAAACGATATGTTGATAATAGTTTAAATATCTCACACACTGTGTTAATAATTATTGTTATTATTATGACTCTAATAAATTGATGCTAGCTAATTGACGTTATCACACACCCCTCTCCCATTTTTCCTCAGCTCTTATTCATAATTAGTTTCAGTTTGTTTTGTTATTTATGGTTTTACTAACCGCTTCATACATGACGACCAACACGCTCCTTTCATTTTATTTTAATTTAATTGAAAGATATTGCACCGTCTTTTTGGGGTGTGTGTGTGTATGATGTGTGTATGTGTGTTTGATGTGTGTATGTGTGTGTGTATGATGTGTGTGTCCTGTTAATCCCATATTACTGAATTAAATGTTTTGGTAATGATTAAATGTGGGGCCACACACTGAGTATCCACATTAGGGTAATTATTACTGTAACCTGAGTGGTGTGTGTGTGTGTGTGTGTGTGTGTGTGTGTGTGTGTGTGTGTGTGTGTGTTGCGTGACAGAGGCGTTATTCCCAGGAGTCCGCAACCTAATCAAGGAATTAACAGAATGTGCAGCAGCGTGTTTTTTCCCCGCTATCACCGACACATCTTGTTTGTTTGTCTTCATTTTATTTATTTATTTTTTCTAAATCTGACATGATGCTACAGAGACTTCCTTTTGTTTTGGGATGAACCTCCGAAAAATTTCATTTGGCTCCGGTGTGCAAAGGTAATAAAATTTTATGAGAGTCTGAGGTCCAACATAGACAAAAGAAGTGCTTACACACCCCAGTTTGATTTGATCTAATTATAGCTGTACACCACACACAAAAGCAATTTGCGGGCAGTATGAGTTGTAGCAAAAGGTGGGATGTTCATTTGTTGAAATGAAGAGTCGAGGAGAGTCGATACGACGGTAAAGCTGTTCTTCAAAACTACTCATTTTGATCCAGATGAACGGTGTTGAATGTGCATGTGAGATATGGGCGTGTACGGAGCATCCAGTGTATTGATGGAGGTTATAAAGCTGCATATGATCTCTGCACAAAATTACTGCCCGGATTTGGCCACAGTTCTTCATTGTTGTATTTCTCTTCCTCCGGTAGATGATTTATCCGCGGAAAAGACAACGGGAAGCTGGTTAAAAGCCAAAAGTGGAAGGAAGAAGCGGTGTCCCTACACAAAGCACCAGACGCTGGAGCTGGAGAAGGAGTTCTTGTTCAACATGTATCTGTCTCGGGAGCGCCGCCTGGAGATCAGCCGGAGTATCAACCTGACCGACAGACAGGTCAAGATCTGGTTCCAAAACAGACGCATGAAGCTCAAGAAGCTCAACAGGGAGAGCCGAGAAAGGGAGCACAGTGCAGTTTATAACTACTCCTGAAGATTTTTTAAACCTACACTCACACTCACATTCACGCATACACTCATACACTCATACGCATGCACACACACACACACACACTCACACATGCATATCCATAGACAAGACAGGCAAAGATCATGCATGCGTTATCTTTTAATGCATTTAATTAGCATTTATCAGTTTATACATTATGTGCACACACTCAAACAAACACACACACACATACACACACATACACATGGCGTGCCTTCCTATATGAACTATAAAAACCTGCAGACGTGAGTTTCAGGTGAACACGTGCAGCAGCACTGGAACAGTGATGTGTTATTACCTAGCAATGATAATTATAATACAACATGAACCAAACGAAAGGAGGACGCAGTCTCAAGCAGTCTATAAACAACTCGTGGCATGTAAGCAGTTTCACTTTGCTGAGCTATAATGAATGTTTGCCACTTGTGCAGCTTCTTCGTTGGTGTCTGTTGCTGTGGCATATTCGTGCAGTGTAATGTGCATACAGATATTAAGCTATGTCATGGCAAACGATTCCAAAACAATAAAAGGAGGGGGAAACGGAAAGGTATTACCAACTTTGTCCTTCCCCTGGTATAGTGGTGCAAATGAGAGGGAGGGAGAGACACTGCGGATGAGAGAAGGAGATTATGGCACTTTTAATAGAAGTGAGAGACCATAACGTTGATTTAAATATTATCCAGGTGACCACAGTAAGTCAAGGTCATAAAATTCTAATGTCAGGTTCGCCCTGGAAAGCGTTGGGGGTGGATTTTATGATCTGCAAATATAATGTGCTGCAGCAGTAAAGATGCGTTTAAAGGTGTGTGTGGAGGAGGGCTAATCCACACAGCAAAGACTGCAATGTGCAGGATCCAGCCGAGGCGCTGGGCTGGAAGGAGCAGCCGCCTCCAACCCGGGATAATGGAGTTTCATGGAAGCATGGAGATAAGAAAGATGGTGTATAAAAGGGACAGCGACCGCGACGGCTGCAGGAACAATAATAACAAGCATCACGGCAAACACGTGGATAACTAAACGCACCGGGAAGACGTCTGCAGGAAGCAAGTGAAGGTAGGATTACAATCTTTACATAATATTTTGATTTGTTTTGGAAAGTATGCCACATCTGTCAAGAAAGCTTGTTTGACAGCTCTCGTGGCACGCATGGTGCACGCCTGCACACGTTCATAGTTTATATGAAGCTGTTGGTGATGATCAGCGTGATGCTGATCTCTGTTTTCTTTCTCGCTGGAATCAAAATGTTGCTTACTGAATATTTGGAATTATGTGTCTGCATACTTGCCGCGGCTGATTATTTAAGTTTGACTATTTGGAACGGCTGAACAAATTGTTGTGCTGCTACAATGCTATTTCTGGAATTAGCACAATGGCATATTAAAACTGACGTGTTATTTTAAAGAGTAAACAAGTCAAAGCATGCATGGCTAGAGGCCTATAAGTTGTCTACAGGAAGTGTTCAGAAAGTAGCTTGATTTCAGCTCTGGTGTGTTTTATTGTGTTGGTACTCGCCTTTTCTCTTTGTGCTGGATAGTGTTAATCCTCACTTGGCTTTTGCATGCATTGTCCTTTCCATGGATTTTAACCCCCTTTTGCGCGAAGCTGAAGCGTGGTTTAGGTAGTTTCATGTTGTTGGGGTTGGCTTCCTGGCTCGGCAACAAGAAACTGCCTTGATTACGTCAGTTCGTCTTCATCAAGGGCACAATTTCCGCTGAATTACCCCCTATAGTCATCCAGGTCCCCGCAAATGGCATTGTAAATGAACTGAGCTGCAATACCTTGGACAGAGACGTTTTCTTTCTTTGCTGTTATTTTGTGGTGGGCTGTAAAACCTTCTGAGGCTCTCAGAAGGAGAATAGGTTGTAAACAACATGGGGTAAAGTTTTAGACGTTGTATTGCATCTGACTGTCAGCTGCTTTATGATGATCTGAATAGACAGATGGAGAGAGAGAGAGATTTCACATATTTGACTCATTCATTTATCAGACGAATGAATCTATAACAGGATGCGGATTGACATTATCACGATCTTATGTGTTGCATTCATGTTAATTCTAATGCGTCTGCTTGAGACGCTTTAATCCCTAAATGCCGTGCCTTCAGATTTACAGTGAAAAGTAGCCTAATAAATAAAATATATCTGATTATATGATGTAAAGTAACTCTTACTTTGAAAGTAAATGTTATCCACAAACTTCAACACACATAAAAACACTTAAATCCATGACAGCAATCATTCCATGAAGAGACTAGTCTAGATTATTTTGCTAATTGAGGCCTGTTTTATTTATTCTCAGTGAAATCCCTACAAATATTATTTCTATGCATTAAGTGTCTTCAGCTTTTCACACTATAATTGCTCTTAATCCTATTTTTTTTAGCAAAGTTTGTAGTTAAACTTTTGTTTTTCCGTGTTTTCCCGGCCCGTTAAGGAGCTGATCCTTTTCTTTTATACAAATAAATAAATATGTTATGTTGCCCCAATATTATCGGTTAGGACTCAAGTTTTTAAAACCGAGTTTACAGATATAAATACTGTTATCTTCTTTAGATTCAGCCTACAATAGCTTCACTGTTAACTGATATTGTATGCCAGTGACGCTGAATTATTTGGCTAATTACTGTCATATATGGGCTAATTTGATTATTTATCATCGCATGCCAGTGAGCTACTGTCCGTCACAGTGTAGGCCTAACGTTAACTCTGTCTTAACCCATTATTCCATTTTATTACTGACTTTATTAGTGAGTAATTGTGTTTTTTAGCAAAGGTGAAATTAACCATTAAGGAAAATAAAAGTCTTCAGGGAAGTGATGAGCTTATCTCAAAAAAACGTATTTATAGAACAGTCTGTTCTTGAGGTGCAGTCAGCATTTTTCCTTCAACAGTCTCCAGTGTTTATACTGGTCACTATTTCCCCTTGTTTTCTCAGCCCCCCTCCTCCCTTTGGCGGTAGTGCAACTGGAAGAGACAGTCTGGAATCCAAAGTCACTTTCATTCAGCTCAGTGAATGAGTGTCTCCCTTGGAATGCATCACTGACAAAGACTTTACAGCGCTGGAAACAGCCCCGAGAGCTGCACAGATTCACCCTAAAACCATATACACATAAAGCAATTTATTTCACTTTGTAGTGGCGCACAGGAACTGATGGCTTTAGACAGCTACTTCCTTGGGACAGCTCAAAGTGTGTTAGTGCCACTGGCGTGATCAGACATGAAGCAAATATTCTAACGGCTTTTTTTTTTTTTTTTTTTTTTCTTGTGACATATAGGATGTAATTAGGACTTTGTGCTTTATTTGTAAAAAAAAAATTTTACACATTAAGTGAATTAATGATTGAATTTATAGAAGATAAGTGACATTAACTTTATTTTCCTGGATTTTGCTTTTATTACTTTGAACTTTGCTTGCGAAATAATGCTCAAAATGTAGCTTTTTAAAAATGTTTATATATTTTTAAATGTCAATTAATAATACGGTATAACATATATCCGCCGTACATAGTTTGGAGTTGTTGTCATCCAAACAGAAACAACATTTAGGCTACAAAATGTGCTTTTTTTTAATTTAAGGGATCATTATCATTGTCCCACATCAACTACTTCGCCTTTTTAACCAAGAAAAACTACTCTGTAGGACGAGAATGTAAAATGTTTATCACTGCGGCAGGCCTGGTCAGCAAGAGGAATATCTTTATTGATCCGCATCTTGTTATGCTGTAAAACGGAGGGATTTTTATCAGTTTTTTTTTAATTCAAATAAAAGAGATTTTAATCAGTTTGAAGGGACAATTTATAATGAATTAAGAAGCATGTTTGGATTGTGTGAAACTAATATGTTGCGGTTATCCTCGATAGAGAAGACTAATACCGTTTGGGTTTTATGGATAATTTTGTGGCCTTTCGGCTCATCATACTGTAACTCTTGGTTGTGCGGTGCTTTCTTTTCAGCACATGGGTAAATAAAGCGTGATATCCGCTTTGATTTCTCCATATGCAAAGCTTACGGTCTAAATGTTGCCTATAGATAAACCACCAATTTGGTTAAACTGCAGTTAATTTGTGTATGTGTGTGCGTGTGTGTATGTGCGTGCGTGCGTGTGTGTGTGTGAGAGAGAGAGAGACAGAAAGTTGTGTTTGATCTGGAGGTTCATGGGCAAATTTACTCTGCTTTTTTGTTGTGACTGTTTCTTGTAGAAAATTACGTTTAATAGGTCTCTCCCCGTTATGAAAAGAATAGATAGTGCTTCCCACCCTGTCATTACGCAGCAGCCAGCAAATGTACGTGTCTAATAAAAGAAAGTCATGTTGAAACGCATATCTGAAATCGTTCGTTCATTATTCATCCAGCCAGCAATGACATAAACTGGTTGTGCTGATTGAAGTTAAAACAAACAAACTTTAGACTCCCTTGACAATGAAGATGAATCATCTTCACCTCAACATCTGTAGGAGATTATTTGATCTTGAAATCAGCTTGTCGAGCTCTGCCCTTCTGTTGGCTCCATAATTATAAGAATACAAATGAAGAGTCATCTGCACTCTTGCTTAATCAACCATGCGCACATATTTACTGTGTTTTCTTCCTGGTTTTTATAGATTTTGGTCTTTTGTTTGACCTGCGGGCAAATTCATGATCCTAATTAAAGCTGCCATATTCAATAGTTTTCTTTCTTTGCATTTTTACCCTAAAAACTAAATTTAGGCGAAGCAGACACTTAAATCAAAGTGATCTGTAGGTATTGGATTAAAGGCGTAAATCCATAAATTGTTTTTACCAGTATTGTCATATTAATATGAAACGTCAGAGCACTGCGGCGGCGAGGAAACACCCAAACTGTGACGCACTGTAATGTTTTTGTGTGGTAGCGTCAAATTGAAATATAACGGGCTTGAGGCTGTACAGAAATGTCTCATATCTAAACAAAAACAACACTGTCCACCTCAGTGGAGCTGTGCGGACATTAGCCTGTAGGCTTATCTTTTGCGTCAGCTGCACAATATCAATGCGCATTTGTTCTTTTTTTTTTTTTTTTATGAATGAAAATCCTAATTGTATTATTGAGAAATATCAGAGCCAGGCTTATACTGCGGCCTCAGTTTCAAGCATTGTTGTTCCAATCATTGATGGATTAAGTTGTTGTAAATGTATGAATGACTTTGCATTTGAGACATAGGACAAATCCAGTTTATCTCTGAATAGTATTAAGATGGAAACACAAAACGGGCTCCACAATCTTAGAGAGTCTGAGGATGGAGGGTGTCGTATGTTGTACAAGCTGTGAAGATTTAACGGACAAATTAGTAATTTTGGACTTTATGAATGAAATTGACTTGATTTATATGAACAAAGAGTTCATCTGAAAGGAAAACAAACAAACAGCTTCGTCTCCTTTTAAACCTTTAAGCATGCACTGCTGCTTTACACATTTTATAGCTCTTTTACCCACATTTTGGTGATACTGTATCATATATGTTCAAAACGACACTGGCAAACCACTGCTTTTCTTTGTTTGCCATAGCAGGCTGTGTTTCTGGGTAAAATGTTAAAGAAGAGTTGAAAATATGAAACACGAAAAGGTTTAGCGCTGCAACAAAGAGACATTTATTAGGCAGTATAATCTTAAAGCTGGAGCTGCAACGTTAAAGACGAGCAGGGGGAAAAGACAAAAACAACAAGCACAAATGGATATTTGATGATGTCATCTTTTTTATTATTACATCACAACAAACGTGGATGATCAGATTGAATAAGTAAATAAAAAATCCTTTCTTCTCATTAATGGACACACATAGATACACTCCTGCACAGATATACACACTTATACGTATACACACAAACACACGCGTACAAGCGCACATCCAAAACAGTACAAAGGGTTATTCAGTGGATTGCATTATACATAGATACGAGCTCTATAATGTATTTATATGGCCATATGTTCTGGTAATAAATGGCCATTGGTCACTGGTTCATTCTGCTTAAATGGCAGCTGTGGAATAAACGGGCTTAGACCTTCAACCTGTACAAAACACACAACTTTAACCTGATCTGATTTAACATCTGGTAAATTTAGTAAATGGCTTCATTTCTGTAAACATGTGGGGAAATATTTGACTCGCCACAGACTTGGGGGCATTCATCAGCACACACACACACGCACCAGGACACCGTTTGGCGTGATCCGGGTTAAGGTCTGGCGTCTGGCCTTTTAAATTTCATGGTTGAATCTGAACTCAGCAGCCATGACAAACATCGCACTTCCTAATGCGTATACACATTACATTTACTTTCACGCCATGAAAACCCAATACTGAGTATTATATCAGTTTATTTATGAATGAGGGGTTAGGATTTATTTGAACTAAGGTTCAATTTAGCCTGGGCTAATTAGTGACGTCATTTGGTCCTTGTAGCTTGGCGATGACAAAGGCAAGATTTGTTTTCACATGTCAACACTTTGCAGTTTTTATTTTCCTACAGATGCACTGCACGCGTAATTATCACGTGTAAATTGGGATTTGGTTTGAAATATGTCTTTTTGGTCTCTCTGGTTAAACTGTCATTTCGTATTTGGCAATTTGTGGATCACAGTGCACCCAGTTTGAGTTAATTTCAGCATAAGTGTGGTTTATTGTGCTGCAGCACTATAATTTCACTTCTTTCACATAACGACTGTCAGGTCTACACAACCTTATATTTAGCTGCACCGATAATTCAGTTCAATTAGTTTTTTTCTCCTTTTTTTCCAAACCACTGCTGCGCGGTAAAAGAAAAAAGGATTACATTTCAAACATCAAAACAGCATTTAAACACCATCATCATACTCACACAGCCCTCAGCACACCAAGAAATCATAGACAAAACACACATAAACACAAGATCTCAAATATACAAATAGTCCTGCACCAAAGTCACCACATGATAGAAACATAACGTGTGCAGCTTTTAGGATTTACTAGTGCATCAGCTATGTTGTTATCTACCTCATACACTCTGCACATACGCGTTAAACACTCAGTTTTTATGTCACACTTGGTCTAATTTGTGTTCCCTGCGACACTGCCATCTGACTTCTTCGGTTACTCCTACTTCATCGTATATTAATATTATTTTCTGTGTCGCTGCAAACCTGCAGGAGAGTTCAGGGTTGTTTCACAGCCTACCGACTGACAAGCTACAGCAGGGCAAAAACGGTAAACTCCTGCCATTAGATACAACAGTAACATTATCTCTGTTATGAAAGCTTTCATCTAGTTAGCCCTTTAACGAACCTTTTTACCTCCTCTTTGCTCTGCTGTCTCCTCTCTGCTGTCCTCGGCCTCTCTTGTTTGATAGGAATTGTTTCACTTGCATACAGCAGTGCTGGTTTTTATGTCGAGCGAAGAACGCGGATGCCGTCTTATTAACGACACGTTTATGAACAATCAAATGGTCCTCGTTAAAATTTATTGATGGGCATAAAAACATGAACGGTCACTAGCCGAATATAGCCCGCTGTAGTGGGCTGCTCGTCAAGAATCTGAATCCCCTCCTCTCCTATCTCCGCAGATCCCATTTAGGAAATGTTTGGTCTGTTGCGCCCTCGTTAAAACAGTGCAAACTTTATTGTTGGTGTATCCTGCATCCCGTATTTTGATTCCCTCTCCTCCTCTGTGCAGTCTGTGAAGGCGTCTCTCCCCATTTAGAAATAAACAGCATTCCACAGGAAGTTATAAAGCATTCACTTTATCAAATGTGCAGCTGCTTTGATACAGATAAAAGGCGTCAATGATTCTATAAACTCTTTAATGCTGTAATACTATCCATTGCAATAACATGGGGCTACGGTAGATTTTGCCAGACAGAGATTGATTACACCATCAAATAGTGCCTTGCTCGCTTTTAGACGTAATGTGCGCAGGTCTGTGCTGCGACTAGAGAAAGATCCACTATGAGCGTTACAAATGCATACTTTCTTCAGAAAGAAACATGGTTGTTGACGTTACCTCTAATACGTCCAGGAACGAGAGCAAAAGAGGACATTCTTTAATCCGATTTATGTGCATTGGTATCCCAGGATAAGTGGCGCATTGATCCACTGTACAATTTTTGTGGGGGTAAATATAATCACGTGTCGTTGAGGCAGCCAATAGCAGCCAAGGAAGCGTTGAGAAATAATTACCTGCCTTGATTGTTCTATGGCTAGATAAAAAAGTACACATACACTCCATATAATAATCGGATGCATGTAAAAGAGTCGGGGAGGCTTCGACATGTCGACCACGGGTCCCATAAGTAATTATTATGTGGACTCCTTGATCAACCATGAAAACGAGGATGTCCTTGCTACAGCTCGGTTTTCGGCTCCCGGTTCGCACCCAGCCGGCCCTCGTCCGACGTCCCTAGTACCGGAGTGCGCTGACTATCCTTCCTGCAGCTTCGCACCCAAGGCACCCGTCTTCTCCACCTCCTGGGCCCCTGTACACTCCCAGTCATCAGTGGTTTACCATCCATACAGTCACCAACCTCACTTAGGCACAGACTCGAGGTATATGCGGTCATGGCTGGAGCCGATATCAGGCGCCGTGCCTTTCCATGGCTATCCGGGGAACAGCAGGCACTATGGGCTGAAGCCCGACGCCTTTCAGGAGCACAGAGCCGGCGAGTGTCTCGGCTCCAGCGGACGGACCTACACGGATTATCTTTACTGCTCATCCACTGACATGCGGGACAAGACGCAGCAGAATATTCCTTCTCCCGAGTCGGAGCTCCTGGCTTCAGGGAAACATAAAGACGAGAAGCCGGAGCTAGATCCGAGTAAGTTCAAGCTCCTACACTCTTTTACAACCGGGTGGGAGTTTTGCTTTGGGAATTATGTAAAACTACTTTTACTAAGAGGCATTTTAGCGCCTTGCATAACATGAAATTATAAGCTGTTTCACCGTCCAGCCCTGAATCGCCTCTGCTAGTGGGAAAGCTATAGGAACTATAAAAGACAAACGCTTCTAGGCTAATATTGGGGCTATAAAACCAGACGGGGTTGTAAACATGGACTCAAACCTACAGGAAGACGTTGAATTTGGAAGGGTGTTGCATAATGTTAAAAACATGCAAGGTGTTCTTTTTAAAGTGAACAACCCAAACCAACATATGAATCAGTTCATCAGCCTTATGATGCATTTTTACGACCATGTTTTGACCCCGTGCCTTTACATACGGCACATGAAGCCCTATAAACCGACTCTCAGTCCTGGTCTTTTTTTTTTCTTTTAGTTTTAATACAGGCCCATCGTGTGAGGGAGAGACACATTTTGGCACGATTTGATCCACAGTAGTAAAATGTATTATACACCCACATAGTAATGAGAAGATAATATGCATATAGTTTGCCTACATATGAAAATGTGCTCTCCTCTCTGGGTCCAAAACAAATTCACATGACTCTTCCAGCCAACTTGAGGAATGTAGGGACATACTGGAGGACTTTCACCACGGACCTGTAAAGGCTTGAACCACGGGCCATTTTATGGGCCAATAAAGTGAATAAGCGCATTGAGTATTTTACGACGGTGTTACTCACAAGTTAAGGGGACAAGGAAGCAAATCAGTGTAGGGTTGGATAGATAGAGGCTGAGAATCTTTCCTCAAAATGTTTACTATCAGCTTAGCTTGAATGGTAAACACCAGACATGTGCATGATGTGACATAGACACATTTAATTATAGCACTTTCTGATGATTGTAAATCCAAATGCCCATTTTCTTGCTGTTTAATGTTTTTTGTCACTGTTTTAGTTTTGTCTCAAAGTGTTGGCCCAATATATTCTGTCATTGTTTTTATTATTATGGTTTTTATTTGCAGATAACCCAGTGGCAAATTGGATACATGCCCGCTCCACAAGGAAGAAGCGATGCCCTTACACAAAGTACCAGACTCTCGAACTGGAAAAGGAGTTTTTGTTCAATATGTACCTAACTAGAGACCGCCGATTCGAGGTCGCTAGGGTCCTGAATCTGACCGAGAGGCAGGTCAAAATCTGGTTTCAGAACCGGCGGATGAAGATGAAGAAAATGAACAAAGAAAAGACCGCAACAGACAGCAAAGAACAATAATGTGGACTGCAGCCAGAAAACAACCATAATAACCACTAGTCACATGGACAGCACAGATGTACCAAAACACACGATGAACCCCCTCCTTCTCTCTCTCTCTCCCCTTCTCTTCATATTTATCACTTTGTTGGATTTTTGTATTAACCTTAACTTCGAGACTGTTTGATGCTGGTTATGTTATTTTCCAGTGCACATTTATGTGTCAAGCGTTAAAGGAAAAAAAAGAAAAGAAAGGAAAAAAAGGAGATAATTACATTCTGCTTTCACTTCGAAATACCTTTATGTTTTTTTTTTTTTTTTTTTTTGTAAGACAAATTATACACGTGCAGTTTGGACACGTTAAAACTGTCTGAAGAAAGAGAATACTTGAATTCTTTTGAATTTCACAAACTCATAATTTATGATGTGAATGTTTTCCCTTCATGTTTATTTTCTTTGTACGTTGTTGTGCAGGTGTAATATTTTGTACAGAAACACAACATCTGCTATCGGACTTGTTTGTCTTGTATTTTTGTGATAGTTGTTGCTGTATTTGTGCATTTCTCTTATTATTATTTTTTTTGACTGTAGCCTTCGAATTTAACTATAGAGTGTAGATATAGATCTCTGCAAATATAAACATAATCACTAAGTGCTTGTATTCTGTATTCATTGTGAGTGCATCGTGTTTGCGACCATTTAAGTAATGAGTGAATGGCTGCAGAGAGTGCTTATAACAAACAGTCAATATCAGCTGAACTATTTTGGTGATTTAAAACCACAGGAAAAAAATGGAGTTACCAAATCACTTTTGGATGAGCTACATGTTTCAAACCGATGGGTGTTTTCTTAAATAATTGTGCGTCCACAATTATTTGTCTAATATGTTTTTGGCCGAAGAGCATTCCTCCTCCAAGTACAGCTAAAGGCCTATAATGAGCTCTGCCACTGCAAATAATGGTGAGGTCAATACTTTAAACATTGTCAACGCAGTATCGCAAGTCAACATTGTTTTAATTTTTCCTTGCATCACTTTAAATTGTGGCCAACTTTAAAGCCCAGTCACCTATATTTACAGCTGTGTGCGTGTATTTAAGGATAAGTGCACACACATCAAATAAACACATAAATAGCCTCGTTTGGTCTTTTGGGAGAGGACAGTAAATTTCTTAAGCGCCGGTTTTGCGGCAAATAATCCACTCTGTGTTTATGAGTTTGTTAATATGAGCTTATACAGCATGATAGTTCATTTAAATCGTCTTAAAAGAGCAAAAATAAATGAACGAGGCATGTGCGATATTAATTTATCGGTCCAGGCTTTATTATGTTGAGGCCTACCCTCCAAAAATTGGTCACAATTTCACGAACGTATTTGTTCGTCAGTATTAACCTCTGCTACTAGATCTTTTAATAAATGAATTATCTTTTAAATGTGTTCATAGGATGCTAGTTTTCGCCAGGCCTGAAGGCGATCCCAAAATCTGAGACCAAAATTTGAGCATTCGGGTTTTAAGTGAGAGACGATTTCCCATGTCTCACATTTGTTTCCTGGGATAGGCCTAAATTGCCTTTTTGTGGTGGCAAACAATACGGACAGGATGCTGTAATTTAAAAGCCCAATCCAGTGCATTTCCGCTCAGCTCGGACAAAAATGCCAGTTTTACAGCCCCTGTTGGAGCTCGGCTGTTTGTCTCAAATGCAGACGAACAAAGCAAACTCGACTAACTGGCTAGACGTCTGGGCTAAATTACTTTATGGTTTTAATGGACGGTGGTGGTGGACGCGTTCAAAGGAGAGTCATGCGCACCGACGAGGGGACTTAAGCCTGATGGGTCAGCCGCAACCCCCCTGCACTTCATCACATGAGTGGCCTATTAGCCTACAATTAGATGGGAAAAATCCAATAGTTACTGTGCATAAAAATGAGCGCTGCAGAGCACTGTTATCTCATATATAAGAGCAGACAGCAGCCATAACAGGAAAATATTCAGCACAAATGTTTGAGGTCTGCTATAAAACAGAGGAGGGCCGTGGAGGCATGTTGCTGCAGATTTGATGCTATACAGCTTCTTTAATTCTGCTTTATTTAAAGAAAGGGACGGGATACATCCGAACCTTTTGGACAAATGGGGGAGACTCTTTCTGTCCACATCACACTTGTTTCTGATTGGTGGATTCATTCATGTTTAAGGACGCATCTGGACACTAGATGACGCTGTTGGTCCATGTTTTGAGCACAGTCCGTGTGTTGAAGGGCTCTTTTACAGCTCTGTGGCTTGGCTGAAAAATGAAGAGTAACCTATCGATGACAAAATGACAGATATGGTCACCCACCGCATTTTGTGTAATAGGCCACAGAGCAGCACTCCGGAATGCAGCGAGGCCGGCTGTTGTGTTGGACACATGACTGCGAATAAACAGGATTTCTTTTTCTAAATTATCTATTTGCAGTTTTATTTAATTGTTTTTGTATTTACTTCAGTCTTGTGAGGAATGTGTTTGTTTTACTTTGTGTGATCCTTTTTTGGTTTAAAAAAACTTCTCCAATGTCCGCGAGTTAACTGGGATGTTGTGGTCATTTTCTAATTTTTTAATCGCTACCTGTTTTGTGTCCATTAAAAATACTATGATTTGACTCAGACAGATTTTAGTTTTGACAAAGGTCAGTGTCTACATTTTGATTAGATAATATGACTTTATTATCAGAATCCAAATATTCTGTGTCTGGATTTTTATTTTTTATTTTTCATGGTGTAAATTAAAAAGAATAACTTAAAAAAGTGTAAAAACAAACAAAATTATTGACCAGCCAGAAACAATAATTAAATATATAAATGCTTTAATAACAGCCCCACAAACAATAACATCAGTAATATCATAACAACAACATTATTAGATAATAGTAACATCATAGCAACAACAACATTATAGATAGTAACATCTTACAACAACAAAACATAATAATTGTAATGATAATAATTTCATTGTCACCGCACAGTTTATTCGAAAACAGCCACCTGCTCATTTGTATCCTGAATGTTTGACGTCTGTACCAGCATTTCAAAGTCCCCAAGAAGTGTGCAACAATGATTGGCAATCTGCATATTTATAGAGTGTGAAAGGTCTATAAATTCGCCCAGTGCGCCTTTCATATTTTACGATGATGTGTATAAAACGTCAGTAGCCCCACAAAAACCACACTGGCATATTTGGAGAGAGAGAGAGACTATACAACTATTGAGCTGGGAATTGTGCGCGCGTTCATTGTAGCTAAACATCCAATGTAAAATTTTATGAACTCCTCCATGTGGGAGATTTACTGCTTATCCTCGTCGGTTTTACGGGGTCAGTAAGTGGCACCTAGTATTCACAGGTCGTGTTTATATTTGCGTGTGTCGGTGTTTTACAGCGCACGGTGCATGTGTGTCACCCTCGCCACGATTATTACACGAGGAGGATGTTTTGTCTTTATTTTCCTTGTCGGCCTGCGTGTCATAGCTTCATTTTTGTATTTTTTCCTGATGTTTTATGTAACATTTTGAGTGTCATGAACTTCCCAGATGCTATGTTGACCCAGTGGAGCTCATAAAAGGTCAACTATTTTCTAGAAATTAGTGTATAACCTTCAGTCGGGGCCTGAGAGGGCAAACACAAACTCATAACAGCTTTATCCGATTATAAAGAGAAAACGTTCCCTGCTTTATACACCTCATAACCTTCATGCAAAGACAACAAGCTGAACTATAAATTCAGATTATAGTGGAAACACCATGTGTCATGCTCTTTATATTTTAACCACATCTGCACTGATCAGCTTATAACAAAGCTTTTGTGATAAACATAACATTGATCATATTTAAAGCCTCTTGGGTTGTTGGTTATGATTAGTGCAGCTCCTCTCAAGGTGGATATACGTAGGGCCCACGTCTGACCGGTCGTAGAAAGATGAAGGGGTGGGGGGGGGGGAGAGGAGGTGGGGGAGGTGGAGGAGGGTGGGGGGCGCTTGTGGTGGGGGTGGTTGGGTGGGAAGCTTAAAAAAAAGGAAAAAGAAAGAAAAGAGCAGCGTCTGTGACTGTGCCGGTCGAGCAAGCCAGCTTTAACCTTAGCTAACGCACATCCAAAGCACATACCATGAGCCGGGTTTGAGCCTGCAAAAAGCTGGGGGAAAAAACACTCACGACTGCGAGAGAAATCCGATGAGAGGAACGGCTCAGAGAGAGTGAGCTGCCGTAGATTGTCCAAAGGGGCAGCGTTTCTCCTAGTTCCGGTTTGTCTGCCTGTGTGCGCTGTGCGAGTTGGGACCCTAAACAAAAGGCTGCCATCATCCTAAAGGAGATATTCTACTGCGAGAGAGCCCGTCTGCTTGATGCTAACTAAACATGAGCTCTTATTTTGTTAACCCTCTTTTTTCTAAGTACAAAGGCGGCGAGTCACTGGAGCCAACTTACTACGACTGCAGGTTTCCACAAAGCGTTGCCCGCAGCCACACGCTGGTTTACGGACCCGGAGCAGCCGCACCGGGCTTTCAGCACCCGTCCCATCATGTGCAGGACTTTTTCCACCACGGGACCACGGGGATCTCCAATCCCGGATACCAGCAAAACCCTTGCGCTTTGGCTTGCCATGGAGACGCAACGAAATTTTATGGATATGAAGCCCTTCCGAGGCAAACGCTTTATGGTACCCAGCAAGACGCAAGCCTAGCGCAATACCCAGACTGTAAATCGTCGAGCAGCTCTAACCCCGGAGAAGGACAAGGCCACTTAAATCAAAACTCCTCTCCCAGTCTTATGTTTCCTTGGATGAGACCCCACGGTCAGAATAATACAATTATTTCCTATTCTTTTTATGTTACTCTGTGCGCGCGCGTGAGTGAGCGTGTGTTTGTGCGCGTCAGTGTCTGCCTGTGTGTATGTGTTTTTGTGTGCTTAATACGCCTTTAGTAATACATGAGTGTGTCTCTTAACTATAAAACGAAATAAGTGAGGGAACATGATGGGGCACATACAACCTGTACTGCAGGCTGCTGTTAACTCTGCAGCACATGTCCATACAGGGCTGAATTGTTGCTTTCAAAAGTGCTTTTAAACACAGAATTGCTTATCACAGCTCATGACACCAGCTCTTTGAAGCCAATTATCGTGGAGATAAGATATTTCACAAACTCTAAACACACTAGAGGGAAAGATGAGTCAGTCATAGTTTAAAATATTGTAGCCACACACACCAGTAGCATGCAGAGTGACAGGAGGGTTAGCTGAAACACAACATGCCACGATTATCCAGAATCCGGGTTTTAGGGGTTTGGGGGGTAATCTGACCCACAGGCCCAATGTGGCTCAGACATATACTGCCATAATCACAAGGGCTTTGTAGATATTGCCCCCTCCATTCATGGATCATTCTGTTCAGGCTATCAGGCTACATTAACTCCACACAGGTGTATACCTCATTTTTATCTGCTCACACAGATATTTATCATTAGCTTGTTCCCATCTGTTGTTACAGTGCAGCTTTATCTCATCTCTCTCTCACTCTTTTCTCATACTTTTGCTTCTCTATTTTCCTTACTTGTGTGTGTGTGTGTGTGTGTGTGTGTGTGTGTGTGTGTGTGTGTGTGTGTGTGTGTCTATGTCTGTGTGTGTGTTAGTCTGTGTGTGTGTGTGTGACTGAAAATCTCCACCAGGCTTGTATAGGCCCTGTTGCTAGTGAGGAAAACCATATTAATTACATGTAGTTTAAAGTCAAAGCTAAAAACAGATATAAGGATTTTTGTTTGTAGGAATTTGGCATCAATAAACTGACAATTTAGTCTGGACTTTTTTAGATTTATGAATTAATAATTGATAGCGATACTCTCTGTTTTTAAAAAAAAAAAATGTACATACTCACCCAATAACTCTTTGGCGAGGAGGGTTTAAAAGTCAGACAGCTGATCACTCCTGCAGACAGAGCTATAAATGGTACAGAGATACGTGGGAAATACAGAATATTTAGAAGGTTATTGTTCAGATATGCTACACATAAAATAAACCCATAGACTAATAGATATTCCTGTTAATGGAAAAGTCTCAAAAGTGACACATCTTACACTTTGAATAAGGGCTTCTCCCGCTCTTTATGAGTGAATGTGAGTTGGAGAGGGTGAACGCAAAATTAAGCAGCTGAATGATTATTAAGGAAAAGCGTAAATGCAGAATAAATTATAAGTCATCTCAATGTTTTTTTTCTTTTCTTTTCTTTTGTATGGGAGACCGTAGTAAGTCCAGCTAACCTCTGGCTTTATTTCATTCAAGCCCCAGGAAGACGGAATGGGAGACAAACCTACAGTCGCTACCAAACTCTTGAACTGGAGAAGGAGTTTCTCTTCAACCCTTACCTGACGCGCAAGAGAAGAATCGAGGTGTCCCACGCCCTGAGCCTCACCGAGCGGCAGGTGAAGATTTGGTTTCAGAACAGGAGGATGAAGTGGAAAAAAGAGAACAACAAAGACAAGTTTCCGGGTCAGAGAGGAGAGGCTGAAGCCGAGGCCGAGGAAGAGGGCAACGAGGACGGTGAAGGGGAAGAGGCAGAAGAGAAAGAAGCGGAAGAGAAAGAAGAGACCAAGGAGTGATTTTATGGTCCTTTTTATGGTTATATGGCTGAAAAAGAGAAAAAAGAGAGGTCCCATAAACAGACGAAGAGTCACAAGGAGGCAGAGAGCGTCAACTTTATGACCACCCTTTCATTTTGTCAGGAGGGAACAGGAATCCCTCCAATGTTGCTGTCATAAATAGACAAAATTCTCCCTTCTCACCATTATCCTAACATAATGCCATTTGGATTTTTTCTGTAGAAGCTACACACGCTTGTAGCACGTTTTCTTTGATAGACCTGTCGCCCTTGCAAAAAGAGAAAAGGGGGGAGTTAAATTAAAACGCATGTTAGATGGAAAATGGCTTAGCTATTTTTTACAAATTTGCTTTTAATAATAACTGTATCAAAAGCATAGCCAAATAAAATCAAAACATGACCAACGCCGACCTGTGTTGTAAATAGATTATAGCCTACATTTAAAAAGAACATCACTTCAGAGCCTTTCCGAAATTGTAAGCGAAATGTAGGCCTATAACTTTAGTCGTACGTGTTCAGACATCATCGCAGCAGTTACATTGGCGAACGGCCCATGTATAAACCACCAAGTTTTATTATTCTAATTGTTACTGTTACTGTTTTACTCGTTTTCATGTGAATGGCCTAGACAAAGATAGCCATTAGCTCCTCAGACATCTTTTTTCTAGGATTACCAGGGAAATGCAATCGTTTGAAATCCTTTGATGCTACCTAAACCTGGGGAAATTGCAATAGAGATTTCTGAATATAGAGATTTCATATGGTTTTAATTTTAAAGTGTTCTATATCATCCTTATATTATTAAGTTATGTATGTAGCATTTACCCAATATACAATATACACTTGTTGAAGACAATTTGTGAGTCTTGGGAAGACAATTAGCTCAAAGCCAAGCAAACAATTTTGAGATTGTACCACGGCACTACCTAAACTCAGAGCCTTGCCTTTGCTGAATTTATATTCCTCACTTATGGCATCGCTCTGATTTGATTGCAAGCTATTTTCCCCAACAACTAAAACTGCCTATAACGCACATTTTACTGTGTATGATAATACCTGCTACAATTACAACGATTTTAAAAAGTAAGGGAATTTTTATTTTAATGTGCTGGTGATAATAGCGTAGTTGTTTTGCACTGAATATAATCTTTATGTACGTCTTGTTATATATTGATGTTAACAAATATGCTCGTTTCCTGGTGTTTCTCCTGTGAAAGACGGAATTGTGTGTCCCCGCCATTGTTGATGTAAAATCACAAATAAACAAGATGGCTCACAATCATTTTCTGTTTTTATTTTATTTTTTATCGATATTACAGACTGCCTTTACGCCTCACAAACATACACAGACACATAACACAGACGCGCATACATTTGTGAACTGAGCAGTGAAGGTCGTAAACACTCATTTTGTGTTTTTGCCACTTCTCTACAACGACTTAAACTAAACTTTTGGCATGCTGTAGAAGCGTTCAGAGCTCGTTTTCATATCGGAGCACTTCCACAAGTTATTTGATGCGAGCGCCTTCACAGAGGAAATGGCCAAATATCCAACAGTGCTGATGGTCTGATGATGCTTTGGTTCTCAGCCCATGTGCGTTTACTGGCGGTGGCAGGAGGGAGGAGGCGCGCATATTGAACAGCCTCTTGACTGAACTTTGACTAATTTAAACTCTCCAACTTTCTTCGATTAACAGAAAAAACGCCAGACGTGCGTTTGCATCCCCTTTTACCTTTTAAGGAAAGGTTGCGGATCTCCTTCACAGCATGCGCACTCTCCAAAGCACTGAGTCGTATTTGATTCATCCTCTTAATAAAAAACTTCCTCTCTTCTGGGAGGACGCGAAGCTTTTCTTAATGAATCTTGGGATGAATAATTGCTGTTTGAGATGAGATGAACAAACATCTGGCGTGATGTTAATAATCAGACGAAATAATGCCCAAGGCATGAGGGAGGCTTTATCTGTCTATACCATGCAAGGTGTTGTGTGAAACTTGGTGTCCATTCAGACCTCCGGAAGGCATCAGAGGGGTTTAAAAAAAATCAAAGGGAATAAGAGGCCAAGTGCAGGTAACACCTTTGTGCCTCCTCCTCTCCTGTCCAGCTGCTCCTGCTGCTCCTTTTATGATGATGGTTTAGAATAAACGGAGGATATAAGCAGTCACTTGAAGTAGCACAAACACTGCAATATGTCTCAAACGGCACAGCAATGTAGGTCACTTGTTACAATAAATAAATAATAATAAAACACTCCTTGTGCGAATATATTGATAGAAATCTGATCCTGTAATTTGAGCTCCTCCTCTTCCACCTATTGCTTACAACAGAATCTAAGCCGAAGTTCACTGCAAGAGAGCTTTTTTTTTTTTTAATTTTCAGGACAATAACAAACCACCTCTCTGCTTCTTCTCTTGCATTTATTTTATATTTTCACATCCTTAATGTTTTCTATATTGCAACGACATCTCAGAGCTGTCTGTCCGTGTAGTTGTTCCAGCGTCATGCAGTTAAATTATTCAGAACTCCTGGTGCGTCTAGCCTGTCTGTTTTTCTATCCTCTCAGTTATAGACGATTTGAATAAAGCTGAAGTGAATCCATTCGATGTGTAGATGAGACACTGTGGATGCAAATACTTTAACTGAGGAGACTGCTGCAAAGTGTGACTGCTTTATTGCTCACAGGAATGTTATTTTGTTATTTGGCATGCCTTTAAGGATTTATTATTTTGAAGCTTTAAAGGTAGATTATGGGATTTGTGAAAAATGAAGGCCTTAACGAATTTTTGAAGACACAGAAATAATAAATAAATAAACGAAGCTGCACCATTTTCTGCGATTAACAGATGTTTATTGAAAGTGTTATTTTTTTTATTTTTTTCAAGTAAAACGAACTTGTAAAGATATACACAGAATATTTATTTAGTTTATTTGGTGAAGGTTCACAGAGTAACGAATGAAATCGTAACGAAAGCACAGAGTCTCAAAGGCTTTTCTATTGAATTTTATCTTCTTTAAATGCTTTTGCAAAAAAGAATTAAACATTATTTTTCATTTGATTTCCAGGCTGACGCCACAAAATCCAAACAGTCTTTCAGATCTTCAGCTTAGCTGTGTCTTGTATTTTTCTGAGTGAAACCACGTTGCGTCAAAGCGCAGTCCTTTCATCCAGGGTGTTTATTTCTCTATTTGCGTGCGTGTAGTCTTTAGAAAATTCCGGATGTGTCTCCAAGTCACAGCTATTCTCCACCACGGATGAGCCCATTGTGTGTGTGTCTATGTGTGTGTGCGTGTGTGTACTTTTACCACAGGCTTGACATTACCAATAAAGTTTAGTGTACCTGCTGTAAAGTTTATTGGCGGTGTAAAGCCACGGCTGGGATGGGTCTGCATCTTTTGTCTGTGTGTGTGCGCCGAGCCTCAGTGTGGAGATCACGGCCTGCAAGGACAAGATGCATCTCTCATCCAAGTATGTAAAAACAGATTTCTTTATTTGTTTGGCTGCAGGGATTTTATTTTATTTGTCACTTTAAAAAAAAGGGGGGGGGGGGGGCGAAGGCCTCGCTTTAGTGGGAGATAAAAACCTGCTTGTTGGGCTTAAATTAAATTATTTCTCTTGTATTGTTCTCTTCATCTTGACTCTCCACACTCTTTTATATATATTAGCTATATTTCGATGCAATGTGTTGTTTAAGGTGAAGAATTGTTCTTATAAACTCAGTGGTCGCCTCATGTTTACCAAGATGTCAAATTTATGTCCGTATTTTCAAACGCGTCATCTTTTCCTTCTTTGTGTAGATCCTGTTGAAAGTTTGAACCAGATTTATAGTGTATGTTGATTTCTTGTCATAATGTTGGATAGCTGCTGCTGTTGGTGTGTGTGTGTGTGTGTGTGTGTGTGTGTGTGTGTGTTCCCTGCAGGTTCAAACCCCACCGTCCCTGCTTTTCAAGTTTAGATAAAAAAAATGACACCTTGTAGCTAATTAGTGTAATTTGACATAATCTTCTTATTGTACATGCACTGGGAGCATCTGGTTGATGGGTGTGAACAGTGATACCTGACGTGTGCTTACTGTCATGTAATCCAACCTGAGAGTCAGACAGTGAGACAGAGGCCCTAATGTGGAAGTCTAGTTTAGCCTAATTGAGGTTTAATTACACTCTCTTTTCCTGTCTCCCCTCCCTCCTCTTTCTCACTCACTCACACAGTTTTATTTCCAATTTTCCCTGTTGGCTTTTGGGTACATCATAGCATGCAGCTTGTCCACCAGGGGAACTGTCATATTCTTTTTATTCTTTTTTTTTTATTTATTTTTTTTGACACACGTCTAATTTGTGACATATGGGAAATTTCAACACCACGCTCTCTCCACATCATGTGGCCATTTTTAGTTTTGTGCAATCGAAAAAAAAGAAAGGGGAAAGATGGGTGCAAACATTCCTGGTTGTTAAAGGGAGAAATTTACAGCTGAGTAATAAAAGTTTACGACTGAATCCTTTCTGCGATTGGCTGCAGCGAGCCACGTGGCACACGCTCTATGAACATGAACTTTATGCTGTTGTCTATTCTCTGGTCCTTCCCTTGTATCAGCAGCAGACTAAGCTGGGGCGTAGAAACGTCTTTTTTTTCTCTTTACTCTAATATAAAAAACACCGCACGCTCATTTTGACGCTGCTTCGTGTGATATTCATCCGATCTCCGACTTCCTGACAGAGGGGATCTTCGGGACAGTCGCCGCCTCTACCAGCCGCTGCCTGCGTTTATCCCTCCCGGAGGCAATAAAGCCGCGACTGGGCAGGGGGGGGGGGGAGAAAAAAAAGGGAGCAAGGAGCAAGCCTGCTAAGAAAAGACTTTCCCCGGCAAACAGACCCTGCCTACACAAGCTCCTTATCGCCGGGATGTGAAGACAGACCTACAGTGCACGGGAGATGTGCTCTGTGTTGATATTTCCCACTCGCCATCGTGACCCCTCAGCTGCTGCGTTGGACCACAGTGAAGCTACAAACTACGGAGAGCCTGCTGGGGTAAGATTACACCAATCTCTAGCACGCTTTTTTTCCTCTCCTCCTGAGTCTGTATGGAAATGTTATGTTAATCAGCTGGTGGGTTGAAATGATGCAGAAGAGAGAGAGAGAGTGTGTGTGTGTGATCACGAGAAGACGGTGGTGTGTATTATTCTGAGTAGTTGTGACCTGACCTGTAGCCTGAGAGGCTGCTGAAGCCAGGAGCGACATTCATTACACACCTATCATACCTTACTTGTTGGTGTAGCAGCACCTGCGTGTACACTGGCCGCTTTAGCCAACATTAGCTGTGCATTTCAGAGCTGCTGTGCCACTGTGTTGTAATAAATTGCCCACTGATAGTAAACTTTGTCATCACTCACAGGCCCCTCTGACCAGGCAGTGACAAATTACACTGAGAGCTGGCTGATGTGCTCTAATTATTTCCTGTTTTCCATACTTGTTGTCACTTGTTGTGTTCAGTGTTTGCTAAGAGCTTGAATCATACAAGCAGTTTCACACATACACCCATACCAATCAGCACACACACACACACATACATACGACATGCGACACAGAGGCTACAGTGTGTACACAGTGACACACAGTGTGGATCCCGACAGTGCCCCCTAGCGACCAGAGGGGGTTGCATGTGGAAGTGGGCGGGTGTTGAGGCTTGTTGTTTATGGCTGCTGGTTTTCGGCGGCGGTTCACTGCGGATGTCAGCTGACCCAGCTGATACACTGCTGCCAGCGAGTAACCGCACGAGCTGACACCGAGGAGTGTTTCTGAGTGTGTGATTTGTTGTTGTCGCCCACGGAGAATAAGAGCTTTGTCCGCGTCTTATTGTTTGTTTTTCCACTTTATAATGAGATGCAGTGATTTGTTATGAGATGTGACATAATCACTGACGACATTATGAGGAGCAGCATGCAGATTTTATTTACATTAAAAGCAAGAGTCATCACAGATATCCTCATTATGATATATAAAAAAAATCCAGCAGCAATGACAACACTCATTTTAACATTAGTGAACAGGGTGCTGGGGCTGAAGCAGCACAAGTGAACCACTTATAATAAATCACACATGAGTGGTGCCAAATTGTGATGAAATGCACTCCAGTGTTTGGATTTCTGTCCAACATTTTGACAAAAAAATATTTTTTAAATGCCAAGAAATTCAGATAAATTTCCAAATATTATCAGGATGAACTCAACTTTCTACAAGTGCTATTATTCATTTAAAAGTGTGTGTGTGTGTGTGTGTGTGTGTGTGTGTGTGTGTGTGTGTGTGTGTGTGTGTGTGTGTGTGAGACAGAAAGAGGGAGAAAGAGAGGGTGTGTGTGGAGCCAAAAAAAGCATGAGTGAAAAATTAAATATAGAGTATACTAAATTAGATCCTAAATTGGCACCAAAATAAAGTTTACCCATTGCAGACATAGCAAACCACCGTGTGTATACGTGTGTGTGTGTGTGTATGCCTCACACAGCAGTACTTTGTGTGTGTGCCCTTGTGAAGTTGAAAGCGGTTGTTTTATTTAAGCTCAGCTTGGTGAAAAGCTCCCTCTGTGTTTTATTATTGTATGTGCAAAAGAAAAAATATTTGTGTTGTTATAAAGTGATTTCATGTGTTTCTGTCTCCCGTTTGAAGCTCAACAGTCTCCACCTTTTCGATCTTGTAAAACACATTTATTGGCAGAGCCTCGTAGTGGAAACCTTTAAAGTCTTATAACCTACTGTTACACACGTTGTTTGCTTTTCCCTTATGAAACATTGCTGATGCAATGGATCGTGTCTGCTGCTGCCCAATACCATTCCTGCAGAGAGAGAGAGAGAGAGAAAGGGAGAGAGCGAGAGAGAGAGAGTCCATTTAATACATGCCATTTGGGTTGTTAGGTAAATCTTGGTTTAAAATAAGAGGAGAAAACCACAGTCTATTGTTTTGCCCCGCAGTGTTTTTAAAACCAGAGATAGGTTCACATAAAACTCCATGAAGTCATGAATCTGTCCGCATCACCACATTTAGAACCTCACTTACAAATCCCGACAGGGCAAAAATTTTGCCTACTAATGGTCATAATTTATGATGTGTGGATCAACATGCGCTCATTGGGCAACAGCTTCCTGAGTGCTTAACGAGCATAAAGTCGAACACTTCCGGACATTAATTGGGCTAGCCAGCGATGGTAAAGTGCTTATAGAGGGCTTTACATTGTTAGTATGTGAATTACTCCTTATTAGTAAGGTTAGAAGCGAGGGAGAGGAAAAAGCATCAGTGGGCTGGCCAGACTTTTCCTCCCTCGCTGTGTTTTTAATCATGGCTGATAATGTAGAAATTTTACAGGTCCCATACAACTAATGCTGAGTGATGTTGTGATGTTGGATACTGATGTGCGTCTATAAACATGCAGAGGAGAAGCGATGGGTTTGTAGATGGGCCCTGTTGTATTGCAGGGGGAGAGCAGCCTGTTAAAGTTAGGCCTTCAGCAGAGGAGCCAGTTAAAGTGTTCATTTAAAACCGATCCAGCATGATAGTAACTAACCCTGTAACACCGATTAATATCATTAAAATGATTAGAATAATAATAATGATGATTATAAAGCATGATCTACTCCGTTATGCGTCCATCCATTGCGCATTCGCCACATGTGACTACAAATCAGAGCATTTTTATTCATTATTTAATTATCAGTGCTAATTATTAAAATCCATAGTTACTACTTGGCACCAGGCTATTGTTAATAATTTATTATTTTCGTCTAAGACCTTCTTGGTTCTTTCGTTCATCGCTGCTCATTATTTCCTTTTAAAGACGGTGGAAAACGTGAACCAAAAGGCTTCTTTCCTCCCTTGCATCAAAAGCCGCGCATGGGATTTGCCTCACGGGCCGCAATAAAACACTAAAACACGAGGGAAAGAATGACCTTTCTAATTCTGCACATTGGCTCAGGCTCTGCTGCATTCCAGCCTCTCCAGTCCACACATTGGCTTCAGTGTCCAGCCTTTTATTTACAACCTAAACTTTATGGAGCGGCGTGTTTTTTAAAGGGGGTGCTGTGAATAACAATTAAAGGGAAATCCGTGTTTCGAAGCCCCCCCACAATAATTTAAATATAATTTAAGGTTTTTAAAAAGTTTTATTGATTTAAAAATCTTTTTTATAATGAGGACATGATAACAGGATCTTGGTGACGACAATAGAAAGCGCTATAATGAAACAAATCCTGTACACATGCTGCTTCTGACACTGTGAGCATGATAAATTAACAAAGTATCTAACACCAAATTTATCACATTTGGGACTTAATTTCTATTTTTTGATTTTAAATTTAAATTTCATGTTACAGTTAACCTGTTAAAAGACTTTTTATGTTTTTTCTCAGCACCATTGTCCCCTCTCTTGGTTTGAATTATATACATTTGGACTTCCAGTATTTCATCTTACTATATATGTATTTATTCTATCCCATCATTAACTGTTAATGTTAATATTAACTGTTAATAACAAAAAAACAGAAAAAATAAACCCAGGGCAGCAGCAGTGGGACATTACAGCATTCAACTTTTGCGCTTTATTTGCCACAAATTTGTGCGACGCGGATGTCACATATGGCCACGAATAAGGTGAAGGGGAACTTTTATTGCACCAGCTACTTCCTTCTCTTTGTTCTTGTCTCTTTTATGGGCTATTCAGGATCCCAAACAACAGACCAAACAGTGTTGCACGTTTAGTCTGCAAGTATTCACTCTATTGAAGAAATCAATGAGGTGGACCAATAGGCTGAGCGAACTGCGTTTGAACAGACATTTTCAATAACTCTATTGATTATTTTATTGGTATCTATTATGGTCTGTTGCGAAAAGGGAAAGATGATGTGAATTATATTGTTTTAAATGAATGTGTGTGAGTTTGGCTTTTTATTCTGTTTAAACGGGTTTGATTTTTGTTTGGAAAATAAAACGCTGGTGTGTGATGGCTGTGAGAAAGTGCGCTCTCATCAGCTGAACAAAAAGTTATTTAATTATTTGGATTGTAGAAAACAGAGAGTGAGTGAAGCTGGTTTATTTTATATCATTAATGTGGATTTTTTTACGCATTTAGAGAAGGCACACTTCACCCAGATGGGCGCTCAAGTTTTGCGAGATTTTTACCTCTAAAGTCATTTCCAAACCCATCATTTGCTGCTGAGATAATTATCGGTTCCTCTTTCCTCTGTGTGTGTGTCAGAGGAATGTCGAGGTATGATCAGAAAAGGGGGGAAAAAAAACTGGAACATCTGCATAAGCATTTTAACACGTTGCATTTTACTGTAATCCAGCTCCAAGTTTTGTGCGTAAAAATGGAAAGCATGCTCTTTTATTGCTATGAGTTTAAAGAGACTGTACCTGAGAGCTATCAGCTCAGAGTGAACACCGGGCACAGTTGGCCTGTGGAGGATTTTGTCTGACGTGTGCTGGACAGTCGCATAACTGATTGAATTTAAAAAAAAAAGAAAGAAAGAAAGAAAAAAGTGTCAGATCTTCTTTTAGACGCAGCTTTTTTACTAGTCGTCCGGACCTATGCAAGCTATTTCTCTTTGCTTTGTGACTCCACATGCTGTGCAGTGCTTTCATTTCTGAGCCTGGGAGATTGCTGCTCGTGTTGCAGGGCTTTGCTGCAGAGATAGTTGTTGGTGAGCTGGGGAACGTCACTTGTTTTATTGCCCTCACAGAAGAGAGACCATAAACGCATTCTTACCACCTACACCCTCCCCCAGTTCACTGCAAAAGCATGGAAATTGCTCACACGCCAGATAATTCATACACAATGGAAACATAAACAGTATGTTGCAAACTCGTCGATATGGCTGAGATAAACAATAAATGCACATATTCATTTTTTTAGTCTTCATACAAAAGCGGTGTGCCCTGCGGGATGAAACGCATGTTGTAGCTTACACCTCTGCGGTGGTGTTGTGAAATTAAAACTGAGTTTTGGAAAAACACACACACACAAACAGAGACAGGGAGAGAGAGAGAGAGAGAGAGAGAGAGAGAGAGAGAGAGAGAGAGAGAGAGAGAGAGAGAGAAAGACACACAATCACTCACACAAAGCACAAGAACTCCCTCTCTCTCTCACAGCAAAGGCTTTTCCTGTATATGTCAATAAATGAAATTAATAGCTAATTATCTGAATTGCACTCTTTAAAACGCGCTTATAGTTGACTTCATGTGTGTTATTATGCAGATTTTCCGCCTTGCTGTGAATGTGATCACTGTACTGAATGACATTGTCCACATTTTTCCTCATACTTCCTCCTTAAACACCAAATTCTTTAAAGCTTAAAGTCAAAAGCGTCTCATCCAGCCAAGCTGTATTAGTGTGCCACTCCAACTCTACGTTGTGTTTATCGGCATTTAGCACTAATGTTCAAGCTCTGAGCTAAAAGCTACAGTTTCTCTTCAACTCCTGCCTCTCAATTGGTGGAGAACGGTCAGCTGACATTGTCATATTGTCTCTCACCGAGCCAAGCCTCGGCTATAACACTCGGGTTTGTGCGTCTTAACCGGAGATTGGAAATTAATAATATTGAATCCTCAAAGTAGCCCACGTCCAGTTAGAGAGGCAGAAAGTCGAGAAAAAAAAGAAGACCTTGGAGAAAGGTGTGGTTGGTTGACACAGACGGGAAGGAGATTTACTGAGAAGCAGACTGAAAAGAGACCGATAAAGAAGTGGGGAGAGTTGGAGAGAGGGTTACAAGCAAGGTATGAATTCTTATTTCGCAAACCCGTCGCTCTCCTGCCATTTATCCGGTGGTCAAGATGTTTTGCCTAACGTACCCCTAAACTCCACCAC
The DNA here is from genome assembly GCA_033000465.1 of Sciaenops ocellatus. Classification (NCBI taxonomy): domain Eukaryota; kingdom Metazoa; phylum Chordata; class Actinopteri; family Sciaenidae; genus Sciaenops; species Sciaenops ocellatus. The sequence goes on along the minus strand of CP136883.1, from coordinate 14,041,079 downwards.
CTATGACACAGTCAGACATTTTTCGTCGTACGGTGCTGCTGTGACCCAGAATCGGATATATGCACCTTTCTACTCTCCTCAAGATAATGTCGTTTTTGGGTCTGGCAGGGCACAGTATGAATATGGATCAAACGTGTTTCTTCAAGACAAGGACGTGCTCCCCAGTTGCAGACAAACAAACATGGGACTCAATACACAAAGCCACATTGCTCAAGAGTACAGTTTGGACCAAGGAAGAGCAGGAGCGCAGGACCAGAAAAGCAACATCCCGATCTACCCGTGGATGCAGCGAATGAACTCACACAGCGGTGAGTTTTACTACGACAAATAAATTAAGGAAATGGGCCAGTTTTACGATATGTCTTACCAAGAGAGTAAGTTACTTTTTATGGCCCCATAAAACATTACTGTATCCCCTCGACCTGTAGATGGGCCTTTGCATGTGCAAACAAACAGCTTTCATTTTAAGACAGATATAGTGGCCATAATGAGCAGCGTGAGGCACAGAGAATATTATGATGCTTTCATTATTTTAGAAAACAGAAGCAAAGGTGTCCACTGAGAAAGGATTGCTGTTTAATTGTGTTTGTTTTTCTTCGTGGATTTTGATTACAATTATGAATCAAACAAAGAGCTAAAAACTTGTGTTAAAGTGCTTCAAAGTATTATTAATACAAAGTCAGGGGCATGTGTGTTTTTTAATGTCAAATGTGACTTCGCCTTACAAATGATTAAATTAGTGTCCTCACTTTGTATCTCAGCAGGAGTGGGCTACGGGACAGACAGGCGCAGAGGACGTCAAATATACTCTCGTTACCAAACACTTGAGCTGGAGAAGGAGTTTCATTTCAACCGCTACCTGACCAGGCGCAGACGCATCGAAATCGCAAATGCGCTTTGTTTAACAGAGCGGCAGATCAAAATCTGGTTTCAGAACCGACGCATGAAATGGAAGAAAGAGAGCAACCTGACCTCCACGGTGACTGGAAGTGAACAGACAGGAGCCTCTCCAGAGGAGCAGGAAGAACGCAGTGGCGCAATGGAAGAAGAGAAGGATGAGGACAAGAAGAAAGAATAGTTTAAAAAGAAAGACGAGGAAGAGGGAACAAACACCTGATGACCATTTAAAACCCAACATAACTACCTAAAAAAAACTACATGGACTTGAGAGCGACTTCACTGCATGATGGCTACCCCGCAGCTCTTCCACTTATATCCCCATGTTGACCACAGGAGTGTTAAGCCTTAGAAACAAACCCAAATAATTTCAGCCACAGTCTGGCCCCTGTGACATTTGGAGCGCTGATTTTTTATTTTATTTTATTGCAATGTCACACTTGTATTGTGAAAATAAAAAAGAACTATTAATTTCTATGTTATTTCTCATGCCAGTAAAAAAAACCCTATGTATTTATCCCCCCCACCCACACCCAATCCATCACTGTGAACTCTTTGATCACCTCACAAAATACAGTGTTGGTCAGACTTAACTCAATATTGTACATACACATTCCACGGAAGGAAAAGGACCGGGCGGACACAACACAGTACTTGAATCGTCCGCAGGAAAAGTGTCCTGCATAAACATGAAAGTTGCACGGATATAGACTACAGTCTACGCACACACACGCACACACACACACACACACTCTCACACACACACTCAACTGAAATGCCTGTATATAATCAAAGTATCAGTATGTTATGTCAATCCTGTGAGGACTTATGTGCATTTAGCCGCTTCGATAGACGCTGCATAACATGTAAAATTGCGCTTAGCCTCCCCCTTTTTTATAATTTGACACAATAGGCTTTCCTTGTGAGATAGATTTGTACACTAGTAATTCTTCACTTTTGTTTGGGAGTTACGAATTCATGTTTTGTCATAATTGTGTATCATGGAATAAAATATTTGTAAAAATTTCACCCTCGTCTGGTGTTTTTTCAGGGAAACGTTGTGCTTTCTTTCTGACATGAGTGCGCATAAAGAATGAAGAAAGATTTCTGAAATGACGCACCAGCCTCAACAATCAGTCCGTGATTGTGAAGACTTATTGGTACATTTTGATTTTATCGTGGCCTTTATGGTCAGCAGAGGCTGTAAAGTCAAGTGGGCAACAAATAGGCCAGTAAAATGAATTTTTAAAGCTCATTTTAGCCTCTTAAATATTAAATATTCAACTTTCTGATTGGCATGATAGCAGCACGGGAATGAGCTATAGTCCAACATCCAGTTTAACACTATAACATTCCCGTAGCTGTGCTAGTGTAAGAAAACTTCCAGCGACATCCAAGTTTTCAAATCTATATGCGTAAATATATTTGAACCAAGTGGGACACTTTAAATCTTCACTATCATTATTACAATAATTATTATTGTTATTATTATGATGATCATTATTATTATTATTATATCGGACTGTTGGTGGACTCGCGGTGCGTCAGGGGCAGAGAGCTCTGGCCGGTCCTGACCGTCCTGCCCCATACCAGACACCAGATGACGCTCTTGTCTTACTGTCCTGCCCTTTTTGCGCTAAAGATCCCTGCCTGGTCCTCAACAACCAACAGCTCAAAGTTTACCGGACACGTTTCTCCTATTCATCAATATCCCCATTGAGTATCAAAGCCAATTTATGACTGGCCAACATGTGCACGTGATCCCATACAAATACCCCATATTTGGGCAGCGCACGTCGGATCAAGAATTAAAAAAAAGATACCAAAGCCTACTCCACCTATAAATCCTGGATTATTTTTTTAGGGCAGACAGCCCTGAATTTTCCAAAAGCGGCTACAAAGAAAAGCAATGATCAACAAAAACAAGGAAATAACCGCAACATACATCCCGCAGCCCTCTCTAGTTTAATAAGAAAGTATCGGTGATAGTTGAAAATGAGCTCTTATGTTGACTGCTCCAATCTCAGGCAAACAAGCGAGACAACTTCTCCTAACACTATGTTTAGTTTCGATCTATCTGGGCGCAGGTCCAGCCGCTATGAGGGTGTTAATGTGAACGGGATATTCACTTGTCCCGTCCCCACGACCTCTGTTGAACGGGAGGAGATGAAAACTAGCCTGCGTGGCAATACGGATACTCCTCTCCCGTCAGGACCTCAGATAACCATGGTCTCCAGTAGCTCGTCCGTGGACGCAAGCGGGCTCAACTACGGCAGCAGCACGCTGCTGGGACTAGGGGCAGACAGAGACCCGGAGAGGAGCGCAAAATCCGGCGGCAACAAGAGCCAAGAGAGCGAGAGAAACGCGGAGAACACTCAAATGGTGAAACGAAACACAAAAGTGAACCAGCTTCAGGACAGTGAGCAGCGGCCACAGATTTATCCATGGATGACAAAACTGCACATGAGCCACGGTAAAGTTTGCCTATTTTCTAAAGTGCGACTACGATGCTTTCCCTTATTCACTCTTTACGCTGCAACACTTCTTTTCGCCCGTTCCAGTTTCCCTCTTGAGTTTTATAGGCCAAACGCAGGAAATAATAAAAACTCGCGGTCATAAATTTTATGACAAAGGCATCCATTGCTCGTAAACCTGCTCTGTTACGGTGAAGAGGTGATCTGTGGGGTGATTTATGGTGGTATAATTGGATAAGAGAACAAAACTGTGATAAAACTATGAAATAATATTTACAAATTCAGCTCAAAGTATTAGTGTTTTCTCTTGCTTCGTTTATAGACTTAGTCAAGCTACATGGTTTACATTATCAGCCTCTATGTGTGGGAGCAGCTTTAGCCTTAAAATGAACTCTGGGAAACACCAATGCCCTGACCCAATCATGAACTTTTCACCTCTAAAAGATTTGAATAGGCGTGCTCCTTCTCCATGCCTTCAAACCACTGGCTGACTATTTCAGCTGCAGATGGACAGTGCAGCACATTTGCTGCAAAAAATAAGCTAACTTCTGTTTTGTGTTATGCAAACATTCAGGAGCACACAGCAGGGATGTAAAAAAAAATATTTCAGCCCAATAGCAAAGGCCTGTTGCTTTACTTAGCAAGCCTGTGCTTGAGCACGTCTATAAATAGGAAAATTGATCTGGAAAACATCAGTTTCCATTTTCTAATCCCACTTCTTTAGATTTTACACATCTGTTTTTCTTCCCACGTCGTTATACTGTTGTGCAGCGATATCAGAGGCCGAGGCCAGTGTTTACAGAGAGGCCAGCACAGTATCAGTTATCCCAGTTTACATATTACAATAAGATAAGATTCCTTAAGTAATATGCGTATTTTTTTTAATGTTTTAATGTGAAAGGATCTGGAGGGCCCTCCTCTGTTTAAAGTGAGTGTATTTATTGGAGTTAGTTAACCATCCTCATTATCCCTGACATAAATTTTTATTACACAAATCCACTGTAAGTAATATCAGGTTAAATTAGGTTGTGTAAAGATATTTGATCATTTAAATGAGGTTGGAAGAGGACACGAATTAAGATTTTTGCTTGTAATGCTTATTTTTTTGGATTTTAAAAAATGTAATAATATTATCACCCTTATTATTATATTTATTCACCTCTATAATGCTTCTGAAAGCTAACTGATTTTAATACCACTTCAGAAACGGAGGGTAAGCGGTCCAGGACCAGTTACACCCGCTACCAGACTCTGGAGCTGGAGAAAGAGTTTCACTTCAACCGGTACCTGAGCCGCCGCAGGCGCGTAGAGATCGCCCACACCCTGTGTCTAAACGAGAGGCAGATCAAAATCTGGTTCCAGAACAGACGAATGAAGTGGAAGAAGGACTCAAAGATCAAAGTGAAGGAATAAAAAGTGCACCAGTGAACACGGGGTGCATGCAGCACGTTTTTCAGCCCCACACTGCACAGTGCTGGAGTGCCGCCTGACCTCCGGATGAACTGCTAGGAGCAATGACATCATGACACCGCTCTGTGTGCTTCATCACCAATTATGTGTCACTTGCTGCAGTTTGGGACCTAATGTATTGAATATCACTCACTTTGATCAATCGGTTTACATTTCTAAATTAATTTGCTGCCCATGCGATGATAACCTCACTTTACTGCACGAAGGGGACACGAGGTTGAGGGGAGCTTGGGTCCTTCACGCTGCAAGGCTTTTTTGGTCTGCAGTGCACTGAAAGGCTGCACAATGCTACTAATAATCTATGTTTTTAATTAGGATAAAAGTAGTGGGGAAGGGGGGGTTGGGTGACATCCTGCATCATTTTCAAGTCGTTATCATCATCATGTGATAAAATTTTAAGGTCAACGAATCAAATAAAGCTAAAAAAAATATTTCTGACTGCTTTGGAAATATGATGACAGTTAAGTAGTTTTCCACCAGTAAAAAAAAAATCACTTCTCTTCTTTTCTTTTCTATTTACTCTCCAATATGTTGCAGTGCAAACACGATCGAGTGTGTGATGTGTTCAGTGAGCTAATATCTGTGTGTGGATTTCTGTCAAGGCATCATCCATGTTGTCTGTCATATCCTTGTGAATCTAAATCATGATGTAAAATTCAGCGACTGTATGTGATAATATTGTGATGTGCAATGAAGCCATTTCCCTCTTTGCCCTTTGTAAACTTTAAGGTGCCTGGTTTACTCAAAAGGCCTACAATAACTTGATAGATGGCTAAATTGTTGATTGTAACCAATAAAGTCTCATCATTAAAAGTAAGGAAATTACTACACTGTCAGTATGCACATTTCTGTTATTATTTTTCTCATAGCAGGGGTTTGTAGCGAAGTCACACAAGTAAATTAAACTACCATAGAAATTGTTCTAATTAAAAAAAAAAACTACATTTATTTCCTTTTCTTTTGTTTCATCCTACTGACCACGTCTTTCGTCTGGCTCTCAATCCTCAGCATTTCATTGACTGACAAACGCGCTCTGAAGTTTAAGGCCCTCATAAAACTTTATTGCCCCTTTTCCACCACAGGCAGACTCCGTTTCCTGTTTTGTCAGGGAAGGAAGGGGACACACTAGCCTGTGATAACACTCGCCCACAACACAACGTGGATGCAAAACGTTGGTTTCCTGTGGCCGCAGACTGACGCGCCATCACTGTCGAGGCCATATGGCCAACTTTATGATATCGCCCTGCTCTTTAATCCTGGCATCATCACACCGTAGTTAAAACAACACTATCTGGTACTTTAGAGGACATAAAATCATGCCACTTGCTGGGTGTCTGTATTCGGCTGCATCTTTTGTGGTAGTGGTAGTAGTATGACGCAGTATAGCCCAAGGTTATGAGGTAATCTCTCTATAGTACTACTTAAAGAAAATAAAAATCAACTCACCTCTCAAACTAATAGCTTCCTATTCAACTTCCTTGACGGTTATGAGAACCGGTCAGCGCAGCGTCCACTTTCTCTGCGCTCTGCTAGGCCTAACCTATACTTGGACAATGTATTGAATCCCTTTTTCTATGTCTTTCTTTTAGGGTATTTTAAAGTTTACAAGGTTACATATGCCAATTGCCCCAAGCAGGGCCTGTGAATGGTGCATAGGGAGCACGTGGTGTCATTTAAGTGGGTTTTATGGCCTGGAAGAGCTGACAAACCTTCGATATATACACATCATATATAATCTTAACTGTCCGGAATCGCAGCTGCTGGCTTCCCCTTATCTGAGGAAGAAAGGGCTTTGTGGCAGTGAGGATGCAGTACCTTTCTCCGGACTGTGTAGTCGGGTGGTGCCGAGCACTGAGAGCTGCTGCAGTAAGTTGCTTTTTAACTTTGCCTACAGGCCTGCGACTGTGCGCGTTATTTCACAGTGAAGACGTGTTGTTTGTGTTTTATATTAGTGTGACTCTGAATGCATGGCTGTTAAATTCACTACCTTGAGAATTAAGTGTATTAATTGATTGTGAATGTGCGTTTTATAATTATATATAGAAGGACGAGGCTTTTGGAATAATCGGGAAAATGTGCGTTTTCAGACATTTTAAAGGATCGTTGTCGTTGAATATTTAGTCCGACACCTACGGGATTATACTGAAATACCGCTGATAGTTGTTAGAATATCATGAGGATTATTTTTTTCGAAGCATCATCGTCTTTATATTTATACCAGATTTTAATCTTAGGAAATAATAATAATAATAATAAAAAAAGTGGATGTCAACACATTTGAGCCACAGTGGCAGTCCGTTTGATTCAACAGTTTGTTTTGCATGTTACTCCTGTCAGAGAGAGAACAGGAAAAATATATATTTGGTGACTGTGAGTGAAGTCACTATCAAAAATCATCTGGCGTCCAGCTTCACCATCCACCATCTACCATCTACCCCACCCTCTCTCTCTCTTAAACATACATATGCTGACTCTCTCTCTCTCTCTCTCTCTTTTGCACACCTACCTGTATGTGATATGTGAAGTAAAAATTGAAATTCATAGTATCGTCTTATAGTTTGTTTAGTTTCAGTGTCGCAGATTTCAGAGGATGTGTAACTGAAAATAAAATCAGACTTTTGTTCCGTGTGATGCCATAATGTTGTGTGTTAAAATACTGCACCATATGAGCTATAAAACACAAAAAAAATAATAATAATAACCTGATTAAAATGCTTCATCTCTCTGTTTCACCTTGACACGAGTGAGTGTGTGCGCTTGTGGGCTCCTGTTGTTTTTAGGGTCATGTCTGGGCCAAAGGGACATGTTTGATTCAAAGGCACTTTGCAGTGTAATTATGGGGTCGTCCAAACTCAAAGCCTGTGATAAACACTGTGTGGCTGTGAGCTTGGGGCATGACTGTTGCATGTTTTTACACACAGACACACACAAAAAGCACCTTTCTTAGAGATTTGTTCTTCACCCTCACACCTCTTCTAACTTGTTGTCCTCACTGCAGGGCCAGATATTAACTGAATTGATCAGCTTAGAGACTGATGAGGCGATGTGATCTTATAAGCTCGATAATTTTCTGTTTCTCTGTAGTGCACATCATTTAATTGCCCATATGTCTTAGGAAGCCGTTCAGCCTGGAAATACTGCTCTTTTCTTAATCAATGTGTGGAATTGCAAATGGCTCCTTTTGATATTAAGTCTGTGTGAGTGTGGCTCAGCAGACAGAGACAGGTGCAGCAGTACATGCTGACTATGATGCAGCATTAACTCACCTTTATGTACAGCATGTCACACTGTGTGCTGCTGTATTGTTTTTAAGTATATAAAAAAAATCCGGATTACTTTTTTAGTCTGTGCAGGATGATCAATTGTACACTTCCAATAGGGGGCACTGTGTAACACAGTGTGGGTAACACAGTGTGGGGGCAATGTGTCCACGCAAGGGCATGAATTAGTGATGTTTTCATCCTAAAATTGTATTTTATTTTGCCTTATTTTTGCTGCAGTTGTGCTGTCACATTTACTGTTACCACAAGGAGAAAATGATCATCAGAAACTCCAAAACTAGACTAAAAAAATCATCCAAAAATTAAAGCGATTTCTTCCTCTAAAAACAAGATTTAAGATATTTCCTCTTTTTCTACAAATTAGAAACAATCTCATGTGTGTTATAAGATCTTCACAGATGTTTCAGGGCTCCTGTTATAATCGAAAATATTTTATTCTCATGACTTTTTAGTAATTGCATCCTGGGAAGAAGGAGATTAATCTAGTTTGGGATAAAGACACTCCAGCTTCAAACAGTCTAACATCACTACAGTAAAAGTGAAACAGTCTAAACATCCGTTTTCTCTGCCATGTTCTGTGCTGTTGTATTCCTTTCTTTGACCTGTGGAGCTGACACTGTCATCATTCAATTCACAGAGGTCATTTCCGGGTGAGCACAGACTTCCCTTTGTCTGAGCCCAAATAAGAACCATAAAGTCCCATTACATCGTTTTTCGAACACAGACAGAATTTATTTACAATGTGAAGACAAAGTCGTGATTTTTTTATTGACTGTTCGCCATAATTCAGCCGCGCTGAAGTCCAGGGATTTCTATTCATAGAACATTTGCCCAAGGAAATACCAAAATGCTTGTAAATTTAGTTTTACTGTCTGAAAATGACCCGTCCTAAATTTCTGTCCTCGGTCCCAGTTCTGCTGGAGCCCACACATATCAAAGCTTTTCTAGGGCAGCCTCCCTTCAATTAGGCTACATAACAGAGGAGATCAGAGGCAAAGGGACAGACTGAAGGATCATTAAGATGAAATAATAACGCAGCATATCAAAACCGTTCGTTTCTCTGTTTGAACACTGCGAGATTAACCGGAGGAGACACGTAGAAAAAAATATTTAGTGTGAAATAAATATGTGGCCTTGCGATTATTTTACACCATTTGTTGCACATATTTTCATTTGATTCATTTTTATTTATTCGTATTATTTTATATGCTGTGGTGGCATTTTTGTAATCGAAATGTGGCACACACGATGCATGCATTCATTTCAGAATTATGCGCCTGGTGTCTTTGCAAATACTTGTTGAAATAATTTAAGGAATGATCAGCGGATAATTAATTGATCTGATATGATTTTTAAAAAAAATCAAAAAATTTAAATATTAATCTAGCAATTTGTATACTACATCTTTGCCAGGCATTTTTAATTTACCAATTTGGATACAATGAAAGTATTTTTTTAAGTTTTCTTGATCTAATTTTCGTTTTTCTTTCTATTTTTCAGACAAACCATCGAGTCAAAACGAGTGGGGACCGTGGATTTATCAGTAAGTGTTATCCATCGCCCCACGCCTTTCCACCTGGCTTTAGTCAAGAGATCTGACACTTCATGGAGCTTGTTATTTAGCTGTAGGCAAACAGCTGGCTCCACTGACATGAAGGGTACTGATGCCTGAACTCTTAACGAATTTGTTTAGGGATTCTGGTGTTTACACAAGGACTGCTGTTTAATAATCAGTGTGTTTAATCCCAAATAAATATATATATATATTTGTAATTTCAAACAATAAGTGCGTAATCAAAAACTGCAATTACTGTCCTCCTACGAACTACTTGGGTCTAGTTAAAAGCCAGAAAAGCTGCACTCTTGTTGCACAGGTGAACTGGATTTAACGCTGCAGCATGAGTCTAATGAACCACAGCATTGTTATAATGAACTGCAAACCAACCAATGGTTTCTGTGGGGCATGTTGTATCTAAACCCACCTCTGCTCCCCTGACTGCTGCTTTTACAGAGTATTCATATCCAACTAGTCTCCAGTCTGTCTGCACTTCATTAAAACTTTTTATTTTAACTGGACGATCCGGCTTAACGTTATTACACCTGGGGAGAGTAAACGTGTAAAGGCTATTAGGTTAAGGGTTTGATTAAACGCGCATCGTAACCATTTTCATCAGGGAGTCGAATATTGTTCCACTGTCTGCATCCAGGTCAGGTGCTGCTGGGCCACCAAATTAAAAACAGCCACGCATGGACAGAACAACAACCTCCACATAGTTTTGTACAGATTTATTTTGTTTACATATGTACATGTGTGAACACGCTTGTACAGCTGTTATTTTGCAGGGAGAAGGAGAGGGGTGGGGGGGAGCTTAACAATTTCTCAAATGAACAAATGAAACATCAAATTAGTCCGCCTGAGGGCCTCATTTTTTGTACTTCTACATTATAACTAGTTATTGAACTAGGTGCACGATCTGAAAGCCATTTGTGGGGAGAAAGAATTCATTGCTGTCTCTCCATCAATAATCCTTGGCAGTGAACTATTGGAACCAGTCAAACGCGAGGGGTGAAACGCGGGTCAGGCTGTCTAACTAATATTAAAATGCGTCCGCCAGAGCGCGCGGGGAGAGAGGGAGTATGTGTTGTGCGTGCAGCTCTTTCACACTGGTTTGGTGCACAGCAAACATCATGTATTTAGATGAGCATATGACACAACCAAATGAACATGCGTTAGATTATTTTGTGACTATTTCCTCGTTAGTTCACCGTTTCATTGGTCAGGATTCTTTGTTCTTCAATAAAAAAAAAAAATAAAAAAATCTATTGGACTGATACACAATGCACGAGGAGAAATATGTAGATGAAGATCTTTTTGACAGTGTTTGAAGTCCCCTGCGCCTTTCCACTGTAATCAATTCCATTGATTCACAATCTGAGCATGTTTGCTGTTTTTAATAACCTCGAACCAGGTCACATGTCTGGTATTGCATTTTTCATTCGAGGCTTTTCTCATTAGCTTCCAGAGTGGCAGGAAGAAAGGTTACCGAGCGGTCAGTATGGTAATAGCAAGCAGAAGAAATGGTTGGGAACAATAGAAACTTATTTTTCATCTGTGCTGTCACGCCGTCCCTTTGTATCCACCGTGTTTGTGACTGAATATTCATATAGGAGGTACCTCAAAGGCTGAGGTTGAATGTTAAGAAAAGAGACCCTCTTATCCTTTACGCACGACGTGTTCGTGTGTGAGTGTGTGTGAGTGTGTGCAGGCATATTTTCCTACGTGAATTGTAGAAAAGATGGTAAAGTATTGGTTTGTGTCATTTGTAAATGTATTAAGAGCAGAGCAGATTTGGTTTGTGTTCGTGGCTTCAGTAACCCTGATAAACAGCCTCCGCTTTGGCGCACGCGTTGTGCAGTATTTCTACTCTATTGCAGCCGTAATGTTTGTTATGACACTGCTCTCAAACGCATGCCAGTCCAATTCCAGCATAGCCTGAGAAATCTCCTCTGCAGTTTGTAGCCTAAAAAACACATTAGTTGTCTATATGTACCCTGTAGAACCGAATTTGTGTGAAGTATAAACAGTCGCAAATACGTCTCTACAGGAATACATGGGCAACTGAAATACCACGCCAGCCTCTGGACTCTTCTGCTTCTGCTTCTGCTTCTTCCACACGTCTCTCCGGCTTTTTTTTCTCCCTCCTCTCTGCTCTTTGCATAGACAAGCATCAGTGATATACACATGCAGCCTACATCCAGACACTAGCAATGCAATAACATTGTCACAAAGTGTATTCATAGTCCAGACAGCCATAGATTGTGTAGGTAGGCCACAGAGAGCAAACCCATGTGTGCAGTGTGCGGCTACTACTGTGTCAGACCCTGTAAAACACGTTAGGAACCAGGGGTCGTTTAAAAGTGACTGATTTACGGGTTTTATTGCTCTATAAAACGCCTCTAACATCCTCGCTAGGGGTAATAGAAATGTCGTGCGCATTCTGTACAAACAGGACAGCTAGAAATGCCATTTGACGTCGCTTTTAAGCATATTATGTAATTATTGCTGTGAAAATTGATACATCCGTTAACTTGCGACTGGGTGCTGTTGACCAATAGATTGACTTGTGTGCTACTGTTGTAAAAGCTTAATGTTTCTTCAAGTGGAGGCCTGTGACTTTTATTAAACGTTTTATTGTTATTTGTATTTGTATTATTGTTGTTACAGGATTTTTTTGTAGTTGTAATTTGGGCCGTTGATGACTTCATGATTAACAATAAAAAAAAAAAGACGAAATATAGTGTGGATGTTCTTGGGAGTCTTAATAGCTTAGTTATTAACTCTGTCTGTCCGACCACAGCTGACTTTGGGATAAGAATGGGAAGCATACAGCACATGACAAGTTTATACAGCCAGGCAGGATCAGTTTACAGTGTAACAGCAGACCTCCTGTAATGTGGCTGATGGTCAGTGCTTCAGCCATGATTAGCATCTAACATTTGGAGGCTGAGATATATGTGTTTTTCTTATTATTTTAATTTTTATATATGTTTGGAATAAGTAGTTTGAAGTAAAAATACACATTATAAATCAGCTGCATTTATTTCTGTACATCTATAAAAACATTGTCAAATTCTTATTCTCAGCATTCTCTTTCATAAAATGTGGGTTGTATCTTGTCCACACACAGATTTAGGTGATTTACATTGTGGTCACATGTTTTTATTTTGGCCATAACAAAGCATGCAAATATAAGATAATGACTTTTCAGCGTTGTACAAACAGAGAGCCAGGAGGTGATTGAGATAAACCAGCCAAGAGTTGTATTTTTATCAGAGCAAGCCTAAAATAGGATTAAAGAATTTATATTTGGATTTTTTTTTTTTTTTTTTTTTTTTTTGCACAGACTCGTGCCCTGCATATGGGAGGGCGCTTTAATCTGATGTGAGGGAGTACAGCTGCTCCTAAACGCTCTTACTATCTCTGGTCTGCAACAGCCAAATATAACTTAACTTCTCTGTGACACAATACAATCCTCTGCAGTTTAGTCAGCTGATCATAACGTCCTGACACACTCTCTCTGATCTGGCACAGCATCACTACATTGTTCCCCTTTTTTTCTTTTTTGGGTCTGTGACATCATAATGTCCCACTGCAGACTGGTCTGTGACATCATGGTGATGCAGATGTGTGTGGACACAGTTTGTGACACCGCTGTGGTGCTGTTTTATGGTGGCTGGTCTGTGTCTTCACATTTGGTAGTACTGAGTTGGTTTGGTCTGCTGGCTGCTCCACTGTTGACATCATAATTGTAGTGTTTCCCAGCTCTGTGGTCGGAGACATTTCTCTGCTTGTTCTCCAATGTTTTGTTAGTGACATCACAAAGCTAAAAATGATATGTGAATGTAAACACAGGAGGCTTATGTTGAATCATTGCTGTATCTTCTGGAATTACACGTTATTAATAAAGGTTAAAGGCATGTGTTTTTATATACTTTTGTTGTTTTGTACTGCACACCAGGACCACCAAGACTTTTCTTTATTCTTATCATCTTATTTTATTTATCGTAAAACACCCTGCACCTCTGTTTCCAGCAGATTGTTATTGCTGTCACATTAAAAGCAGCTTTAAAGGGTATATTCCTGTCATCTTAACAATCCTTACTTTAGTCAGACCTTTTTTTTAATGTTATCCTTACCTATTTTTTAATTAAAAGTTGAAAGCAGAGCCATTTAATAAATAGCCTGTAAGAAAAAGGACATCACTTCAAAATAGACAAATATCTCATCATTGAATGAAGGCTTTTGTTTGGACAGCCAGACTCTTCCTGTCCACCTTTCTCCAACATTATAAATTATCAGGCCTATTTTCAAACATCAACCACACCTCCAGAGCACCTCACCACTCCAGTCCTCTCTGACATTTAGAGTAAACATATTAAATATTAGTGCTGAAGTGCTTTAAGGGTAATCATCAAAACTGATGCAGCTCTGATTCTTAAGTGTGCTGTAATCTGTTTCTCAGCTGAAATGCTGCTGGTAAAGACTGTGCATTCATTAATTAGCTGATAACCTTTATATAAGGCGTGCAGGCTAACAAAATGATTGGTTTGCTATTGTTGTACCTTATCCTTGGCGAATCACCTATTGTCCCTTTGAATAATTGAGACCAGTGGATTTTGCCTGTTTTATTTTTTCCTTGGTCAGCAACTAGCTACTAGTTTTGTCCCCAAGATCAATTGCCTTGGTAACACAACCAGAGAGAGAGAGAGGGGGAGAGAGAGTAAGCGAGAGGGAGAGTGAGGGAGAGAGAAATGGAGAGAGAGAGAGAGAGATTTGTGCCCACAATGGCGACTGTAGGTATGCTAAATACCTCTGGTTCCTTATCCGGGAACTACCTCTTACTCTGCTATTGGGCCATTGGGTCACGTGGTAAAAGTAACTTTACAGGGCTGCTCGCAAGTAGGAGGGCTTTATGGAGCAGAAAAACGACAAAGCTAGAAAAATTATTTTCCACTCCAGAAATTAATGATCATGAGCTCGTATTTGATGGAGTCTAACTACATTGATCCGAAATTTCCTCCATGCGAGGAATATTCGCAAAATAACTACATCCCTGAGCATAGTCCAGAATATTACAGCCGCGCAAGGGACACTGGCTACCAGCATCACCATCAGGAGTTATATCCTCCGCGGGCGAGCTACCAAGAGCGCCAGTATAACTGTGCAAGCATCCCTGAACCTGACACGCCAAGGGGACATGGAATACCCCAATCTGCGCACCTGCTGACAGGAAAAGGGCAACCTGCTTCATGTGAAACCCCACAGTTGTCCATGTCCCCCGCCACCCCACCGGCCGCAACCTCCGCCTGCAACCAAGCTACCCCGGAGCACCCAAACAGCACAGCCTCCTCCAAGCAGCCCGTGGTGTACCCGTGGATGAAGAAAATACATGTCAGCACTGGTAGGCAACTTGTCTGTTTATGTTCCCTGCACTCCTCATGCTCCTCTCTCCCTTTCCCTCCCTTTATCAGTCCCTCTGACTCCCATCTCGTTGCCAGCCCCTGTTCCGATAGCAGGGAAGCCTTTGAAATGGCACAATTGAGGCGGATTTACGACTCGGCATTGGTAATTACACCCACCATAAATTTTATAGCCGAGGTATACTCAGGGCAGCCGTATCACCATGTGGCTTCTGCTGTTATGTATTGCGCGATAGAGAGAGGGGGAGAAATGAATAAGAAAAAAAAAAAAATTGAGCTTTGTAATCTTGCATTAATAATTTAGCTCATAGTTGGATGTGAGTGTCCTCTCATTACGCTGAGAAGTTCTTAACTTCCCATTTAAATTTCTCAAACAGCTAAACATTCATACCCAATAAATCTTTCTAGCCATATCTCAGTTGAGGCCATTCTTGTTTACCCCTCCTTTCCTCCCTTCTCTGTCTCCCTTTCTCTCCACTTATCCCTTTTCCAGTGAACTCGGCTTACAATGGGACGGAGCCCAAGCGGTCTAGGACAGCATACACCCGGCAGCAAGTCTTAGAATTGGAGAAGGAATTCCACTATAACCGGTATTTAACTCGGCGGAGGCGCATCGAGATCGCACACACCCTGGTTCTCTCCGAGCGACAGATTAAAATCTGGTTTCAAAACCGCAGGATGAAATGGAAAAAGGATCACAGGCTCCCGAACACCAAAGTGAGATCCTCTTCCTCCTCCTCCGGGTCCAACACAAGCTCAGCAGCCGGCGCTGTTGCCGCTGCCTCGGCCACTAACACTGGGGCCCCCGACGAACTCACCGGAGCACAGCATGGCGAGGATATTACCAGGTTATAAAAAACCACGAACCAAGAGTGGGGGTAGAAAAAGAACTGGTTATTTATAGAACAATTATATATTTTGTTTTCGTAGCTATCTTGTGCGGTTTCCTTTAAGTCCAAAGTTATATAAAATGCATGTTATATAGCATGGATTACTGCGAATACCGATGAATTATTTTTACGTGACACAGGGTTTAATTTATTTGAAGCTCAATTAAAATGTTTTTTATTAAAAAATGTTTTGAATGAAGGAAAAAAAAGTAGAAAAAATATACATTTTATCAAAATGTTATTGTGGGCCATTCTTTTGCCCTGCTGCCCAAGGTGAAATGCACAATCTATTTATTTCAAACAACACTGGAAGGAAATCAATATAATAATAGTTATTTTTGGTATAAAAAAGCTGGAACACACCATTGATCTTGAACTTGTATGTTTTGGATAATAATGTGTGAATTACCTCGTGTATTTCAGAAACAGGATTTTGATTTACAATTTAGTTTTGTGGTGTTGATGTTGTGTTTTAGACCGTTAAAAAGCAGATTATTGTGAAATGCAATAAACGGAGTGTAGTGTACTTGTGCTAATCATATTGGTCAATAAAACAGTGAGTGTCTACTAGTTTTATATACGTTTGGTCGAACTTCATTTTAGGCAAGATGAGGGTCTGCTATTGTTTTTTTGTTTTTGGCTATTTGGACATATCACTCTTAAACGTGTACAGATGTGTGAATATTTCATAAGAAGGGGAACAAGAATCACTGTGTTTGTAAAAGTCCTGCAGCTCATTCTTGCGTCTTTAAATTAGCAATGTGTACAGACAGTGGGTGTGTATGTTTATGAATGTGTGTGTGTGTGTGTGTGTGTGTGTGTGTGTGTGTGTGTGTGTGTGTGTGTGTGTGTGTGTGTTAAAGCCTGACTCATAATGGACTGAAGTTATTTCTAAAAATCTGAAAATGAAATAGTTTGCGCTATGCATTATGTGCAACCTCATCAGTCTGAAGGGCATTCAATTAACGCTAAAGACAAGCCACTGAGGCCCTCCACTCCACACTGCACTGCCTCTACTGAAGCTCTCTGCTTCCTTTTTTCGTCTTGACTTGAACACAAAAAGCTGCATGCGATTAATTTAGAGGACATTTGCAATGTGTTAGAGATTATAGATTGTTGTGAAAATATTCTTATTCATTTTGTAATCTCAGTAGTTGCCCTGCTTTTTCTATAGTAGTCCACTGCGCCATGAGACTGAGTTTTCAAATGTAAAAAAAAATTAAATAAATAAAAACAACAAATAAAAAATTAAATAAAGTCGTGAATTGCAGATAGAGTCAATATACTGCGTCATGTGGTGTTCGTTGATGGGGGTAAACTAGCTGACCTTTGTTATCAGGCTCTGTGAAGCAGCAGTGTCCTGGATAAAAGGATGCTGATATTTTCTTGTGATTTTTTTTTTTTTTTTTTCCTTGTATGAATATGAACGCTTTCCCACATTTACCTGCTGTCTCTCCCACTTTGCCTCTAGAGTGTGCAGCAGCTCGCGAGAATACAAAAAAAAAAAAAAAAAAAAAAAAACAATTTCAAAAACCGGCGCTCACTGCAACGTCATCGTCCGCTTTTCGTCTGGCAGGAGGACCAACAACACACTGCAGGACTGTTTACCACTGTAGATCTGCTGGACTCATACAAACGCAACTATCTGACTAAGATATCACTCAAACTGGAGTGATTTTATTCCCACAAAGATGCATTTATTTATTTTTCTGTTTCTTTTGATAGATCTGTGCAGAAGGATTTCAGTTTAACCATGACTTAAACCCAAAGAGGCGCAAGAATTTGATAGATTATTGAAATTGTGACATGAATAGGCCTTATAAAATGCCTCGCGTGGTGGGGGGCAAAAGAGCACAAAAGGAAGAGGTATTCTCCATCATCAATCTTTCACTACAGAGCTTTGTGTTATGTTCTGGAAAACAGCTCTGCCAACAGCTCATTTTTTGATCCTCCAAAATATCATGTACCAGACGGTGTTCTTTACGTTTATCCCCCAAAGGTGAAAGTTTAAATGGACTTTAAAATAACTCACTTTAACTGGACCAAAGCGGTTAAAATCTGCCTTCTTTTTTGGACGTGGCTTTTGGAAAGCCACTAGAATAGTGGTGAGACGGCGCTGAAAAATGAATCGAGAAGCCTTTATGTTCCTGGACAGATTAGAGAAATTAATGTGCTCGCCACAGTCGCAGCATCCCTCCAATCCCTTTCTCGCTCCTGTCGCCTCCATGTCGCGAGGCTGAAAAGGTACTTTATTGAAGTTTGGGGGCGAAGTGGGAGAAGGCCGAGTTCACCTCGAGGACACATTTTCTGTCCCATTAGGCTCATTTCAGTCTGGATGGCCGACCTCTCCAACCCTGTGACCTGGCTCACTCTCTATACGTGTACCTTCTGTGTGCGCCCTCGCTGGTCCCCCTTGGCCTCGGCTTTCTTTGTGGATTTTTCTGCGTTGTGCCTATAGAGAGGCCTGCGGCGGGGCATCACTGAATGTGTTGCTCCTTTTGTTAATAAGAGTGACCCAGGACAGTGTTGAACTCTCGGACTGTCCTTTTCCTCCACATCCAACAGACCTGCGGGACTTCCAAACATGCGCATCCTTTCATCGTTTCCAAACCGTGCTGGAATTTTTTTTTTTTTTTTTTGGTGACTTTAAACTAAAGATTAAGTCTGTGTGTTTTAGGATTTTCTGGGCCTTTTTGGGGGGAATATATAATATTGCACATTTATTGTACAGGACCTTGTGTGTTACACACTCTGATTAACTGATAAGATTAAAACAGTTGTGCTAAAATTAGAGTCACTGTTTAAAAATGGCACATTTTCCGGGCATTAATTACATTCCCCAAAGTCTCCCCAAAACAGGAGGCTGTAAAAATAGTTGGTGCGGTCACATGACTTCAGTGTGACTTAAGAGAATAACTGTCCTCAGGTCAGCACTTCCTTTCAAAAGTAAGCTGCCAATTATAGCTAGGTGTTACCGACAGTACTGGGACATTTGGTCGTTGTGATTAGTTGATGGACAGGGACCTTTAAAGTGTGTAGACAAAAACCTTGCAAACTTTCCACAGGGACGAACTTTTCCCTGAAACTTTTACTTTTTTTAATCCAAATGCAAATTTCCCTCTGATGATGCAGATTGTGACCTTTATAGCTCACTGCTGACAAATTTTAAAAAATTCTTGAAGACTATACAAATACAAAAATCATATGGCTGCAACAAGAACCCAAACAAAGAGCTGCTGCACATGTGAGCGATGTGAACAGGATGTGGTAAATATTTTGTTTATTTGGGAAATCTTACACTCTCTTCTTGCTGCGAGCATCTTTAAATTTATTATAATATTGTTATTTGGATGCACTGAGCAACACGTTTTTTGTCTCTCTTGTGTGGTTAGGACCAAATATTCAGCGCTGATGGAAAAATATTCGACAGCATGCCTTCCAAGATAAACAGCTGCCACTAAAAGCCAAACAACCAATCTCTGTGTCTGTCCTGTGTGTGTATAATTCAGCCTCCACCGCCTCCTCCTCCCTCTCATGTGTTCAATGCTACAGGTGTAGCTCAAGTTACTCTTTCAACAATGACGGGATGTCGCTTTTTGTTTGAGCTCTTGTAATTGAAGATTTGTGTAAAGTAGGAGACAGAGTGCATGAGAGGATTTAATGAAAACGCCCATATAAGGCCCTGTTGGATTTATTAGTATGATAATAAACAAAATGTGTGATTTAAAGTAACTATTTAAACAAAAGCTTATGTTGCTTGTCAGTTATAAATCAATCTTTTCTCACGTTTTGTTATTTAACTTTTGGGCTAATGCGCACAGACTTTACGCAAACTTTTCTTAATGTTTACACAGATTTATCTTAATGTTTAATACACTTTTACACATTTACTTTTCAGCTAATAATTCCTTAAATATATTAACTTATTGATTATGTTTTATATTACTTATATTAACAAAGTTATAGTCTTACCTGTCAGAAGATCAACATAAATAAGTAGAAAACAACGACATCCGAGCTTCATTTTCAGCTTTTTCTTATGAATGAAAGTTTAAACTAAACTCTTGTTTTGAATATTCCTCCTGTGTTTGGAGCAGCTCTCGGCTGAAGCTGCAGAATAACTGAGCGGATGTAGTTATTCTTAACCTCAACACCTTTAAGGAATATGTTGTATTTTATATGTTTGAAGTTCAGTGTTTAAATTCCTCAACACTTACTCAGCGCCTAACTGGTTTCTTTTTCTGACTTGAGACTGTTGAATCACACGCATGATTTTCAGCTCACATTGCACCGCTGCAAGCTCCCTGTGATTTATGAGCACCTCAGGCGAGGACTCTCTCCTCTCCCCTCTCTCGCTCTCTCTCTCTCTCGTGGAAGATATAAAAACTTTACACAAACAGCCTTCGAAATATCTGAACAAGCGCAAACTCGAAACAAAAATGGCCAGCTGTTCTGACGGTGGCGTGGTTTATTACCTACTTGTATCATCTACACCGGGTTAAGTGCAAACGTGTTTTTTTTTTTTTTGTTTTTTTTTTGTTCTTTTTTTTTTTTCACTCGTCTCAGGTGAGTGTCTTCTTCACCCACTTTGGTTTCTAATGAAAGGTTCCGGAGCTGGAGTATTGTTATGGTGTAGTGTGTTTAAACGGCAGCCATGGCAGCTGCATAAAGGCTGAGAGTTGAAACAGGGGTCAAGCTGCTATTTTCCAGGGACAGAGAGGCTCTTTCGCATTGACCAGCAGTGGGTGTGTCATAAATCCGTAAATCTCTCTCCCATCCGTTCACTCTAGGGAGCAGATGCACCATGTCTTTTCTTTTTTTTTCTCTCCCCTCTCTTTTCTCTGTGTGTGATAGAGGGAGAGTTAAATGAATTTACATAAAACTAGATTTTAAAACTCCATCAGACATGTTGAAGTGATTTACTGTCAGTGCTGGCAAACATTTCAAGCAGGGGACGACAAAGCAGCTTGGATCCACACACTGATATCCCACTGTAGACTTCAACATCACATCACACTGGAGATGATGGCCTGGGTAAACTTGCCAGTAATACTTTATGTCATCATAACGCCTCGCTGGGATTTTTTTCATTAGCCTATTTGCTGCATCGTTGAGGACCTTAGAAATGACAGTCATTTCCCCTCAGTTCAAGGTGTCACTGGGGGCCCAGACAGTCACTAGATTGACTTATGGTTATGTTATTCACTTTTCATTAGCAAAAGTGATCTGAATGTGAGATCCTGAGACCATAGATCCACAATTATGTACAGGTTAAGCGAAAACGTGCTTTTTATTGGATTTCTTCACTGAGAATGACTCTCTGGTGCATTTGTGTGGCCACCAGTTGCATTTCTACAGCAGTCATCTCATAGTTTGAGCCCACTGAGGACAGCTGCTGGAGGATTAGGAGTTACATTTTTACAAATCAGTCACACATTGATGAATAAAATGGAAGATGTACACAAAGTGTAAATCTAAATATAAAAATAAAAAGGTCACCTATCTTCCAAAATTCAAAACACAGGATTGATTGATAGACTTTCTGATAAAGATGGTAGCTATATAACTATAAGATATTAATAATTCTGACTATGTTAAAGGTTTGTTTACAGCTGTAATAGTGAAACAGGCCTATATTTTCTATTCTGTATTCTGTTTCTCTGTTGAGAAACAAACTAAACTTGAGCTTTAATAGGTATAAAAATATAAAAGTCATATTAGTTTTTTTATGCTGCAGAATTGTTTTATTTTATTCTGAAAAACACATTTCTCCCAAGTGAAGTTATTTCCAAATGTTACACTTTAAGATGGTATCCATTTGCTCAGAGCTGTAGGATTTATGTTTGTCTGCACTCTCCGCTGACAGGCAAGGATGTGCAGTGGGCTGTGTGCTATAAGCAGGCCCAAATTAATACTCTATGTTAATGCACATGCTTATGCAAAAGTCAGGACTTGTTTGGGAAATTGACAATGTGTGTCTTTTCCTCACTTATGAAGTGCAGTCTGCAAACTCTAGTCCTTTCATTTCACTCTGCATTGTTTACAGCAATATAGGGCACCGGGCCCATAAATCTTCTCCTTGCTCTGCCAAGACAGCGCCATTTGTATGCACCGTTTTAACCGACAGCATCCTCTGCCCATTAACGTCTTCTCCCCAGCTCTCTCTCTCGGTCTCCTCTTATCTGCCCAGCTCTGTCCCCTGGAAATACATTAACTGATCCGTGCATTCGTTGAGCTCTGAAAACCAATTATGTTTTTTTAAGTGTAAAGAATATATAATTTATGGAAAAAGAAAATATAAGAATTGTGATGCATTCTGCAGACCCACCCCCTTCGTCCCCATATTTGATTGCAGATATTTCCGGTTCTCCAGCACCGTTTTCACTGTAAGTTATTGGTATGAAAAATAAAAGTTTATCGACGATTTCCTTGGTTGTTTGTGTCAGCAGGCGAGAGAGCGCAGAAGGTAAGGAGGAATTGTAAAAGGGTTGACACCCAGAGCGACCGGCGCGCTTTTGTGTGAGAGAGAAAAATGATTTATTGCCACTGAGGCGGTTCAAACAGAGTTCACGGAGAATTGTGGTGGAGGCGCGGAGGAGCTAAATTATGGTCTTGCTGAGCTAGTATATCATAGATCCTATCTCCAATCCAGAGAGTGTGTTCAAGGGTGTGAGGCAAGGAAAACAAAACGAATTTAATTACTTTCCCCCATTTCAGCCAGTGCTGATGGATACTGCCTAATTCTACTGTAATGTCACAATAATAATAATAATAATAATAATAATAATAATAATAATAATAATAGGTAGATTTGGGTACCAAAGATAGATACAAGCGGATGTCTTTATATTTAAATGTTTCCTTTCATTTAGCTCTGTTGGCCTCAGACTAGACTGAGATTAACTCAAGAGACATTTGGCACTTTACTGCCGTTTTAATGGACATGCTGAGCGGATTAAACCTGGTCACAGTCGTCATTACTTCCAAATTAAAATTCTCCAAGCTAAATGTTTGGCGTTTTTATACAGTTTTACACTGAATTATGATCAACAACAACCTCCAGTTTAATGCTGAATATCAGTGGGTGTCCTTGATTTGAACTGAACAGAAATTGAAAGCTAAAACATTTTTTATTGAAAAAATAAATAAATAAATAAATAAATAAAAATAAATAAATAAAAAATCCAAGGACGTGACTCCACTCTGGAGGTTCAGGTGAAACCTCAGTGATGGTGGCAGCAGGGGTGAAACGGAAAAAAGGGGGAAGGCTCCTCTTCTTCCAAGCTATGCAACCCTGAGTGCATAATCCATCACCGCTGAGAGACATCTAAAGAGGGTTTTCTCGACAGCTTTGTTGTAGTGAAACACCAGAAGGAACTTATATCTAAAGCCTGGTTCAACTAAGATTGATACTGGCACAGAATATGCTAATATCATAGCCTGCAGAACCCTCTCGTTTTGGAAGATGCATTTGGGTGCACTATTTAAAATTTTGTGATAGCTTCATTATTCTAGTTATTTAACCACTTTGCATACATTTGTGCATTGTTGAAATTAAGCAATCATGTTTTATGAGATTTTTTCTTCTTTTTTTTCAAGGTGTAACTCAGTTAGGCCACACTTGATGGAGCATTTAGCCCAAATACTTTCCTCAAAAATATTTATTATGGAGTTTTTAAATGAAGTTGCAAAATTCATATTTTTATTTAAGTGCTTTGCACCTTCAGAGCTATATTTCTAACTTCCTGGGGTCCTTGTATGCTCTTCATTGTAACTGTGCAAACTGGCGCACATAAGGGCTCTGCTGATCATCTCCCCCCTGCTCTTTGTCCATCCATCCAGCCGTGCAGCAAGCGGGATGTTTACCATCAAAAGTGTCCACAGTGTTTGACTGTTGCCTCACAGAGCCCACAGACATGGACACTTGATACTGTACAGTGATGCCTGATTAATGCAAATGCGCTGATACGTCCTATACAAAACAATTCTCTAATGATTGCCTCCTTTGTCTTTGTGTGGCAATGACTGTCAAGCCTTTGTTTGACCACTCCCAGTGAATCCTATTAAGCCAAAGCTACACTTCCACTCCGACAGTTATAAGCATATGCTGTTATTTAAAGGAAAGCCCGCCGATTTATAATGGGCAGTTAAATTCGTTGCAAACTAAGTTATCCAATATAATCGGAATGGTTTCTTTTACAGGCAAAAAGCAGCCTTATTGCAGAATGTCGATAGATAGAGCAGCTAATAGTATGGAAATACGGGACTAAATATTATTTATCACTATGTTTAATTGGGGGAAAAATACCACGCAGCACAATTTATTTTTAGCCATTTTACGCAAAAAGGGCTATAGGAAAATAATGAGTTGTGGTCGCTATCCCGTTATTTCCTAGTATATCAGTCCAGCTCATAGACACAGGCTACTGTAGCAGGAACTCCTCGCGTTGTGTCTGATAAAAACCTACCACAAAAAGTTCAGGATCTGCAGCAGCAAAATGCGGCTCCTTCTAATAAACGCGTCCTGTCAGGAGATTTACAATAACACAAGATTTCAACACTCAGTTTCTAATGAGACGCTCCTCTCCTCACCACACATTGTAATCTGTCTGTCTGCCTCCTCTCTGCCATTTTTCCCCCTCTCTCTCTCTCTCTCTCTCCCCGTATAAACACACCTCTCTGTTTCTCTCACACTGATTATTACATAGATGTTGGCATCTATTCATAATCCGTCATATATGTTTTTTTTTATATATATATGTATCTCTAGGTAAAGAAACGCAGGCTGCTCATAGAAATGTTGTCTGAAGAAATATCGCAGAAGCTTCTTCGGGCGCCCCAAGTTGCCAGCGGATTACTTTGCAACTCCAGAGCTCCGTCATTGGAGGATGGCCACACGTGACTACGGCACCCTTCTGGTAAATATTATTCAAATGCTCCACATGGTTACTCCAAGTGCTCTTCCCTGCATGCCTTTATACATTCAGGTTAATTGTGATCGGATATTAGACAGACAGAAGTCCTAGTCTTTACTACTGTTGAGGGATTCCTGGTTTTATTTGAGACAGTTTGATGAGCTGGGTCCATGGACCCCCAACAGCCTGCCCTCCCACTGCAGCTGCATGGCAACAGTTTTGCTATGAGCTCTGGACAAGTGCCAAAACTAAACGCGGGATACAATGAAGGAGGAGGAGGAGGAGCAGGAGGAGGAAGAGGAAGAAGAGGCCAAGAAGCAGAACTTAATCAGCAAAACGTGACCTCCTCTGTTCATGTCAGTTCCAGGTTGAACCCAGGTGAACAGTTTCAGTGCCCACTGGAGCCCCTGGTTCACTGCCATGCCAAGGGCAAGCTGGACATCAAGAGCAGGAGCTGCAGTCTACTCACCATCTGCCGCTCAGGAGTAATGTTTCCCTGGATGCATCCACGGACAACTAACTCTGAACAATCTGGTAACTCTGGTTTTGTTTATTATCTTTTACTTTTTAAAGCTATAACTGAGCATAGAAAACACTGTTGACACAATCTTCATTAAGTGCTCTGATGGGTTGAATCCATATATCCAAATTTAACGAGCATCTTCCCCATTTGTGCACTGAATGTTTAACTCAAAACACTGATATCTGACCTCAGCAGTTGGACTTTTTTTGTTGCATGAAGACACTGAATGTACAAGCTGAAGCTAAAGATACAGTCCAGGTCATTCATAATTGATAACAAATTTACAGACAGAGCAAGCAAAAGTCTCGCTTGTCAAATGTGTCACCTGCATCATTTATCATGCACAAAGTCCATTCATCAGATGTGAAGCCTCTTTCTTCTCTGTTAACTTAGTCTATGAATAAGTGTTAATGTTGCAGCACAGTTAAACAAATGTCAGTGTCTTGTTTTTCCAGTCCTGTAGGTAAAGTAATGTTCAAAACAGAAAAGCTGCAGTGAGTAGGCCGCACAAAAACCTCTCGTCAACTGCTCTTTGGAAGATATAAATGTCACTGCTTTAAGATTTGTTGTTTCTTAACACAATCATTAAATAAATCAGTCAGCCGATTATAACATCTGTCCTAATATGTAGGTTTATTTTGAATATAAAATCTCAGCACATTTGACAAAAAAGACAGTTACAATAAGAAGGTAATAAAACAATAATGCATTTTTTATTGTTTATTTGAATCACTAATAATGCTTCAATCACTAACAATCATTATCTCAACGCTGCAAACAAGCTAGCACATAACGAGGAAGCTCTCAGTGTTGTTAAGTGCAGTTTTCTCTCTAAGGTCACTACAGGCCTTATTAAGTGTCCATTAACCCCTGCATGTTATATTGTTATCAACAGGGCCTGGTTTTGCTCATATACATGTCAAGTGGAATCTCTAATGGTGGTTATTTTCAGTGGTGGTCCCAAGGTACCTTTTAAGTGACTGAGATGGGGATTTGACAGGTCTGCTTCCGTGTGTAGCTGTGATTAATGTGGCCTGTCAGGCAGCCGTAGTGGCGTCAGATGTTTCCCCCAGACTGTTTCTTCGGGAGGCAACTTCCCCTGAACACATGACACAGTAGACAGCCAGTCTTGTATAGTGTCTCAAGCATGAGTGAATACAAGGAAGAGCTGAGGGCCCTACTTTGTCCCAGGTTGATTGGCTGGGGATAAACATGGGCCTTACTGGCACTTGAAGTCCTTCTTCAGGATAGACTTGTTAGATATGTGGCACTTGCTTTAAACGGCCCATCTTCCTTATGTGCTTTCTCTTGCATCAGTCAGCGGCAGGATGTCAGACAGAGGAAGGCTTGGCGTCAGGAGGGAGAGAACAGCCTTCACCAACAGCCAGCTGCTGGAACTGGAGAAAGAGTTCCACTTCAACCCTTACCTGTGTCGTCCCCGGAGGCTGGAGATGGCCGCTGGGCTGCAGCTCACCGATCGCCAGGTCAAGATCTGGTTTCAGAACCGCCGGATGAGGTATAAGAAGGAGCACAAGAATGGAAAGGTGGCAGTGGCAGGTTCTTCCCAGTGGTCTCCCTGCGACCCGTCCCCGAGCTCAAGCTCATGTGAGGACCTCCTGAGGTTTCCAGGTGCATGTGTTGTTAGAACTTCTTCCTCAGAGCTGCACTTCATGGATTATGCTCCTATGTCCTCCTCTGTCTTTGGCTCTCACAGTGACGCCAACAGTGGTCAGTGTATTCACCCTGCAGACCTGCCCCATCTGAGCGGTATACTTCCATCTGTTGCAAATGGTCCACCGCCCTCCTGTACGGGTGTAGATAGTCATCACCATGCTGGCATTTCAAACTGGCCCTAGGGCCCCATAATGGCCATCCCTCCTGTGCTCATCAAAATCTCAATGATACATCCACTTTCACTTATGAAAGACAGGAGGATGTCTGATTAGCATCCCTGCGTAGAAATCCCCCGAACACACACGTTCACCATTCATGAAACATTTTAATTAAACTATGAGAACATATCTTAATTAAAGGAGAGCTACAGTGATATCATTTATGTTTCTCAGGCACGGTTAATGAAGGCTGCAGGTCTTCGAGGTCTTTGCTGCTCATATTGTACATACACAGCATGCACAAGACATTTGAGCAATTAATAATTACATGTTGTTTTGCTGTAATTTTGTGGCTGTTACATTTGTATTGCATGTTTTATGCATGTAGGAATCATACTATGAGTTTTTATTTCCCTTTGTTGTCAGATAATAGCTAAGTGGTTGTCATATTTTCCAAGTGTCACATTAAGCCTCTTTTTCATTATGTACTTTAAATAGCAGGTCATTTGTGTAAAATGTTTTAACTGTGAAATGGGCAGAATAATGTTCATATTGAATGATGTTATATTTTTGTTAAAGCCATTAACGGATACGGCAAGTCTTTGATACTGTTCTTGATTAATTGAGATGTCATATACTGTACATGCTTAATAAATGCATTTGGGAAAACTGTAGCTCCTGTGCAATGTTTACCTTATTCATCGCTGATTAAAATTACATTTTTTCCAGCAGTATTTCATGATTAAGGATTCCTGGATTAGATCCCAAATGGAAAAAATGAGAAAGATTCTGTAATCAAATTAAGGCATGCTTTAGATTCATTGAAAACTCTACAGTATTGTGCATTCAAGTTGCACAATCTTGCCACATAAGCCTCTCCCTCGCTCCTGCCTCCGAGTTCCCCACCATTAATCACTGAGACAAGGCAGTCTTTCCAGCACTCCAACCACAAGCTCTGAACCCACTGGGCACCATGACAAGATCTCTTGCCTCCTCCTTCCCAACCCTTGCCTTTTCAATAGCCAAATTGTAGTGCTGCAAGTTGGGGCTGGCCTCCCTCTCAGGGGGCATGTTAGTTGTGTAGCTTAGAAGCCCTTCCAGCAGCCCATAGGCCACAACAGACCAATGAGGTTCAATCACTAATGACAACATATTATCTTAAAGAACAATGAGGAGACTTTGTTTTTTAACAGCATCCCCTGAGCCATTATGACACGTGGATTCTCAAATGTAAACGATGTCATGGAAACATTATTTTCCTCTCGCTGTTTTTGATTTAAAAATTTTCGACTCGCCGAGCTAAATTACGCACACGGGGGCATTATGCGTTTATTTGACAGAAGTGGGTCACAGGTTCTCTTGGGTCTCAACAGTATTACA
This sequence comes from Sciaenops ocellatus, assembly GCA_033000465.1. Classification (NCBI taxonomy): domain Eukaryota; kingdom Metazoa; phylum Chordata; class Actinopteri; family Sciaenidae; genus Sciaenops; species Sciaenops ocellatus. The sequence goes on along the minus strand of CP136883.1, from coordinate 14,012,436 downwards.
CTTCAAAGACAGACAGCAACTTTCACGATGAAGGAGTGAACCTCCTCTTACACTTGATAATGTGAAGTGTAGTATCAATATTCCTAACAAAACTGTGCACAGTTTTTAGACATGCTGACAGTTTTATATCAGTGGCCTTACTGTAAATGAGCTGTCACAGAGGACTACTGACAGCTATGAAACGGAGGAGGTAACGAGGAAGCTGATCCCCTAGTGGTCCTGGATTGAATGACTTCCTGCTTCTAATTTATTAGCTAATCAGTCTGTAGATCAGCTGTCATTTGGTAAATATTTGACACCATTTTCAGCAGGTCTCAGTAGGTGTCAGGGGAGCTATAGAGTGGCTATAACTCTGTGGAAATTTTTGAATAAAATAAAATAATGTCTGCACCACATCTGTATCAAAGAGGTGTTGACAGCTGGGTAATTTAAGAGAAAAGTAATAAAGGCAAAAGAAAGAAAGAGACGAAGCAAGAGAAAGTTCTCCCCTCCACATATGTTTGCCTACAAAGAGACAGAAAAGAGGGGGGATTGTGAAGAAGAAGAAGCAGACAGTGTTGGATTCCTGAGATTCTTGCATATGCCGAGTGATTTATGGTGTTAATGGTGCAGAGGCTCAATAGGACCTTTACCTCTGGTTCCTCACCACATTCTGCCTCCAGACACTAAAAGCCAGGAGGATCCACACACTGGAGTGCAGTAATTCTGTGGACAGGGTCAAGGGGGATCCCCAAGGGTCAAGGAAAGCCGCCCCGCCAAGGGCCCCACTGCAAGGGGGAACATTACAACATTAAGTTAACCAGTTGTTCTCACTCCTAGTTAGCAGCTAAAGTCATTATTTCCTTTTTACTCACTTGACCCCCCTCATTTCATGACATCTGTTTTCGTGGGGGGAAGATCTGCAAAGCCCAAAATCCGTACATGTTTTGTTAAAAAATTCTGGGCTTTGATCAGACTGGAGCGATGCATTAAATGGATCTTTGAAGTGATAAATGATGCCAGCCGTGGTGCCATGAAACCAGCTTTGGTTACGGTCCATCATTAATTTGAAATTTTTTTGCATTATGTCCTTTACAGTGACTGATGTACCACTGTCCAATTTGCAGCTGTTGTGAAACTGATTTTGGGGTTAGACTTGAAAAATGCTCTATGCATCAGGACTTTTCTTAAGCTGCCATGAAAACAAAACTGCTGTGTCCTTAACAAAGACATGCTGTTTTAAGTATCTTACAAAGCATTTGCCCCAGCATCCAACAAACCCAAAGCCTGTAGCTTATCATATTACTATCACTGTAAGCTGCTGGTGTCTGCTGGAGTTTTATGTCATGACGTGGTAATTCCATTCATTACACGGGGATCACTACAAGAGGAAATAAATGATAATAATAATAATAAATGTCTCTCTGACAGCCTCTGCTCTCATTGGCGTGTATGCTCGGCCTATTTATTCTCTGACTGGTTGGTGAGTTAAATCAGAGGCTCGTAAAGTCCCTAAAAAATCAACTGAGCCCCATTATAATCTCACTGATTACACATGGGTTTTTTTCCTTTGGTCTTTCACATTATTTATTAATTAATGACACTAACGGACACACTTTACAACATATTAGAAACACCAAAAGCACAAAAATGTTGTTCAATACTGTGTTTGGTTTTCCATCTTCTTGTTTCCAATGATTCATTCATTAAGAGGATGAATTATTGGCAAATAAAGTTTCACCAGAGCACAAGAGGAGTGAGATCCTCCTTATGATAGAGTATTAATCCCCAAGTGTGTTGTAATGAACTACAGAGTTAACATCAAACCTGAAGCCATAAAACAGCATCTCTGTAATTGTACAACTCAACCACTTATGAGCCTGAACACGTTCAGACTACAAGGTAAAGCTGAGGAGGCCAAACCACCAAACCAAACCAAATGAGAAACTTTGCATGGATTTACTGCGGCTTTAAACAACCTGCGCTTCAAAACATAGTCACTGTTGAGGTTACATTTGGGTTTGTTCTGTCATGAAGCTCTACATATATGACAAAATAGGTTTGTGTACAATACATGCAAGGCAAAAAAAATAAAATGTACAAATACTATGAAACACACCAAAATCACACAACTCAGGCTAAAAAGTTTGAATCTGCATTTTTCAGTACAAAGCAGAAAATTAGGAAATATGTCTTGACACAGAAATTCAATATTTTCACCCATGAAGGATCGTATATAGTAAAGAATATTTTAAAATGTTGCATTTTGTTTTGTATGTATGTGCATTTATATTCTCCTTGTAAATTCGAGGAGCGGTGTTCTGTAGCCTGTATCTGTAAAGCATCTTTAAATAGATGCTAGTTATGTTGTTTTGTATACTTACTTTATGGTTTGTATGTCACATGATTGATCATCAGACTGTGCATGAGAAAAGTGGGGAAAAAACATTTGACAAATAAAAGTTTGGCTGTGATAAATCGTAGTGCACTGGAGAAAAGTTGTGTGATGTGTTTTAGTTTTGATGGACTTGAGCTGAAACTGGTCTGCGCCTCACTCTGTTCTGAGAGTTTGAGATTATCGTGCAAGGAATTGAAACGTGACATGACACGTGACTGTAGGATAAAAAGATTCAAAGCTGCCATAACGTATTTCCACAGTGGTCCTGACCAAGTTCATGATGTCAACAGAGACGGATGGGCACATGTGCTGCATGACAGATTGATTCCTTCATATGTTTGAATTTCTCACTGTCTTGAAACAAACTTAAGGGCCAGACTGCAACTTCTATTCTTACAAAATAATTGGGATGAACACAATCTGATTGATTGCTATGATGAAAACAGTAGGACTCAAACTTTCCCACAGTGTGACTGTTACATGCAATACTTTGGTCCATTGTTGAGTAAAATACTGAACTTTTATGCCTGGCCTTTAGGAGGCTTTGTTCTTTTTATGACCTATTAACCTTCTCAGCCTTTTCCCTCCACAGTAGTAACTGCTGCCCACCAGTCTCTCCAGGTGCTTGTTGCTCAAGATGATTGTTAAGTATCAATTTCCTGTGTCACCTTTATGGGTTTTATTTATTTGTCTGCTCCTTCATGTGGAACAGAGCCTGAGCATTACTCAGGTAGATGGATTATAACTCAACTGCTACGACTCATCAATCTTGGAAATTTGACTTCCTGAATCTCATACAACTGTTACTGTCATATTACGGCACGGCATTATCAAGATCAATGACATTTTAAATGCTTCCCAGTTAAGGATGATCGGTGACAATAAAAAGGTAAGTTGGTGATGAAACTGTCTCAGCTGTGGTGAGCGGCACTGTGCACAGAGAGAGAGTCACCTGCTGGAGCTCACTTTTCTTTCTGAAGAGCACCGGTTAAATGAATGAACTTGTAATCACAACAGTCACCCTGCTAAATGTCACATGTTGACCATTATCGATCGCTCAAGAAGTATTTAACACCCAATGGCTTTATCACACAGAATATAATCAATGCACACTTTATTTTGGTTGTTCTCACATAAAAGGCTGAGCGGAAAAATCTCACAGACAACAAAGGAAAGAAAGATGATAAAGTCGGCAGCACGGAAATGTTTTGGAAAATTTGTAAACATCCAGTTTTGTGTGGCCCTCTTTAACATAGTTAACCTAGTTTTATATGCTTGATACATCATTACTTTCCTAATTTCATGGAAATTGCTAATAAATGTGATTTTAAACTGATGGCATCTTTAAGAAGTCTGCTACAGAAATCAGTTCTGTTTGTTGTCTCAGAAATCCAGCTGCAAAATATGACTGATTTTCATCTGTATCTGCACATATGTACTGTGTATGGATACGTATATATACAGCTTTATGTCTGTAATATGCAGTGCTGCACTTTCCAAATCCCAAATAACTCTCTGGAGTCTAACTGTCTCAAAAATGAATAATATTATAATAATGCTGTATATAGTGTACATGTGTTTGCTTGAGAATGACGTTTTGACAAACAGAACAAACATACATTTCTTCATGCATAGCTAATATAACATATAACGCATAAAATATGTCTTTTTGTGTGCAGTAACACTAACCTCCAAGGTCATTTACATATTGTGTCACATTCATCACACATGCAAGGCCAGTTTGTGGCTAGAACTACTTCATTACATGTCTACATATAACATGTATATAATTTTCTATGAAAAACCAAAACTTATTTTATTTAAACAAAATTTGGGTAGTTTTGCAAATGTCATTTTTACACAGTGAGGTCTGTAGGATCTCAAACAATGAGGAAGTAAAGTCAAAGTCAACAAAACACAAGGGTTTAAACTGGGACAAAAGACTGGCATTTATATTTTACTGACTGCAGGAATGATCTTTGTTGAACTTCATTTGTTAAAACTAAACATTTCTGAAACAACAATAACTCATGCCATGAAGCCAAACGTTGTTCTCAGCCAGATAACTTTATTTTAAATTCTGCTGGAGAGACCAAAGTTTCCAAAGATGCGAAATATGTCAGCATGAATTTTGGGGGAATGTGTATAAAATGATGCACAAGACATCAAGAATATTTCCATTTGATGGAATATGCAGCCATAAAATTCATGGAGTCTTGAGTTTGAATATTTCACTCAGTGTAAACATCATATAGCTTCAATAAAGAGCAGGAACAAGCAGACACAGATTATGATTCTGACAGGCTATGATAAATTTAACAACAAGACATTTAATTAATATTTGGCTATTTTAAATATCTACTATCTTTTCATCTAACTTTCAAACTTTTTCCAAGGTTGACATTTTTCCTTTTTTGACTGCAGGAATAATCCCTCCTGAACCTCAACAGAAGATTAGTGCTTTATTAATACAGTGTCATTTTTCTATCAGCATTTTGCTATTAACCATGATTAGCATGCACAGTAGACAACTGATCTGCATTGTGAACAAGCAGGGGATATTTAAGCAAAAGAAAAAAAAAGGAAAAAAAATTAAAAACCACTCCTTCTCTTTCCCTGCAGCGAAAACAATGCTGTATGAGGGAGAATATTACAGACTGTGCTGCAATGATGAACATTTCCTCCTGTTTCATGTTTAACCCTGCTCATTTCCCACAGTAAGAACTCCGGAAACACACAAGTGTGCACAGCAGCTTGGGGGGAAGATGACTGATGGCTTGTTGTCATGATGTTTGGGATTCTGCCGACTCGAAGCCTCTTGGCTCACTGAAGCTGTGAAGCGCTGCAGTACATACTACAGGCTATTGTTGAAAAGTCCTGGTATTAGCAAGGTATTGCTTCATTGTCACACTGTTGAGCCGGTGCAGAATGCAGTTATCTGTACTGTCCCCGGCCATTTGCACAGTAGTTGCATTGGATTTATGATTACGGTTCATGTACTGTGACAGATTTCATAGCATTCAACGATGAAGTAAAGACAATTATTAGAATTGCACACCTTGAGTGGATGGATTTTTTTGTTTGTTTTCATGAGGTATTCCCTGGATTGTGTGTGGGCTAGGTATACACAAAGCTAAACCTTACTTCTGACATCACTATTTTTCAAAAATGTCAATATCTGAGAAACACAGACATGCTCTATCAATCATACAGATGGCTATCTTTCAACCGGTCAATGTGCCACACTTAAATATCTGTGTCTGTGTCTCTGCTCTGACCCTTGTACTCTTGCTTTATTTCTCTTTGTCCCTCTGCCATATTACAGCTTCATCATGATGCCACACTGATGAGCCAGAGCTCTAAAAACACGGCATAGATGGCTGTCATCTTCCCATCCTGGAACTGCATTAACGGCAATGACCTCTGTGGCTGGTGGTGACAGTCGTCTGTCAGCACTGGTTAATTCCCAGTCTTGTGAGGGTCAAGAGCTGATGTATAATGAGGCTTGACAGCGTTGGAGGGCTAGACAAGGGTCTGGTGTCAACAGGGGCCCTAGCATCATGTCAGCAGCGTCAAGATGAGGGTTCAATTCAAACCATGGAGGTAATCCGAGCACGGATCGCGCTGATCCCAGGGCCTCGACTGCCTATTGACACACATCAGAGCATGGACGCAAAACAAATTAGCATCAGTCAATATTCTCTCCCTTGTCCTGCCTCCTGACACAGCCACCCAAGTGCTGCCATGTTTACCTCACCTCCAGTCAAAACAAAAGAGACAATAGTGGTCATGATGGAAAATACCTGCAGTGAGTTTTAAAAGGATGTTTTGTTCTTTGTTTTTTTGGAGACATTTCTGGTCTGTGTTTAAATGTGCTGCAGCATTTGGTTGAACTCAGGTTTGCAGGATCCATTTCACCTAAATTGTGAGATTATTCTCTTTCTTATTTTTGAAGTCATGTCATGCAAAATTCAGTTTAGGGGATACAAGCTGTCACGAGGAAGGAGCCTCATCTTAACATAACTTCTGTTTTGTTTTTTGTTTTTCTTTTGTTGTTGTTGTTTTTTTAATGTGATAATATAACTTCTGTTGCATAAAGGTGCTGGGCAGTGATGTGGAACAACACTTCAAATATGCTAATCAAACATATGGCACAAACACGGTTTGCTGTTCTTGTCCTACAAGATAAAAAGGTTACTTGGTTTTCAATGTAATTTGAATACGTCCGAGGGCTGTAATAGGCTGAGGCTGCTGCATTTTTAAAAATTCGTTTGCATATGAGGAGAGCAGAGATTGCTCACACCTGTTTTTTTCTCTTCTTCCTCCTCCTCCTCCTCTTCTTCTTCTTCTTCTTCTTCTCCTTCTTTTCCCCTCCCTGCAACCCCTATCCCACCACCCCTCCCTTCCTTTCTCCCTCTGCTGAAAGCCATTACAGAAATACAATTTCTAATACCTCCGCACAGGTCTTCGATCGACTGCAAACAAATTTATATTCAGGCGGTAAACAGAAAGCTGCAGAGATTTATTTATTGAGTGTGGAGGAGAGAAACAAGCTAGCGCGTGAACCCTGAGTAACCTCCGAGCTGACATGAAGATGGATCAGTGCACGCTGCAAATGCATGGAGAGAAGGGATATATTGCACTCAGTCATTCAGCACATCGCTGCCTGTAGAATCCCATTAAGTCCCACAGCTGGGACCATATTTCTGTGTTGTAAGAATGCAGTTAGAAGTTGTTCATTACGCTGAATTATTTTGTAATTACTGCAGACTTAAAAGACATAGGAAATATTGTTCAAATAAAACGATAAGAACAGGAACAGATAGCTGTTTTAAACTCAGGTTTTTATCAAACGGGGTACCGGTAGTAGTTTTGTACAGTTAGCAGAGACTGAAATATAATAATAATAATAATAATAATAATAATAATAGCCTGCATGTTGTGTCTTTTTATCAACATATTAAATATATTAAATATAATATTTTCTCCATTGATTGATCAGAGCATGGAGAGGCAGGTAAAATAAATAATTCTACCAAATAAATAAATAAATAAATAAATACATACATAATTCAATGTAGTAACATACTTTCAACATCATAGCTCGTCTTTTGTTATATTTTATACACTGACTAAAATCTGTCATATTTAACACGTCTGATAATTACATATATTTATTATTATTTATTAAGTTTCTTTGCAACTTTAGGATGTCTTAAACATATAAGGCGCCTATAAATTGAAAGCAAAATAAACTGTTTGGAGTTTAAACATTAATACTAAAACACATAAAGCTTTCGGCTTTATTAATTCGCGCTATTTCAAATGTATGTGAGCATGTTGAGCGACACTGTGTGTTTGAAAGTAGGTCAACAAACCTCAGAAAGAAAAAAAACTGTGGAGCTCCTTGACGTTTCCACTTCTGTGCTGGAGGTGAAAATACTTCCTGTGTATCGACTATTCGACCAAAGAGTTGGTTCGTTTTTTAGAGCACTGTGGACTCAACAAATCTGGACTTGTGTGTATTATTTTCAGCTAATCTGTCAGTGTGGCTCGGGAGTGTTTTTATGTTTGTTTTTGTCACTCAAGTTTAAATAGCAGCATGTAGCTTTGTTTGCACATGCGTGAGAAGTATCACACGGTGATTCATTCCTGAGTAAACACACAGATGTGTTGGAGGAGGGAAAAAAAGAAGCTCAGAGCTAAAAACAGATTTTTAGGCTCAAACATAAAGCTTCTATTTTTGGGGGGGAAGTTTTTTTAGCGGAGGGAGAAGCTTATCCAGCCGAGGAGCTACTTTAACCTGAGATGAACATGTCCTCTATGTCAGCTACAACTTCTTGATCTCTGCTCGGAGCCATTTTTTTGTATTTGTTCGAGGCTAATTACAAATCTGCTGCCACTGAACTTCTAAATACCAGCTGTCACGACCTCTGAACCCATTAAGTGTGCCTTTCACATGACCTAAGACCTTTGCTAAAGAGGGCCTCGGGTTTTTCAAGATGCCTTTGCAAATTTGCATAATCCATTAGCTGCATCAATGTAGCTCTATATTATGCTAATTAGCTTTTAGAAAAGAAGTTTTCATTGTTGCTCGTGAAAAATAATCAGAATACCAGAATTTGACCCAAAACACATTTCTCTTGAGGCCAAAAAAAATGTGCATGATACTAACATGTGTGACGTCATAGCCTACCTGTGCGCACAGGTGAGTGGCCCCATACAGGCCTTCAACTTCAATGTAGTTTTGTGTAGCTCTGGCCTGCATGGTGCCACTCATTAAATGTTGACCTGATGTGAGTTTCTCGACTTGCTCGCTCGGCTTAATCAGTGTTTGTCCTCTCGAATGACAGAGATGTCCAGCTATTGGCCGAGACCAGGAGGGCACGTCATCTCCATCAATCAGGGACTGCTGTTTTCTCCTCTGAGGAATGTCCCCCACGGTCGTCCAGCAGCCTGACCATGCATTACTGGATGCATGAGAGGCCGGGCATGAAGTGAAACCCCGTCCAATGATTATGCAGGGGGAGAGGTGATAATGACTTCCTATCAAGAGTTAACGGCCGAAGGGGAGAATAGCCCTCTGTTCACGGGCTGCTGCCGAGCAAAAGAGGTCATAAACCGGGACCTGGACGGCAGGGCTCATCCTGAACTCGCCAGTCGTGATGAGGAGGGGAAACTGGAGGTTGAAGTAGCCCCAGGACTGAATACACCGCATCCCCGGTACTTAACTGTCTCCAACAGTTTGACTCTGTGCACCTCTTTGGACAGCCCTCCTCCTCCTCCTCCACCTCCTCCTCCTCCACCGTGTGAGACTCTCGAGGGCTTCTCGACACCGGCCTGCCCCCACTCGTCCCGTGTCCCCTGGCGGTGCAGGGCGCAGGGCATACAGGGCTCTCCAGGACGCGGATACTGCGCGTCAAATGGCAACGAAACGCCGCCGTCCGGCTTTGGGTCACTTCCAGATCATATTCAGATCTACTCTCACAATGGCCCCGAGATTCACGTCGCCGTGGGGAGTTCAGCAGGATCGGACTGTAACGTAGCTGATATGGATGTAAACAGTAAAACTTTTGGGTGGATGAGAGTGAAGAGGAGTCAGCACCGGGCGGGTGAGTTTTTGTCAGGGAAGACTGAGCACAAAAGGAGGCATTAAGCCACCCTGAGACGTAAATGTATTCAGGATAAACGAGTTTATGTTTAAGTTTAAGCTCCGGGTAACTTCCATTCATAGTTGATAAACTTCTGTCGAAGTTTTTCACTTCGAGCTGGAAAAAAATAGCTGACGTGTTTTGTGCGTCACACAATATCTTCCGTCACCAACAAACTAAAGTTGATTATTATTATTTTTAAATATATTTAATTTCCCACCTTTTTAAAAGCAGATTAAAACCTATGAAAGGCAGCAGTAGCTGTTTCCTCGACGCCACATTTGAATATGCACATGAGGACTCGGTTAGTATTTCCTTAACGGTGCCATGTTAATGTCTGTTAGGTTATTTAACATTTTTCGCCCCACCTCCTGCTGAAAGCATGGCTTAGACTGTACACACAAGGAGGGGGTGGAAGTACAGTAAAAGGCCCTGCTTAGCCACAGTGTATATTCAACCCAGAAGATGATCAATTATTTACCCTTGCCCTCACTAACCAGTAGCCTTTGAATAATGTAACAGACCACTGGGCTGTCCAGACTCACAGGAAGTTGAGTAAAACTTACTCTTGTAAGCCGAAGTGCTCCCTGAGCATTGATTAGTTGTCTGTTTGTAATGAAAGCCCTTGTGTATTGATTTCAGTTTGCAGCACCTTTACATGTGTCCACCTTTTTAACATAATTGCTGTCACAGATCATCATTTCCCTGACTGATGAGTCCTGGGCAGAGAGCCCACAGAAGAATACATCCCAGGCTTTAAAAAAAAAATACAGATAGCCTACTAATGTGAAAAATGCCTATCAATCCTCAATTTTATATGAGTTATAGTATCTTATATAGATCCTTCATTTGATCAATAATGTCAGATGACTGACCGGCCACTGTACTTGAGTTGGATTTCATAAATTTTACATGGATGAAGATTTACTACAGTGGTGGTCCAGTACAGTCTGTGTCTGCTGTAAGCGTGCTGCTGACCCAAATGTTCACTGACCAAAGATGCAGGTTGATCATCAGGGCCTGAGCTCCCCTGGAAGCAGTGCAGCAAACACAAAACCGCTGCAAAATTCACAACATCTTGTAAAATGATGTTGACTCTTCTAACACATTATATCTGATGCTGCTGCATAATGGAGTCAGTGTGCACAAAATGTGACATCAACACCTTTGATTTGACCCAAAACTACAATTTCTAGCCTTTGATTTCTTTCTCGCATGCTCAAAATTCAGATTAGTGTGTGAAATGATGCACATTTATACTGTTTATGAAACATAATTTCAGATTGAGACCGATAGAGAGGTAAAAGGTGACAACACCTTTGATTTGCAAGCACAAACTGACAAAAAAAAATCCAGATTAATGGGTAGTGATGTGCAACCACACACCCTGTAAAACATTTTTCCCTTCATGCTGCTGTAAGAGAAGCAATAGATGACATTTGATTTGTCATAAATATTGCAACGTTGTAAGATGTAACAAACATAAAACATACAATTTCTAGCATTTGCTACTTGCTACCTACTTCAGAATTTAGATTATAGAGGTAAACATTTGTCTGATGATGCCACTCTGAGGGAGACAAAAGGTCATAATAACACCTTTTACTGGTCTAGGAGTCATTTTATTCATAAAACACATTAGCCACGCATCTGATCCAAATCTGTGCACTAGAGAAAGCCATTTGCTCACACCCACCCACGCACACAAAGACATCTCCTCTCAGTACTGTTAGCATCTTTGTAACCTCTTTCTGTATCTCTCTGAAGGGGATCATCTGTAGGAGTAACTCATTAGCGCTACTGTGTAACTTGTAAAAGAGTCATTAGCGAAAGTATGCTTTCCTCTGGAGGTTGTATTGGTTTTGGCACAAAACAAAGTCTTGCGTATTCTTCCATGTTGAAAGGCCTCCACAGACCTGCAGTAACCTGATCTCCTGGCTCAGTGTATATACTCCCAGTGCGTCATTCTTCAATTATACTTTGACAGCACCTGAATTACTGTGGGCTGGATGCCCAGATGACTGAGGCAATGTGTATCGATCTATCCCCTTTCTTCTTTCCTCTCCTTGGCTTGGAAGGCCCTTCCATTCCCTTTGCTGGCTGGCTATTTTTAAGCGTGCAAGTCATTCCTCAAATATTTAGTTTGATTCTTTTATGCCTTCTGGCCGGCATCAATTCTATTATCTTTGGAGCCATTAATCAGAATGTGCATGTGATTTGCACTCCTGAAAGCTGAAGTTCATAATTACGTACAGTTCCTCTGTATTGGTTCTTCATATTCTCTGCCCTCTAATTCTCAGGCTCGCCTACCTTGACATTCATTTTCTTAAAACACAGATGTCGACATTTATCCTATAACTGACCTTTCCATCTGCTATGCTTTTCCAAGTGGCTAGAGGCCTGTTAACCTTCCTCCCTATGAATTGTGGTGGGAGACATTGCACTACACCTGGCACATTGACTCCATTATGCAGCAGCAGCACATTTTCTCACAGGCAAAGACTCACTCACTGACGACTTGCCCACAATGTCAGCAATGAAAAATCAAGATATAGCGGCGTTTCCTGTCGTTCATTGCATATAAGTAGCACAGATGATACTTTAATGTGTGACCCAGAAACCTCAAAGGAAAAAAATGGAGACATTTGTCATTAATGCAGTGTTTGAAAGGATTTGTAAACTGTTAAACTGTCATTGACACAGAAAGGCCTAAAGGCAAATTATTAATGATTCTGATGAATACAGTTAATGGACTGTAAACTCTACCAAGTTGTTTTGAATCGCCAAACATTTCTCTGACTACTTTTATACGTTTCTGCGGCACATTTTGTTTTACTATTTGGAGAACTCAGTCTAGACACACTTTAAAAGCAACAGCTTTACATTTTAGATGTGAGTCATTCAAATCTTTCAGCGTCAGAGGTGTCGATTCACATCTCCGCTCATCTTTAAGGCTTTAGTTTGTGTCGTTGCTTCATGAGAATGCATTATACTGCACAGGTGTTTCTATTATTTTGTCCAGGGCTCTAGATAACAAACAATTCCCCATCCACCTGTTTTACAGCGCCAAAAGAATGTGCAATATGCCTTTAGGCTATTGCTAAAGTTGATACCAGGGTGAAATACATCCTTGATATGCAGACAGAAAAATGGCTCCCGGGTGAAGACTTTAAATCAACAAACTGGCTCAGGGGCCAATTCCCACAAATCAGTTTCTTGGAAATCATTTTATTGAATGCTTGAATATTTGTTTAACTCACTTCTTCAGTATCAAACAAACCTGTGATTAAAAATTATTATTTATTTGTTTATATTCCTCATTGGTGCACACATATGCCAGATATCAGATGGATTTATAATAAATATATTGATTTAATTTCTGTGGATTTCTATAAAAGTTATAACTACATATAAACAATACTGATCAAATATAAAAAAATTTATTATCAAAGTTTTTTTTTTTTCTGTTTCAAGTCTGGAATAATTTTTCATCTTATTTCCTGGACATGGGCGTGGATAATTTTATTCAGAAGGGTTTTGTGCTTCTTTTGTGGGTAACCTCATTGATCTTGCTGACTGACTGTTTTCTGGTCCTCTGTTCCCAGCCAGGATGCACATGACCTGTGGGTTCAGCATTGTTGGCTCGGGTCTTGGTGCTGTGGAGGCTGGAAGCAGCAGCATCTGCACGGATGGCCATCCCACGGTGAACGGGGCCCCGAGGACCAGCTTCAGCACCAAGCAGCTGACCGAGCTGGAGAAGGAGTTCCACTTCAACAAGTACCTGACGAGGGCCAGACGGGTGGAGGTCGCCAGCGCCCTGCAGCTCAGCGAGACGCAGGTGAAAGTTTGGTTTCAGAACAGACGCATGAAGCAGAAGAAATTACAGAGAGACGGGCTGCTCTCCGACCCGGGGCCCGCGGCTCCGCACTCACACTCCGACACTCTGGACACCTGCCCCTCTCCTGGACCGTCCTCGCCAAAACACCTGCCCCTGAACTTCTGAGCCGCAGGAGCTGCATCATGCGTTACACAGCAAGGGCGGCTGCCTGCAGATGTTTTGATTCCCGTTTGCATCGGTTTCAATCAGGCTTCAGCATTATTTGCTTACCACGATGGATGCTTATCGCAAGAAGCGCAAGTTTCTTCATGCAAGAACGGGTCAAAACAATTTGTCATTCTCCCCGGCTTCAGACTGGCGCTCTGATTTGAATATTAAAATTCAAGTCATCCCATTGCGCTCCTATCTACACAATGTAAACGAAGAAACAAAATTATATTAATTGACCGTAGAAACTGTGGCAGACTATTTGTTTATTTATGATGTGCAATTTATTCAGGAAATGACTTTACTTGAATCTATTTATTCTGCAGGACACGTGCTTCGTAGTTTTGTTTAAAATAACACAAATGGATAATTTTTATTTATTTAAGGTCAACATTTGTGTTTATTTTATTGACACGGAAAGAAAATACGTTTTTAGTCAGTTTTACTAATTATTCCTCTAAATAACACTGTTGCTCTTACTCTTAATCAATATAAGATCCAACTTTATGGAGAATTATTTTATTATATCTTTAAAATAATAATAATAAAAGTCCAGGGGAAAAAGTCAGCTGCACCTGTTGTAGACAAACATCTTCAGCCTGATGTGTTGGCTGATAATTATGGGGCTAATTTAGCAGAGCTTTAATGCTGCTTTAATGTTGTAGTTTTTTTCCGGTTTTAAGGGTTTTCATTATCCGACGTCCACGGAGAGATTAAAATGCCATAATTGACTGATAGATTTATTGACCGCTCGTATTAAGAGTATTGATCCGTGGTGATCCATCTATTTGAGTCACAAATCTGGGAGCGTTTGCATGCATCTGTAACTGCATGTTAATGGAATGTGGAAACATCACGATCGGGAGTTGTTGCGTCTTTTATTACCCCTATACATGCATCAGAAAATGATAATTTGGCTTGAACACTCATGCGGGAGGAGAAGACAATAAAACGCTGTCTGTGCTGTTTTGCAGATCAACCAATAAATTCCGTGGCCCCAGCAGTTCGAGCAGCTAAATATTCCTTCCAGATTCACATCTCATCTCATATAAAGTAGCCTAAATGATTGTAAACTCGGCCCTTAAACGCTGTTATGTTCCCGGTATTGCAATGCGTTTCTGTCATGTTAATGTCTATTCTAATATCAAGATATGAGCCTTTAGCCACTTTAATTCTCTGTTTGGGAATATTTTTGTTTAGCTTTCAATTAGCGTGTGTTTGCACTGGATATGAAGGGGAATCACGTCCAAAGCGGATATTAATGACAACAAAGGGATTCAAGTTAAAGCAGCTGAGAGTTTTCGCTTAGAAATAAAATAATAATAAAACCTAGACTCAAATTGAATTAATTATATGAACTTTTAACAGGTGTCCTCACTGGAATTAGTCGTCTAAAAGTAATATAATAATTAGACAGTGGAGTGGACATGAAGGCTGCAAGGCCAAGCTAATGTATGCAGTTACACCAGAGTTCACCTCTAACCTCTTGACCTTTGTCTTGCCTCGGGACAACGATGACCCGGTCAGCGGCTCACCAAGAGAAAGATGCACCATTAATTTGGGTGACCTCGAAGTCTGAGCTTTTTCTTTTTCTTTCTTTCTTTCGTTTTCTCTTTTTTTTTTTTTTTTTTTTCCACCAATAACTCGGACTGCTTTTGTTCTGGTGGTGCATCTCTGTGTCCACACAATAATATTTCATCGAGCTGAATAGAGAGGCGACCAGGCCATATGATAATTGTTCATATTATAATTCCATACCAGGCCACATAAAGCATTTTTTTTCTCTACACCTAGAGCTAACCTAATTTTTGCCCTATCTCTTATTTTAATAAGCCAAAAAATATGCTGCTGGCTCACTTTATAAACTGGATGAAGGAGTCTTTTTCACCCAATAGGTTTTTTGGATATAAACTACAGACCTATTTTTAATAGCAAAGTTGAAAAATTAAAGTTACTGGAGCATACTTAACACTTAATATGATTTCATATCAGAGCCAGTATAAACAAAATTTAGAACAACTATTCATTACATGCCTGCTGCTTATATATTTCATGCATATCTGCTTGAATAATTTTTTAAAAGATTTAGACATTAATCCCCTCCAAACAATATCTTTTATGATGTTTATCTCATTAATTTTAACTGGAGGCTAGAAAGGAATAAAAGTTCAAGCTTAAAGGTCTGCAGAGGAGCTTTTGACGGTGCACAGCATTTAAAAGTTTTATTTGTAATTGATACGAATGATTTTACATGTGAGCTAGACTAAAAAAGTGTTGAGCCCAATTTATTTTAAATTTGCATTTAAACAAAATGCAAACCATTAAGGCCGCCTTTCTCTAAACAAAATAGCACAAATTGGAATGTTTAACAAAACCATCAAATGTGTCCGTCTTCTTTTAATGCAAATAGGTGTGCTCCTGTGAAGGTCATGAGGATGATGATGAAGACAATGGTGATGAAATGTGATGATGAAGCCCATGAATATAAAAATGGTCTCTCATGTCCACTGCTCCTACAGAGAAGTGTGTTAGGTTGACCTTATTAGAAACTCTTTTATCATCTTGTGCAAATATGTTCCCTTGCCACAGGGCTTCAAGTTACAGGTTGTAATGTGCAGAGAGGATGTTTGCAGCAGGTGTGCACTCAGACTTTTTTTTTTAAATCCAAACTTACTCCATCACACTTTCTACTGTATAATAGATTCATTTAGAAATGCACAGCAATTTGAAATAGTAAGAAGAAAATGTGTGGCGGGAAAAAAAAGTTAATGTGAATTATAGGGATGGGGTGAAGGTGAAAAGAAGAGTTGATTTATTTTGGGTGAACTATCGCTTTAATTTCATCCTGTGGCAGCTTCAGCATTTGCCTCTCAATTGATGAAAGGCGAACCACATTGTTTGTTCAGACCTGACATTTAGTTTGAAAGCGTTTGAGTGTGACTCTACTCTGATGAATTTGTGCTCTTCTGTAATTCCTTCCTGAAGATGTACGGTCGGTTCACAAGACTGACAGCTGTGCTGTGCTTATACACAAGCAAACGCATGGTGAATGGAAGTAAAATAAAACCAAAATAACTCAGCTGAAAATGTATTGCTGCCACAGGTAGTAACAGTCTTGACATTGAAGAAGTTTTTTTTTTCCACCTTTATTTTTCTTTTCCCTTCATTTACAGTAATATTTCTCAAAATGAAATTCATTCCAAAATCTTTATTTAACTCATTCATTTAAACCAATAAGAAACATATTTATAATGTGGTACAATAGCTCAAATACAATTTGTAGAAGTGAAGTTACCTGCTGCAATTTCTTTGATAAAACACTCCAATTGAGACATCAAACTAAAACCGGTGATGTATTCGTTCATGATGAATGAGGCTATTGACAGTCTGTTTTCCTCTGTATTGTCTTCTATTACTAAGTTAGCTGATGTGGGCAGCTGTTGCAGTTCTCCTGAGGAGCGCTGCGTGGCATGAGCAATGAGAGAACATATGTGGCTTACAGAATATCTTACATTACATTTTAAATTAACACATATAAGTAGGTTCCTTCTATGCTCGTTGTAATTAATGCTAAGTTGACCTAAAATTAACTTAATGCATATTATGCATGTAATATCCTCACCGGTGCTCAGGGGAATGAAATCAATTGATCAAGTTAAGCTCTTCCTAACTCTGTGTGAAGTGCTTATAGATAGCTCAGTTGTTGTTGTAATTACAGATCATTTGAATGCTCTCCTCCCTTTTAGTTTTTCTGCTCGTCTGATTTTACTGTTTTCCTTTATTTGCAAAGACTTTCATGCACTATTAGTCTTTTTGATCTGCCTCATTCACATATTTGACTACCAAACAATTTGTACATCAAGAAACTTTAAATGACGTGCACCTGTTTTTGTGAGTGTGTGTGTCTATGCCCTGTGTACAATTACACAAATATGTGTTTTGTTTCCTAGGTGCTACTAATAAAGGGCTCAAAAAGATACAAAGCACCTATTTGAATAATTGTGCACTCACACGAGCATGCATACAAACACACACAAATCCATACATAACACATTCTGACAGAGCTACACTGAACAACATGCACTCCAATCCAGTCCTTGCCTCTCCTCTCCTGCTCCACTCCAGGGAGCAGATGTTTGGGGACAGCTTACAGCCTCAGCGAATTTCTGTGTACAAAGCAAACAGCAGCACTCAGCACTTCTGGCTGCAAAGGGAAATTTGCTCTTGAAAGGGGGAGGGGAGGCCTTTGAGTCAATGTAAGGTATCATGAGGATGGGAGGAGAGGGGAAATAAGAGTGAGATGGGGTGCATGCAGAGGTGAAACTGTGTCAAGGTTGTGAGTCTGTTGCATAGGAAAAATCCCTGTTTCCTGAGACATCTGGTGCTGTGTGTCAGAGGTGCATCATGTACAGTGCATACAGTATCTCCCTGTGGCATCATGCAGCATCAGTACAATCAACCAAGGTGGCCCTCCTACATATCTGATTGTGTGGAGGCTCTCTGACCTCTCCCGTGCAGCTCTGTTACTCACTAGTTTGGGCTGCCCTTTCAAAAGTTGCACACAAGCAAAAAATGAAGGAAAAGAGACGAGAAAACAATGAAATGAGCCTTTACTCAGTTTGCTGATACTGCATCAGACATCAGCTATAACCTCGGACCAGCTATGCTAATGATGCCATTGATATAATCCACTGATTTAATGGCACTGGTCCTGTGGTGGTATGCTGCATGTGCAATCTTCAGTTTGTGTCCTGAGGGAAAACTGCAATATTACATTAAAAAAAAAAAAAAAGAATCACTGCAAATATCTTGCATTTTGATTTTTGTTATTTCGTTTACATTTCATGAAGTGTATGATGTGAAGAAGAGTTAAATAAATACATGTGTTGTTATTCTTTTTTCCTTCCAAAATGTTTACAGTGCAGCTTTACCACATATGCTCCGCAAGATGCTGCACAGTTGAACATACACATGCACTCTTACGTCCAAACATGTGTGCAAGTACACACGTTTTGACCTCTCATCAGTGTATTATAATCCCTAAACAAACCATCATAAATGAGCCCTGCGATGCTTATTTGTCTGAACGAAGGCAACCCCCTCCTCCTCTGCCCCTGGGGTGAGGTTGCCATAGTGACAGATTCATAGACATATGGAGAGAGAGGAGAAGGGGAGTCGGGTTGAAGGGGTGGGGCTGCAGGGGTGAGGTGGAGAGGGGATGGGGGGCGTCAGAGGAGAAGGGGATGGGTGCCGGTTTGAGGACGTTGGCGCTCTGTCTTTCAGATGTCTCTTTGTGTTTCATCTGTCAATCAGCCATCCGTGTCAGTCTGTGTTCAGGGAAGAAACAGTTCATGAACTTTTCTCAATCAAGTCTCTGTCAGGCGCCATCTTGGCTGTGTTTCACGAGGGAAAGGATTGATTCTCATGTCGGCTTCACAGCCCAAAAAACACAGTATGTGCAGGGGCGCCATAGGCAAATAATTCAGTGGAAATGTGTATTATTAAATTGATTTGGAAGGCTGTGCTCACATTTTACAATCTCTGGCCATTTTGTTGTTTACACTAATGACCAATCAACATTAGAAAAGCAAACATACAGATGTTTCTGCTGCTCGCTAATTAGATTCAGATGATGTAATCAACCTTTCAGCCAACCTGAGGACAGCTTGACAATGGACAGGGAGAAAGGAAGAGAGAGTGAGAGGAAGGGAGGGGGTAGGGGGTGAAGCGGCCATCAGGACTGGCCTTGCTGCTATAAAAACACATTTTTTCATCAGCCATTTTATGCAAAAGGGGAAGACCAGGTGCTCAATCAAACCTCACGCCTACTGTTTTATTTTTCATCTTCACCCCTCCCAGTGCTTCTCCGCACAAACCTTCTGGGTGCCTTCCCTCTATCCTCGCGCCATTCTTCTCCTCTTCTTCCCTCTCTCTATGTCATTCGTCTTCCCTCCTGCCTCCTGCACTGCCTGCTCTCCAACTGATATGAGAGTGTGACCCTTGGGCCCTCGGGGGTCAAGTGATACAAGGTCATTGGCAGGTCATCTCTGCTGACTGGCTGACCTCTAAAAGGACTTCTGGAAGGAGCCAATCAGGTCTTACTCCTTCCCCCCTAAGGCGGATCCCCCCTCCCTAGCTCATCAGCAGCCTTTGTCACATGACCAGGGCAAGGCGTCAGAGGGAGGATGATTAATGATGCTTTTAGTACCTGTTTAGAATGAAGCTGTCCACACCGCACTGTAATTACCCACTCCCAGGCGGCAGCTGCCCAACATAATTGCTTTTTGTTTGTTGACCTGGTTTATTGAGGAGAAAGATGGCTTTGGCTGGGTAAGATGGTGCTATGTACAGTATACAGAGGTGAGGATGTATGCATGTTCAAAATTTGGGTGTGTGCTTAAGATCCATGTAAGCTACAAACACGTGAGCAAGGAGATGTGTACCACAGCTGTGTGCACAGATAGAAAGGATACAGGTTACACAGTTCTGGTATGGAGCCACAAACTGTCAGTCAGGAAACACTGAGATATGCAACCCTCCCACTTAAGGTCAAAAACAGCCACGGACCTCTTGTGCAAGGTTACTGCATACCACTGGAATACACAAGTATTCAACCTGCACAGTTAAGGAGGGGTGTGTTCTGTCACGCATAATTTATGTCAACATCTCAAAAGCAGCAGCACTGTGTTGCTCTGAAAATTCAAAACTAAGTTCAGAAGGTCAATGGAATACCGCACCTAGAGATCCCTCCTCCCCCTCCCTCTCTGGCTACATGCCTAAGGCAAATATGAAAATTTCAGTACCTGCGGCGCATGCCACGAGGACAGTGACAATGAAACCCAGATAAACAGCCCCTCGTTTGACCTATGGAGAGCATAAATTTACCGCCCATAAATCCTTGAGTGTTTCAGCTCCGTTTGGCGCATTTGCCGTGCCTCTCTACCCAGACAGAGAGAGGCAAGTGTCGGGTATCAGTGCTGCTGTATGAGCAGCTTTCATCCTGCTCCTAGTTCTCACATAACTCAGTCCTGCAGCCTTTATCACCGCCTCATAAATAACTAGGCTATCGCCTGATAATGTCCGCTTAATGCTTAGTCAATAAAGCCCACAGTAAGAGGGGCCTTTTTTAGCCTCTCTCCTGTACATAAATATAAACAGTGCAGTAGATTGATGTGATGGGCAGGCTCTTTCTACACTGGGACAAAAAGAGGCAGCGTGTGGGCCTGGGAGCTGAAGGTGGGCTGTGGGGCTGCAGGTGTTTAGAGGAGATAGTGGGCTGTAATGAGGGGGCTGCAAGAGAAGGGCTGAGTGGATAGCCTTGACTGATCACCTGTGAAAGACACATACACACATATACACACAAATGATAGCACACAGACAGTAACAGGAAAAGGCACATGCACACATAGACACACTCATTCACACACCCACACACACACTAATGCCATCATTAGTTAACCCATTGGTGTCGATGCCTGGTGCACAAAAGCTCATCCTCCCCATTTGAAGGGCATTAGAGCATTATGATAAAGACGCTCCCAAATGAACTGCTTCTGTATCTTGTTAGCATCTTTTCTTAATCTATTGACACATTTGCAAAACCAACCATACGCTGCTACCGCAGAATTATATCCAGCTATGTAAGTTTCATTGTCTTGTGCACATTGCAGGGACAGTTATCGACCATTTGCACTAGTCATCAGACCATCCAATTCCAGTGTGGCGCCAGGGGCAGCTGTAGTCAGTGAGATGGCTGGAATGGGATCAGACTGAGCCCTGGGGAGACAGAAGAGACTGACAGGGATGTTGCCGGGTTGAACGAGGGGGCTGATTGTGATCCATGAGTTAGTCAGTGCAGCAGCACCTGGGCTTGGAGCAGCAGCTGGGAGAGATGGGCATGGTGACACAGGGTGGGTTCAAAATGAGAGAGATGATCCAATCAGCTTATATTGACATACTATGGAGGGGTGCAGTTGGTGGTTTGGTTGTTATATGAGCGTTTACTCCGCACACATTTTGTCAAGGCAGGTTGTGGTAATTCACTAAATGAGGAAAGATTCCTGCTAATTTATATCACCACATCAAATCGTGTTGTGAAATCCAAATATGGATTTGTTTTTGTCATCATCTGGGAGATATTTTACTCTTTGACTTGACCTTTCATTATAACCAGATAAACATAATGGAGCTATTGAAAGAGACCTTTGTATCACTTCATTATGGCTAAGCTTGCCAAAACCACATTGGCTGGTGATCACTCTCAGCTCCACTATGACTTTGAGGCAGCTAAATTTCAAGATGTCATCCAGGGCATGTGTCAGCTCCAAAGAAGTCTAGACTAAAAATAAACCAGTACATTTAATGGGACTTTCCTGGGACATTTCAGTTTCACTCTATTATTATGTGTTAGCATCGTTCTGATGTTGGATAATGAGTGTAACTAATGATCAAAATGCCTTGTAGAAAACAGAAACACAGTTGTATCCACCAAAACACAACCTTGGCAACCCATCGTGATACTGAAGCTGTAACTATCATTTCTTCAACGTGTGTAGGAGAGTTTACCTCAAAACAAGGCATGTGTGGGGCATAAACACTTCTGTGATCAAATCCAAAGCACAACAAAAAAGAATCAGATAGTAGGACAAAGATTTGGCAGAGGATTCAGGCCAATATACAATTTCACCTTTGATTTGTATCCATTGGTGAGGGTCCAGAAAGTTTCTATAAAGACTTGGGATGTAGAGTCATTAATCAAAATCCACAACAGTAAATATATGAACGTTGAATAATGGGTTTACATGAAATGAGTTTCTTACAGGAACAAGCTGAAAAAATACCGAATTGCATATTTTATTTTACTAATTAACATGCTGGAATCTACGATCAAGCAGAAGATCTTTAATTTAACCCAAAAATGTCTTATAATAACCAAATACACAACAAACCTAACAAAACAGCAAGACCATGGTGCGCTCTCTGGACCACTTTCTAGGAAAAAGTAATTAATTCTTAATTAATGCATAACATGCAATGCCATGTAATAGAAATTAATGACTGACCACCCAACCTTGAAGTTGCTGGTAGGACTATTTCTTCACTATCAAGATGCTAGTTTCCCTTAGCGTAGCTCCCCTGTTAATATGCTTGAGAGTTAGCAGCAGTGCAACAGCTATTTTTCAACAGAATGCAAAGAGATGTGATTATTACAGATGAGTTTGTCTTACTCTGGGTAAGTAATACAATAAACTTATTTGATAAAATGTTGGGTGTACTTAAACGCATTATACCCAGCGTGTCTGCAAAAGCATCACTGTCATCCACCGCTCGTACTGGACCTCATTTATCAATATTTGCCTCGGTGAATAGCACTGGAGTATTTTTGTGCAACATTTCAAAACTAATATATTTCTTGTATGTTTCTTGTTGTTTGTGGATTCCAAAACAATTCTGGTAGCTATTTCTTGATTAACAATTGTAGTGATTGATTTTGAGCTCCACAAGGACATGTATGGACATGCAAACTAAAGAATGATTTTAGGTGTTAGAAGGCAAAGCAGAATTCAAATAGCATGTAAAAATATCTATTTTTCCACCTCAATTTTGCAAATTTGGGGTAAAAAAAAAAATACAGCAGAATAAGTGACTTGAACTTCTTGGATTTAAGATTTCCTCACAGCCTCAGGCCACTGGTTTTATTCCTTGCAGGTGCTGCACTAACATAAGAGGGGGACCCAAGAGTGAGGTGGGGCAGGGTCCAGATTTAGGAGGAAGGTGAGCTGGGAGGTGCCCACAAACTAGTGGAGGCACTGCTCCGAACACTGCAGCAAATGAATCTCCTGGGTAATGGAGACAGAACTATTGCAAAATTAGGAGAGACATTAACTGGGGTATCAATAAATAAACCTCTAATTAGGAAAAAAGAAGCAGAGCGGAGCAGGAGCAGCAGCACGGGGAGAATATCAATGGCACGCTCACATCTGTATGCAGGCACAGCTCTCTGGTGAGGGGCCGGGCCTCACGGGGGCTTCACCAATGGTATTGGCTCACCCATCCATTCCCGACCCTCCCTGGCGGAGAGCGTGCCCACTCTTTGACTGTGCAGTGAACCCAGTGTACCCTCCCCCTCCCTCTAAGCCTCACTCCAAGTGTAGCCCCCAGTTTCTCCACCTCTCCTTCTCTTTTCTCCTGTTCTCTTCTCTAACCAGCTTATCTGCACAGTGCCCTGAGTGTGCCGCTGTGCTCTGTGACTTCACCATGATTGATTGTGGTGGGGGTCCTCCACTCCCTCGGTGAGAGAGAAAATGGAGGAGGGAAAACAGGAGAGAGGGGAATGGGCAAAGCAGAGAAACCTGGAGAGAGAGAGAGAGAGAGAGAGAGAGAGAGAGAGAGAGAGAGCCTATGATGGGTAAAATGAAATAGAGGCGGTATTTGTGTATGTATGTGTCTGCACACATGTATGTGTCTCCATCTATTGGTATGGAGTATGCCTATGTAAAATGTGTTCATGTTGGTAGGAATGAAGATAAACTACATACTCTGTGCATGCCCTGAGTCGACATACAGGTATGTATCCAGTTATAATGTGTCAGGATTAGTTGGATGTCTGGCCAGCAGAGGGATGTGGAGGTGCAACGTAGGTGTTGGGGGAGGCTGAGGGTGGAGGGGTGCGTGGCGCTGACCGCTCCCTGTCTCTCCCCCTCTGTTCCCTGGAGGGTAATAAAGACTGATGACAGTGATGCTGTGCCATCCGGCTCCACAGTCTCCACTGCACAACCATTTGCGCCATCATTTATCCCGCTCCCCCCCTCCCCGCTCTAATTCTGCTTTAATAACCGCCAGCTCCATTCATCAGTGTATTGACGGGCATGACAGGCGGTGCGGCACACACTAACTCCCTGCCCTTTACTCGCTCACAGCCGGGGTCAGCGCGAGGTCACACAGTCAATAATCACAACACACCTCACTGTCACCTTGGAGCGACTGCATGCCCTGCATATCTATCCTCACGGATGCCCGAGCTCCTCATTGACTTTACTGCTTAGTACCCAGCACCGTGCACATTTGTTACGGTCTCAGAAGCTATGGGCAGAGTTAGAGCGGCACCACAGGAGACATGCAGAGCAGAGGAAGTGTTGATGCTCCTCCACTGGTGATCCAAATATGTGAACATTGACTCTGGTCCATTAAACTGAGTTGGATTATTCCAGTCCTGCAATGTCAAAAAGATTCAAAGTATTAAAGTGTGCACTCTTTAAGCACTTTGAGACAAAGTACGATAAGTACGATACACTCAACATCATATTTACACTTTGCTCTCACACTTGTGTTTTGAAGGGGAATGTTTTGGAGGGGGGGCGATAGTCATTTGTTACAGGTGCAGCCTCCCTCTCTCTCCTTGGGCATTCACCTCTTCATATGCAAAACATGTCCTGCTGTCCTCCAACTCCAGCACAGTTTGCTGCCGTGACACATTTTTTCTTCATTTCAGCTTGACAGTGACATTTATGTTCATTTGCTCTGTGCAATTGTGAGGCATCTGGAGAGGCTGTTTCCCTTTTTTTCTCTCCTCCCTCACCTCTTTCCTTTTTTCTCTCCTGACAAAAATATTAATGCAGATTTGCATGCCACAGTGACTAAGCCCTTGATGAACAGTTGGATTTTTGGGAACACACAGAGGAAAAACACCTCTGCAATTATACATGGCAAGAAGACTGAGGAGTTCAATGGAGTCTACAGTTTTTAGATAGATTACTCTGTGCGTGGTAACTCAGAACATAGCCAGGATCAGTGGCACTGGGAACCCGCACCAGTCCATGAATCTTGTGATGCTGCTGAGTATGGTGGTGCTGGGAGTTGTGGTGCACTGGGGAGCTGAACATACTGCACACTGCACTGGGCCAGGTGGCACCCACCCTTCTTCCTACTCCGTGGTCACATGATTTATCCGCAGGCTCTTGTACAATCCACAGTCCCTTTCCTGACCCCTTCTGCTCACACATACAGACACGCAAACATTACAAAGGCACAAACAAGAGGCCCCATGGGGCACTCACATGCAGATAAAAAAACAAGCAGACAATTCACTTTAAAACACATACTGTACTTTCAAACACACACATATGGGGGACACACCCCCCAGCCCCCACCCACAGCCCCGCTTCACCTACCCTGGCCAGGCAGTAGCAGCAGCCAGGGGTGCGGGTGCTGAGGGCTCTA
Organism: Sciaenops ocellatus; assembly: GCA_033000465.1. NCBI lineage: Eukaryota > Metazoa > Chordata > Actinopteri > Sciaenidae > Sciaenops > Sciaenops ocellatus. Next base: position 13,986,644 of record CP136883.1, on the reverse strand, counting down.
ATCCGCGGTGCAGGTCCCATCGGCAAGGATCATTGAGCTAATTAATAACGTGGCACAGAGAGGGATGGCAGTCATTAAGGAGCCACGGCTGTGTGTGTTGAGATGCTGTGGGCTTCTGCATGGGAGTTTGCGAGTGTGTCTGTGTGTGTGTGTGTGTGTGTGTGGAGGGGGGCGTATTGAAGGGCGGGTGGGTGTAGGGAGGGGACACTGCAGACACAGGGACTCACTCTGGCATGCAACCCTTTGATTCATAATTCACAGAGGCCAAGCAAACATGAAAGCACACCATTATACAGCTAAACACATGTGCACATTTCCAAAGACACATACGGCATTGGGTATAAATGCATGCGCACAAGCCACACACACACACACACACACACACAGACACACACACACAGACTTAATATTATTTACTGTAGTAAAACTTCAAATAGACTCAGTTGAATTTGTGTGAGGGTCAGCCAGAGTGCAGCTGAGCAGGATTTCCCTTTCTCTTTGTATCAATGAAGGCAACTCTGTGTGTTACTCCAGTTAGACCACACTGTAACTCAGACACAACCGCAGCAGCACAGTGCTCCATGGGGCTTTGTATAAAACACTCTACTGCACCAGCAGAGCCTATCATTTCCAGTCTGAAGCCATATGTTAGGAGACGCTGTATACATCGCCAATATTTACTATAGGCTAGGGGACCAGAAGGCTAAGAGCTTTTAGTTGTGTGAGGCAGCCCAATAGCTCAGCCTGGGCTAATGAAAGGAAACAACAGGAGCAATTAGCAGTGTAAACAAACAGCTCACTGAGGCCCCAGTCTCCAGCCTCCCCCCTGACAGCAAAGGGACTGGCAGCCTGGAGTAGGAGGTAATTGGGGGAGCTAGGAGCCGAGACAAAATCAATGGCAACGCATGCACAGACACAGCACGATTACTCACCACCCTGCGTCGCAGCCCCGGGGACTCAAACACGACAAGGTATTGTAGCAGGTTTGACCCCATGGAGCTTAGATTCACCTCAGGAAATGCTGCTTTACTGTACCTCAGTGGTGTTCAAAATGTGCACATAGTCATGCAGCACCAGTAGCATTAATTTCAACAGCAGTGGACAAAAAAGAGTCAGAGACAGACACACAGTCAGACAGGCACTCACACTGACAGCTGACACGACACAGCTTACAAGCATCGCACTTTGACCACTGGCCATACAGGGGCCTAACGACCTTCCTCTCAGTCTAATTGATCTCATCTTGGTGCCATTTATGTGTCTGCCTGTACACTAATGTCTCCTACTCACTCACTCATTGGGAAGCATCAGCGTCTACATTGCGACCATGTGGCTGCGGCCTGCAGACAGCCGTGCAGAAGCAAACGGCCATGTATGTCTCCTCCCTCTCCCTGAGTGGAGCTGCAGGGCAGAGGGGCATCACTAATGCAGGAGGCTGGCTGGGACTTCTACTCTGCAGGGCACATTCTGCTGCAGGCGTGGGGCTTCTGCTGTCTGAGTGCTGGCCAAGACAAGAATCAGCAAGAGAGACTTTCCTGCAGAGTTTTACAAAAGTCTCCTATACATCCATTACAGGATGTTTTTCCAAGTGCAGGTTTCGTCTGAATCGGGACTTGGCACTTGTCTTGGGCAGCAAGAAGACAGAATGGCAAGATATTAAGATCCTTTAAATATGTACATGTGCAAATATATCAATATAAAAAATGCTATATTACAAGCAAGTGTCCTGTATTCAAAATTCTACAGAAAGACATATACAAGTATTATATAAAATGTAAATACATTCTGTAAGTATCAAATGTAAAAGTGCCCATCTTGTGGAATGGCCCCCTTTTATATTTATATTTATGTTATATTTGTATATATTGTATTATTTGATTATTATTCATGATGCATGAGCATGTAAGCAGAATTTAGATACTGTAACTCGAGGTGGAGCTAACATTTTATTAGTTTTATATGATGTTCGGTAGTTTATTTTATAATATGGTATCATATTTAATATATTGATATATTGATATTGATATGTTTTTATGTTAAATCTGAATCTGCAAATTAGCTGTCAAATAACTGTAATGCAGGAAAAGTATTACGTTATATAAAATGGTTAGAAAAGTACAGAGACATCAAAATTGTACAAGAATGGTAGAGCTGAAATGATGAGTCAATCAACAGATTTTTTTTTATTTTTTATAATTGATTAATTCTTTCTTTTTTTAGGCATTTAGACATTTCTTATATGCACATGCTCAATTATGAGCATCTTTGGCTTTTGTCTGTTTTATTTCATTGCAAATTTAAAGTGTGCAGTGTAGGGCTGTCACAATATCCAATTTTCATTACACTATTATCATGGCCAAAAGAATTCACAATAACAATATTAGCACGATTGATATGAAATTTAAAATAATTATGCAATTTGGCAAGCGAATTACTGCCAACTACTATGTTGAAGTGAGCATGGAAAGAAACAGAAATTATTTAAGAGGCACTTGATTATTTATACAATATTACCATATGCATATTGATAATATTAACATTTCACGTATCATCATTATATTTGGTATTGGTTTATTGTGACATCTCTGGTCCAATGTGTAACTTTTAGTGGTGTCTAACAGTGAAGTTGTAGATTGCAATTGAATACCACCTCCCTTCCAAGCATGTAGGAGATACTATGGTGGCTGTGAAACACGCAAGCAAAGCAAAAGGCCCAGTCTAGAGCCAATGTTTGATTTGTCCACTCTGGCTACTGTAGAAACATGACAGTTCAGCATGGCGGACGTGGAAGAGGACCTGCTCCCTCTGCAGATATAAAGGTTTCATTCTGAGGTAAAGACAACACAATGATTCTGATTTTCAGGTAATTATACACAAATTAAAACATTTTTTTTTACATTTATATTATATTTTTGTAAAAATAAATCCCCCTTAATCTTACACACTGGACCTTTAATGTCTTTAATGGTTTTAGACTATTGGTCCAACCAAACAAGCAATGTGAAGATGTCACCTTGGGCTTTAAGAAATTGTGATGAACATTTTTCATGATTTTATGACATTTTATAGTCTGACGGATTAGCTGATAAATCGAGAAAATAATCAGCAGATTCATCAATAATGAAAATAATCATTTGTTGCAGCCCTTGAGGAGACTATTTGAGTTATTTTCCATCACTGGAGCACACGGGAGAGCGCATGGATTCAAGCTTCGTGTCAATAAGCATCGGTGCCACTGAATTGTCCTTGAGCAGGTCACTGAATCCCTGCCATCTCCAGGGATCCTACAATGTGACTGTGTGCCCTGCCCTGTCATTGAAAAGAAAATTTTCCAATATGACTTTAAAAGAATCACATTTTTATTATCATTATTCCTGCTTTACTGTCAGTGATGGCACGATCCAGGATATTGGCTTATTCTGCTTTTAATACTAAGTTGTACTACTTAACAGCATCAGCAAAATGCCAAAACTGTGAGGCAAACTGAATGACTCAAGACTGTATTTCAAAAGGGATTCCACATGGACATGAATTTTGAGCTCACGGTGGAGCTTAATCTGGATCTAAGAGACTTATTCCATCATTTATGATTCAGAAAATTGGGGGGGAACACTACATTCATCACCTGCTTCAGCAACATTTCTGATTTAGTGGTCAAATGGATGGATATTGCCTCTATTAGTCCTCATTATTACTGTAAATTCTGCAATACCGCCAGGTCGGCTCGGTAGGGATTATGGACCATTATGAGCAGAGTGGAGACAGAGACGGAGATACCTTTCCCCACCAGATGCAGAGCAGGCAAAGTGGAGGGGCAGGAAAGAGGAATGTGACCAGGCTCCATGTAATGTTAATACAGGAGACAGAGCTCTGATAGAGGTGCAACACAGTCCCATTCAGCTACACTTAACAGCATCCTCCATAACAGCATCCCTTGGCTCGGAGAGAGCCAAATGTCTGGATGCTGGACAATGCACACACACAACCTGCCCTCCAAATACCAGTGCATTACTGCCCTGGCGCTCATTGACAGAGCTGCCACTCACCACGAAGATGGATGCTCCTCCTGGGACAATTCCAAACCTCCTTCATTGACTCATTTGTTTTGCTGATCTAACTACCTTTGAACACAACACTGAGGTGAGTGTGTATGCTCTTGAAGAAGGGGGGCATCATTGTTTTATGTGTGCATTTTTGTGCCAAACAGTGACCACAGTTCCCATTCCCTTGGCATGGGTAAAATACCCTCGTGGGAGACTGCTAACAGTCAGCGCAGAATTAGAAACCCTGCAAGCAATCTTTTCTTCCTCTAACTTTAAACTACAAGTGATGCTCTCCCTCATGAGATGCTGCACAAATAAGTACTGTTGCTCATTTATGCACATTTCCCTCCGAGTTCCTTGATTAAAAACATGTAAATGACTGGTCTAAGATCCCAGCTTCCCCGAACATTATATTAACCTAAACAAGCCTTTAGAATTTGCATTTCCATTCAGTTCAAGGAGGTTCAAGCCTCATCCAGCCACCAGACTTTATTTCACCTCACACCTCCCAAAACATCTTCATCTCCTATCAGTTTCCCATTGGAGTGTGTCACGATCATGGACTACACACACATTACGGCAGACAGGCCCATATTCATCACACACTTCCAGCCATGTCGATAGTCACCAAGCTGAGCAGGCTCATAATGAATTTGAAGAGTTGCACACCTATAGCAAAGTCATTTACTTTATCAGTCCGATAAAAGGAAGTGATAAGATAGTGGCTCGGCACTGTAAGAGTATCAGCCTCACTCCGCTATTCATCTCACCAAGATCTACAAATAGCAAAGCTCATCCCTCAAGGCAACCGCACTGAGCCTTTATCTATGGAATTTAAAAAAGGGCTAATATCTCATAAGAATGTGTGCTTATGAAAACCATCATTTCCATATCATTATCAGCCTGAATATCTGACTGCCATACTAAGAGGCTTCTCTGGTCTCTCTGTATTCTGCTTCTGGTTCAGGAACTGCTGGGAGAATACAGGTGCAAATATGATTTGGGCCTATTCCTCTTATGAAGTTGACCCTTCTGTAATTGACACAGACACACTGGCAATTTGATTAGCTCTTCCTGCTGCTTGAGGGCATTTGACCATAGCAACCTCGTCCTCTGTTTCATGTACATAGCTCCACCTATTGGTGAAGCCAGGGAACAGCACACAGAGCAAGAGAAAGCCTAAGTTGCCTGACTCACATTGTGTTTGGAATTAAGCCACTGGGCCAAATCCAAGAATGTTTAACAAGCCAGACCACGGCTGAACCACACACCTAAACCAATTAATGATACAAGATCATCTCTACAGGAGTAAGGATGCATTATACAGTTGGAAATTTTTAAAATGATTTTCATTTTTGTAATGTGTTGCATTATCAAACAATACAAATTCATTTTTGTATATATTTTTTGAATATTTCTCTCTATTTCTTTCTCACACCTCTCCAGATGTATGTAGATTTCAGATGGATGTGTGTATGTTTGTGTTGTGTGAGAGAGAAAGAGAGCATGCAGACATCCACATTGATTTGCATGCAGATTTGGGTATGTGGGTGAGCAAATGTGTGTGTCCACAGCCAGCCTGTGTGTCAGCTAGTGTGTATGCGCCACTAAAAGTAGTTCATCCCGTTATTACAAAGAGAACTGATAAGAGCCTCTTGAAACACTTGAGATAAGCACCCTGGCTTAAGTGCACTGACACTGTCACAAAACATGCAAGGCGTACGAGTGAAAGTCAAGAAAAATGGGCAAAACACACATACGCACGCCTCAATAGCAGTGCCATTCATAGCACTGAAAAAGAATGTGCTCAAGAGCAAAACAGTGTGTCACATGAAGTGAAAATTACTGTACATCGATTCATCAAGATACATCATTAAAGCTGTCAAACATCAAAGGCTCTCTGATCACAGCTCATTCTTGAGACACCAATAGCCTCATTTATCATATTTGTTTGAGCAAGGAAAGACAGAGTGAGGCAAGACGAGAAAGAGGGAGGAAGAGCCAGAAGAGAGCGCTGAGAGTAAAACTCAGGAAACAAAAAGGAAATAATTGTTTAAAGGAATTAAACGAATGAAATCAAAAAGAGTAACATGCATGAAATAACAGAGGGATTCAAAGAAAAGACAGAAAAAAAGCAACTGAAAAACAAAAACAGAAAAAAGGGTGCGACCAAAAAACAGTAGTAGTGTCATATGAGAAGTAATTAATAACAAGCAGGAACAGAGTTCCCTATCACCTCTGTTTGTAGTGGGACGCCACCTGGACTGAGCCCTAAACCCTGAGGCTCTACGAGAAAAGCATGCTGGTTCAGAGCTTCAAACACCTGCATGCACCAAAAATGTGCACAAACCACTATCTCTCCCTCCATCATATTATTTTTATTATCTGCATTGCTCACTCTCACCTTTATTTGACCTCACACGACATGTAGCATATCACTCACTTTAGTTTAGATTTATTAGCATTTATCATTTTATTAACATGGGGAACATTTTGGGGGGAGATTGTATTGCTAATTTCTGTCCAAATAATGCTTGTAAGAGGACATCTTTAAAGTTTATGTGGCTCGTGATCAAATGGTTTTTATATATCCCCCGGCTCTTGTATTCTCCAAATTGCTTCAATAAATAACTTGTAAGTCTAATTATGCAGCAATTAATTGCAGCCAACATGGAATGCCCATCAATCTTGTAACTTGAAAAAGTCTTTTCCAGCACAGCCTGGCAGTCCAAATAAGAAATTTGATTAGATTTTGCAAGCACGTATGGGATTGTGTCTGTGTGCCAGTTTGTCATTATGTGTGCATGTCAGTGTGACTGTGTGCGTGTGTATGTGTGCGTGAACATGTGCGAGTGCCCGTGGAGGTTACAGCCAGATCACAGAAGAGAGAGCTCCATCCCAGCAGCTCTCCGCAGTCTGCTCTCTCTGCCGTCTCGTCCAGTTGCTATGGCAGCAGCGGTGAAGGCTGTATCCATGGCCAAAGGAGGAAGCTGGCATCCCCCAATAACAGACCTTCCACCCCTCCTCTCTCCCCGTCTCCCCCCGCCAGGCTCCTGACCCGCTGGTGAACCTGCCTGGGGGTCAGAGGTCAATGGCTCAGAGCTGCCGAGTGACAGTGAGGGATGATGAGGGAGAGAATGAGAAAGAGAGGAGTTACACCACACAGATGGGGAGGAGAGATGAGAAAATGAAAAGATGAGACCAAATTTGATTACTATCAAGAGGTGGGGGTGTGGGTGGCCATTCCGCATTTTAGAAAATGGCTGCTGGTTTTCGCTGTGTCTTTAAAATGGAGGTGGAATGCAGATTGGGTTGACATTTTTTTTTTGTTGTTGTTCCGTAATTTTTGTATTGTGTGTTTTCCTATTTGTGCGTACGGGTGCGTGCTGAGCTGAGGGGGTGTAAGGGGCAGGGGACAAAGGAAGGAGGCAGTCTGAGGCAGGGGGGTGAAGATGGATTCTCAATCACTTCCACTTTTTTGTTTATTGATTCTGTGCGTGTGCGTTGGGGTCACAAGAGAAAGTGTTTCTCTCCTTGACTGTGTACCATCTGGGGAGAGTAAAGGTATGTGTAAAGGGAGTTATCTGTGTGTTTAGCATGTAGTCAAAGGGGTTGATATGGTCGAAGAAGGGGGGGGTCAAGTGAGTTGACCCCTGACCTCTCTGCCTCTGAGAGGTCAGACAGTCTTAGGTTAGCTCAGAACACAACTTCCTCACCTTTGAGATTTGTGTGCTTTCATACCTAGGGGCCTGTAAAAGTATGCAGTTGTTCATCAGCATTTGTCAGTCGCAATTTCCCAAAGCAAAGATTTGACATCTGTGCATTTTTCCACTGAACAATAAAATGTGGCTTTAATTTAGTCGAGTTTACCTGCACGTGTGTGCGGTAGAGTGATTTTCAAATATTATTCCATTTCAGCGTGCATGGACTTAAACAGCTGGTTTGGTGAAGTCTTTAAAGGAGTAATCAAGAAAAGAAAATGATCCATAGGGAGTGTAGAGCCAGGAAGAATGAGGCAGAGGAGATGACCCCCACTCCCCCTTCAGACACACACCACCACCTGCAATGTTACAACCTGTGATAATACATTATCATCAACCCTGCTGCCAATATGAACCAGGAAATCACCCACCACCACCTCTACGGTGGCTCCTTTGAATACCGTGAGGCTAACATTACCCCCTAGTGGCTAATGTTTGCAACTGCACCCTGAAACTCATGGGTATGAGTGAATGTCAACAGCCAACCATACAATCAATCTCCATCCGCAACACTCTGTGGTCCATACAGTATGGAAGAGAGCCTCGAAAACTCTGCCTTTCCATCTGATACACGCAATATGTCAGCGCTATCAGACGTAACTATATAATTTCCGTCCATCTTTGTCATTATCATTGGCTGGTGTGGAGTGCAGGAGCCAGTCAGTTAGGACTGTCAACCAAAGACCCACACAGTAGCCGAGAGTGCAGAGCAGAGAGTGTTTGCTTTCTACACACACACACAGACAAACACACACATACAGACTCACGCTCAGGGCGCTATGCAGACACTTCACGCAGCCTCTCTCTCTCTCTCCCTCTCTCTCTCTCTCTCCCTCTCTCTCTCTGCTGCATTCTTTATGGTTTTTTTTCTGCGTGTTCTCCAGATGTCGTGTCCTCTTCGTCACCCCGTTCCTTCGCTCCGCTCCGCTCGGTTCCCCCGCCCGGAGACTTGTCACAGCCCCTAACCGCATCAGGAGCACTGCTAGATTGGATATACATGATCTGTCCATCCATCAATGGAGAGAGGGAGAGAGAAAGAAATGGTTGTCTATCAGTGAGGAGTGAGATAGAGATGCGGGGAGAGGGCGAAAAATTGGGATGGAAAGTCATTTGCAAGCACCAACAACACACAGGGAAGAATATATTTAAAGTCAGACACAGACATATTAAAAATCATACTCTTACACAGCAGGTTTATAGATGAACAAACAGTGCTCTACATGCAGTTTGATCAATGTTTCTCGTCACTGGCCAATAATGAGATTAGTGATAATTTACTTCCGTGGACAAGAGGACTCCCTGGCAGATCTGTGTTGCCACAATGCTGTGCACACTCTGTGAAAAGTGAAAGATAGTTTCAGACTTCATCTATGTGTCTCTGTCCCTCTCATCATCTGTCTCGCGCTGTAGGTTTAACTGGTGATGCTGAATCACCTCTCCATTTTTCCTCCCTCTCCATTCTGTGAACTGAATGAGCTGGAACACGTGTGTTATGGGCCCTGTAAAATGTGTTACAACGTGGGCACACACAGTCCAAACCTCTGGGAGCTGAGCTAACACTTGGCTCAATACGCATTTTTATCTGCAGGTGTTCCAGTCTGGCAAGATTATTTCCTGTTGCAGCCCATGTTAATCAAGATTTCGCGTAGAAATGTGTCTCGTGTAATAATGTTTGACATATTATATATTGAAGATTTAATTTTAAAGTGTGATATTATATGTGATTGTGGTGTATTAAGGGTTTCCACAGCTAATACCAATATTTATGAGAACAATAATTATGGAGATGCTACCATGTCATCAGTAAGAGTGTGGTTTCAAATGACAGCAATTGTTTTCTTCAGCTGTCAAATAAATAAATCTAATTGCAAAACACAACATCGCACTGCAATAAAAAACTCCTCCAACCATTTCTACTTGTGATATTGCTTCTTATAGCTACAGACAGTGTACTGTCATATATTTGTTTGATGTTGAATATACAGTATGAGGAGGGTTCAATCTGAGGTTGCCCTAACACTCCATCGTTTTATCTTGTGATATTCATCTATGTCTGCTCTTCTATCTTTTCCATTTTCCAGGTGATGCGGTATCACGAGCACATCTGTACATCTCCTCCTTCTCCCCTCCGTCTCCATCTTGCTCTCCCTTTTCTCTCAATCTCCTTCCCTCTCTCCTCTCCCTCTGTTTTTCCTCCCACCTGCCCTCTCCTATCTCTCCTTCCATTTTCATACTGACTCCCCCCACGCCTCTCTCTCTCCCTCTCCCTCCATCCCTCTCTTTCTGTCCCCTCTCTCCTCTCTCTCTCCTCTCTCCCTCTCTCTGCTGTGCTCTGATGAATTGCCTTCCCCTCCCGGTGAACTCGACCGATAATCCTGGGGAAGCAGTAAAAGATCATCGATCAGCCCTGCAGACAGGCCCACAAGCCACAGCACAGGAACAACACGCTAACAACAAGCCTCTGCACTTGGCTCCTAGTGTATGTATATATGTGCACGTATGCACGAGCATGCACGCGCGCGCGTGTGTGCATGAGCACGTGTTTGTGTACATGCGTTTGCACACTTACTCGAGACCAGAGATGGTCTTATTAGTCTGTTTGTTAGTATGTTAATTCACACATGCGAGGCGCACACATTAGTTGAGCGCTGACTCTGTCACTGCTGGTTGTGTTTCATGTGCTATGTTTAGCTGCATGTGTCGCCGGCATGCTTAGCATACACTGAAGAGTTCCCTCTGTGCTCTCATCCTGCTTCCTCACGTGATCCGCCCTCCTGCTGTGTGTCATCCACTTGGAATGTGTGCGTACACTGTATGTGCTAACGTGCATGTCTATGTGCATACGTGTATGCGTTTGCCTCTTGCTTGTCAGCATGTGTGTATAGTATTTGTATATGTATGCAGCACACACAGAGGCCATAAATCATGTGGCATTCTCCAGGCCCATCCTGAAGGAGAAGGGTAGAGAATGCACATGATCTTGGGCAAAGCTTGATGGCTATGAAATTGACCAATTGATTGATTGAAACAATTAATTTTGCACCATGCTTTTATGACTGAGAAGCCAAGCGATCATCAGTTTGCAACAACCATGTGAAGACAGCTGGATTGTTTTATAATTTTCACTGAAACATAGCAAAGGACTTAGCTGCCCCAGGCTTAGGATAATAATAAGCTACCAGCTATTGGTTTAAGTTATATGACATGATATGATAGCTTGGATGTGTGCAAAGTCATGTATGGAGTCCATTTGTCTTCATCCTCCATTTTGCACACAAAAATAAGCCAGCTTGAGCGATTCAAGCACGAGGCAGCCAATGGTCATTATTCTATCCCCTTAAATATGACAAATGGAGGACTGCTTCAATTGAATCTCATTCTTTACATGCCATATTACAACGCACTGCTGTTCGCCAATGTGGAGGAGCTTGACCATAAAAAGCCAGTTGCTTGGAAAATAAATATCCACTTTGACAACCGGTGAACTGCTTTTCATTGAGGAGACTCACCATTCATACTTTATCTCCCTTTTTATTTTGGAACTGTTTGTGAGTTGTCCTCCAGTGCCTTTCTCTCTGCTGCCTTTGTTCCTAATGTACTGGCAAGGCGGACTTCATTACGCCCTGTATGCGGCAAACACATTTATGTCCTATTTTGATTTTTCCTATTTCATTTTGCCGTGATACGCCACAGCACTGCCACCAAAGCGGAAAATAAAGTCCCCATCAGGCTTGAAGCCATGTGCTATTTGTGAGTAAGGTGACACCTTGTGGTTAAAGGGGGGAACTGCAGCACCATCTGAAATCCAGCATACACAAAAGGAGGTGCCAGCTGACAGTACAGTGCAACTTGTTCCCACCAGAGAAGCAACTAGCAATTATCATCTAGTTTTAACTCGGAGAATGGGCTCCAAATGTAGAACATGAGCAAGACACGCAAACCCCACCACAAACCTCAAAGGACACCTGCAACAGGTATCTGAGGAATTTCACAAGTATGAGAAGGTGTTTCGGGCCATGATTCTTCCAATACTTGGGGAATGACTTAATGTGAGGGTGTGTGTGAAGGTACGTGTGTCCCTGTGTGTTTTCCTGACAGTGAAACGCCACCACGGACATTGACAGATCGCAGGGGAATGTTCAATTGCAGGTTGTTGCGTCCTGCTGTCATTGGACTCATCTGTCACAGGGCAAGGCTAGCTGGGAGGCAGGAGGAGGCAGGAGTGAGGGGCGTCACTCCTCCCATAGATGGTGATCACACCGGAGCTCCTGCCAAGCAGGCTGCTGGCCCTGTCTTGCTCCTGTGGTCCTTTGGAATTCTTCTCTTTTACAGTTCCAGGGCAATAATATTACAGCTTTGATACTGCTGCAGAAAGCAGTATGAAGCAGAGGGATTTTCCCACTAGAATACACTACAGCTCTGTGACTCTATCTCTCCATCTTTTGGCTACAGTGCTGTGTTGACTGCACCGAATCTTTGTTGAGATTAATTTGGCAGCTTGGGTGATTATTTTGGCTGGATGATGAGACATTTCTCGTTACAAATGCCACACACAGATGCTCTGTTTCAGAGATGAGTCGATACAAAGCCCTGCAGGAACATAACTGATCTGACCTGCTTTCTCTCTTTCCCTGCAAGTCTGCCATTCCCACCTTGCACTGCAATAACCTTTCTTGTGTCTTCCCCACTTAACCCATTACTTCCTCATCCTTCCTTTGTTTCTTCTTCCTGTAAATAATCTGTTGTTGTTATACTGGAGCGAAGCTGAACTTTCACATGTGCACCCTCTACAGTCAAGGATGGGAAGTGGCTTTGTTTTGAGAAAAGATACAAACAGGAAGGCCAATTACAGCCCAGCAGTCATCTATCTGTCAACCATTTGACAGGAACATAGCACAGCCAAATATATGGCTCCCTCATAAATCACAGCATCTCACTCTAACTAGCTTGTCTTGTGTGAGTAATTAGTAGAATCATGCAGAAGCATTTCGGCGTCCCAAAATACCATTAGATCATTTTACTTTTGATTTTCAGTCACTTTTCTCCAAAACCCACACACTGAAATAGCCAAATGTTCCTGAAAATGATATGCATAAAACTGATTTAGGAGGCACTCAGGAAATCGATCATGCAACAGAATCGTTTAATGTTTAAGGAAGGGCCTTATGATTTGTGGATGTTGAAACAGAGTTCATATTCCACATTTAAAGATTAAAAAGAGGACCTTGTATTTTCATAGCGAGCCCTAACCGCCTTGTACCCCCTTGCAGCAGTCCCACCCTGAGAGCTCCATTGCTATTGCAGATGCTTTATGACGGGCAATTTAGCTTCAGCTGCTATCTGAGCCATCTCAGGAATGGACGCGCTTAGAATCAAGTGCAATAAAGCAGAGAGGGAAGTGGAGAAAAAAGAAGGGGGGAAGAGAGAAAATAAAGAGAGACAACAAGCTCGTCTGGACAACCCCTCTGGACAAAAGGTTTGGGGGTAGGGTCTCTGGTGGACACACACACAGACACTGATTTCCCAGGCACTCGGCTAGACAAGGAAGTGGCATACCTGTTTGTTTTCACAGGAGTTTCAAACAAGGCCAAGCGTGTGTGAGTGAATGTATGCACACACGCTGGCTTTTTCTGTGCATATATATAATGTCCACAGTTTTTTTTAGATCTATACATTTGTGTGTGTGTGTGTGTGTGTGTGTGTGTGTGTGTGTGTGTGTGTGTGTGCGCGTGTGTGCATGTGCGTGCGAAACATTTGGTCCTCCACACCGGCTTGGCTTTGTTGAGTCTGCTGAGCTCCAGGAAATCTCCTGAGACAGGGAGACAGATTTACACCCTTCCCCCTGAGAAGGCTTTACAGCCTGGGACCCAGCAGAGCAATGGAAGGGCCAAGAGCGCCAAGTGAAGAGCAGGGTGATGAGACAGAGAGGGAGAGGAGAGGAAAGAAGGGAAGGATAAAGGCAGAGAGGACGGATGAAATATGGCAGAGATCGGGAGGGTGGTGGGGGGCTGTGATATCGATGGAATGCAACATGGCCGCTGTTTGCTTGCCGCCCTTCGCCTCTGCTCACTCACATACACTTCTTCTCTTGTACGTTGTGTCTCTCACTCTCAATTTATCCCTACTGCTCCTACGCACACACATGCATAGACACACATGCACAAAGAAAGGCCATAAATCTGCCAGTGAGTGCTGCTGGGATAGAGACACCTAAGACAGGCCTATGCTGTGTTTGGAGAGAATGCAGATGTACCTGCCTCCAGCACATCATCCTCTGTCCCTCTTCCTCTTCTTCATTCTCCTCTTCTCCGCCCCTTCATTTTATCCTCTCGATCTCTCTCCAGAGTTTTCTGTCTCATGTTCTTAACCCCTTTCAACCTTAACTCAGCTCATCTCTCCTCCACTCTCCACTCCCTTTTCCCTTTGGTCTCACTTTAAGGACTGACGTTCTCCCACTTGGGGTGAACAAAACGCTCCAGCAGAGTCCCATGCCATTGTTGTGCTGAGCCAGAGGACAGACAATAGGGCAAACAGAAGGGGAGATACGGCTCACACTATAGCCGGCACCTTGTAGGGGGATAATGGTAACAAATACAGGGTCTATGCAACCTGTTTGCTGCAGTTCCCCTGTCTGAGAGCCAGTATCCATCATCCAGTGACAGGTCTAACTACCTGCTGAGTGATACCTGATGTCTTCAGATGGGCTACATTCACAGCTAACCACCTCTACATGATATGTCTGGGATAAAGACAGACAGGGACATCACAAAAGAAACAGGAAAAGTCTTGAGTAGGTTTCATATTTGCTCATAATGTAGAATGGTGACGGCAGGTGTAGGTATTGAGGGGATCTATAAAAAGCATCTTTGTAAGTCAGACAGCATAATAACTATAACTATGGCTAGTGTTTCAACCCATCTGTATTGGCTGTGATGGCCTCCAGACAAAACAGACCTACAAACCTATGCACATGCCCCCCATATTCACAACAAAGCATTAACACCTATGCCTTGACATTATCACAACCTGGCTTCGCATAGTCTCCAAGCAAAAACAAGGCCTCAAACACAGGCTCACACGCGTAAACACACACCGTCCAAACAGACATGGCCTGTATGACCTGATTTACAGCGAAGTAAACGCTTTAAGCCGCACATCTCACTCCAACACCTAAACACCTGACAGGCCTCTCATAAATAAGGCTGGCCAGCAACTCCCACATAATTTACACCTTGGCTATCTCCTAAGCTAACATGTAACAGGTCTCCACTCCATATTTCACCACCCAGAGCTCACCACTCACTGGAAAAGATAGACGTGCAAAAGTTAGTCTAGAAGAAGGGGTCAGGGGAACTTCAAAAGCTTAAGAGAAAGGTCTGGATTTTGGGGATGTAGTGTGGGGATTGAAGCTCTCTGGGCCTGGAATGATGTGTGTGCATGTGTGTGTAGTGAGCGGGGGGGTGGGGGGCGTGCATGTGAATGACCCTGGCCTGGGGCGTAGCCTAGCTTAGCTTAGCCACAGCCCAGCTCAGATCAAGGCCCACAGCCAGGAGTTCCACTTCTACGTCTGCCATAAATCGTCCTGCCTTTGTCTGTTCTCTCTTTCACTGGCTGAAACTTATCCTCTTCCATTAAGAGTGATGGATCAGCACCTCTCAGGGCGTAAGAGACTCTGAGGTTACAGGTCTTACAAAAATTGTACTCTACACTACAAATGTGAAAGAAATATACACACAGGCATACATCCACATACACCCTTAACATGCAACATGAGACATGAAATAAATTTCAAGGCAGGGAGGAAGAAAACAAAGGAAAAAAATGAGTTGTTTGATGTTAAAATAATTTCATAGCAGCTGATATGTATCTGCAATAGTAATTCTTTCTAGAAAGGATGAGAACAATGATGTATCTTTTTAGTGTTGTTAGTTGCAGACTAATGGTTTTTAATTGTCAGGGACCTCCCTTGGATTTAGCAGCATCTGTGCTCCCTCTGGTGGCCGCTGTCATCCATGACCACTTGATATGTTTAGTCAAAGTTGAGCCTTTTACAACTCTTTGTTCATTTGGTCTTGAACAACAATATTTTTTAATGTACTACGAAATAACTTTCAGTGTCATGCCTACATGTAATATCACAGTAAGCATAAAAATAACCTGAATGTTTTTTTTTGTAATTAGCACTGATTTTAAATTATAGACTGCTGTTAAAATAACAACCATGATAGCGTCAGGTAAAACGAACACAAACCAACAGTGTTTTCTTTTTTCCAATGAAAGGACTTGGCTGTAGGTTGAAGTCTGCTTTTCCCACGGCATGAAAGAGATAATAGTTTGGCAAGAGATATTACAAAACTCCTCTACACGTTACAACAACGACCTGCAATCAGCAGCTGTGCCGTGTCTGTCTGTGTGTGTGTGTGTGTGTGTATTTACTTTACAGTAGATTTAGCAGTGGATGTTTGTGCTGTTTGTAAACTGTTAAAATTACAGTTGTTGAAAAGATTGATCTCTTTATTATCATTGCAGAATATTTAAGATGTCAAAATCATTCTTATACAATGGCGTATTCTGTCATCAAAATAAAGAAGACCTTGCCCAGAAATTAGGATTCTGCAAAAAGCCTGAAGTAGGATTAGTTATAAACCTTAGGCTATATCTGCAAATAAATACAAATGGAGTAAGCTCTAGCCAGATTTAAACAACAGAAGCACATCAATTTTATAATACACAATATTATTTGAGGACTAGAGTTGTTTCCCCAGGATGCAGCTGCAGGCAGGCTGGCTGAGTGATGTTGCCCTCAGGTGGTGAGAGTGGAAAACAGCATCAGTGGATGTGAAGTCCATCAGCCAGCTGAAGGATTCACTACGGATGCTTTCATCTGCTCGCTTCTATAGTACCCCATTCGCGTTTGAATGAATCGTGTTTTTGATTTAGATTGTGTGCGTGTGGTTGCATGTGTGTGTGTGTGTGTGTGTGTGTGTTGAGTGGCGTTTGTGTGCTGCGCATGCGTAGTGACCGGATGAGCAGTGGCCTTTGTCTAGGAATGCTGGCTTCATGCGCTTGCGCGTTGCTCCGCCGGACAGAGGAGGCACATAAAGCCTGGTAAATTGCACCAGGGCAATAAAATGGCAATAAAATGACAACAACAGTGCATTAATCCATCACCAGGGAGCGCTGAAGGTACTGTAAAGAGCTCTGGCTGGAGTCGGGAATGATTTCTAGGGTTTATCAGCTCAGCGGCTGCAGCGCGCATTCAGCATGCCAGGGGGCAGTGAGGAGCTGGGGAGGGCTCAGACTCTCCCTCCCCGTAGACTAGGCTCATATTAATATCAGGCAGGTAAGAAACAGTCATTAAAAAAAAGATGCAGCAACTTTATATTGAGTGGTCCAGCTTCTTTTAATTAGAAGAGAGAATTAATAAAATGAAGAAATGGAGCTTTGAACTAGCAGGGGGTTGATGGAAATCCCCAGCTCTTTGCCTCTTTTAGCTTAGCCTTATTTGGAGCAGTATTTTCCATGACATGTTCTCACAAGGAGGCAGAGCTTTACTGTTGCAGCGGTACAGCCCCTCCAGCCTGCAAGCCTCCCCTCCGGCTCCCTGTGGCTCCTGGAGAAAGAGAGCTTTATTCAGGAGCACCTGGATTTATGTGGGGGAACCAGAAGCAGCAGGTGATGGAAACTGCTGGCCCAATAGGCTGGCTGTGGCCAGGGGGTTCTGGCAAAGTAGTAAGTGGACCCAGTGGGTCACACTGTCATTTCCTGTTTCTCTACCCTTTTACTCTCTTTTTACCGTCTTTCTACCCCAGCCTGCCTTCATCTACTGCCCCTGCCTTCCTGCCAGAATCACTTCCTCCAATAGGAAACAGATGAGTAGCTCCGAGTCTGAGGTGGCCGTGCTTTGCCCTTCCCATCATCAAGGCAACACATCTGACATACATTTTCACATACTTGGGGCTAAAATATGCCTTTTAAAGATGTCATTTTGAAGTAATGCAGCTTTGCTAACAAAAAATTATCAAAGGTCATTTTTTTGGCCTGTTAACAACTACACGAAACTCATTTTTAACAAGATTGTTGATGCTGCCTAAAGGGGAAACTGTTCTCTTCAGGTTTCAACTTGGAAATGCAAGCACTGGCTGTCTGGCTTACCACTGACAATTAGACTTTGATTTTGCGCCTGCATCTCTACGCATTTCACTGCTGCCATGACAACAGATTTGAGAACACACACAGGATAACCTTTTAGAGAGAGTCTGTGGTGTAAACATTTAGACCTCCAGATGAAACCACCAGCCGGTTTGCCGTCAGCTATTCCACAGAAACAGCATTCTAAACTGAACCAGGTGTGTACATGCCACAGTGGAGAGGTCAAAAGTGGAAACACATGATCCACCCTTTCTTCTTCTTCTTCTTCCTGCTCTTCTTCCTCTAATAACCCTTGCCTGGTATAAAAATGCTCTGTGCTAAAAATGTATCATTAAACCTTTTAATGTTACATAAGCATTGTTGGACCGTTTGCATTGTTCTGTTCATGGCAAACAGATTTCAAACCAGGCAACACAGGCGCAGTTCAATTAGTAAGAGGAGGTGAGGGGGGTTAGACAAATGGACAGTCAGGTAAAGTGGGGGACAGACAGCAGAGAGCAGAGGGATAAAAGTAGGAGGTGTCTATGTTGTGGAAAGACATCTGTTTGGTCTGCTCTGCTTCCCAGATTCTCTCACGTTTACTGGACCTCCGCCACGCTGCTTTGCCTGGGTTTATTCCTGGCCAGCAGTTGAAATGAAGGACTCAATGTTTAGACATAAGCTGTTTGGATAAATCGGCTCGTATGTGTTACAGATCCTGTAAGTAAAGCCCTGTATCACTCCGCGCCTTCAGATGTATGACACCTACGACACGTTATATTTCACAGCAATTCTACCATGAATCAGCACCACAGACCATCCTCCTCTATTTCACTAAGTTTTATTACAAATGTGTTTACTGCTAATCAGTGTAATGGACTGGACTGTGAGCACTTGAATGTGTGTTTAACGTATATATATCCTGTGGGCCCCGGGAGATGACAGGGCCCTTACAAGGATGGTGGTTGTAATATTGAATTATAAAACCTGTTCAAGAACCTGTCAAGAGCCCCTTTATCCTGTGTGGAGTAACATCTATGCCTTCTTTTATGTGTTAGATTTGTTATGCAACGAGGCTTTATAAAGTATTTATCAAGGCTTTATAAGCCACTAAAATTATAATCAGTCCAGGAGCCACCTCCAGCGGCAGACCAGCCCATGTTGTTGAAAGCACTCTATTCTGAGGCCTGGGCGAGCCTTGCAGCATTTTAAGTTCTGCCAGAACTATTCCTTGTGGATCAGTTAATATGAACTTCAACATCTCCTGTTGAAATAAATACCTTCCCCAGAAAATCCTGGGGATTTCATGGCTTCTCTGAACTCTAAGCCTTGATGGAAATAGAAAGAACTGAAACTTCTTGTTCATTTGACATTCTATGATTAAAATGTAAGATGTGTAGAGTTCTGCAGACAGATGTGATTTTTCCCCTACTCTGCCAAAATGAGACTGTCGCAGCTGGACTCTTCTCACTCGGTTATAAGCCTTGCATATTGGACCTCAAGCGTATAATACTTCACATTCATATACAGTGTAACATTAGATAGTTTATGGCGCTGTATTATGTCGAGGCTGGCTATGGCTGGGAGCAGAGGCAGGAGAATGTTGTGGTCAGCGGTGGGTCAAAGACTGTCAGGGCTCAGGGCTGGCAGAAAGCCAGCCTCTGTACGTGTCTGCTCTGAATGTTAATGGATTAACGCTCGCCACACATACAGCTAGACTGGGAAACTCAAGATGACTTTTAACGTGAAAGGCCGCCAATAAGTCGCCATCATAAATTCAGGGACACATGCTGTCTGTAGCAGCGCGGCAGTCAGGCGTGTTTCCTCCGGGAGGCCAGGGCTGAGGGACTGTGTGATGGAGAATGGGGGAGCAGGTGGGCTCTGCGTTGGCTGACCTTGCCTCTCAAGCCCCACAAGATATGATCAGAGCATGCTGGCAGCTGTGGCCTTGCCTAAATAATACCCAAGGTATCATGTAGAGCAGGTACACAAACACAGTTTTCCATTTACAGACTACTGTACTAGTTTTACTGTCACTTCACCCTCACTCACTTGTACTCTGGATACAGTGTTTTAAATTCAGACCCTGCTGATTTTGCATTTTCCACCACAAGAGAAACCCATTCTGTTACATATTTTTTCTCCTAATTGCTTTGAGAAAGTAACTTAGGCTTGTCTAATGTGAATTTCCACATGGCAAAGAGAGCTGCAATTGTAGTGCACAGACGCTGTTCAGCGACAGCCCCAATCACTGTGTGTAATTTAGCAGCAGGGGACAATGAGCTAATCTTGCAGGAGAGCATATACTCCCAATTTAAAATCAATCAAGATGCTTTTGGTTTTTAGGGCCTCTACTTGAGCTGTGCTGTAAATAAGCGTTAGGTTCGAAGCGCACAATTGTTGTCTGCCTGTGTGGGGGGTCATTTGAAATCCACTGATGGATTCACAGCACATTTCACTGCAAAGTTTCACACACATTTTGACACTAATATACCCCATTTTTCCTAATCATTTTGCTGCTGCACTGCAAGTAATTAGGTATAATTATGTCAGTGGATGATGTCTAGCCATTTACAGTATTGAAGAACTGACTTACAAGCAATCATTAGCAGCAGCATGGTTTTAAATACTTGAAAGAAAAACAAGTGACATATGTAGGAACAGGAAAGTTATGGTGTGGGAATTTGTAATCTAGTTATCCTATTCCAGTGAATAAAACACTGTTCTGTGGTCTCCTATGATTTTCTGTCTCCAATCACAGAGGACTTACTTAATGCCTTCAATCTTTTCTGCTCTCTCTCTCTCCTCTCTGCAAATTAATTTATGGTCTAATTACAGGACAAGCCTCCAGATATGAAGGAACACAAATCACTGGTCCTTACCAGATGGCAGAAAAACGGCACAGGATAATTGAAAATCTAGAAGTGGATCAATATTTAGAAGCCCAAGGTTACATGAAGTATGACAATACTATTAACATGGAAATATGATACATTACATCCACAGGCAAATTGGCTTCTGTTATTTGATGGTGAATGGGCACTGAATGAAATGCTTCAAGTGCTGGCTTCTCGAAAACAAAGATACCATACTAGCTTTAAACTATCACGAGTTAACTACTCCCATACAACCCTCGATGATCAAAACTGTAATGTTGCAGTCTCATGTGCAAGCATTCATCCATATGTGCCCATTTTCACGCATGCATACTGTTGGCCAGTGGTGTGTGGATCAGGTCTGGAGGTCTCCGTTCCAACAGAATGTACCATGAAGGCTCAAAGCCTCACCATATCACACACTACCTCTGGGCCACCCCACCCTTCTCTAGCATTTACCTCTGGCCTGTTAAAAATGATATCAGCTCATGGAGGGCAAGCATTAGCATTTGCATTTTATTGGAAGCACAGAGATTTAGAGCAGAGGATATATCAGCTCTGAGCAGACAGAATTAGTTAACAATGCATTACCTGCCTTTTATGGCAGCTATAACTCTTTCCCCTGGTGGGGAGAGGAGATGAAGGGAGGAGTGGGGGGGTGAAGGGGAAACACAGCCAGCAGAGGGTTGGCGGTGAGCACCGTGGCGCAGTAGAGGGGGCATTTAGAAAGAAGAAGCTTTGTCTGTGGTGTTTTACTGCACATTAAGTGTGATAGCCACCCAAATTAGAGCATCACATCGCAATCACCTTCACACAGATCAGTGCACAGTGCAGAGGGATGATGCGCCAGTCATCACTGCAGATTTTTTATCTGGTTGCAACAAGGAAATGGAGACACAGCTGTTGGGCAGCTGTGTCTACATGGCCACAGCACGAGAAAGGCCACATCAAATTACATCTGCCTTTGTGATACTCATGACTTAACAACACTTAGGGACATTTTTCACAGTTTTTCTATGCATGTTTTCTTCTATGCATGTTTTTTTTTTCTTTCATAAACAAGGTAATGGTGCATTGCGCCATGTGTTTGTGTTATCTGTATGAGTGCACATTTATTTGTTGGCTGTTTTAGTAGTATCCTTGAACAAGCTGTGTAACGCTGATGAGGCCCACTGCAGCAGTCCCTACCTTCGCCACAGCTCCCCCGACACTCATTTGGTGTAATGTGCTGCAAGATGACCCACCTCTGCCGTGGGCAGTACCCTGTGGAACTCATTTGCACTAGAAGTTACTGGTACAGGAGGGACTATGTTTGAAGTGCTGTGTATAAATAAATAAATAAATTGAAATCAAACTTATTTTAACACGATTCCCACTGAGACAAACATATGTTGCAAGACACACCTGGATAAAAAGCAGTTTTATTATTTCCAATTTAAAATACTACAAGTTACATCAAAACGTGTTAAATTTATGGATATATACAAAATATCCAATAATTTTCCAGTGTGATAATAAAAATCTATGAATGCACCATGAAAAGCAGACATTTCTTAGCTAAGCAAGACACAAACAGCTCTTTATTGACTCTGCACACAAGGGCTCATTTCTAGCATCAAACTCAAATCTGATTTTCCTCATTTAGATTTTTGGCTTTACTCTTCATGCCCATTGACCACGTACCAGATCTGTGTCTACATCTGTATTTGCCACACACATCACAGGCAGAGCTCCCATGAGTGCCACTGTGGCTTTCCCAACCAAACCTACTGGCCTGGGTTTGTCAGCAGACAGCTCCAGGCTCCATAAAACAGCCTGCTGCTCGCTCCCTTTGCCCAGCTTAATGGTCCCAGGGGCTGGAAATTTACTAGTGACCTTTGCATTCCATTTGGAGTGTAAAAGCCTTTTTGCTAGGAAAATTCCATCACTTTAGACGTAGCTGAGCAGCACTTTGTGTGTGTGTGTGTGTGTGTGTGTGTCAGAGAAAGAGAGTCACTATAAAAGGCAGCAAGAAAGAAAAAGAGGGTGGTGAGAGAAGAACAAGGATTAGACTCAACCTTAAATGCAGTATATTACTGATATTGCCTTATTCTTAATTGGCATCTATTTATTATATTAAACAAGTAATTTCAAGTTTTTTGTCATGGTGGTCAGATTGTATCAACGTGGGGACTCGTTTATTTAATTTTGAAGACTAGCTTCAGTGGAAATTGGCTGGTCTGCTCCTTCCTTGTCAGATTCCTTGAGTCACTTACAAATTGAGAAAAAAAACTTTTCCTCACATATTTCTGCATTACATATTCTGTGTATCCGGGTTGTCATTCAAACTACGTGGTCCTCACTGATTTTTTTTTATGGCTGCATCATTACATCAAATGGAAGTCGGGTGGCTTAGGGCTTTAAGGTGCCAACCATGCATGAATATAATGTCCTCAGCTTGCATCCAGGCAGGGGCCCTCGTTGAATAATACCCCTGTCTCATTCTTTCCCCTCATTTCTATGGATTAATATCTGTATTTAATTAAGGTATGAAATGGGAGCTATTATTTGAAATACTCTCTTTATCTTTATTTATGGTTTATTTTAGCGCACACACTTCAGCCTGACATACTGTGTCTGATGTGTCCGGAGACCTCACTAAAAATTTAAATAAATCTGTTTGAACATTGCATTCTTCACTGCACAGCATGAGTTTGTGGGCCTACAGGTGGGTTCAGCTGATGTTAAGAAGAGCCAAAGTAACTCAGAAGCCAATTGACGTCCTAGAGAAAGATGTGATGTTAGTCAGTAAACACGACATGAATCCAAAGAGGCATAATAATCCATAAGAAAGGACTAATTTATGGGTTGTTGTAGTGAGCAACTTTAAGAGTTTGAACTGTGAATGACTTGCATAAAATGGAGTTATGACTTTTGCATTGGTGTTGTTTAACAGCGCCATCTGGTGGGTGAGAGTTGCAGATGCTCGTGAAACATTTTCTTCAACAAAGAAAACATAAAAACAGGTCTCAATTCAACAGAGGCCGCATTAAACAGCTTTTCTCTCTTGAGACTTATGACTTATAGGTTTTTTATCATTCCCCCAGGACAGATAGTTACCCCCCCCCCAACATTAGGAAATGTCCTGATGTTAAGCTAAATTTTAGTACAGTATATTTATTACTCATTTCATCCAAAACAGTTCCCATTAAATATGTCATTATGGCATTTTTTTTTTTTCATCCTGAGGCGTAGGCTTTTGTAGTAACTTTTTCTTTCTCAGCAGAAATTGAATTCACATCCAAAACAAAAGTCAACTGACTCAACTTTAACATTGAAAATGTTTATTAAAGGGCTACTGTACACATATTTTTAACATTTAGTTGAAACAAGAAATAGTCTATTTTTTTAAAAATTCTGCACCGGCAAAAACTGAGGCCAAAACTCAAGGATCTGAAAGGACAAAATATTTTTAATGAAATTAAACAACAAAACCATAAGTGATACCAAGGGACGTGATAAATGTACTGTATGTATGACAGGGAAGAAAGCTACAACCTTTGTTCACAATGCCAATTAAAACAAAAAAAACAAACAAAAAAAAGTCTGTACAAACTAAACATTTGGTCCTAAGAGTCCATGATGGAGCACAGCAGATCAAACTACAAAACCGGCATCCATCTTGGGTATAAGATGTGACCTCTGCTTGACAGTTAGCAATATTGTCCCAGAAATTTTTAATACTCATAATCAAGAACAATCAAATTACGCATTACAATCAAACCCAGGATATGCATAATTCAATCAGAGACTGGTTTTAATTAGTTCGAATTATGATTATAAAAAAAAAAAAAAAAAAATCAACCTATCACTAGCAAGAATAACACCATTAAAACTTCAGGGTTTGTCATCATAGATTGGTCACATGGGTCAAAAGATTTTCATTTTTTAGCCACAAGGTGGCAGACCCAAGTGACTATTGGTGATGAATGCTGGTTTCATTTCATGTGGATACAGTGAAGATTGTCTAACCTGTTAACATAAGACTGGTCCAAAGATAACACTGCAGTTACAAAGAAAAAAAAAAAAAAAAGGGGGTACAAAACAGAGCAAAATTTGTTTTATTGTCCTTCTCTTGAACAGGTGATCGCATAAAGAAATAATAATAAAAAAAACATCACACAAAGTTCACATGTCAAAACTTGGAAATGAGAAAAGATAAAAATTACATTTTTAAAAAAAGAACCTAGGATACCATCACTCCGTTATAAAGACATAATTGGCCGGCGTCATCTGCAAGTTCGCAAATTGAGTAGTTATATCCTGGTAGACAAGACAAACTGAAAAATCTACAAGAGATAAAAAGTTTTTTTTAAAAAGGAAGTGATTATGCAGTCAGGAAAGTGCTGCGGTGGTTGCTTCCTGAATATCGAGACTACGGTTTTATCCTCAGTGATGTTAGTGAGTTCTTAAAGCAAAGAGGTGCACAGCTCATGGAGACTTTAGAATGGGGTTGTGTTCTTGCCGTGGGACAAGCTCGTGGTTAACGCAGCTTGTGCCACCTCTGGTTCTCAAGACTATGGTCTGAGTTTTAACAGATGGCCATGGATGCAAAATACCTTACTGACATAATCGCATCCTTTAAGCACTAAAACATGTGTTAAGACATTAAAAAAAGGTAAAGAATACAAAGACAGAACAGCAGAAACCCTCCTCAGTAGCATATCACCCATGTCCACTACAGCTTCTCCTCCTGTCGGATGGATCCTTCTCAGCATGAAGAGAACAAGACTGTGTCCGCTGTCTATGTGTCGTTGTTGGACATGGTAAAGAGGGAGGATGGGAGGTTTGGGTGTGAAAAAATATCTGACTCAAGGTAGTCCCCTGCAGTGGAGGAGGTTTCCTGTGAACCTGCTTCCTCCTGAGGTGATGCACTCACACGCTGACTGCATCCTTCTCCTTCTTGTCACTGTCTTCGTGCCAGGTGAGACGCTCCTCATAGAAGGCTATGACTATCTGTGGGCACTTATGATTGGCTTCCTTGGCAAGCACGAGATCAGCCTCATCAGAGTCTTTCCTGCAAGACATAAAGACCAAAGTTTGTCTTTAGAATTAGCTCATAACTGTGTATCTCTGCACATGCTAGATATTACACTCATAAATGTGTCATCCATCAAAGTAGGCAGATGAAGCTTGTGAATCTGCTGAGGAGCCGGACATGTTTACATTTATTTTTCTCAAACTTTATAAAAGAAAAATTAGAAATGAACAGATCACGTCTATGTTACAACTGTTGTCCTAATTTGAGCCAGCACACACCCTCGAATGGAGCTTGACCAGGCATGAGTGACGAGGTACTACACATATATCCATCTAGCTAATGTGTAATGACATAAAATTTTATGGTGTGGCTTACTGTTTGGATATGAATGGGCAGCTAGGCTATTAGTGCTGCTAATGGGTAATTTGTCAGTAGCAATCTGGCATATTGAGAGCTGCTGTTTCAAAGAATCGTGCCATTACAAGTTGCAAGCAGTAGTAGTACAGGCAACACCCACAACCAAAGGGCTGACACCTAGAAACCAGAAAAGCACCAATACTAGTTTTTTCCCCAGGAGAGATACGAATGTCAAGTACCTTATTAAGCGGAAATACCATGCAGAGTACTTATGAGCCCTTCATGCCGTTATCAGTACCAGAACGAAAGTATCCGCTAATTACCCTGCTCATACAGGAGACCATCTTTCACAGCCACACATCTGCATTGGTTTCAGTGCAGCAGATTAAGTCCCTGCCTATCTACCATAAAAGTCCCAAACATGCAGAAAGAAGATACTGCATCTGCATATAGATAGTCATCTTTTTTTAATTTTTTTTTATTATTATTGTTTGTCTTTTTACGGTCGTTAAATTTCACATGGCAACATTGGACCAAGTACTGCATGCAAATTTTGAGATTAACATAAACAAAACTTACCACTTCATAAGAAACATTAGGTCACCACAAGAGTCAGTTGCTCCTATGATCTTCTCTGGCTCAAGTCCTCTCTCAAAGCCACGTGCAACTAGAATGTCCTCCTGAAAGATAACAGGAAGAAAAAATGCATATTAATATAAAAACGCTGGTGTAAACCATCAGCTGTAAGACTGTAGACTAACTACATTTAGATATACTAAAAAAACAAAAAACAAAGTATGATTAAACATACATGCATTAAAATAAATTTGACAGGTAGTTGATTTTATGGGCTTTTTAAAAGAGAATGAACTTTTATTAATGACTTACCAATAGTAAAGTCAATTGATCAACATTAAATATTCCATTGAAGCCCCAAACCAGCTGATTCAAAATGTTCATTGTATGCCAAATAAAACCGGCAAATGTTTTAGTAAAGCAATGAAAAAAAAAATTTAAAAAAACGCTGTATCCTTTCAAAATCCTCTCTTATCAGATCAGGCACCCATCAAATATTAATTATCATACAAATGAGTTTTTAAAAATCACCCAAGAGTGGAAAGCTATGTTTCAGTCACCACTGTGCAGCACACAAAGCTTGAAAAACAGGTGTCAACCTAACACATGCAAATCATCTACAACATCTAAATAATAGCCCATACACTGCACACTACTGATGTATGCAGATTATGTTGACACATTCTGTACTGATCAGATAATATTGAGTTTAAACTTGACAACACTCTGCATCTAAACATATTTGAAAAGAAAATCTACTGCACCAACCTCCTTTTTCTTTTTGGGCTTACTTCCACCCTCCTCATCATCATCTGAGCTTCTCTTCTTTGAGGTACTGGAGTCTTTGGACCGCCCCAAGGAGCCTGTGCTTGATTTGCTGGCCCCGCTGCTAGGTGTGGAGCTCCCACCACTGCTGCTGCTTTTCTTGTAGGTCTTCATGAATTCTGAAATAAGCTCTGGGCAGTCCAGATTCTTCTCTGGCTCCCACGTGTTGTGCTTTCTGAGAAAGATCACATTGCAACACGTTAGTACCAACATAGCCATAATACCTGTAAGGTTAATGAACAGCACTGATTAGGCGTGGGTGACCTACTGAAATCAATATTATGGCACTACACTGGATATGTTCTATGATGTTTGTAACATTGTAATTTATCTTTGTACCGACTTTATCCATTATTTTAGTCTTTAAAGCAACAGCCCACTAAAAAGATGCAATTTTCTAAGTGTATGTAGTAGTGAACACCCCTGCCTGCTTAGCTAATGATATCCATTTTGTTTCTGTGAAAACCTCCAACACAAAATATAACCGAATGTGTGGGATATTAAATTAAACACTGTATGGCATATTGTTGCACCCAGGCAACAGAAAATTCCCCATTCCTACATGGCATCATGTTTGTAAACAACCCACTGAGGTGTGTCATGTTATCATGTAGGGATGAAGTAAAGCAGCTGTATGGTCTGGTAACTTAACAAATAAAAACTTTGTACATGGGTTATTCCAAATAAACACACCTAATCTGGAAGATCTTGGTCAGTCTTTTTATCTTACATAACCACAGAAATTCATAGAAAATGCACACTGGGACATCCTGTGTGCGAAAGCAGCATAATGAACAGTTTGGATCAATACATACATGACTTGTGTGAAACTATTAGAGTTTCCATGGTGTCTTATGGCACACATTGTTTTTAAATGAAAACCCATAATGTGTGCAGTAGAGGGTTAAACTATAGCCCATCACGGTGTTGATGATGATGAAGCTTAAATCTGTAGCGGTGTATGTGCAAATACATTTATTACACTGGCTGAAATAACTTACTCTGAGTATCCTTTCCACTTCAGGAAGAACTCAACCCTGCCTTTCACCACCCTCCTGTCCAGCACCTTCTCCACAACATATTCTTCCTCATCAGAGGATGAAGACTCCTCTTCGCGAGACTTTTTGCCCATAGCAAAGTTTGTTGCTGAACACTACGCTGTCGCAGGCCAATGGCACTTCCCTGTATAGGAAAACGATAGAGAAGCTAACGTTAAAGAGAATATTGATGATTATTTTCCCAACCTGCAGCCGATATATTCGGCCATACATATATATATATATACATAAATATATATATGTATGTTAAGCACGACGCAAATATCTATTAGTTAACGTTACTGGTCGGTGTTATACTTTAACGTGAGCCAGCGATAGCTAAATACTATCGTGCATCAACGACAGGTATCATTTAATTGTTGTTAACGTTACTCCAATCCGCAACAGGCACGACAAAAAAAGGGGCTAAACAAAGTGGCTGGCTAACGACCCCCCCAGTAACGTTAACTGTGCACCAGCTAAAATACCTGAAAGGTTAGATAGCGTTATCAGAAAACGTAATATGTGCACATAGCAATCATGATATGATGTTGTGTTTGCTAAGCTAACGTTACTAGCTAAGCAATGGGCATGAAAGGCAAACTTAGCCCGCAAGCTAACGCTCCATCAAGCTAACACTAGCTACATTTAACACCAAAACGTAAATGTATGACGATACCTGCAGAGGCATGGAGCACTCTGGTGTGCCAAATGTGAATGTAAGTATTATTTACCCTGTGGATGAGTAGACTGCCGGTGTTGACCAGTGAATCGCAGCGATAACGAGTGTCTTTTGTGGACCTGTGGTCTGCGAGGCCAACGCTGGGGCTACTTTAGCATCTAGCCTGAATCACATAAAGGTGCTGTGCGTAAAAAGCGCGCGTTAAAGGCGTACAATGAATGTACCCGCCCCGCGCTCAGCTGATGACCTATATATTTCTTGGATAGCGGGTATTCTCCCGGTGATTATAACGCACGTCTTCAAAACTTAAGGATGTCTTTACTGTAATAGATTTGCACCGAGTGTCTCAATAAAAATACACATTAGATATAAATGTATGTCAGTGAACGGTGTAGTAGTGCTGCTGTGGTTTGCACTGGGGGAAAGCACAGCTCCACCCTCAGGTCAAAAATCAGAATTATTGAGGAGTAATGATCATTTTAATGCGCTATTTATCTATGCTCTCCGTCAGTACATTCACGATCTCAACCCTGTTGTGTCCACTATATGTTTATTTATCTGGCATCACTACATAACGTTTTATCTTAGAAGTAATTATTCACATATAGCGTCCATACTCTCCGTTGTGATGCGGCAATGCACGCCCACCGTCAGGCAATTGGTCGTTTGTAGTGATTGATTGAATTGGGACCAATCAAGACTCACCAAACGGTGACGACAGACTGCAGCGGGAACTGTTGACCAATAGCCGTGCGGGAGAGGTGTAGCCCTTGCTATTTATTCTACAGTTGCCCAGCAGGCTAGGCTCGACTGACGCACATCGCCTCTGTCCGGTCCGTTTGCAAGGAGTCTTCAAGGATTCAATTACAATATGTCGAAAGACGTGAGTAGCATACGAGCATATATCATATACTTCATGTATACTGGGTGTTTAAAACCGCAGATTGTTTAAAACAGCTGCGATCACTCGATGCACGATGCAGACTGCGTTTTCATCACAACTGCCGCAGCTAGCAAGCGTTGTAAAGCCGCCATTTTATAGCAGCTGGGCCTCGTGGCCTTTTGTTCACGTCGTCTGTTATGCATGAAACTCACGAGTTTCACCGATCTTGCTGTCGGTCAATTTATGAATGGGGAAGCGTCACTACTATGGCAGACCCACGCGTTTGGTGTTTTCATAACGTTAATCGCTGCTGGAAGTCGTTAACGGCATTCCAGCGCTGCGCTAAGTTAATGGCGGCGATCTCTCATCCTCCACCCTGTCCCGGTTTTTGATGTGTGACGCATGTGGATTGACATTAGGTTCTTTGCATTGTTAATGCACGAACAGTTTCATTGTGGATGTAGTTAATGCCACCGTGTGTATTAACACCCGTGAGTGGACGCTAATGCTAGTGTCTTGCTTTGTCTATTGTGCAGGTCCCACGCGAGCCAGAGCAGCTCCGCAAGCTGTTCATTGGGGGGCTGAGCTTCGAGACCACAGATGAAAGCCTGCGGGCTCATTTTGAGCAATGGGGAGGCCTTACAGACTGTGTGGTAAGTGGGATTCACCCTTTTAGTACCGATTTATATTTGTGTGATTGGAAGAAATGGAGAATGATATATACCTTTTTTTTTTTTAGGTCATGAGGGATCCCAACACCAAGAGATCCAGGGGCTTTGGTTTTGTTACGTATTCATCAGTACAAGAGGTTGATGCTGCCATGTCTGCCCGCCCCCACAAGGTTGATGGAAGAGTTGTTGAACCTAAGCGTGCTGTTTCTAGAGAGGTATGTTGACGTTATACTTTGGAAACGACGTTCATGTAAGGACAGGGCATGTATAGTTGCTACAGCAAATGTTTTTGCTTGCAGGACTCAAACCGGCCAGGTGCCCACGTAACTGTTAAAAAGATCTTTGTTGGAGGAATCAAGGAAGATACAGAGGAGTCTCACCTGCGAGATTACTTCCAGCAGTTTGGCAAAATTGAGGTTATTGATATCATGACTGATCGCAACACTGGAAAGAAGAGGGGCTTTGCCTTCGTGACCTTTGACGACCATGATTCAGTCGACAGGATTGTCAGTAAGTACGAATTTCAGTTGCAGATTTGACTGATTTATAGCTGTCTTGAGTACATTACTTACTCAGTACCTTTTTTTTCACCCCACAGTCCAGAAGTACCACACAATCAACTCACACAACTGCGAAGTGAGGAAGGCCCTCACAAGGCAGGAAATGCAGACTTCGGGTATGGGAATGAGAGGTCGGCTCCTTATTTGTTTGAGCAAGCCCCGATTATGCAACAAACACAGCTCATGTTGGCTCAGTTGACAGTCCTGCAAAGCTAATGTGTGTGTTTTCTGTTTAGGTCGCAGCAGTGGTGGAAGGCCTTATGACTACGACAGAGGCTTCAACCAAGGTAAGACTTCTTCGATGATTTATTTCTATAGACTTATACAGATCATATTCTTGTGTCTAAAACCTAACTGCACATTTGCTTCTTTAGGTGGTAGAGGAAGGTATGGAGATGGTCCTTACAACTGCAATGGAGGTGATGGTGGTGAGTAGACAATTTGCTGTGTTTTACTTTTTGTTATTTGTTTTCAAGATGGGCAGTGTACTCAAAGAATGTATGTTGTAGGTTATGGAGGAGGTCCTGGTGGTCCTGGTGGCTATAATAACGGCGGTAACCGTGGATATAACCAGGGTTACAACCAGGGTGGTGGTGGAGGCGGCGGTGGCGGCGGATATGGAGGCAATGGTTATGACAGCAATGGCTATGGTAAGTGTTCTGCCTCCCCTTGAGTAAAACTAAACTGTGCTCAAGATGTGGTTGTTTCTAAGTTATGTTGTCTGACTATAGGTAACTGCGGCGGAGGCGGTGGTGGTGGCGGAAATAACTACAACAGCATGGGCCACTACGACCCCCAGGCATCCAACTTTGGCCCAATGAAGAACAACTTTGGTGGCGGCGGTGGCAGGAACTTCGGTAAGATGAAGATACAAATGCATAAAGGATGTATACTCTTTCTCTTTGTGGTTTCTGTACACTGAGTTTTCTCATCTGCTTCTAGGTGGCTATGGAAATGGCTCCAACAGTGGTGGATATGGCCGTCCCGGACGATTTTGAAATGTG
Organism: Sciaenops ocellatus; assembly: GCA_033000465.1. Lineage (NCBI taxonomy): Eukaryota > Metazoa > Chordata > Actinopteri > Sciaenidae > Sciaenops > Sciaenops ocellatus. The sequence goes on along the minus strand of CP136883.1, from coordinate 13,954,218 downwards.
AAGTGGTAAGCGTTTGAAACCATGCCTGAAGTATTTGTATCATAAAACCAGAGTATATCGTTGCAGGGACTCGTTAAGTGTAGATATCAATTTAAAAAAAAAAAAATCACTCTGGATCTCAGGTCATACAAAGTCAGTGCACAGTTAACAATGTTGTTCCGTATTGTTCAACAGGACTGAGTACTTAGGAGAGGAGAGCAAGGAGAGGAGAGCAAGCGAAGTGACAGGGCAGCTGTGACAGGGCAGCTGCAGGTTTACCTCCTAAATCTGCTCAGCCAAACAGTTGTGGCAGGTTACAGCTGCTGCAAGAAGAGATGTACAGTAGATAAATCATGGAGGGTCTTCATTTAAACGTTGTGTTTTTTTCATCGAACTGTGTTTCTGGAAACTAAGCATTCCAATGAGGTTTTATGTAGATTTTTCTTTAAGTCTGGTTTTTATTTGTAACTGCACCCAATCAAGCTGAAATAAACCATCATTCAGTTTTTTTTAAAAAGTCTCGTTAGCCTCTTCAGTGGTTTGGGAAAGGGAGGGTTGACTGTTAGATGCTGCACAAAGTGGGGGTGAAAGCCACATTGTACACATCACGTAAGGAGTTTGGAAAAGCACATTTCCTGAGATGTATGCGAAACACTGCACTAGTCACCACACGCTCCATAAAGTCAATGCATTTACAATACTGATTCAGGAATGAGGAGTGTACAAATACATTCATCATAAAGAGTCCATCACTTGGTACAGACTCTACCCTGAGTTCTGCAAAGATCAACTGGAGGATGCTAGCTTACATGCAAAGTCTTTGAGGCTAGCCATGGAAGCCAGCTGAGGGAGAGAAGTAGCAAAACCATCGCCAGGATCATTGAAGCAGGGGAGAGTGAGAACAGAAGCCTGAGACTAGCAGGCAACAGCTACCAAAAGGCTTAAGTGCTGTGTAGGTAAGACCAGACTTCTCAACTACTGATAGTATGTCTTGCTTATGTCATGTAGCTGGTAGTAAGTTGTTTAGCCCAGTAATGACGTAACATTTGCAAACCAGTTATATTATGACTTGCACCAATGTTGACTGGTAAACTTGGCCTCCTAATTGTGCATTGAGGCCCTACAACATATTGCATGCTGTGAACAGAAATGAAGACACATTTTCTTCTTTTTTTTGAAAGATTACATTTTACTTATTTGGGTTTTTCGCTTCTAGGAAACCCCACGTGGACCCCAAAACCTGACTTCATTTCAGTGACAATGGCTAAATCAGGTACAAATCATCAAAGCCTTACACATATCATTCATTCTTCTTTCTCCTCTTTATTAAACTTGATTCTGTTTTCACAGGTTTGCTGAAACGATCATGCTGGTGCTGAAGACTTTATATATATATTTTTAAACCTATCTGAAGACTGCTGTGCAGTGTTTTTACTTTTTTAAATAAAGTATTTTTATAAAGCACTCTGGTGTGGTTTCAGTCAATTGTAAGCATTTATACATGTGTCTAGTTTAACATGAAGGTTAAGTCATAACCAGATGAACTAAATGTGTAACTTCAAGCCAGTTAATATACTTACAGTTGGCACAATCAAGCAATATACTGTCTGAGTTTTGAATAATAGACTATTCCCCCCCAAGTCTTCAGCATTGTTCTCTCTTTTGCATAGTTGTGTGAGGTACCAAATAAATTTTACCATCCGGTGTCTGTTGCAGAGAATAGTCATCTATTGAATATGGTTGTCCATCTTCATCTCTTAAGTGAGAGAATACCTCTGCATAGAGGTCTGTAAGGCGACATTTAATAAAAGTCAAGCTGCGCTTGAACTCGAGCCTTTCCTTTGCCAGGTGCTCTCTCTGGGCCTGCAGCTGGTTCAGTTCTCTTTCAAGGTGAATTATGCTCTCAAGCTTCCTTTTCCTGCAGTTCTGTGCTGCCACCTTGTTCTTCCCTCTCCGTCTAATGTCCCTGACCAGTGCTAGTTGAGAATCTGTCAGAGTATAATGTGTCAGAAGCTCGTTGAAGTCATCCACTGGTAGGTTGATAATCTTATCCATGGGGAAGGGGATTTTCAAAGCCATTGCACGCCGCTCATCTCTGCTAAGTGGAGCTGGAGTAGAGATGCTTCCGTGTGGTTTTGTATAGACATTGTGCTGTGAGCTCCCTCTACTGGACACTCCAGAGTCAATGTACAGGTTGCTTAGAGCAGTGGTCTGACCCAGCTGTTTGACTGACCAAGCGGTTGGGGTGTCAGGTTGTGCATGAGATGAAGTGGGTTGGGGTGAAAAATAAGACTGGCGTGCACCTGAGTGTAAATATGAATGAGAGTGACTCTGGTAGTCCATTGGGTAATGGATTTGTGCTCCTCTGGCGTGCTCATTCATGCTCTCTGGTTCCCCATCACTATATGTCATAACTGCGTCTACACTCTGGTAACCTGGTGCACCACTAACAGGATTATCTGGAGAGGCCAAAGGTGGACTAGAACCCAGAGATAGACCAGAGTCCGACTCCATATCATCAGCTGAGCGAGCGTGAGAAATTTGTCCATGTGTAGTCCACAGCATGTGTCGACTTAGGCCCTGAGAGTGACAGACATTGGCCCTCCTGTGCCCTTGACTGGTCCCTGACATGTTCATCTGTTCCCTTGGAGCCATGAGTGAGGGCTGTGTGTGAGAAGAGACAGGGAGCATTCTTTGATTGAGCTGAGATTCTGAGTGTCCGTACATTGCCTCTGCATTGCTGCCTAGACGATGACACGCAGGCACCTCTTCAGAGTAACATCCATCATAAGCCTCAGCAGTGCTTAGCTCACAAGCAGCAGCAGGAGGAGGAGGCGGCTCAGAATGGGACTGAGCCATCCCATATCCTCCCATAGGGACCATGGGTTCCATGCTTTGGTACTGTGTTGTTTCATAGGAGCCTTCACCAGGGACTTCAAACTACAGTAACAAAAACAAAAAGGGCATATCCAGGTATGACTGACAGGCATATGATTGGCGTACATGTCACATCAACAATAAAATGATTGAAGATGATTACTAAATTTACAAGACCTCTTGAGTTAATTCATGGAACAGTGTCTTTTTCACAATTCATCTGGTTCACTATAGAACACAGTTTGCCCCCACTTCAGCATGCCACCCATAGCCTATGAACAGCTCTCATAGATGTGATCAGGTTTCACCTGGAAACAGATGGCTATTGTGCAGTGCAGGGGGCCGCTAGCAACATACAGCACTTGCCCCCTCTCACAATCTCTTCATCCTGCCATCACTCAAACGGACCATTGTTGTCTTTCTCAGCTGAGTGTGTATTAGCTTTTCAACAGTTAGCAACACATGAAATATGTAAAAAAAAAATAATAAAAAAATGAAACAAATATACTTAATATGATAATTATAAATTCATGTATGAACTGAAATTTTACACTGCTGTGTTTCAAATTGTACTTTCAACGTGACACTGAAAGTTACAACCTTTGGCACTGATTAAAATCAATTGACAACATACATTAACATCTAGTGAGATTGCTATAGGCCTTGGTGATTTTGGAGTCAGACTACAATAACATCTAGTGTCCTTGCATAGTCAAATTTTGCAATGAAAACTTGATTCAACAGTGCTCTCAGTGTGTCAATGCTGAAGAGTTACCTGCAGCTCTGTGATGGCCATCAGCTCCTGCCAAGCCACATCCATCTCTGTGTCCTGAGGACCTCCATGAGACCTGACTCCAGGAAAATTAGTTGACATGGACACCCCTCCACACAACTTGCCTGGAGTGGCTAGTACCTTGAAACAGAAAAGAAAAAGTTTGCGAATGACAACATACTTTTTTAAGTGTATTTTACTTTGATTATGTGTTGTGGTTTCTGTGATAGACCTACCTCACAGGTTCTCCTCAGTGGGAGAAGACAGTTGGCCGTTGAACACATTCAGGACAGGCTCGTGCTGCAAAAAGTCAACCTGGTGGAGATGCAGAGCACCGGGTTATCTCCTATCTCGTCTCTAAACTTTGACGCACCAGAAAGAAGAAATAAACAAGACGTTTAGTCAAACCATACCATCGAACATATTTCTAATAAATACAGTGTGTTACATATCCATAGACCTGTCGATGCTACATAAATGACTGTTTGGGTGTTGTGTAGGTTCTTTGGAAAACATGAAGGGTTCAGTTGAGTTGATTTGACTCCTCCCATCAGTTGTCCCGGGGTGCAGCTATGCCAAACCCTGATAAGACAATCTGCGGGAAAACAGCGTGCTCTACAAGACAGACTGGGGCCTGATGCCTGCTTTGGAAAATTTTGCATATGTCTAACATGCCGGCAGTAATCTTTAAACCATTTTGGCAAAGCTTTAATAAAACGCATTATTTTTTAGTTTTTGCAGTCCAACTTGTATTTAATAATTTTTCAGTTCAAGGCTCACAACTATAGAAACACATTTAGAATGTAAAGTTTCCAATACACAAATAAAACTGGCTTTAAGAACAACAACAATGTGAACAAATGACTTTTGCATTGACCCTCTTGTCACATACATGTACGCATACATTTATACTATTATACTCCTGATAAACTTACACCGGTATATCGATGCACGCATGTAGTTCAATACAAACATTCACACACAATTTGTGTTATCTGTTCTGTTGTTTTTATCCTGAATCTGCTTATTTAGATGTTTTAACAAGGATTTAAAAGCCTAACCGAGGATGGGCCTGCCAATTAGCTTGAGCTACGCCCTATACCTAATACATATGTTGTATTACTTCCCCTTATGCAACAATATTTATCGGCATTGCCCTGTCAAATAAATGAATACAAACAAAAATAAAGAAATTTAATAAATCAGTTAGCAGTAAGATTCTTCATTGTACACGTAAAACCTTTTCTGTGGGCTATAATTACGGTCTGTTTGCATAATATGTAATTCTTAATATCCTGTCGATTCAATAAATATTTTTTGACAAGTATGAGTCTTCTATTCAATAAATGCTAAAAGTGGTGTGATGAAGTGGCAACATGAAGCTACTTCTCTGACAATATTCCTGAAACTACTCTGTGATTGTGCCATTTGAAATTAGAATTATTTAAAAAGTCATAGGATTGGCAGCTGTCTGACAGTCACAGATTACACTCTTGGTTCAATTACTTTAGCATTTGGTGCTAGTAATATATTATATTAATAATAATAATAATAATATATGAAAATGTATATTAAAGTATAGGACGTTTTTCAATCAGTTCTTTCTACTTGGTAATGGTGTGAAAATGAACAGGATCAACTCTATTTTTTATTTTAATATTTTAATCAAACATCTAATCTCTTTTTACTGACCTTCAAAACAGACTGTGTACATTAAATATGTCATACTGATTTCAGTAGGACCTGTATGTGTGAGGCAATTTGCTATCATATCCCATGTGTGAATTATCTTGTAATATTTAAGGGTTCTGAAACATGGGGTTACAACTATTATATCCTGCTATAACCGGTTGTTTGTGGTAAGTTTCTTGAGGCTGTTTCCTTTACCGTAAGGAATCATAATTCACTGTCAGCACTCAGAAATACATTCACTGGTTCTATTAGTGAAATAAAGAAGCTGACAAAACAGTGACTCAAATTAAGTCAGCAAGATAAATTGTCTAATAAAGTCGAATGTGTGGAAATCAATTTCTTAACATAGAAATGGAAATCTGTGTTATTACTTTAACTGTATTCCTTACAACTTAAATTAATGAAGTTTCAGCACAAATGTAATTACATATTTTAATAGTTTCCCTTTGTTACATGATGATATATATTGTAGTCATAGTATATTATAGTATACTATAGTCATATTGTCTAAAGTGTTACATCTACTTAAAATCTATGACATCATGCAAGTGGTAATGCTGTATCCTCTCGGCATAGTTTTATAATAGAAAAATGGAAAGACCTGACAAATCAAGATATGAATGGACATACCTGAGCAACATGCTCTGTTTCTTCAACAGGTGATGAGTGGCAAAAACACGTCAGAGGTTAAGCACAATCCTGGTGGTAAGAAGAAGAAAAAAACATATGTTGCGCTGTCTGCTCAGTTTTAACAGATTACAAGAAGTAAAACACACGAGGCCCCTTGCCCTATCTCTCTCTATAACTGTCTGTCTCTCTCTCTGTTCAGCTACACATACAGCCACCGGCATAAATGGGATGGCTCTGTGCAGACAAACGCAATCTTCCTGTAAAGCACCCACACCACATTTTTTTTGCACTCTTGTATCCTTAATAGCACACTTGCACCCCAACCTCCAAATTTCCCTTTTGCCAACACAACAAACCACAAACCAACAGTCTGGCATACACCACTACAACCATTCTGTCATTCCACGCTGAAGGAGGTAGATATTTACAAATGAAACACAAACAAACAAAAAAAAAATCCTGTAAGCAATTTTCATTCTAATTATGTAATTTCAATAAACATAAAACACTCAGGTTAAACAACTAAAAGTGAGCGAAAACTAGATGTATGGTTGTCTCTGTCCTGACCAAACCGTACAAGAACTGTGTCCTTTAAAATCCTCCCAAACGAAAGGTATGAGTAGTGTGATGTGGAGCACCTGGAGTCAGAGCCGGCATTGCAGTGAGGGCCCTGTTCAAGCAGGGGTGGGTTGGAGGCAGGATTGAGACTTAGTTTAGTAGAGATGGAATGTACACCCTCCGACAGGTAAGAAAGACTACATTGTTCCTCTATCTGGCAGAGCAACCGCCAAGGGAGAGAGAGGAGCAGGGGGAGAATGGAGGGGAGCGTGTCTTACATAGCAAGTGACCATTAAAATCCCTCACAAAAAAATCCCCTCATTGCCCTGATCTGAAGCACTGTGAGCAGTGAATTCACAAAGGCTATGTGTTATGGAGAACTGCCCCATTGTGCAACAGCTTTCACACAGTTATGGTTAGACTTGTTGTATATTTATTGTTCCATAGAGAAATGTAAGTTTATCTTCATGCACAGTGTGCCACTGTGTCAATGATAATTTTGGAACTATTCTGCATCACATTAAACATTCACGACCTTTCATGCTCTGTCAAAGACCCCCTACTGTGTACATTGTGTACAACATAGTGGATAGATTTCATTTTTAAAAGCACGTGTTGACGACAGCAGAAATCACTTGATACACACGTTCAAAATGTGTCTGTTAATTCAGCTTTCGTGGTTACAACATATGCTACAGCCGTGCATATATTTAAAATGATCCCTCAAAAGACATAAAACAAGCAGATTGCATGTTTGTATAATCATCTGCATGTCTGTCGTCATTTTGCTCATAAAACAGCTGCAGTGTGCAACAAATGTGAGTATTATATTTAAAAATAAACATGGAACTACAAAAAAATTGTTTTTCTCAGAAATCCGAAGACATGAACAGATGTCACAATCACTTCCCTCCTTAAATTTCAGTTGGTGAAATTCACTTTTTATGACTTTGTTAAACAAAAAACCAAATTAATTAAATCTCTGATAAACTCCACACAAGTATATTAAACCACATGTGTGATAAGTTGATTAACCTAATAGGTGATCTTTGTTCAGCTTCTCCAGTGAGGATACTTCATTAAAAAACATTAATACAGAAACAAAATGTAAAGGGGGGTTGAATGTTTTTATGGTGGGTGAAACAACATAGCAGCATTACACTTGCAAAACATAAAGCTAATTTTATCATCCTTTTAGAATCGTACATTTTGTATTTTTAATTATCCAAGAACACAAAGTGTGTGAGGGTGATTAAGATTGGTGTAGTTAATGTAAATGTTTGTTCTGATTACTGACATGAAGTCTGACTTTTTATTGTGAATTAAATATATTTTAGGGCTAGTCAAAAAATTGAGTAAAGCCTTTCAGTAAGGCACTCTATATTCAAAAAGCATGAGAACATGGAAGATTTTGTCTGGCCCATTACAATATCACATCCCACTGAGACATAAATCTCAATGTTTTCTCTGTCATTGTTCTAAGATGGAAAAAGTAGGTGGCTGACAGAGTCAAGAAAGGTGAATGTCTACCAGGAATCAAAGAAGGGACTTCCCAACCCAAGTTCCTAGCACCCAGCCCCTGACTCAACCACTGCCACAGCATGCCAAAGAGCACCCTGTTATTACTGTGACCACAGTGGTTTTGAATCTGGACACAGTTCCCAGGTCAACGCCCACGCTCCCTGTTTGTGTTTGTTTGCTTCAATTAGTCGTTGACATCTCTGCTTTCCAGCTTGCCTGAACCTCTCAGGCAGAGGCTGTCAGCCTTTTCTTATTGTGCACCTCAGTGCAATGAACCCAACCTCAAAAATAAAAGGCCGAACTTGTTGTCTGGGAACTGCCAACATGTTTGCCCACAGTTGACTCACTTAGGCTTAAATTCTCTTAATGACCATTGGATTTTGTACTAGGGTATGTTAAATCTAATTTGGAATTAATGGTTGAACATGTTTGTCCTTTTGTTGTTCCCCACCTACTCTATTTGTCCTGGTGTTTCCATGGTATTTCACTTGTTCATTAAAGATGAAGGAATGTGGCATCTTTGGTTTTGTTTTAACATCCAGAAAGCTGTATCAGACATGAGTGGAAAAACCACCTAACTTCTAAACAAAATGAATGTGTGTCTTGGGTTGTGGTATCAAAAAGGGAATATTTTTGGAGTCAACTTCTGGGAAAGGAAAAAAAATAGAGAGGGCAGATGGAGTATTACTTTTTTTTCTTATATTGATCAACTAAATAGCTGTAATTTAGATCTGAACTGTAAAAACTACTATACTACTATACTTTGGAGTTTGGGAATTTGATCCACCTACAATGTGTAGGTGCACTGTCTGGCTGATATCTAGTATCACATGTTGGTTTTATCCTGTATATTGGATATTAAAGATGCTCATTCAAATTTGTACATTTATCATCTTTACATACAATGTTTTATCTCATCTTTTTCAAATGAGCAGGATGTGAAATGAGCTTTATTGCACACAGTCATCCTTAGAGCAACTGTATACATAAATTGAAATGGGATTGAGAGATAACCTGACCTATTGTTCCTTAAAATATCTGTCAGAGCAGGCAACGGGGCAAATGAGGAACCTGAAGATGCAGTATCATTCTTCTAAATGTCTCAATCAGGCCTGCACTTATCTCAAGATGTTTAGATTAGGATAATGTGTTGTAACATTTGTTCTGTATTTTTAGTTTTCTCTTCATTTTCGTATTCACACATTCACATATTATATAATTTGTGTTGGAAAATAGAATTATAAATATAAAAACTAAACAGAATTAAGTAACTTAGGGGGCTATGTAAGTGGTGTGTGCATGTGTCTGTGTAGCCTATATACATAGGTAATTGTATATATGCGATTAGGCCCATGTGTTCATAACAATGAACGTCAAGTCTGGTTGGTCATACATACAGAGAGAGAAGGTAGGAAAAGGAGGATGTTGGTCGGCGGAAGTTCTGTTTAATGCTGATAAAAGAAACACTTGGTTCATCGGAAGGGAACTGCTAACTGCTGTGGTTGCTGGCATACACTGAGCAGAGGGGAGCAGCCCATACGTTCACAGTACTTTATTCTCTCTGTCTTTTTCTATGTTATTCATTTCTACTTTTTAATCTTTGTGAACAAAAAACAGGACTAACAATATACAATAAATATTTCCCAGACTTGAACAGGATATATATAATGGACATCTTGAACAGTTACCTCACATCCTGACCTTTTAAGGTTTTCTGAAAGTCAATTTATGCTTCACTTATGGTTTATTATTTATCACAGAGTTGCATAATAAAATGTACACTAAAATGCTGGGACACACCTTTTCAATAAGTGTTTTTGTGTGTGCTTTATTTTCATTACTTTCTTCATTGAAGATTAACACCGACAACATCAAAACTATGAAATAACACATATAGAATTACATGGTAAAGAAAAATATGTTTTACATTTTAGAGTCTTTAAAGTAGCAACCTTTAGCTTTGATAATAGCTTTGCACACTCATCTAAGCTTCATGATGTAGTCACTTGGAATGCTTTTCAATGAACAGGTGTGCCTTAAATAAAGATAATTATTAAAATTTATGGCCTTTTTAATGTGTTTGAGACCATCAGTTGTGTTGTTCAGAGGTAGTGCTGGCATACAGTAAATAGCCTCATTTGACTATTGTAGTAATCAATATTATGGCAAGAACTGCACAACTGAGTAAAGAGAAATGACAGTCCATCATTACTGTATGTATGAAGGTCATTTCATACTTTCAATTTGTGTCTTCAAGTGTAGTCTCAAAAACCACCAAACACTATGATGAAAGTGAGGATTTTTAAGACACCCTGCCCTGCCAAGGAAACATGGCAGTAGAGGTTCATTACAGTCTCTAAGTTCATTCTAAGTTCATTACAGTTACTAGCCTCAAAAATCTGCAATTAACAGGTCCTCAGAGTAAAGTCCAGATAAATGCTTCACAGAGTTCAAGCAGCAGACACATCTCAATATCAACTGTTGGGTGGAGACAGTGTGAATCACGCTGTCATGGTCAAATTGTTGCAAAGAAACCCTTACTGAGGGAGGCACAACAAGAAGAAGAGAATTTATTGAGCCAAGATACACAAGGAATGAATATTAGATCAGGGGAAATCTGTACTTTGGTCTGATGAATCAAATTTAAGATTTTTACTTCCAACAGCTGTGTCTTTGTGAGTTGCAGAGAAGGTGTACGGATGGTATCTGCATGTGTGGTTCCCACCATGAAACGTGGAGGAGGAGGTTTGGGAATGCTTTGCTAGTGACACTGAATTCAATTCAAGGCTAGCATGGCTACCATAGTATTCTTCAGTGACAGGCCATCCCATCTAGTTTGTGCTTAGTGGGAACATTAATTGTTCAGTACAATAACCCCAAACATACCCGGCCTCCTCAATCACCCAGCTTAAACCCAACTGAAATTGTTTATGATCAGATCGACCATGAAGAGAAGGAAAATTAACCAAGAAATGCTTGCCATATATGTGAACTCCTTCAACAGTTGAAAAACAAATCCAGGTCCACCTCTTGAATCTGACTGAAAGAATACCAAGAGTGTACAATGTTGTCATCAAAGGAAATGTGGCTACTTTAAAATTTTAAAACATATTTTGTTTTTTTACTTTTTTAAAAAAAAAAAAAATCATCATCATTAGGGTGGTTCCATTTTTAAACCATTATCATTATTATAGACTTATTTAATGTTCATTCATCACACAAAATAATGTTGATTCATTATTAATTTTCATTCATCACCATCACCAACTGTGCAAGTCATAATGACCACTGTGATGGTTTATATTTACAGACATATAAACGCATTACTATGTTTGGTGTCTAACATGAGATGGCATGACAATGACATCTGAAAATCTTTTAACATGTAAAAATGAGCTGGATCACAGCAGCATACTGTTTCCTCTCCCGTCTGGGTAATTTTGAAATTTTAGTGGCTCAATTGTGTAAACATGGTGCAGTATTGTGACATTTCATGGTTGCCCGCAGTGCGGTTTTAAACACAAGTCAAAATAGTTTGTATCTCTTTACCATACACTTTTTTGTGGTTAAATAATAGCTGGACCCCATCTGCTTTTAAAACTGTATATATTCCAGTATTATTTGAAACTCAAGCCCAAAAATACCTTACAGTAAGGCCACACAGTGATGTCATGTATGGAGTGAGATAGAGGGAAATCCCCATCAGCCTGGGTTTCCAAATGCTTCCCAGAAGTGGGAACTAAGATAATTGAGCTTGGTTATATGTAGGAGGATCCTGAAAAAAGATGTTGATGAGTACGAGCAAGTTAAAATGGCATGTAATGTAATGCATGAGTTTTTTGTTACCATGCAGTCCTATATAAAAAAACAACAACACAGCAGCAACTGGATTAAGTTACAAAATGTGTAATGATTCATAATCACTTGGTAGAACTACAGTACCAATAGTAGAGATATAAACTGTACCTGAAACTCAATGGTGGGCCTACATTTCCAGAAGAATATGTAAGAGGTCTTTGGTGGGGAACTACAGGAAAGATAAACTTTATAATAATATAATATCACTTTATAGCTGTAGACGACAGAAGGACCCAGAAGTAAGCTTCCTGGAGAACATACAGTGTTTGACTTTACCTAAAGGACATTATAAAGTTGTAAGGTTTCCCATCGAAGAACAAATGTGTTTCAGTCGCTGGTGAGTCTGTGTGTACTTTATGATGAGCCATATTACTTAATTTTGAGCATAAACTACATGTACTTCAGTGCTGACTCCGCGCCCTGCAGTGAACTGCTCTTAGCCCTGTACGTACAACGTAAGACACTGCGTCAGCCAATAGGAAAGAGCCTCATTTACTGTACGTATTACGTAGTCAACTGCTATCCTACTAGCTAGTTTGCTAACAAGAAAGAAGATGGATTCTCCCATATTGGTAATGTTACCCCGTGTATTTATTAACAAAGCTCTCGGTTGTGGTTATTTAACGTACGTTTATGTCGAGGTTTGTTTCTCGAAACCTTCCGAGATATGTTATTTTAGCTATCGAGTTAACTCGAGCTAACTAACGTAAACTGGTTGGCTGTGTTTGCTAACCAGCTAGCCCCAGAGCAGTTAGCTTCGTGTTTGTTGGTGATGTGGAGGTGTCATGTCTCCCTTTTCACTTCGCGGATAAACAGTCATTTAAAATACTCAGAATCACGTTGTTAACTGTGCTCGTATTGCGTTTGTTTAATTCATCCGATGTTACCTCCCTCCACCGCCGCCCCGTCAGAGTTTGGTGTTTTTAAGTAGTTCATTTTCAATGACTGTTTATTAATTTCAGCCACTGATTAATGAGTTGCAATCATCTAATTTTGTCTCAACAGGAACCATCCTTGTACACTGTCAAAGCAGTTCTGATACTGGACAACGATGGAGACAGGCTTTATGCCAAGGTATGCTGAAGACAACTGTACAGTAAAACTTTTATGTAGTATTTCATGGCTGAACTTTGAGGGTAAGCCTGGTGATATTCTGTATTTTCCTTATTATAAAACCAACAACAGCATTGCCCTATTAACATGTTGCAAAAACCTACTATAGCTTCATGCTTTGTGACTTAGACCTCTGCCATTTGTCCAAAAACTATTAAAAACATACCAAACAGGCTCACTGTGTCACTGGGTGACATGTTTTTAAATTGCCATGAATATGGGCATGGTATTTTATTTTTAGTCAGTTCCACTAGCACTGCCCTGATACTGTAAATACTCACTAGTGTGATTATTCTCAGGTGGTACGTAACCTCCTTGTAGTAGTACTTGGAGGAACCTATGAAATAATTTCTGAAAATAAAAATAAATACTATCAAAATAATATGCCGGAGTTTTTAATTTCCTGTAATATTTTTTGTCTATATCAGCCTGAAACATAGTCACCTATAAGCATACATCCATGATTAGTTGCGAGCTAAAATGTGACAGCAAGTTAATAAACGGCGGTAAAACGAAAAAGATAGAAAGATATCAAAAAGATAGATAGATAGATAGATAGATGACTTTATTAATCCCCGAAGGGAAGTTAGGTCGTCATAGCAGTCCAGTACATTTAAATACAATAAAAATACAATAGAATAAAATACTGAGGTAGAAAAAAATAAAAACACTGCAACTGCAGCTCCAAGCAAAAAAAATATTGTGCCTTTTCCACCAAATTATCTAGTTCTTCAACTGATTCTGTTCAAGATTAAACAGGAGTCAACAATAAATCTTATTAGGAGTAAATCTGACTCCTGTGTGAACTGTCTGTAGTTGAACAGGGACTGACAACGCTGTTTTATTTTCAACTTTTGTCATAACGGTTGGAGGCACAAATATTTTCTGAGGTGGTACGCAGAGTAAAATGTTTGAGACACGCTGTATTAGTGCACCAAAGGCAGAAATATTCCTGAATATAATTGTCCACTACTTGCTATAAATTATTTTTGGCATTTAAACATTAAATAGACCTTTTTCACAGCAGCCATTTTGACCTGCTATAACAGGGTAAACACAGGTGTTTTCAATAAAACTAATTAAGGTTCAGTTCCATTCAGGTCAAACAGAGTCAGGGGGCTGCTGTAGTGCAGGTTGGCTAATTGGAAAGTCTCTGCTGCAATGAATGGAATTGAACCTTTGTTATCATTGGAAACACTTGTGTTGACCTTACTATTTCTGCATTTACTTCAGTAACCTGCAGAAGTTAGAAGAAAGTATTGACAGTGACTAATACATTTTTTTATTAATTACAAAGTAATAATTATCAAATATAAGCAGCTTTATCCTTTTAATAAAAATCCAAACTGGTTAAAGTGTGCTTTGTTTGTACATATCAACATATGATAATGTCTTTGCTTTATATTTTGCAGTATTATGATGATACATACCCGACAGTGAAGGAGCAGAAGGCATTTGAGAAGAACATATTCAACAAAACACACAGGACAGACAGTAAGATGCGCTTCCCATATTAAAAACAGTCACTTTTTATGCCTCAGTGCGTGTCTAATAACATGCATGGTTGGTTTTTGTCTGTCCTTAGGCGAGATAGCATTACTCGAGGGCCTCACTGTTGTCTACAAGAGCAACATAGACCTCTTCTTTTATGTGATTGGAAGCTCCCATGAAAACGAGGTAAGGCTAATTTGAAGGTTTTGAGATGAACCATTATTAAATAAATGTGATAACCCAACTATTGAGCAATGAGTAAAGTCATAGAAACAAAAATGTACCCAGTGTTAGTAATTCATCCCTGTCTCTTACAGCTGAGGCTAGATATGAGATCAAAAAGTAACGTTTGACCATTGATCATTTCCCCACTGTAACCTGATATTTTAAAGCACTAAAACACTTACAGACTTGAGCAGTCTTAATTTTGCACGGCTCATTTTGTAGTACACATTTTGCAGTAATTAAATTTTTTTTTTTTACTTTTTACACCCGCTGTAGCTTGATTTCAAAAGTTAATGTGTGGCATGTGAATGTGTATTTGCATCTTTAACCTATTTAGAGTTGAAGCTACATTACATGGTACTTCTGCACGGTGCATCAACAAACATTTTTATAATAATGTGTGTCAATGTGAACAAATCTCTATTTGTTTTTTATATTTTAAAAACATGAATGAATTATTTTATAATTAAAGTAACTTTATCCGTTGTAAAATGGGATACTATTTGTATACTTCACGTGTCTGCTATTTATAACACAACAATAGAGCTCACACAGATGGATATCAAGTTTGGTGTAGATATTAAATAGAAGAAATGATGTGCCTTAACGTCCAAAGAAAACACCGTAACAACTGATATTTTTTTTCCCCAGACGATGGAAAATGAATGTGCGTTCATTAGAGATGAATAGATTCTAATATATTCTTTTATTCTCAACAGCTTATGCTCATGGCTGTTCTAAATTGCCTGTTTGATTCACTCAGTCAGATGTTGAGGTATGTTTTGGCAGCTGTTCATTCACTTTATTCATTCTATAAAACTTCATCTGCAAATCTTTTTTTGTTGTCTAGAAAGTAGACACGTATATTTTTGTTGCTCTGTAGAAAAAATGTTGAGAGGAGGGCTTTGTTGGAGAATATGGAGGGGCTCTTCCTGGCTGTGGATGAAATTGTAGATGGAGGGTAAGTAAGAATGGAGCGTCTTTTTGAACTTTGGATGCTCAGTCGTCTCTTGTCAAAATGAGTGTTGGTGTTTAACTTTGTCTCTTGAATTACTGATTGTTGGTCTGTATCTTTGCTGCCCCCTGCAGGGTGATCCTGGAGAGTGACCCTCAGCAAGTTGTGCACCGTGTGGCTCTTAGAGTAAGCTCCTCTCCTCTCGTCTCCTCTGAGAAAAATTCAACAAAGTTTGATGTTGGTTGTGTCAGCTGTAAACATATCATAATTGTTCCTGTAGGGGGATGATGTGCCTTTGACAGAGCAGACAGTCACCCAGGTGAGAAAAACATTCCTTGCTCCTCTCTCTGCTATAAAGTTTAAAAGCTCCATTAGTTTATTAACTGTTAAAACTCATTACTACAGAACCTATGAATACAAGGGCATTGTTATAGCCTCGTTCCCCTCTACTCCTACTTTGTCACTCGCCTCCAGGTTGTCATATATTGCATTGTCTTCTATGCATGACCGTGTACATGATTACTAATTATTCAGTGGTAAGGTGGTAGGTAGCCAACGGTGGTTCCTGTCTTTTAGTTCTAACATGAGTCTGCCTGTGTGTGAGCTCCTCTTGATTAATGTTGTCATTTAAGAGGCCTGAGACTGGCTACCGCCATCCCTCCTCTGGCTGTGATTAATGGCTGTCCCCAATCCCCATACTTTATGGTTATGATTCGGCTTTCATTCAATGAATTAAGATGATTAATTAGATCTTGCATATTTCTCTTCATTTACATTACTCACTCACCCTTCTTTGCTCTGTTTTTTAACAATTACAACTGAATTTAATACCGTTCTTCCCTTTAGCCTTCTCAACAAGATGCCACACATTTTTCATTTTGTGTTACTTTATACTTTTTTCCTTAAGGGTTCAACTAACCATTCATATACTGTCCAGTGCACTTTCTGTTGTTGCAGTGATCTGCTCGCTCAAACCTAGTTTTGTTCCTCAGGTTCTTCAGTCTGCCAAAGAACAGATCAAGTGGTCGCTTCTACGATAGACTCACTCCTGCACCGGTCTACCAGTGAGCCGCTGTTCAGCCCAGTCTTCGTGGCACTGATTCCCATACTCCTTTTCCTCTGATTTCCACTCCTTCAATCAAAGCTGTGAGGAGTACCACTGGCTGATCCAGTCACACTCCCAGGACTACTGCTCGATAAAGTTTTTTTTTGTTTTTTTTTTCTCCTTAATTCTGTTTGCACAGGCTTGCATTGTATGACGTAATCAACATGAGGTTAAGATGGTGTACATTCCAGTACCAGGGCTGGCCTGTTTTTGGTTTGTTTTTTCATTACAGCACCTGTGTGCTTATTAAACGAACATGTCTATAAAACATTCATGAACCTCATCATACCCTGTGGCAACATTCCATATGTCTCCTTGCATAAGACCCTGTCGTCTCCTTCAGATTACTGTACAAAGTGTTGAAGCACTATCTCTATCATTTTACATGAATGTTGTGATTGAAAAGTGTACTAGTACTGTACCTGTGATCACAGAGGTATGTTATGATTATATTTTGTCCGGGGATCTTCCATCATCTGATACTTTTAATAAATGTTTGTTGACACTGGTGTGTGAACAGCTGTGATGTGTCTAACACTATCTGGTATGTGTTGAACTTTGTTGGTTTTTCCTTATTTCACAGCGTCCATGCTGTTTGTTTTTCAAAACTTCAACAAGAGCCAGAGACTGTAGAGCAAGGGCTCCATCTCCTGGTGTCTGCAGCCAAGTGCAAGGCTGAGGTACAAAAGAACTGTAGGCAAGAAGGTGGAGAAGGGAGGAGACTCATTCATGCGGCTATGATCAGCAGCTCACATTCTTACTGTGTTACTGTGACGTGCAGATAAGTTTTATGGAGTCACACTTGATTCATTTCTATTCTGTAGAGAGCCAGTGTGTGCATCATGAATTGTGTGCCTCTGTGTGCACCCCCACCATCACACGCTAACCTCATACACTCATTCTTATGCAAATGAAGGGTACACTGCAGAGAGAAATGGATGTGAGAATAGGCACTACATCATGTTTGTACCTGATGCATATTACAGGAGAAGAAATGATCAATCTATCTTCTTTCAGCTAGGTATATCCATATGTTCTCATGCTGATCACTTGAAGGTATTTTTTTTTGCTAGCAGAGATTTGTGTTGGCCCAACTGTGAACAGATCCAACCACGTCTAATTTGAACCACATTAGGTAGCAGGTCATGTTACAGATCGTGTGTCCCCCTTACTTACAATCAGACGCCTCCTCCTACTGTATTTGGCATGCTGCAACATGTCCGTTGGCATTAGTCAAATGTCATTAAGCCACTGTTTGTAGCCTTTTCAGAAACTGGCATATCGCCAGTTCTTTTTTTTTTTTTTTTTCAGTTACTTTCTCTCATCTGTGTCTCAATAAGTCGTTTGGCCTAGACATCAAAGTGAGAAGTAGATAAAGTGAATGCTCTTGATGTAGAAGATATCTACTGCCTGCAGCAGTTTGCAGAAAGGATCACACACATAAGTGGTAATGTTGGAATGTAAGGGGTAAATTAGAGCATTTCACCCTTTCATTTTCCCGATGGGAAATTTCATATCTCGTCACTGTCATCACGTCAGTTATATCTTGTGGTTCTTCTTTAATGGGAGCTGCTTCTATCAATCACAAACATGTAGGGCAGTAAATACCACAAAGAAAATGCTGTTATGGTGTTTTGAGGCACTTAAAAAAATACCGCCATTTAATCAGTCTTGTGCATAAAGTGTATGCTTTGTTGAGTATTTCTCTTATAAGGAAAATGCATCTCAGTTATTTAGGTTACTCAGCTCTATTGCTAAAAAAATAGAAAATAAAAGTACTAGGTCAGACATTAACATGAACATATAAACGCCTAAGCATGTTAAAAAGCTCTCTGTATGTGTGTATCAATTAGATTTAACTACTGGCAGACTGCAGCTGACACTAAACAAGGCAACATAATGTGTGTGTGTGTGTGTGTGTGTGTGTGTGTTTGTGCCTGGATACATGCATGTGGGTTGATGTTTTCATATAACAGAGAGGAGTGTAGTCAATGAAACTGTTATTGGCTCTGACCTGTGGACCTATTGTCTTGGCATTGCTCCAGTTTGATTCAGCCCTTGAATCTGGGGCTCATTATGTCTGTGGAGATGGCATGAATGGAGTCTATGTTGGAGCTACTTGCTAAGTGTTTTACTGGAGAAAGCATAGTAAGAAAGGAACAGGTAATCATTATAAATGGACTCCATTATCGCACCAGTTTACTGTTATCGCACCAGTTTGCTTGTATAATGAGGACGGCTTCTGTCTCAGTGTGCAGTTTCAATGAAGGGGATGAAACATGAAGGTTAAAGAGGACAAGGTTAGCAGAAGTAGACAGCAGTAAATGTGATTAGACGAGATCCCAGCGAGGGCACTGCGGGAAGGAGAGAGGGTTAAAACAGATCCCACCCAAGGTGCCTGTCCAGACCCTCACTTTTCATCTGGATAGCCCTGCAGCACCATTGGGGGTGCAGTGACTTGCTTTCATCCGCTAATTACAGTTGCACCATCATAAAAAAAACAGCAATGTAATTTATATTAATTATACAGGCATGAGTATAACAGTTTGAAACACCATGGCCTGACATGCTGTACATAACATGCAGTAAAATTGTCAGAGACGTGTGGGCTAGAGCCTTGTAATTGATCGATGCATACAGTGAAAGAGCCACTCTCTTTCTCTTGTGTGTGTGTGTGCGCGAGTCAACTATGTGAATTAGAGTCAATAAATTATCATCATCTGTAAGCTTACAGAGTCTTTATGTCATAGTCAATGGGTTTGAGCACCCATCCAATGGCTTGCCCTGCTGAAGAGAAACAACACTGGGGAAAACAATGACAGCATGTTGGATCCAATACAGTAAACATATTAAAGGAAGTGCCATTATATTGTCTGAGTAGGACAAAGGCCAAGACCCACATGATGTTTAATGACCCAGTGTATTAAAATTAACAAGGCTATTTTACTTCTACTGCTTTCACATTCCACCCAGCAGAAATGTGACTTAAATGTGACTTAACATAATGATATTAACATAATGTTGGGAAAAACTGACCTAATGCAAAGAGGAAATTAATGTTGAGCCGCATTCACTCAGTTTTAAACTAATCCACCGTCATAGCAAACATAGCATTTTGAAATAAGTCATTAAAAACTGCTGTGTGGTTGTGTGTGAGTGTGTGCACGTGTGCGTGCAGAGGAGAGGAGGTATGGGCCCAGGCCTGCTCCTTTCGTTTCAGCAGCATCTCAGCGGCCTGACGTGGTTTATGGCCCCAGTTGCCCTCTGTGGGTCTGTTTATGGATTCCCATAGAATGGAGAATCATGGCCACTCCAGGAAAAGCCAGCCAAAAACAACACCTCCACCGTTGCACTCTTGCCTGCCTTTGCTATAACTCAACCCGTTGTTTATGTTTCTGCAGGAAAAAAAAAAGTATTCATAGTAATGACATAAGATGATTGTAAATTCTGATGCTAATGTTTAATATTTTTTGTTGATGTAAGATAAAAATGTCACCACAAATGTGGCTGGTTTATTGGACGTCGTTACAAGTTGGTGAAAAAATTGTGGGCTTTGTTAAGAGAAAGCTTTTTTCTTTGGGTTGGAATAGCATTGCTTTTGCAGGACCAGTTGTTTTATGATGCCTGTAAGATTTATCACATGAAAATGTTCAACTTTGATAGGATAATGAAAGTGTACCACCAAGGGCATTGTTAATCGAGGAAATATTCTACCTGATGTGTTTTCCCTCTGCTGTTTTCCCCACAGTTCTCTTGTGCCAGCGCAGTGCATTACTCTTTACTGAAAGCATGCTTCAGAAGAGTGATAGTGCGTGTGAAAATACTCTCTGTTCTGGTTAGATTCAGAAGGACCATGTTGTGTTTCTTTGTGGTTAGATGGCAAAACAAAATCCTCAAGCATAGTTGCTCTGGTCTGCTGTGCCGCAGGGGCAACTCCATCATCCTCTGAAGTTGCACAACTGGGGCACATCTGGTTAGTGGATGGACTCGACTGGACCCTCCCTGTAATCCAGAGGGTAGCGTGTAGTCTCTGCTCCTGATGGTGTAGAGTCATGGCAGTCAAGAGGTTACTGGGTTACTGCTGTTTTCAAACAGTCAACACTAAGGTTTGGTCTTGCGATGATGCAGAAGAGCACTAAAGAAGGGCCATCAGTCATTTTCACTGTAGACAGTGAACATCAGACACAGCCATGCTGGCCGTAAAGCTTTATGAGTGTTTCTGCTGGTGTTATTCAACTCTCACTGCATCCATCAGGGAAACATATTGTCTGTTTCTCCATTTTTTTCTGGTCACGTTTAGTCTTGTTTTGCTCGAAAAAATTCCTCTGCACACTATATGCTGTTTTACTACAATATGTGAGTATGTATTTTTGTAACAAGGCCAGAGAATGCAAAGAAAAGCATTCTCTGTTGCATAGCTATGAACCCTCAGTTTGTTCCCTCCTCCCTCCATCATCTACTCTTTCTCACTTTCTCCCCTCCCTCCCCGTGGATTCCCCAACCACACCACAACACCGTTAACAGACGCGGCCCTGACAGATTTACTGCCATCGTCTTTCCATTGGCCGCCAGCTTGACAGCTAAGATTTAATGCTGCTTTCTCATTGGCCCAGACTCGACAGGTTAATTTATGGGTGCACTGTGATTTGATGCCTCCTGCCTTTGAAGTGAGTTACAGCTCTGTCGCTTATAGGACACAGAAACGGTGTCAGGTTGCAATCGTAAAATCTTATCCCTGAAGGGGGGTGGCGCTGGAGTATAATAGTCCTGACGTCATGAGAGAAGAGACCTTCTTGCAAGCAGAGGATGAACAGAAATGTGTGATTGGAGAAAATGCTAGGTGCCTATACAAAAATGCTTTGAGTAGTTTGAACCATATGAAAAATATCCAAGTGCACCGCATAATGATTGCGCACATCCAGTCACATCTGCCGTCTTGCCTCAGGTTCTACCTGCATGGGAATGTGCATTTGTCTTCTTTCTTCTCATTCCACACCTCTTAGGATCAGCAGGTTTTTGTTTGACTTGGTGGGGTCAGAAGTTACTAAATGACTGAGTAAATCATGCATGTATCGCATCACTGATCAACAGCAGCAAAACTGCTAAAGTCACTTTGGCATTTGACTACTGTATCTGCTCACTGCAGCCCCAGTGTTCGTGCAACACTATCATCTATCTGCAGCCTATCTCTTCATCAGCCTGACAGTCTAGCCTGACAGGATCAAGAAGAGCGAGAATGTGGCCCTGTAACAGCCTTGACCCATGGAAATCTCTAAGGGTAAAAAGCATGGCTGCCCCTGCCCTGTCTATCAACCTCTAGTGGATTCATGCACCGCTTCCCTTGGATATCAAATCCCTCTCTTTACTCTTTCACTTCACACTTGAGGTCGTCTGCTCAACTGGAAAATTGTTGGAAAATAAAGAGACAGAGGAAAGCCCTGGACTTGCCTTGTCAAGTGGGATTGCATAATTTCATAAGAGACCTTCTCGTGAACTTGATAACTTGGGGTTACACAGCATGCCCTCTGACAATGTGCCCTGTAAGAGAGAGAAAACAGAGTTTACATCTTAAAGAGACATGATCCCTCTGAACTCAGGGGAATGATGGATAGTGTGGCGGTGTGTTGAAGAGGTTGAGACAATTATACCTGTGTAGAGTTAACCATTTCAATGAGGTCTTGTAAAATCATGTGCTATTTGTGAACCAGGTTCCACCACTTGCTGTATGTCTTGACATGGATCCATCAATTGTATGGACCTGGGAAACAACATCTTTAGCAGGAATTGTTTTACCAAATATGCAGTTTTGAAGGACCAGTGGGTAAAATTTAGTTTTTTTTTGTTTTATTTAAAAGGTTCTTTTTGGTTGCAATCTGAAACCTCACCGCTAGATGTCACTAAATCCTATACACTGGACCTTTAAGGTCTTGGAAAAAGGGTTTTCTGAAAATTACTATTCTGATAAACTCATGCTACAGAAGAAATTCATGGTTTTATTGAGATCTCTCTATATTTTACAATGTTGTATGTTTTGTTTATGTTTTCATTAGGGTATATTCACCTCATTTTGAAGCGCTATTTTTCTATCGTAGCCCACAACAAACCAACTAAACACGGTCTCTTGATAGGACCTGAGGTAAGGCATTTGCAATCAGCAACTGATGCCACTAAATACATTGTCCCTTTAAGTGTGTTCCTGGTCTAAGGAACATAAAGGTTGTGACTTTCCAGATAAATAAGTCCCACTTTTCACAGTGCAATGAGCATCCAGCACCTCTGAAGGCCAAACATGGACTCTTGATGTAGCCGCTTGGCTGTTCCCTGGAGAAGCAGGTCTGTCCACACGTGTTCCAACAAGCTGTGGATTAATAGGGTGGTGTAAGGCCAAGGCATGTTAATGTATCTGTCAAGGCTGAACGCACCTCCATTGGAAAGTGATTTTTACACAGTTGGCAGGGCACTGCAGTGTCCATCCTGTCAAGGGGAATATGCATGACTCTGTGTGACCAAATAAATCTCAGCAACAAGGTCCTACACAACTGAACTTGATCTTTGTAAATGTATCTGCATACTACAGACCCTTAGCAAAGGTGTACATAGTAGAGCATGAGGCCCTCTTTGGGCCTCCTCTCTTTATGAGTGCTATATATTGCTAACGTATTGTAATAGCCATTTTTTAACAGCAGACATGTTGATTTTCTTGTTGTAAAAGCACAGGAGACAATAATTTTAACGTTGGCTCTGTTCTTTTCAAGTATTCCAGTCAAGCCATGACATGTGACAGCGAGCATGCACAATACCAGGATCATGAAATTAAAGAAACTAAATGGAATTCAGCCATGGACCTGTGATATTTCTATTCTGACATGTCAACATTTCTTCTATGAAAAAGGGCGCCATTGGAGTTGAAAGCCTCAAGCCTTGAGCTTTTTTCGTACCCCTGCTCCACTTTTCTACCCTAACCATGTTTCTCTCTGTCAGGCTTCACTCCATTTGTGTGATTTAACCAAATTGCAAAAAGTTAATTTTGAAAATTAAGACGGCAAGTTCTGACTTGACTTGACTGGAGATTAATTTTCACGTATGAATATTCATGATTTGAATGTCTCAAAATATGCAAGTAGGCCGAACTTTGCTTCTCCCTTGTTACCAGTCAGATGTGTGATGGCTTTCGCTTCTCTTCTCCTCTGTGTCGTGTTTTGAGTACTGGGAACGATACGCAGAGGCTAATTAATCTTGTTGAGTTACACTAATTAGAAAAATAGTGGCAGACATCCGAATGTGGGACAGTTTGAAGCACAACATGACAGAGGATTACCCATCAGAGATGTTTTGTGAGGCAGGTGGCTGGCAGACATCCTGCCAGTAACTTCCACGTTTACTAGATTTTCGTAACAGTAACACTGTGACATCTTACGGAAACTGTGTACACACAACTTTGTGTACACTCTGGAGGCCATTTTGTCCATCTCAGATTAATGTAAAATGGCTGCCGTTTGCTAAGACCCTTCACTTAACTGGGCTATTCTTTAATTTTATATCGTTCGCATATAAGTTCTCATATTGGTGCAGGATGCCTTTTGGTTATAAGGCAGACCAGAATTCAGCTACATACATAATTTATTTCTGAATAATAGCCCCCAGTATTAGAGAATATTACAATATTTGGTAATCATTAATAAGTAATGTACTCACACCTTCACTGCTCATTGTTTGACGAGAACTTTTAGATTTATGGCAAATTCCTTCATGTAATATCAAATAATTATTGAGCTAGTGTGATAAGTCAAACTGATGTTTTTACATTTATGCCGATACAGTTGGGTTAATATTAAAATGCATGTAAGAAGACAGTGAGTGCACCAACAGGGTCACATTCACAGTTGATTCATGTAATTTTTTTTGCATTTAATTTAAAGAAAAACAGTTGTTGTGCTCTCATTCGTTGTCTTGTCTTGATTGCCACTTTGCAGTGAACACTTGTGAGCCTGTGCGTCTGTGTGAACGTTTGAGGATGTGTTCACTGAGGTGTTCAGGAAAATGGGAGTAACCCGTACAGAGGAATTGAAATTTTAATGATGAGCAGCACCACCACGCTGATGGCCATGGAACACCTCAGACAGCTTAAATATCACCACTAATTAACACAGAGAGGTGGGCTGTCACAGGCATGATGGATGTTTGGGTGGGGGGGGGGGCAGACCGCCGCTTTCAACCAACCAGCGATTCCTTTATTAATCAAAGCCTGAGATGAAAAGGCTCTCCCATACCTCAGGGAGAGGGAGATAGCAGGAGC
The DNA here is from genome assembly GCA_033000465.1 of Sciaenops ocellatus. NCBI lineage: Eukaryota > Metazoa > Chordata > Actinopteri > Sciaenidae > Sciaenops > Sciaenops ocellatus. The sequence continues at coordinate 13,929,146 of CP136883.1, read as the reverse complement.
TATTGTTGGGAAGGTTTCAATCATTAGCCTTGAGTCTGTGATATATTTGATCAGGGGGCGTCCAAACATTTGTAGGAGACAGAACATTTCTGCTGCTGAGCACTTGTTTTTGTAAACCTCTGAACCACACATATTAAACAGCCACAGTATGTGCAGACAACTTAGATTTACTGGTTGTTTGGGAATTTTTTGTTTGGAGGACCTATTTTTTCATCCCTCTGACAGGAGAGGTGAGCATGTACAGAGTTAGCCATCACTCTTAAACAGCTCTCCTCCCTGATAGAGTGAGCCAGACTGAGCACAAGGCAGCACTCCTACACTTTACCTCCACACTGACTCCATGATCAGTCTGTCTTGCAGAGATGATTTCGACCCTAGATGATTTCAGCACTTTGTGTATGAAGATGGAGTGTTATCTCCCCCTCTCTGGTCTCCTCCCCATCTACCTCACTTAAGGAGGTCCATTGTTAAGTGCCGGGGGCCTGTGGGTGTTGTAAATCAGGCTGCAGAGGGAGGGGATGTCTCCCATGGGGGAAAGCGCACACTCCCAGCAGCCTTCAGGCTGATCTCATCCTGCCTATCCTAATGCTTTAATTAAGGAACTGGTCAATAGCAAAGAGGAAGGTGCTAAAGGGTATGATCTGCAATTCCGAATGTACGACTGATGTGGCAATACCCATGCAGGCAGAATGACGGGGCAATGTACTTGAAGAAATACTTTCCTCCTCTTTGAGGAATGTGGGTATCAGCTATCACCACACAGACTTTTATGTCTGTTTAATCACCCACTTTGACAATAATACTTCTTAACAGCAACATTTATACAAACATTTATACATTTATAACAAATTTTATAACCGATTTCTTTATACATTGCTGACTCAACTCATAAAACGTTGACCAAGACTACTTTTACTTGAATTTTTACTTTTCTTTGTAAGTTACAAGTAGTGGAATGCAACATGAAACCCAGGTCATATATTTTCAACCAACTCCATGCCTTGATAAGTGATTGGGTCGTGAAAAGGTGTATTGATCATCTGTTGTCTCAGCTTTAACGATTACTAAATAATGGCTCCTGAAAACTGCAGAGCACTTGGCATTGCATACTGCAAATACCATCTGTTTCTTACAGTCTGAAGTAATGTTGTGAACAGACGGTAACTTAGGATACACCTCCCTCTTGTGGTGCAGACAAGGCTTTCTAAAAACCTACTAAAGGGACACAACTGCATTATGTGCAGTGACAATGTGGCAGTTTTAACCAAGCGTAATGAATTGTTTTAATTCTCTATCAAACAATAAATAAAACAAAACACGTTTGCTGGTTACAGCTTCTCAAATATTAGGATTTATTGTTTTCCTCAGCTTCATATCCTTTTGAATTGAGTAGGTTTGGTTTTGTTGAACAGCAATCAGAAAAAATGCATTTAAAATAAATAAGTAAAATAATAACAATTATTAAAGCAGGTTGAATTTGAAAGAAAGTGGGTAAATGACTTGATTTTTATGTGTATAACTATTATTTCCTACACAACATTGTGTGTATAATGTGATGTTTTTGTAAAAGCTTGTCACATGCCAAATGCATCTGGAGACAGGAGTTGTTTCCCTTTTACACACACATACACACACCTCCTCATTTATGTGTGTATTAACAATGCTCTACTATTTAACTGATCATTAAGACAACAACCATTATTAATCATCATAAGTACGGACTATCTTCTTGTATCTCATTCATGACAATTGTGTGCAAAATTGAATTTCCCCAAGAGGGGAAAACTAAATACTATTGAAATTCTTGTACATATTTTTCCCCAAAGCATTGTGGGATAATTTTAAATTACCACCAATCTGGGAAAAACATTTTAAGTGTTTCTTCATCTTCATTACTGTGTTAGAGAGAAAACTGGTCCACACATGGTCATGGATGCCATCTGCTGACAAGATTGGTACATTACATATTTCTGAAATGTTTTGTCTTTCTAGTCTGGAAGCAATGTGCCATTTGAAGATAAGTAATTACTAATTATTTGATAATAATTAATTTGATGTCGACTAGGACTCTGAATGGACTATTAAAATGTGTAACAATAATTTATGGGTACTTAATGCTGGAAAGTCCTCTGAATGTTCTGTAATTCTCACTGAAATGGAGTCTTGCTTGCTAGAAAACAAATGAAAAAAAATGAAATTTGGATCATTACAAAAATCCTGTTAGAACCAGTTTAGCAGAAAACATGAAGACCATGCATTTGTTTAAAAAGTGTAACAGCTTTATTGAGACTTGGGGCCCTAAAACTCCATACTACATTATGATTCACTGAGCCAAAACTGATCTCACTTCACCCTTGAAATTATAAAACAAAAAGGTGGGGCTCACATTTAAAAAAAAAATCTCTTCAAGAAAAGAAAATGTATACAAGATCCTCCAACAAATACATGCAAAAGAAACAGAAAAATATATGCTGACTAATCATGGCTGCTATACTAAAAAGGGCAAGAGTGGCAGCTTTTACTTTACTTAACAGAAAGTTGAAGGATGACTTGCCAAGGGCTTTTCAGTTGCCATGAGAAAATCACCAGACTAAGGATTATAACTTTGTAAATACTTTGATTTTCGTTTGGAGTGTAGGTCCCATACATACTATTTTCTACCCCCTACTACAATTTAAATATATATTAACTTCATAAAAAGTAGACAAGTCAGTGATGGGGCCCCAAACTCTTTTCACATAATCTAAAATAAAACAAAAGTCTACAATACAATCCTCCTACTATTGAGCTAACATCTCCAGTCCAGTGTTTACAGTCTGATTTAATTGTACAGAGGCCTGAACATAATATAATGTAAGCTATCGTCATACAAAACACTGTGTGGACCGTATATTTCACAGTCCACTGCGTACAATTAGTCACCTTCACTGAAGATGCTCAAGGTTAAACTGGAGATGAAATGACTTGGCACTATATTCAGATCACATTCAGTCAGGTCAAGACGGAGATGAGCTCGAAAAATTCATGAATGAGCCGAATTATACTTTCAGCTGTTTGAATTGATCTGGGCCATTATCAGAAGCACTGAATTAAACCTCAGGTAAAAACTTTCAGATAACACGCTGACTCAGCCTCAGTGTCCAAAATACTTTTGAAAGGATGAAAGTCTTTCAAAGTCAGAAGAATCTAAAAACGCTGAGCAGGAAAAAAATAGGACTGACAGTGTCTTGTAGGAACAAAGAGACAACAAATGTATATCAGGAGGAGGTTATTACAGAAGCATGTCAGGAAACACCTCATTTTTGCAACAGACAGGTGGTTCCTACATCCAGTTAACATTATATCCTACATCCAGTTAACATTATATATAAAAAAAAACTAACTAGCTATATTCAAGAGTGTCACCTTCTACTGTATTTCAACAGTGTACCCTATTAACAGTCAGGACAAAACCCCTTTAAAACAAGGTAGACCAGTGAACATTTGAGCCAACAGTCGCTACACAACTTAACTAATGCCAAGATTAGTTTAAAATGTAACATTTCAAGGAGCCTCTAGTCAACCGTTAGTGTTTTTCATCATCACCGACAGGATGACACCTGCAGTTATTCTTTTAGTTTTGCAACTGGACGAATAGCAGGTAAGAAATATTTTGATCCATTTAAGACTTCTGTGTTGAAAAAGCTGAACTTTTACATGAAATACATAAAAATGGATGACTTGTTTGTTAAGCCCCTGTCATGTTTAAATCAGTGTTATCAAAAAGTCTGTTTCAGATGTGTTACACACACACACACACACACACACACCACCTGTATTGGATAGGTGGCTAATTACTACCTCAAGGCAGCACAGACCACAAGTCTGCTGTGATCTATCGCTTAGGAGCAGTAGCTGGTACAGTAGTAGCGTAAAAAAACAAAATGAGTAGGACGTGAACACTAAAAAGCTACACAGTTCTTTGTGTGTCCTTTAGTGAACTGTCCATATGTAGTAGAGGGCAGCACTGGGCTTGATTGCAGGTCAACAGGACATTTAAGAGGTGCTGCGCGATACATCAATGGTCAATGTAGTTGAAAATATTTGCAATCCCTTGGCAGCAATACCAAAAAAAAATACCTGCAACCTTTCAGATAAAAGTTGAAGTGTGTGTTGTCCATTCAGTTATTGCCATAATACCAAGACCTGTTGTCCAAAATCGTTAATTAGTCCTTCCTCTTTTGCCTGCAACATGAATGTAACAAAGTACAAAAATCCTGGCGAGAGCAAACTTAAGTTTGGTTGTGTTTAAGCTAGACTGTTTTCAGGTTAAAGTACTGTTGAGCTTCAATGTGTGACGTCACTGAGCTGCACACTGCTGTTGTCTGTCTGTAGTGTCTCTGTGGGAAGCTGAGGGTCAGACAGTCAGACGGTTGTTGGAAGGCTGTAAGGGACTCCAGGAAGCTGGATGGCCAGCTGCGTCCTGCGAGTACTGGTTTTCCTCTTTGCTTATCCCAACCGTACATAGCCGTCGGTGTCTCAGCAGCCTGTCTGTCCGTGAGAAGCTCTGGAGCCAGGCAAAGAAAGATGTGTGTTTCAGTCAAAGTCAGCAGAGCAAAGACACTGATACTGCTAAGACAGATGGATTTGTTTAATGCTATAAGATTCTGACTAAGTGCATGTAAAGCATTTAAGCTATACTGAAACAATGTCTAACTAACCTGATGGCAGCGATCACACTGGTATGGCTTCTCTCCACTGTGCACCCTTTTGTGTCTGTCCAGGTGGTAACGCTGAATGAACCGCATATCACACGCATCACACGCAAATGGCTTTTCTCCTGTGAACAACCACATTTATCAAGACTCATGGCATATTCCTATGGATGCAATGTACTTTTAATTTGTAATTAAAAGTTCTTGTTTGAGAGTCCAAAAGAATAGATCAGGACATTTACACAGAACGTTCACAAAAAGAAGAGAAAGGTAGAAATACATACAAGGCATTATTTACTTAAAGATGGCAAATCTGGAAAATGACAAGCATTTAGCTACACCACCCTGTTGTCTCATGTCTAACTACTGCATACAAAGGATTAATAATTGCCACACTGCAGTGCAGACATGAGCTGTGAGCTCTCACCTGTATGTGTGAGTATATGTCGCTTGAGGTGGTAGCTACTCCGGAAAGCTCCATAGCAGTGGTCACAGATGAAGTTCTTCTGCACTTTCAATGAACTGTCGTCGTCGTCATCATCCATGTCGATTTGTGGAAGTATATGCTAACAACGACAACAACAAAATTAGCTGAATCTGAACAGAACATGTATGTATGCTTAAAAGTGCAGCTTCGACAACAACAAACAATCCTTACCTCCACTTTCTCTTTAACTTTGTTGGATGAGCCTGATTTTTTGTGCTTCTTCTTGGGTTGCATATTCTGGTTTGCCTGCATGTCCTTTCCATCCATCAGTCTTGAGGAGTGATAATCCCCGTCTTTTCGGATCAGCTTTTGGGGGAAGAAATGGTAATAGATAAACTGCACTGCACCAGTTTGCCACGAAGACTCATTCTCGCTCATTTAGTGTTACATAACATATTATGTATTATATATATCATATAAACATATTAGCCTGCAGTCAAGCAACAGACACATTTTCACACAGGTTCATTGGTCACTTTAACACCACCATATTTAGTATTTATGAGTGGTACAAGCACTTTAAGCAGACCTGTGGGCACTCATAAGTAGAGGCTGATGTATAAACACGTAATAAATGACAATGTAGTCACATGGCATTAAATTAAAACAGAATAGGTCTTCACAGGAGAAGTTACAATAGTGTACAAATGGCTTTGTAGTGTGTTATAAACCATTTATTATATGTTTGAATGTATTAATTAAATTCTAAATAGGTTAAAATAATTATATATAATACACAATATAACTAGAATTAGAGCAATCTGTTTTCACTGTCATAACAAATGTGTCAACTTAACAACTTAAATTGTGTTCATGAAAGCAAAGTTTTGTTTTTACAGGCTTCCTGAGTGACCCTGTCCAGTTCGCTCTTCGCTCTCTTTCTTACCAGGGGTGGACAGCTACCGGCTGAAGGATGGCCCATGTGGCTCTGGTGGGCTTGTCCATGGTGACCCTGGTGCCCATGGTGACTGTGCTGCGAGTGGGTTTGGTGACTCTCTGGGCTGGCCCTGTGCCCTTGACTCAAGGATGACATCATCCTCTTCTGGCCTGGGATGTTGTTGGCTTGCATGAGGGCCATGCTGGACAGCACCGCCTCGCAGCCCAGCAACCCAGCCTGGCAACACAAACAACACGTCAGAGCAGAAAGAGGGGGCCACAGGACTTCTCACAGAGACAAGGCGTCAGGGGAAGGAGGGGGAGTTGAGTAATGGGAGTAACAGAGACAAGCACTGGCATCATGATGGTGAATCTGGAGACGAAGAGACTTCCACTGACCCATTTCATATGGTCTCGAACAGAGTTGTTGGAATGGTGTGTCATCGCCGTGGTTTGAATGCGTGTGTGTTTGAGGGGGAACAGAGGGGGCTTCACTCAGGATGAGGGGTAAACAGAAGAGACCACACACACCCAAATCATCAGGGACCAAAGCCTGAAAGTAGAGGCACGACAACATAAGGCTAACATTTTTACATGCTGGAATCAGGAGCCGGAAAAACAGACCGGCTTATTTAGATTTCACAAATCACCAAATCTGGATATATGATGAGAAATTTAGGTCCAGCATTGATCTGTATATCAGGCAAGAAAGCCCCAATGGTTTGGTGCATGCCATGTTTCTATGAGCGACAGAAAACACGACAGTCAGATCGAGAAAAATAATGAGCACAACAGTCACAATGAAAACAGTCTTTATAAAGAATAAATACATTATGTGTAGGTATGATACATTATACAAACAAACGGTTCATACATGAGGGATACTGAAATATCTACACAAGACAAGTATTTAAAAATGTATTGTGAGCTTCTGTTTGAGAGCAGCAAATGTACTGTAAAACACAATCTTATCCACCTTAAATTGAATTGGTATCGGCATCTTAAACAACATAACGTGTGATGTTTTCTAAACTGACTGAAAGCCACAGTTTGTCCTAATTTAACTGTGGAAGTGAGCCTGAAAAACTGACGCTTCAATGCAGATAATGTCTTCATAAGTCTTCATCTAAGACAGTTATATTGATTTTTTGCCCAAGTCATGTTTCATAGCACAAACCAATAGATGAATCACTGGGTCATCAAACAGTTTAGTAGCCAGTCAATCACTGTACGGTGATTTTAGGCAATGAAATCTGGCACTGAAGTTGCAGATGATTTGTACTAAATGACCTGTGCTGCACTTCTAAAGTACTGCATGACCACAATCTTATTTCCTTAGAATTAATATTGTGTAAAAAATAATATTTAAAAATGTAGTGCTGAATTCTGTGTATTTTCTAAACAGATTTTAGGATTAAAATACTTTCAGACTTCTTGAGAAATTACTACCTACAGACTGAGAAACATCCACTTCTTCTATCATTTACTATTTGGGATAGGAACTCTCCGTTTGACCAATTTGACAAATTGTGTTAGATATACAAAGAACAGAAAGACTTCACTTTACAATGAATTTGGAAATCTAACTTCTGGTTATAATTTAGTGTTTGGATTACATGCCATCATTTGTAATTCTGCCAATTAAACATGTCTGCAATCAAAACTATACACTAAACTTAACCCTGGCACACTATTCCTGCTCATTAATTTCACAAGGTGGAGAACTATGGCAAAGCATGCTGCCTCTCATGCTGTGTGGTATTTAACACATGTACAAAATGTGTATTAAAAAGGTTTGGCCTTACAGTTAAAGCAAATAACCACAAACAGATCATGTGATACAAACACACAAATTCCCTGGCAACAAGGCAAATAATTTATACTTTATACAAACCAGCTGCTGCTTTGAATTGCACTATGTACAGTCAAATTGCTGTATGCCATCTACATTTACACTGTTTACATCTTTTTATTTGTGCTATATTTTTTATATCTCTTTACACTGTTTTATATTTCACGTTTATTGCTTGTTTTGCACGGTATGAAGGTATGACGGAAAAGGAATTTCTCTGTATGTCCTGCACATATAGCAAGGTTGACAATAAAGCTGACTTGACTTGAAACCATAAAACTCCTAACTGACTTATGGTTATTGCAGCTTTAACAACAAATATGCTGTAATTTACACAGATAAATACAGACCACGCATAAAACCAATGTTTGCTTTCATTAAAATGCATCTTTAAGTTGAAACTTATTTGGGCTGTGAGTCACTCTCATTTGTCCACATGTTGTATTCGTGATCTTGCAGAAGCAAACACGATGTCTCGTTCACAAAATGATGCATTTGAGCACCAGTAAAGCTAGCTAGCGACTTATCCTCAAAACGTTTAAAAGCCTGTTGGAAAAGTGAGCTTCATAAATCAAACGGGACTGTTTGTGGAGCTCACTGGAAAAAGCAGTGTGGTGCATGTAGCTCAGATATTTAAAGTATCGTGAAGTCTGGAGAGGCTCTCTGCTAGATGAAACAGAAAAGGCTAAGCAGCTAGCCAGCCAGTCAGTAGTTGGGTTATGGGGCAACTCTTGTATGTGTGACTGGACCCCCACCCCCCGCCCCAGACAACACAACAACAGCCAGGCAGGGCGTGCAGGCTCAGCGCCGACCACAAAACAACGCCTCCCTCGGCGGCTACGGCGGTTAGAAACACCCGAGTAAGAGATTATGAAACGTTTAAAGAGCCGCGACTGAAAGCCGCCGGAAAACCCGCCGCTTACCTTTGGATTTTTAGAGTTTTGCAGATTAGTATTTCTTGTCGCACTTCCAATTTTTTCTCAGTTTACAAACACTGACAGGAAACGCCACCGGAAGTGCTCACCGGGGAGCGCGCTGATTGGTCAGACGCCCTGTCACATGACCGAAGCCGAATGGCCCACATCTGCGGCCATGATTGTGAGGGCGCGGTGGTGATCGCTGAGAAACACTTGTACCTTTTCTGGAGACTTCAGAGAAACGCTGGTTCATTTATTTTGGCCTGACCCACATGCAAAACAACCGGGGAGTAAATTGGCACGATTTAATGTCGATCATATCTACGCTCACTTTATATTACTGCAAAAGAATATGTTTGGATTCATGAATATGACAGGCATCTCTATTGAATTTCATTATTTGGCTGATTATTTTGACCAGATTCTATAAAAAGCCAAACTATTCAAAGCTCAAAGTCCACATAAAACAACAACAACTCACAACTCTTCTTTTTCTGCACATACAAACAAAACTGTTTAAACCGTTGCAAGATATTTGACTTTTTATGATTTATTTTTATACTTTTTATTACAATTTTAGTCTACCTAGCATATTTGTGATTATAGACATACGCTGTGTACACAAGATGTTTGAAATAGTCAATAAAGCTGCATGGATGTGAGTTCTAGTTGATTAATTAATCGACTGAAAGTTAATCAGCAACTATTTTGATAACTAATTAAAGTAATTTTTCAAGCAAAAGTTCCAGTAATCTAATGGTTTCTAGTAAAAATGTGTTGCTTTTCCTGTAGTTAATCATCCTTTGGGCTTTAGACTGTTGGCCAGACATTTAATGCCACATCTGGCAGTGGAAATTGGCCAGTTTCATTGTTTTCTGATGTTTAATCGACCAGAAGATGCACAAGAATAATCAGTTACAGCCCTAAACTTATGTAAGTAAATGGTAGGGTAGCAATTCTCGTCAAAAACATGTCTGGTAAACTGAACAGTTATTTAATTCACTGCATGTTTCCAAACACATTTAGATTACATCACACTGATTTAGATGATGCTTTGTCCAAAACTGCTTACAATAAGTACATTCATCCACATGGATCAAATATTATGATGACAAAAAAAAGATGATAATGTTCACAGTTTCTGCATTTCTTATTATTGTATCAAGAATAAGGACTCTGTATTTGATTATTAATTCATTCTTTCATTTATACATATTACATTTATGGATGTCAGATTTCAGAATTCAGTATCTCTTGTTATATAATGACAACTGTTTGAATCGCTCATCTGATCAGACTGTTTGTTATAATTTATGACATTACAATGACTTTGTGCATAACTTGAATTTCATGACAGACAACTGCTACACATGTTATGAGTTGTGTTTTTGTTCACAAATCATTTCCTAGTCGTTCAATTTCATCAAGAAAGAAGTCCACGTCTTTCTTGGAAACCAGTGGAGATAAAACAACCAGACGGAAAAAGTTGACCTTGTTTCTCAAAGGTTGGTAGCCCACCATCATAGTGCCTTGCTTCATCATGCGTTCCTTGATAACTGGAGCTACCTATTAACAATAAAAAAAGAATAAAACACACCCACAGTTAGATGTTAACTTTTAACAGTTCTGTTAGAGGTGCTGTACAGAAGTAAATAATTAAAGATGGTGGCGTCTATGTTTTTTTTTTTTTTTACCAATGCACACTATAAATGACTTTATTCTTTATGTTTCCAGCCCACTGATGTAATACAGGAACTTACTTTTGCCAGTCTGTCCTGGTAATCTGCATTTTGCTCCTTCCCCCTCATGCTGGGTGGTATAAACCAGAAGCATATATTCACAAACTCCGGCTGTCCATGGAGACAAACACAGACAAGTAATTAATAGTTAAGCAGGGAAAAAAACAACTAATCTTTCTCAATATGCTTCAGTGTTTATTTACCTTAAACACAAGATGAAACCCTTCTCTTTTCTTCATTTGTTCTTCCAGATACCTGCATGAGAGTTGTTAAATTTTGACTTTCTGTTGGCCTTGATCACAACTCACATATCATATTTATATAAAAATGTATCTAATCTGGTGTCATTTTTTAAGACAAACTAAGAATTTAACAATAATGTTCCTGCTGTATTAGATGGGATTTATTGGCAAGCAAAGATGAGGTAAATGAGCAGATTAGATGTCAGAAGTAGCCTATAAATATCTTAGCCTTCTGTGTAAGATAGACCCAGAGCCAACACACTGATAAAAATTGATATGTGGCTTATGTTGTGCTTCAGCCTGTCATGCCTTATTTACCTTGCATGGATAAAAGCTTTGTCTACACGCTCTGCCATGCCATTGGAGCCGATAGCTTTCCACATCAACCATAGCTTCAGACAGTCAACCTTGCGGCTGCACTGCAGAGACTTATCCCCGCAGTCCAGATTCACATCGTAGAATTTGTCTTGCTGGAACAGGTATGTGGCGTTGGCACTGTGGCACCGCTTCAACAAGTTCTGAGGACAAGCAGAAGGTAATGGTTTGAAAAACATCATGTGTAACAGATAATTTTGTAGCCTCAAACTAGCAAGCTGTACCGTGGTATCCTGTAGCAGCAAGGCAGAACACTGCAGGCCGGCCATCAGCATCTTGTGTGGATTCCAGGCTACTGAATTTGCTCTTGTTACACACAGAGAAACATAAAAATACACACAATAAACAACTCTACTCATATATTGTACAGGCAAAATATTGCCTTCCTCATAATGAAAAATGTGTTTTTTTCTGGCATGCATATCAATACCTGTCAACCCCTTTCATCAGATGCCTGTACTGCTCGGAAAAGAGCACACTCCCTCCCCAGGCAGCCTGAAAACACAACAGAACAGACAAAACTCATCACGTTCTTAACTTTTAACAAACACAACAGAGGCTTTGAATAACCAAGGCTTGTCAACATGCATGGATTTGTCTTCCACAGGAGGACTCACATCCACATGCATCCAGATCTTGTGTTTCTCACAGACATCAGCTATGCGGTTCAGTGGGTCAAACGCACCCTGCACTGTGGTGCCTGATGTGCAGCTTACAAGGAATGGCACTGCACCCTGGTAGAAACAGACTGAAAGTGAACCCTCTGTGCACTCTATGCTTTGTGGTGTGCAGGATGAACAAAATGCAATGTTAAAACCAATAAAAGTGACCACAACGCGTCATATGTGATTCCTTACTAAACATCGGTGAATTTACCTGAGATTTTGACAGCTTTATCTTTTCATCCAAGTCCTCTGGAATCATGCAGCCCCTGTAGAGCACAGAAAAATGTGAAAGTTAGCTGGTAGGCTGTGAAAAACCCATATTTTATCTGACAAATAGTCCAAAGCCCCAAAAATATTCAGCAAGAAAAGCTGTAAATCATCACATTTGATGAGCTGGAACTGGTTATTGGCATTTTTGTTTGATAAAAACAATTAATTGATTCTGAAAATTGATGGATTCATTTGTACAATACATTACCCATCGTCCACTTTCACCACGATGACATTGTCTGTCCCAATCCCTAGAAAGGCAGCTCCTTTCTTCACAGAGTAATGGCTCTGTAAAAACACGAGGAATGAATCATATTTATGTAGAAACAACACATAAACTACAGTGTGACCCTCAATAAACACCTCTGACACAGTTTTGATCTCTACAGCGTCATCAATCCCTCAGACATGCAGTGTATAACAAACATTCCTGACCTCTGAAGATGTGAAGACGGTAAGTCGTGGGAGACCACACAGCCCCTGGGATTTGACCTCCGGGAAGAGTCGGTAGCGTGCAAGGTTCATGGCGTAGATGTTAGAGACAGATCCTCCAGGGCAGAAAATACCATCACCTTGTGTCCAGCCAACCAGCTGCCGCAACCTTTTCAGGACCTCCATCTCTAATAGCACAAACACTGGGGCCACCTCATAGGTGTAGCTGCAAGTGACACACAAAATGTTTGATCATTTGTAAGATTGTATTTTGTACTGTATTGCTTTATATTACATTTTCTACACACAAAAGTTTTTATTTAAATTGATGGATCTGAATAAGTCTTCCATTACTGACTAACATAGTCCCATTACTTTATTTATTGCATCATTTGAATTATATTTTTACAGATTTATTCATCCAATCTCTGTATAATTATGTGTGTATATGCTTTAGTTATATATTATGTTGATTCTTGTTACAGGTTAGTGTTGAGAGCCTCAGTGAGGAATCGTCCAGCCAAGGCATGATAGTCCACCCCGGCAAACAACTGATTAAGAAAACGTGGGTGACCTGAAATGAACAGGAAAAATCTCATAATGAAAGAATGTTTAATATTTACACAATCTAGTTAAATATATTAATTGTCTCTGGCTTGTCTTACATGTCTTGATGCTGTACTTGGCAACATCTTGTACTCGCTGCAGAAGCCTGTCTTGTGGCTCCCCTGTCGCCCTCAGCTCCAGATCCAGCAGCCGAGCCAGCTCCTCTGGCTCTTTCCACTCACAAACCTGCAAGAAGAAAACATGCATTATGAGTTTCCTTCAGAATAATCACTGAAATCTGACACAATTTTGATTTCAGGCTTCACAGGAGACCTTTTGTTTGACATCTGTGCCCTTGCAGAGCACCTCCTCCATAATAATTTTAAAGGCTTCTTTCAAGAAGAGTTGGCCCTCTGCATGATCGATGAGAGGTTCATTCAGATCACGGAGATGGGTTGGTTCCTTTAAGTGCCCATTTGCTGCTGTAAAAATTGTTAAAAACATGAACAAAACACTTCAAAAGTCAAGAGTAACAAACAAGAATAGACATGCAGCATATAGCACACTGTACTTACATGAGTACATGTTTGCCATCACCACACTTTTGAAAGGTTGGTAAATCTCTCCCCCTTAGTTTGGCTGTGCTGGCAGAGACGACAGCAGAAACCAGTTATAAAGCAAAGGCACCATGGTAGGAGTGGGAGGGAGCCAACCTTTGCCCCAAATATTTTGCTCACTTGTGCTAAATGGTAGTGTGGGGAATTTCCATAAAGTGATATTGTAGTGTGTTTGTTTCTTGGAATGGCAGCCTCTGTAATGAGAAACACATTATTTTTTTTCAGTAAAAAAAAACTTCAAAAAGGATTTCAGTCTTAGCATATACTACACGTGAAGGCCTCAGTCTACAACAGGTCAGCATACAGGTGACAGTACCCAGTCTTGAGTAGACTGAGCAGAGAGTGTAAGTGAGCAGCAGTGGCTTTTTCCACAGATAAGCCAGTTGCGCAGCATGGCAAACACTCACGTCTGTTCCAGCTTCACAGAGGGGATGTATAGACAGGTTATTATAGTTAATTAAAACTAAACTAAAGGTAGGTGTGAAAACATGCATATTTTATTTAGCTGAAATAAAAATAAAAACTAGACTGAAATGATATTGTGTACTTAATATTAATAATAAAAATATACAAAAAATGTCTTTAGTTTAAGTCTTGCTTGTCAGCACACCTGAAGAGGAGCATCAGGAGGGCCAAGCACAGCCACAAGCTGAGGACTGAGGAGCATTTCAACAACAACTGTGACCCCTGCCGCATGTGGCAAGGCATCCAAACCATCATGGACTAAAAACTCACGAACACCACCTCACCATCCAGTGATGCCTCCTTACCACATGAGCTTAACAGCTTCTATGCTCACTTTGACAAGGAGAACCATGAGGCAGCCACCAAGGATGTGCTCCTTGCAGACCGCCAGACTTCAGAAAAACAAAAAGCAGCACACACACGTGCGTGCGCGCACAAACACACACACAGACACACACACACAAACACACACATCTCTGAGGACCACTCTTGGACCCTGAACATTACATCCCTGGTCAAGAAGTCTCACCAGCATCTCTTTATTTGAGTAGACTCAAGAAGGTCCGTCTGCCTCCTCAGATACTGCTGCACCATCGAGAGCATGCTTCCCAACTGCATCACAGTACGGTATTATAGCTGCTCAGACTGAAAAGCACTGCAGAAGGGGGTAAAAACTGCCCAGCACATCACCAGTTCTTCCCTCCCCACCACTGAGGCTCTCCAGTGCAAGTGGTGTCTGCAGAGGGCATGCAACACTGTCTGTTACCCTCTCACCCAGATCATAGATTGTTTGTCCTCTGCAATTGCTGACTGTAACTGCTGCACATACTGTATATATCTTAGTGTATTTACTTCACTCTGTTCATATCCACTGCGCAATGACAAAGCTGATTAATCTTTTGTTCCTTGTGAATAGAGAAAACGTTTTAACATATAAATCAAACTGTTTTTTATAATGAGATTGCTGACAATACTGAGCAGACTTTGTTCTACCTGAAGACAGCGTGTTGACTTGCAGATCCTCAATAGAGCGAAGCATTGGTAAGGTTTCCTGCAGGGCCTGCCTGTTCAGGAGTTCCAGCAGACCCTGTGCTGCTTCAGGCCCTCTGTGGGTGATATGATCCAGCAAGCCTGTCAGACAGCAGACAGTGAGAGTCTACATGCTGCAGGACAAAATTAGCATCAGTACTTAGAATTTCTATTAGCTTGTCATTCAAGCAGTAGTGCAGTGCAGGGTATACACAAGAATACAGTGTGGCATTGGGTATACCCATTTATAAGTCTGATGATCATTCAGTTGAATTTGGGATGATGGCGAAGGCATGACATAGCTGGTTGTCCACATTTAATGAGTGGATGGAGTAAGGAATAAGGAATACTACACTCACAATGCATAATTATGTACTTGCCAGTATTTATTGCTAAACCTGCCCCTCTTGTGTGGCTAATGTTGATTTCATGTTGATTATTCCTCTTTGAAGTCAAACAACAGAATGTGCCAATACCGCTACTTCATTTTTGTTTGAGCTAAATATGCAAGAGCAGTCTTACAAGTCACTGTTTATAACACAGGGTTTGTCCTTTGCTTGACAGGCTGCTTAAAAAAATTGGGGTATTAATCAAGTGTACTTCTACAGGCACCGCTACACTGCTACCTTCTGGCTTCTGAGTATCTGGATTTCTGCTGCTGATTCCTCAGCCAAGACCAAGTGTCACTTAAAAATCTACTCCTGAGTAAATAAAGTGATGATGAATTATTTTAATACCTGTACAGATCAAATTTGAAATAATTACAAAACTAAATATTGAATACATTGTGGCAGCTCATCAAAACTGAAGATGATTATTTTCCAGATTTTTAGATACTCAAAATGAAATTGTCTTTTATAAAAGATAAATATATATAAATATTCTCACATTTATTTGAGGTAACGCCTCCAAAGCCATTGTAGCAGGTCTCTGAAGTGAGTTGTTAACAAATGCCTGCAGACAGACTGCCAAGTGTTAAAAGAAATACATGTGTCTGCTTGAGTTCAAATATACAGGCCTACAGCTGTGTACTATTAGTCTACAGCAAGTCATCAATATCTGACTGTGAGTTTGTACAAATAAGAGCTCAGAACTTTGGAACTAATGTATAACTTTCCTAGAAGAAAATCTCAAGAGCCACAAATTGGGATATGAGGAGATCATCACGTGGCTATCCTCCTTTCCTCAAGAGTTACTATCTCAAAAATTTTATGAGGCAAAAACTGGGGTATAAGTTCATTGAGGGTATTATGCGACATTTAGGCACTGCATGACTACCCTCTTTTCCTCGAAGAACCTTTATCTCAACAGAGTGGCTTAGATGGCTTGGGACATGCCGAGATATATGGCATGTTTAATCTAAATGACCAAGATAAGTAGGTACTGAGTGATACTGTGGGTAAATTCCATAAAGTAGTAAAGTAGCAAAGTCTTGATAAAGTCAAGTGTTGATTTTTATTGATATGAAACGGCACGATTTATGATCAGAAACACACTAATTTCCAGGAAAAACCCTTCAAAAAGGGTTTCAGTCTCTCAACAGAAAGTCAATGCTTTCAGGTGGCAGCGCATAGTCTTCCTGACTTTGCAGGGAGTGCAGAGAAGCAGCAGTGGCCTTCTCTCTCTGGCGGTTACGCCAGTGACACAACATGGCAAACACTTGCTCAACATGGAGCGAATTGTCCAATTCAAACTGTTCCAGCTTCACAGAGGGGATGTCCAGAGCCATTCTGCCAATCTCCCTCCAAGGTTTGCCAATGGTACGTGCCAAGGTCATCAGCTGTTTCTCCGTCACTAAGCGAGAACCTGTGGAATGAGACAGAGGAAGATAAAGAAGGTGATGGTCGCTACATTGTTTTAAGCAGGAATTCCTTTGAGTGTAGTGGGACCCACCATTGTTGCAGATGTCTTTGGACGGCATTGTCTCAGGAACTGGAAATGTTTCTTTTCCTCCTTGTAAATAAAGAAAACTTTTAAATGTATGATTCAGACAGTATTTCATGAGATTGCTGACAATACTGAGCAGACTTTGTTCTACCTGAAGACACTGTGTGGACTTCCAGATCCTTAATAAAGCTAAGCATTGGGAAAGTTTCCTGCAGGGGTTCGCTGTTCAGTAGTTTCAGCAGACCCTTTACTGCTTCAGGCCCTCTCTGGAGGATATGATCCAGCAGTTCTGTCACTTTCTCACTAGGAGAACGGCAAGCTTTCACCTGCTGGTAGCCGTGACGAGACAGCAGACCGCAAGAGTCTGCATGCTGCAGGACGAAGTCGGCGTCTGCGCTCAGAATTTCTATTAGCTTCGCCTTCTGGCTTCTGAGTAACTTGATTTCTGCTTGTTCCTCAGCCATGACCAAGTATCATCTCGTCTGCTCCTGAGAAAATAAAGAGATTATTCATTATTTTAATACAAGCACAGATCAAATCTGAAATATTTGCAAAACCAAATATTGAATACATTGTGGCAGTTTAGTCCTGAAGCCAGTTATTTTCCATTTCGATTCTCAAAATGAGGTCACAGTCTGCAATGAAACCTTTACTGTCTTTGACTATCAGGCATTATTGATAGGTGATAACAGATAAGATAATATTCTCACGTTTATTTGAGGTAAAACCTCCAAGGCCGCTTTAAAAAGTCCTATCAGTGATTTGTTAATGACCAATAAAGAAGGAAGAAGTGTTAAAATAAATACATACATCTGTTTAAGTTAACTAGTCTACAGCAAATCATCAATGTCTGACTGTGAGTTTGCTCAAATATTTAAACAAAATGTCTATATGTGTGCTGTTGCAAAACAATATTTGTTCCACAATTAAACTGCATGTTAAAAGTTTTTTTTATGTGTTTACATATAGGCTTCCTTGTTTCCTGCCGTCTAGTTGCACATCTGTCGTTGTCCGGCTGCAGATGCGCTCCACTCCCTCTGCACACCAAGCACAGCTTCGTGACACAACCATGTTTTCCCATTAGACTCTTACCATTTAATGTAACAGCTGGAGTCATACGATTAAAGAATAAGAGCTTCTTGCAGACACATTGTCTATATGAACAGGCATCGCTCTTCTACTTCTTTCTCTCCTTTTTCTTCTTTTTCTTCTTTACTACAGCCTGATCTAAACATTTGTTACTGTCAGCATTTTATTTGTGTGCTTCCATCCAGTGGGTGGATGATCTAACTGCAGTGACCTGCCATGATATTGGGGATTTGGTGACATCTGGTGGAGTAGAAGACACACTGCAGTCAGTTGTGGAGAAAATACTTAGAGAGTTTTTATCTAAGAGAAAAAAATAGTAATGGCACAAGCTAAGATAAGCTAAGCTAAAATGAGGTATGATAAGATAAGACTTTATTGATTCCTGAGGGCAAATCCACTTGTTACAAAGACTCAGTGAGAGATAAGACAACAAATAAAGAACTACTACAAAAATAAGAGATTAAAGAAATTAGAGAGGTGACTTTAAAAAATCTAAGTACAAACTAAACAACATGTAAGTGAACTGTGTAAAGGAAGTCTAGTAATGTATCTTAGCCATGACGTGTGAGCTATATTTATTGTATAAATGAAGAAGAAGATGAAGATTAACTTTATTGATCCCTCAATGGGGATTTTTTTTCCCCTTCAAGTTTCACTGAGTTTGTTCAAGCTCAAACTGTGGCAGGGAGGTGAACTGGCACTCCTCCAGCTACCAGTCCACGCTCCATAATGTACTTACTGGACTTGAACTGGCCACCCTCCGGTTCCCAAGCCAAATATATAGGTATAGGTATGAATAACTGGGTAAAATATATTTATAATTCATGATATGTGCAGTATATGTATGATGAATATATGATAGCAATTAAAGAGAATACTATATAAGGCATACAATACATTAATATAAAAGTCCAGTAATAACAATATAATATTGCCATTACTTGATTTAAGCATTATAATACAATGTAAAATATTACCACTCCTAAAGCAATTTAATAATCTATCTATCTATCTATCTATCTATCTATCTATCTATCTATCTATCTATCTATCTATCTATCTATCTGTCTGTCTGTCTGTCTGTCTATCTATCTATCTATCTATCTATCTATCTATCTATCTATCTATCTATGGTATTATGCAAACACTCACTGTTGTTATTCATTGAACTTGTAAACTAAATGGCTTCTCTGCTTGGACACGCCTCCTCAAAACACGATGCTCAAACATTTATGTTGATGCAGAAAATTGTGTTGTTGTTCATACCGGAGTGGAAGAAACGTGGGAATAAATGTTTGATTGTTTTTCAGAAAAAAAAAAAAAAAGACTTGCTGCATGAATACCAAATAGAAGATAGATTTCTGTATGTGTGTGTGTGTGTGTGTGTGTGTGTGTTTATTGGATATGTGCATATTTATAGATAAGGCGATGCAGATGTTGTAGGATATACAATTATTATATATAGGATAACAATTATCAACGACCACCGGTCACATGTCTGCTTAACCTGTTTACTCAACTTCAGATCTGGGAAATGACAAATCAATATCTTATTCCTGGACAGATATTTGCTTTGTGTGAAAGGAAAAGCCTCTCAAGCCCATTTCATCCACACACAGTATACACAGAATCAGCATGTGTATTAGCTGTCTGAATAAATCCAGTTTTCTCTCTGCCTACAGTGGGTGGAAAGAGGGGAAAGAACCATCATTTGTTCTTATTATTTATTCTTACCACCCAGGTGAGTCTGCTGCAGAACAGAGGAACGCACAGTTCATCCTTTATGTACTTTTAATGACTTTATTATGCCATAAACTTGCATTATGTTCAGACTTGATTTTGAGAAGATAGATGAAGATCTACGAAAATATACACATGTTGACACTCTGGGTAGCTTTCAACTGCAAATGCTGTATAATGTGCCTGTGAAATGTGCACTTAGTCATCTTGCATTATATCACTGCAACACAAGTGGGGCATATTCTGTATAGAATATGAAAATGAACTTACTTTGCCGCTGATCGAGCACGATCCCACTCATACCCTTGTGCTTTTCAGGCCCCATCGCACTCTCTGTCAAGTGGTAAACTCCATTTGTATGTGCGTGCTAGTGGTGGATGGTATAATAGCTCAGACACTCCACAGTGCTGATGGAGAATAATGCAGTTTCCTTGTGAGTGGCTCTGGCTCCATTCTACAGACCTCTGCACCTGGAAAATTGGGATTTTGTAGATCAGTGTGTGTGTATGTGTGTGTGTTTATTTATGCATGTATACAATTCAAGAGTGAGCCAGTGCTGCAGCTTATCCCCTCCATGCCTTAACAGACAAATTAGATTTACATGTAAAGTAAGAGACAATCATTCCCACTGACAGTCTTTAGCACCCTGAACCTCAAGGGACAATAAGGAGTTGGGTCTACATTTGAATGGATCAAACAATGCTTTGTACAGGCTTTCACAACACTCAAGTAGGGACTTTTATGTTTATACAAAGACACAAACATGCACATAAAGAGAACTCCTTTACAAGCTGTGGTAAAATCCTTGATAAAAGAGAACACGTCTCCTTTGAATAAACCTTTACAAACAGCAAACTCCTTTGTTGTATTTCCTTGAAACATACACCTGAGCCCACATTTGCAATGATTCTGCATAAAAGCTCCAATCTCAGAACTAGTATTACTTTATGTGATGAAAGAGGCTTCAACTTAAAGATTTTGTATAAATAGACTCTGGTATAGGAGGAACATTGATTTTCCCTTGTAGAATGTGCAGTTTATATTTGCTGTAGCTGACTTAAGTTCAGCTGGCCCCGGGCTGCACACTGGGGCCTTTGAGACGTGACCCCCCTCTCAGGGTGGAAGGAGCTGCAGCGAGGGGACAGCCATGCATTTGAGTGACTCTGACAAGTCTGTTTGTTTAACATGTATTATATATGAAAGACCAGAGTGAAAGAGGAAAGTGCATGGGAGCAGCAGGGCAACAGAACAGAGAGCGGGAAGGAGAGGCAGACAAGGGGAAGACAGTGATAGAGACAGAGGGCAAAGGAAAGCAGCCATTCACAGTACACTGGACACATACTGTAGATGGAAAGCTTCGGTTCCTGTAACCGTCACGATTTAGTGTTATGAAGGAAGAATAAGAACAAAGTACAGTTATATTATTTTATGATATACAACTCATAGTTAATTTAGTTAATCCATCCATTATCTGAAACCGCTTATCCACGGTGGGGCTGGAGCCTATGCCAACTGACTTTGGGCAAGAGGTGGGGTACACTCTGGAGTCGCCAGCTCGTCGCAGAGCACATAGAGACAACAACAACCATTCACACTCACATACACACCTGAGGCCAATTTAGAGTCACCAGTTAACCTATTAAGTGCATGTCTTTGGACTGTGGGAGGAAGGCGAAGTACCCAGAGAGAACCCACACAGACACGGGAAGAACATGCAAACTCCACACAAAGGCCCCAGCCATGGTTCAAACCTTCTTGCTGTGAGGCAACAGTGCTAACCACTGCACCACTGTGCCACCTAATTTAGTTCATAAAGACATTAAGAATTAAAATGTAATGAATAAGTCTGTTAAAAGGGTAACATTAAACATTAAAATGTACTACTTTAAAACGTAAAGTTAAATATTTAGAGCCTCTTTTGTAAGGTTATATTGTTTAATACAGAGAGTAATTGGTCACATGATCAGAGTTTAGTTGAGCGCGTAACTGTGGCATTGTGGGTAGAGGAGAGAGCATACAGAAAGAAGACCTGCGGCCCCGTAGTAACGTTTGTTCTGCATGCCTGACCAATATTCAGTTGGCTATATTGTGTATGATGTAAAGATTTATGTGTTTTAATATGAACAATGTGATATGCGCCAGTAATTTCATCTGAGATTATTTTCTGCAATACTAACATGTTTTGAGCCAAGACACTAGCACACTAGTCTGAAACTGTTTATATCTTTTATTTCTTTATAGTTTTCACAGTGTCTGATGACCAGAGCGATGTTATTTTTAAAAAATTATTATTTTTATTATTATATTTATTATTATATTATGCTTAATTTTAGAGGAAAGAAAGGTGTAATATGGTTATAACATCAGGTTGACCATCTATTATCATTCAGCATGTCATATCTTAAATCAAATATATATGAAGCTGTTGTTCATTATGCATAGAGTTTGTGGTGGACTTATAGGTTGAGCCTGTAATGTAATTGACAGGTCCATTAATGCTGATAGAAGATAAATAAATAATTTAGGTGTGTGTGTTCCTCAGCACCCTTACTTTAGAGAGGATACTGAGGAGTGGCAAACACAGAGGCATTTCCATCCATTTAAGTCTAATGAATGGAAAAGACAGTGAGTCCGACTGACAGAGCAGACACATTCTCAGACTGCATTAAAGCCACAGAGGAGCTGCGGGAGAAAAATGGATGAGTGCAGGAGAAAGAGAGACTGTGTGTGTGTGTGTGTGTGTGTGTGTGTGTGTGTGTGTGTGTTGGTCGGTGTCATCACAGTTGAAGTCACTGGATCCAGGGAGAGGCAGGTGTCAGCATGTCATATCCGCTGTAATTCAATGAAGTCACTAGACAGTGTTCTGTCAAATCAAGTCAGTTTTATTTGTTTGGCCCAATATCACAAATGACAAATGTGCTTCAAGGCAGCTTTACAATCTGTACAGCATACAGAGCCCTCCAACCTTCAATATCATCTGCATCATTGCATCAAAGATAAAGTGAACCAAAGAGGGAAGAGAGAAACTTAGTGTGTGTGTGTGTGTCCACTGCAGTGTGAGTCACCTCTAGAGGGAGCTCTTATCATTCTAAAGTTTCACTTGAACATGTTCAGATGGATCCCCCCACTCAGCTCTTTATTTAAAAGCCTACCTTCTGTATAATTTTCAGCCATTAAGCTCAGACCTCAACATCAACAACATCTCTGCTGTTGGATCGAGGGACAGAAGGTCCCTCTGGCAAGAGAGGGCAAGCCAGATTTCCTGAACCAGAAAGAAACCCTGCGGTAAAATGAACCCACACTCTGATGGCTTTAGGGATCATTCTGGACTGTCCTAAACTCAGTGACCTCTGTGCAAGACGTGGAGTGAATCTGTAAAGTTTTCTGAGGACATCACACCTAACTTATTGATCCAAGTACAGGCTTCTGTTATCCACTGTGACGCTGACTGATTATCATCTGCTAATGTATGTAGGGTCCTTGTGGATATACAGCAACTTGAACAATAATGATAACTTTGGACTGGTTTAAACTTACAAGTAAAAACTGCCCAGGATGTCCTCCCACTGCTGAATCTGTTGAGATATTTTTAGTAAAGAACTGTCAATGGGGACATCATCATTTTTGCAGCTAAAGCCAGATTACAGCTCCTCCCAATCACAGCCAGTCTTTCTATGTGTTGGCTCACTTCTCATTTTTTCACACACATGAACCTGTAAATTCATATTGTGAATAGTTGTTATGCATTTAAAAACTGTGTTCAAAGTATTTAATATTGCAATGTGTCTCGCTAAAGTTACAGTATGAGAATCTATCTGATCCCAGTTTGGTTATGTGTGCAGGCTTCTTGTGTTTGCAATCTTAGAAATGTGTACAGACTGCTAGTGATAGGTTTTCAGATTGAAGTGCACTTGAAGTGCAAATGCACATGCTACTGATCCGTCTGCAGTTACTGTATTGCACACAGTCATCATATTTTTGAAGATGCACTGCTCAAGCTCAACAGGACTAGAAATATGACAAACTACTCAAGTGTTGGTGGTTGTATTATCTATTTATGGTCGCTGGTTACTTTTCACATGCTTGTGACTAATCTACATACATGCACTCATTTAAATTGGTCGTTTTGGGGTCCAATGAAAAACTTTACAGAAGTATTAATTTTAGATTTCATGTTTGAGTAGTTGTAAAAACATTTTGCAAGCAAAAAATGAAATATAGAGTATAGAAAGGAATGATTATTGAACCAACTGCTTGTATTGCTATCAGCTATATTTCCTCTTGTTCTATCAAGTGAAGACTAATTATTTTCAAGCCTTAAATTATCCACAATGTTAATCATCAACTGAAAGAAACCCATGAACTTTATTGATCGGATCAATACAGGAAAACACTGCTGTTTGTGACAAAATCAAACCCTATGCTTTTAGTTTCTTTGCCATCATAAAAATTACATGACTGAGCAAGTTGTCTTTCAGCCCCTCAACTACTGCCATTACCTGCAGACACTCATTTGTGTTACTACATCTTAATAACCCCATTAGTGCTGGAAAAAAGCGAATTCTGATTGAGTTAAAGAGGTCCACTGGATGCACAGTCTGCTGGGTGTGTTTCTCCCTTATGCATTTTAACAAATCCTGTTCTGCATAAGTTAATTAAAGCACTAGGAGACAGGGTATGACTTGAAATAATTTACGTATGTGTGAGTGTGTGTATGCTGTATGTGTGAAAGTGTTTGTGCGTACATCCAAAGCTTCCAGTTGGTGTCTATGTCTCCGTGATTGTGACAGCCGTCACTCTCTTCCTGCTGCTGTGTTTCCTCTCAATATTGGTGTGAATATGTGTATTTGTGCCTGGGTGGGTGTGTGTGTGTGTGTGTGTGTGTGTGTGTGTGTGTGTGTGTGTAAAGTAATTTGTGGTAGTCCGGATATGGCAGTGATTCACATTTGAGTGTTGCATCATACCCAATATCCCAGCGGGAAGAAGTCTCTTTACTGATTCAATTCATAAAAAGCTTTGCTTAAAAGCCTCGAAAAAAGAGATGGATTGAAGTTGGAAAAAAGAGCACTGTAATATATAATTTCTAATCAAATACGTTGGATGTGTTTTATTCATCGTGTTCTCTATATTTATTGTGAATGTCCTTACTTTACAGTTTGAGCCGCATTGATTTTTGACGGCTCATACTGATGTAGATGTTTTTGGACTTTAAGTTGCTGATTGCTGGTATTGTGTTACAAAAGTCAATATCTGTAAATTTGAGCATTTTGTAATTGTTTGTCAGACAAATTTGTTTCTCAGGATGTCTGAAAAGCCTCTAAAAGGCAACTGCAAAACATGTTTCAGTGGGGTTATACATTTTGTAAACCAGGATCTCATTTCACCTTAGGTTGTTGGCACTTATTCAATGATAAACCCTTGAATGCATCAATACGGTATGAATAATCGATACATGAATAAAACAACAAATGAGGGGAAACAGATATTCAGTGATGTATAACAATTATAATATCCTTTCTGGGTTTACTTGTACTTCACACATTCACTTAACTTTCTTTACACATTGTTGATACATGCAGGTCAAGTGGCATGGAGAGAGTGTTTGTCTGTCTGTCTATTTTTGTAGCTCATAGCTGGAGATCCGTCCAGGGCTGTTCAGTGTCCAGGCTTTTCCACTCAGTGCGTGCTTGGCTATGGTCCAGAAACTGAGCAGTAAACAATGAAAGAATGAGTAACTAAGCAATTACATGAATGAAAAATGTGCACATCACATCCTGACTGGAAAGTGAATAAAAAATAAAAAACATCTAAGCCTTCTTAAGCTACTTTGCAGCAGCTTTCTTGGAATGTGAGTGTGTTTTTTTCTCTCACATTCACACAAATCTTTGTCTTGCTGAAAAATCCCTGCCATGCCAATAGATCTCCATGCTATAACTTGACAATCACTTAGTGTCTGGCTGTGGCCTGCTTCCCACAGATTGCACTATTCCTCCCTTGGCCACAGGAACTGAGTGTTATGCAACGAGTGGCCTACCTCAGGTCATTAAGATGCCCTCACTCAGCAAAACTGGCACATCTGCGAGCGCTGATCAGCCTGGCCCTGTAGTTGGTGGAGGGATGATAACTGTACGCTAATTAAAAAGCCATTCATTGGAGTGAAAGGCCAATTAAAGGCCTAATATTTGATAAGGCTCTCAGTTCACTCAGCAGCAAGCCCACCTGGGAAGTATTTATTAAATGTTAATGGAGACTGTAATTAATATCCGGGGCGGATTAACGTGCAACTGAATATCATTCATATTCACAGAGAGGGGGAGAGAGAGAGAGCGAGAGATTACTAATGAGAGACAGATATGTAACTCAGCATTTTGCTCTGGTAGGCTGCTGCGAACAGGAGAGGCTCTTTTACAGGTTTGTCATCAATCCCAAATGTTCCTGCCATGGAGCATGACGATTATTTTTTTCACTGCTAAAAGTTGTCGCAGAAATCTTCTGATTTCTTGTCTTGTCACAGTTCACGTTTTCGAAATATAGCAGCCAGTTAGATATTAGATAATTTGGTGCTTGTGTCTCTGTATATTGATATTCACACAGATGGGCCATGTGAACGCAGTGCATTTGTGTATCATTTGTAAAAATATCTAGTATAGTTTCTGAAGCGATTACAGTATTTACTGAATACTGAATACATAGTTCATAGTATTTTACGTTTTAGTATTTCCACATGCTAAAATCAGGTTTTGTCATAAAATAACAAACTGAATGTAAATTTTCATATGTGCTTCTCTCGTCCTCACCTTGTTTTTGCCCATATTGATCAGAAGACGTCTTTGACTGAAATGTGCGAAGGGACCGAGAACCATCAGCTCCACATTTAAATTTCATTTAAATCACTGGTCATTTTGTATTTCCATCACATTTTTACCTCACGAATGAAACTTAGCTAAAGAATTAAATCCAGACAACTATCTTCATGCTTACTTACCAGCAGTCCATGGATCCTGCTCCTGCTTCATCAGCTATGTTCTTCACTCCTTCATCATCACCTTCTGTACAGCTTATGACGTAAATATCCCTGCGAAATGATGATATCATGATGAGATCTACTCAGTCTAAGACACTATGTTCAATAAAATACTCGTATTACCCTTTAAGTCTCTCAATTAAATCTATCCTGATTGAAGCGAGTGGCAAACAGCCCTTGTTTTGCTCTGTTCTGTGTCAGTCCCGGCCTGGTTGTGTGACTGTGTCAGTGTGTTCTGTTAGAGTGACTGTCCTTGCTTCTGTCCCTCAGAAACTGGCCTCTATTTATAAGTTTAGCACTTAAAAAAAACAAAACAAACTGTGTCCTCCTGGTCACTGAGCAGCACAAAGCTTTGGAGAGACACTCCGTGTGTTCCTCGGCCTTTCAACAACAGAGGACAGGCCAAGTTGAACTGTAGATAACGTACCTGGCACAATGATTTCCCCGTAGAACAGGCCTCTTGCTCCCATTTTCCTTTTACAAATAGCCTTGTTTGTTGCTGCTGCTGTGAGCCGTGTTATTGTCTGGCTGTGATGATGGTTTCCATTGTGATGAGCTGTTTTGGTTTTACTTTTGACCTTGTTTACATCCCTTCCACAAGCCATTAGGAACTATGTAGTGTATCTTCGTTACTGATGGCTGCTCTATTGGCCAAGACTAATAGACATGGTCACAGAGGAAGGACACGCCAATAGCACTAAATATGCTAAAGCTAATGATCTATTGGATCGGTGACATGTTTAAGGTTATGGCTAAAGGTTGAGGTTAGAGTTACAATTTAACATTGGTGAACAGGAACAGAAATTGATAGTGTTTAGTGACTCTTCCACAGTAAACTGTCAGGGGGTCAGTGTCAGCTGTTTACCAGTAGCGAAAAGGAGGTAAGCCGATAAAGCAATGACCACACAAACATCCCACACAAGTGCTATTATCTAATCTGTTTGTTAATCTATTTGCAAGCTGTGTGTGATTTCGACATGGCTCACATGTGTGTATACTTTTGTGTCAGCATCTTGCAAGGATGATGCTGACAGGATACACTGTGTGAGGTGTGAACTGACAATACTATGAATAATACACACGCCCAACCTGTGTTATTTAAATACCCCATTAATAATAAAGAGACACTGATCATGAGCTTTGCGCCAGTGCGCCTTCATTTTAGTCGCACACACTGGACTCTTTGGACTTAACCGTGGCTGCGTTCATTCGTTGGTGTATGCAGTTGCAGAATCAAAAGTCCTATTAAAGTTGGCATTTTTTTAATTGAAATAAAGTAGGAGACAATTAGCTAATTTACTGCTTTTTTATATCGATCCTTAAAATGTTGCAAACAACAGACTCAGCAGGAGCAAACCAGGAAGAATATTACATGCCTGCATGTGAGGAGAGTCAGAGACCACATAGTAAATTGCGATCGCTTCAATAATAGATGTGTGTGTGTGTTTGTGTGTGCGTGTGCGTGTGTGTGTGCCCTCGAGTGACTGAATCGTGCGCAAACAGCAGGAATGAAGTGGATGTGTGTGTGCGGTCTTTATTGGTCAATGAAATCCTCAGGCCTGAGCTTGAATGTAAATTTATTGTTTCTGTGGTCAGTTAGTTGTATGCACATGAGTGTGTGTGTGTGTGTGTGTGTGTCTGTGTGTGTGTGTGTGTGTGTGTAACATTATTAAGGCCACAATATCCAGTAAATCAGTCAGACACAGCAGACAAAGCACTATGTTAAAACTGCACTGTAGAGAAGCTAGAGAGCTAAGATGGATGGGTGGGGATGAGAGGGGGACTATTAAAGGATATAAAGTATGAAAGGGAGGGAGGGCGAACGGGAGGAAATCAGCAGGAAACGGCTGTTGAACGGCGCTCAGATCAATACTAATAACCACACACAGAGAATGACTTCCTCTCATCCCTAATAACTCAGACAGAAGAGGAGGGGAGAGATGGAAGCACACATCAAGAAGAGAGAGGTGAGAACATGGAGGCTGTTAGGGGTGAGGCGGAGGATGGAAAAATGAGTTTGAAGTTCAAATTTGTCTGTTGCGCAATCTTCGTTGGTCTCCTGCTTTTCCTCAATCTCCTTCTTTCTGTTTAATAAGAGGGCAGGGTGAACAGACGGCCATGTTTGAGGTGCCACTTTATCACTGTGGAAACGTTGTGCCACCCATCTCCTCCTCCGGCAGCCCTTACTGAGCTCACAGAGCTACAGCAGTCATATTTGGAAGATTAGAGAACTGTGTGTGTGTGTGTGTGTGGAGTGTTCGGCGTGCCATACAATTTGTGGTGAATTAGATTGTTCTAAAAGCATCTCTCAATAAGAGGCTGGTGAATGCGTTTGCCCTAATGGCCTGCCATTTTATATTTCTTTAATGAAGTTACAGAAGAGAAGAAAATGGTCAACCCCGCCGTGCTTCCTTCTCTTTCACACACACACACACACACACACACACAGTACTCTCCATTTTATTTCTAAGCTGAGGCGCAGACATTAACCTCAGTTAATTCTGTGTGCCAGAGAGAAACTGAAGCTGCCTAATGCACACAGAGAAACTTAGTTTTGTGTGCATTTCATACTGTGTGTTTTTGTACGTGTGCACGCATCTGTGCACAGCTGAACTCACCAACACTGCGTTGGCATAATAGCATAGCATAATAATGTGATCCCAGCTTACTTTAGAGTGACAATCCTATTTCACCCAGGCTTCTCAGCTTTGGTGAATTTTCAACACCTTGCTCAAACTCAAACATATTCACGCTCCGATGAGTTAAAACTTCCCCATGAGAGAATGTGTATGAGAGACAGAGGGACAAAATGAAGTACGGGCTTGTCTGATGTCAGATGAGAAAACTATGCACATATGCAGATGCTTTAATGTTGCACATTGCCTGACAAGAGGAACAATGATTTTTCTTTTTGGTGCCAAATATGACATCCAAAGGCAATAGATCTGTCCGCAGCACATGCCTTTCCCAGTATGTTGTATGGCTGTTTGAAGAACCTCTTCATCATTTCCAACGCAGTGAGTGTGTGTGAGTGTTGGACTTGTTCTGATTCCCAGATGGCAGACGGCTCATTGTCTGCTGCTATATACATAGAGCCAAATTTTAGGACAGAGCTTTCATAAGCTGGTCATTATGGTAGAACTCAAGAGCAGATGCCGCCCTAAAGCCCTGCCTGGAATTGGCTTCCTACCACCACAGTGATGACATATTGTCTTTAATATTTTTCATGCATTACTTTGGTAGGTAATGACCCTTGGGTATGGAAAAGCAAAAGAGACTATATGCATCTTCACTTAAAAAGCAATATGTTGCAATTAATCCAAGTAGCGTCAGTAGTAGTGTCTATTATCCAGCCAATCTGCTGAAAAAGGCACTCTGTACTCGTCACTGACTGAATCTGAATCTGAAAGAAAAGTTTAGACGCTTTGAGGGCTTTGCTAACAAAATTGGAAACTCAGACTTCAGTGACTCTGGACCATCTTTTTTCTTTTTTTTCTTTCTTTTTTTTTTTTTTTTTACAATATCCAACTTTGAAATACTATAATCTGCAACAAAAAGAAATGTGCTTAGGCAGAGCATGACAGGTTTACAGTTACCGATGTACAACTAAACTGTTTCCGCTACACAGAAACAGGAAATCTCAGAAACAGGAAAGCACATGAACTAAATGAAGAAGCCTTATTCCTCCCAGGCTAGTAATTAAGAATTTGATCAAACAGAATGGGGCATATGAGGATTCCCTATTGATTTATTCTGATTAATGACATTATTCTGAACATCTCACTGACACGCATTTAGTTGTCATCAGTGCAACCTTCTATAAGATATGTGCTAATCAATAGTCTACCCTTACCTATAGATTTTCTCTAGGGCTATCTTCAGATGGTGCTATAGCTTATCAAACAACAATGATACATATCACCATCGACCCATCCTAATCAATTATTCAATCCCAGGCCATACCTGCATATTTTAGAGCCCCTTAATGGCCATATCTATCTATTCCTGCTGTTTCTGTCCCAGCATCTCTCTCTCTGATATCGACTTAGTCAGAACTAAGGTATAGTTGATATTGAGTAGAACAATGTCTGGCAAAAATACTATCGACTTGGACAGTAGGTATTCATCAAAGTTCATCCCATTGGTGATGAAAGGTCTTCCACACACATTACACAAATATATTCTTATAAAACCAATGAAGAAGATGTGATTTGAGAATTAAAGGTGGTATGTATGAAGCTATAGGTCTACATATTATAAGATATCCTGTGTCATTAAGCTTAGATTTTAAGTCAGACAGTCAATATCACCAGCATTAGTTGCCATGTACTACATTTCATGTACGTGTGTGTGTGTGTGTGTGCGAAAACTACAAAAGGAGAATAAAATATGCAACAAATTAAGAAGAAGTGGTAGAGAGGAAATTGGCTATCCTATTGCAGTCATTGTCAATTACAGTCAGACTGATACTAAATTTATGAGGCCAGTATAGAGGACAAATTTTGAGTTTCAAAAATATTGGCAAATAATCATTTTTCAAACACATACGCATAAAATGGATATTTGATAAACACCCCTTCTCATAATGTAATATGTCAGTCCTGACAACTGATTTCTATGTACAGGAGTAAATACACGGATTGATTTGTTAGTTTGTTTTCATTATATATGTTCAAAGAGGGAACAGGGCTGCTGGAATGGGCTGCAGTTTATGCACTCAGGATGGTGTCTATTGTGATAGCTTCACAGCCATCTCTTTACAGGTAAGCAGAGGAGGTGCTGAGACAGTAAAGGATTATGAACAGTTTTGAACCTTGAATTTAATCATGTATTTGTGAAACTTTTTAGGGTGCATTGCTGCGTGGATAGAGACAAATACAAATGCATGTATACAAATAAATGATAATAATAATAATAATAATAATAATAATAATAATAATAATAATAATTAAACTCCACCTTTAACGTTTGTCGCCATCGCACAGTTCATCTTGTTGTTCTGTTCGTTTGACGAGCTAGTCGACGTCGCAGCGATAATAAGCAAACTTTAAAAAAAAAAAGTTTTCAACACCAAATTCCCGACGGAAAGTAAAAGTATTTGGAGACACAAGCAACCGAGAGTAAGTCTGCGTCAGAGGAAGAGGCAAAAAGTTTCTGAATCAACAACAAACTGACTTTAGTGAGTCTGCTAGCAAAGCAACGTACATATTTCTGCTAACATATAGCGTTAGCTGCTAGCTTAACTGTCCCAGCATGGAGGAAAGCTAAGGCGCATAGCCGGTGTTTCGGTTCAACGAGTGACCCCGTTAACTGGTGACCGTTAGCCGAACGCGTCAGCCGTTGAAGCAGGAAGAGAATACGTAGCTGTCAAACCAAACACCAAAGACAAAACAGGTATGTTTGTTTTATTGTAACGTTGATGAGAAAAAAAAAAAAACGAAACAAAGAAGGCATTGACGAGTACTACTGCGTGTCCACCTGTTTCAGCACCTGTCGTAACTACGACAACCATAGACGCATTCGGCTAACGGTCACCAGTTAACATGGTCACTCGTTAAACGGAAACACCAGCAACATTTTTCTAACTTCGAAAAGATTAGGAGTTTCTACAACACCACACCACAGCATGAATGGATGAACACAACACTACAAACTGTGAGTGAAAGTTATATTTATATTTTGCATTATCGTTATGTTATTGTGTTTGTGTTGGCAGCCGTGCCGTTGCTGGACTTATTGCAGTGCTTGTGGTGATGTGTCTCTGTGGAAGTTTAATTTGCGGATGTTGTGATTAGACCTTGGCCACAGTTACTTCTAAGGCTGTGTTCTCATTAGCAGAGTAACGTGTTGGCTGAATGCATATGAATAAATGCCTCAATACTCCAGCAGCGCTTGCAACAAGTCTACTCAGAATGCTGGTTTTGTATTTGCATGTCTGAGTTATGCTGGCTACTTTGGCATTGCTTAATGCTTGTGATTTTCTCTGTGTGATTCATGCAATTCAACCCTAAAACATATATAGTATTTTGTATTGGATTGTATTTGTATTGCGTTTTAGTTAGCCGGCCTGTTTTACTACCTGTTTGGTGTTTGATTACATCATATTTGCACAGTTTTCCCAGTTGTTTCAGTACCATGGAGAGAGATTTACTTTTTCATACCTCATACATATTCCCCCTTCAGATCATCTGACTTACCGCAGTGAATATGATGTGTACACACATGTTTTAGACATACCAAGTTTGCTAGTTTATGGTCATCAGAGCTTGGTATTGCATGTGCATGTAAAAATATTTATCATGACTGATTTAAGATAGATACTTTATTGTCCTTATGAGGAAATTTGTTGCCACAGTCTGTACAAAACCTCACATAAATACATTAAAGACTACAACACAACCGCAAAAATAAACATCCAGTACAGCACATTTTTTCCTCCCACATCCCATACAAATTGCACTCTGCACGTGGCAGTTACGGGTGCTTTGTTACAGTAAGAGATGCTATGGCAGAAGGGATAAAACTCCTGCATAGCATGCAGGCCAGGGGCCTGTATCTGCAACCAGATGGGAGCAGTGTGAAGGATGAGTTGAGGGAGTGGCTGGAGTCGTGTGCTATACTGTGGCGTCTGCGTTCAATGGCTTTACCGTCAAGGTGCTGAGAGGTTGGGGATGATTTTGGAGGTGTGGTGCTTCTATTTTACTACAATCTGATGACATTCATTAGTAGTACAAGAAATAATGTAAAAGTGTAATCTCTGGTCATCATTTCTATCTCTGTTAATATGAAAGTCTCATGGATTGGGAGGACCTTTATGTTGCCATAACAGAATATAGCCGAATAGAAGTATACAAAAGTGTAAGTCATCCTCTAAGTAATTTAATCTTTTTTGTTTTATGTGTGTTTGTGCCATCGCTGAATCGAACGCTGTGCTTGTTGTTACCTGTTGGACGAGTGGCCGTGCAAGCTGTAGTTCAGCCGCTGATGAGTGATTAGACCTTGGCAACAGTGTCACTGCTGCGCTGTGCTCCTGTTGACACAGAGTGGTTGGATACATAGCAATAATTATTTAGATTTTGGCTCTGCGTGTTTGAGTTATGTTATTAGTAAACCTAGAAGCTTGTTATTTTCTCTGTTTTTCTGTGACAGATTCACAGAACCAATTAAAAGACAGACTGTACACACAGGTGATCAGAGCTTGGAAGTGTTCTGTAATATCGTGTGTTGTTACTTTCAGTATTCACATTTGGTGTTTGGTCAGGCTTGCAAAGTTTTCCCTGTTGTTTCATCATCATGGACTGCAACATTGTTCTTTATATAGCCTGAGGTTGCAGCCTTTGTGACATTATGACAAGGGGGTTGAGGGGGCTATGTGCTTATTAGGAAGTTCCATGATCATCAGAGCTTGATATAGACCTTTTTAATGACAGACGTTTGGCCAGTCATAGCAGGAAAAGCACAGGTGTCTGTAATGACATTAGCGATGGCTCAGCTCCATTAATTGTCCCAATGAACCATGTCTGTATGACAGCAGGCACAAAGGAGGGCCCTGAAAACGGCTCACCTAAATGTCATCTAACAGTCGTTAATTGTTATATTAATTACATGTGCTTTTACAATTCAGGGTGAATAAAAGTCTTTCCCTATAGAATTGTATTATAAACTGATTTTGTTAGCATCATGGTTTATGAGGAATAATTTTCCCTTTTTAATTTGAAAGCTAAAATCTATTTAATTGAATTTTCAAAAGATTTTTGTAGTGCAAAAAATAATGTGAGAAGTCAACCAGGGTGAATACTTTTGTAATTCACTCTATGATATCCAGACCAAACAGAAGATATAGCTGAAGGATTTGAGTTGGTGCGTCTGTGTGTGCGTGCGTGCGTGCACTCTTACTCATGTGTGAAGTGGGTGTGGACATGGGAACTAATGGTGACTTATTAACATCATAATTCAGCCAGGCAGGACAACTAATCACTGAGACCTCAGATAGACCAGCCACAGGGGGTGATGGATGAAGCCTGTGTGTGTGTATGTTTGTGTTAGTGTGTGTGTGTGTGTGTTTCTGTGTGTGTTAGTAACAGATGGGTTGTGTGGGGGTCCTTTCACACTGAGATGTCTTCTAATCAGTCTTAAGGCTTCATTGATGAGGTGTATCGATGAGTGCGATTGTGAGTGCAGGGCGTGGCAACAAAACTCCCAGGACAGGAAATACACTCAACCGATATCCTGTCTACTTCAGGATTTGAATTTAAGACTAAACAACAACGTCTCTGTCTGCCTGTGTGTGTGTGCTACTGTTTGTGTTTTGGGTCCGCTGTCTGGCTTGGATAGTTGGGCTGAGGCCATTTATCACAACGAACTCTATAGAGAGGAGTGTCTGTACATCCCTTCTTCTGTCTTCTCCTCCTCTGGCTGTGTCTCCATCCATCTCTAGACCTCCTTCCTCAGCGATGCCTCTCATCCGTCTCCAGCCAAATCAGGGCTGTTCACGCTCATATAGCACAAACTGAAGTGCAGGCAGAGCAGGCTTCGAGGTATTTATAGGAGCATGAGAGCGTAAACAGGAAACTAAATAAATAAAAAAGAGACTTGTGTTGACGTCTTTTTCTTTTTTAATAGAATAGCATGTGACAGGCAAAAACAACAGGTTAACTTTGGAGTCAGACACGTTGGTAGTGACCAAGAGCTGCAGATGAGATTTCCATAATGGCTTCTGCTCTCTTATGCTTGCAGTTATTGTAATCAATGTAAGCAATAAAATTACGTGTAGAGATGATTTAGCACATGTCTGATAGGAGTTATTCTTAATCTGGACATTTCCCCGCCCTTCCTCTTTCTCTCTTTCATCCTTTAACAAGAAGCGAGGGCCAGCGGAACAGAGGAAGAGACAAACTGAATTAGTGTTCTTTTCATCATCCGTGACCAGCGAGCCGTCTGATAACCCTGATCTCATTATGAACGCTAATTGTAAAGTTCTCCCTCCTCTCATCCTTTCATCCTCTCCTCCTCCATACACACATTTAGAACTAAAGGCCCATCTCAGTGACAGCAAGCTTCTCCTCTCTTTCTTTCTTTCTTTCTGTGTCTAAGTATTTACTTCCTGTCTGCTAATGGCACCAACGTCAGGAAGAGGTCCGATATCCACTTTTAGCATAATCATTCTGAGCATGGGCAGCAACATGAGAGATTTATGGTCTGCTGAATGCAGTCTGGCAAATCTTCCAGCTTTCACATTTCAACCTCTTAGCTGTCTGTTTGGGCCAACCATCCCTATCCTGCCCCCCCCCTCTCCTCTCTTTACATTCATTCTTGCAGTCACTGTGTGCATGTTTGTGAATATACAGCATGCACTTGCATGTCCAGCCACTTACTGTATTCCCTCAAGACAAGCTCTCCAAATTACAAGTTAAAATGCTGCAGCAAGACAACTCCCAGAATCCAATAGAAGTCCACATAATGCCTGTATTAGCATCTCTACACTAGAATAGTTTTAAAAATCTGAATGGTTACTTTCAAAGCGCTTTTGGGTTTAATCCCTGATTACATTACTAAATGGAACACCTCTTACAAGCCTGAATGCTGCTTGAGGTCCTACGGCAGAGGTCTGTTAGTAATTCCCAGGCTAACCTCCAAACTCCACTGGGCACGTATGCAACGCCTTCCGTGTGCGCCACGGCCGCTGGAGCTCTATGTGGCCGCTCTAGTCAATGTTGCAAACCCTACCGGCCCTGCCGCTGTTCGATTCAGAAGCGTCCCAGAAGCTGGCCTTCACTCGGGGGAATATGCGGCTGTTCTATTTTTGACGGATGCCGCGAGCAGCCTCTGGCAATCTGCACAGAGCAGCCCGAGCTAAATCCGGTCGGTTTTCAAAATAATGTGAAAACTGCTGGTCATAAAAACAGCCAAAAGAGAAACAAATGAACTATTTGCACATGTAGAAGCATATTTAGAAGCGCCTAAACGGAACCAAAAACGACCATATCTGGCAGGCTAAAAGCTTCTGAAACGCTCCCGGTGGGGTTTGAAATCGCGTGGAGGACGGACCAAAACAGCTTCGTGGCCGCGACATGACAAAGATGTGCCCGGTGGGGTTTCGGGGTAAGACTAGAAAACAGTGCCGACCAAGCCTTTGCAGTCTGGGTCTTTCAACTCTGGATCGACCAGCCAGAAGATTTCAGGCAAGCTAGTTCTGTTTCCTCTTTTAAACATCAAAACACACGTTTTGAGAATTGCTTTCACTTTAATTTTTTTGTTTCAACTGTGTTTTAGTAATTTATACCTTGATTGTCATTATTACAGGATCAATTGTACTTTTGTTATTTATCTTTGCAAAGTCATTTGTAACTTCTTTTTGAAATGTAATAATTTGTATACATAAATAATGTGAGTATAATATATCAGTATTTTCACTTCAGTTTGCTAGTAGGTCTTTGTATTTCTCACTTTTTCAAACAGCAGCAGATTCTTTAGATTTCAATGAGTTTTTCTTTGTAATACTTTGTTTAAAATACAAACAACACGTCTGGTGTCCTTGGTTCAACTGGCTGAAGCTCTGAATATGGGACAAGGGAGCATCAGCCATGTTTTGATTATTGGTTTCCTCTATGTTCCTGCTGTGAGTAATGACCACGACTTTTAATGGGGTCTTACCAGTGTCCTGCTATTAATTAAAGCTTGATTGGAAGAATAAATTAATCTAGCTGTGGTCTGCCCGATCAATAACCCATATGAGGGCTCCATTAAGCACCGAGGGCTGAGCGCTCTGCATGTGATATGTGTGTGTTGAAGGAGTTAGGAGAGTCAAATCGGCCCTCTTAGATTGCGAGTGATTTTCACCCCTATTAATCATAACAACCTCATCAAGTCATGGGAGGTATGTGTGAGTGTGTGTGTGTGTGTGTGTGTGTGTGTGTGTATCTGTCCAACCTTGCACGTGTGCTCCATGCAGCAGCGTGTAATTACATTTTTTAACACAGTCTTGAATTGATTTCAAAGTTCTTCATGTAGACAGTGAACAGATATTTTGCACACATAAGTCATGCGAATCTGACATTTCTCACTTAAATCATTGAAAACCTCTGCTACGAAACAAAGGCAAATGGCATTTGCACATAAAGTTCACTCATATTAAATGCTAATCCACAGTCACTTTAATATGCAGTCCCAACCTCTGCCAAATAGATCTGCTGAGGAGTTTCATAAAGGTGGCAAATATTATACCGATTAATACTGAATTCTCAAAAAACAGGTAAGAAGAGTTATATTTAAGGTGATATCATTTGCAGACTTTGACGCTCTAGCAACCTCTCAACCTCTCAGTGTGAAAACACAATAACATGCCAACCTGTGAAGACGGTACATGTTTTAAATGAAATGAACTATTTTTTAAAGAGTGCATGTAAATTGAATAGTTTATTTATAAGATTTCTCATTGGGCATGTGTGTATTACATATGATTACACTGTCATTGCACTGTTTTTCCCAATAATAATAGGTGCAAATACACATTTATATTTTCTCAGTTTCAGGAAAAGCCACGTGGTTGCATAAATAGGATTTATGCCCTTGAGAACGTGAATTTGGTTTGAAAGGTTAATGGCCATCTGCCAGTTGGACCATAAAATAATGTTGATAGTTTGGCCTAAGGGTGGCAAGTAGTGTGCAAAAGGGAAAGGGTTCATCCTTGTTGCTCATTAAACATTATGGTAATCATCCATTATATTTTAATATTTTTTGTTTACAAGTAAATTTTGTGTCCTTATTGTGGCGCAAGAGAAAATCAGTAGGTCAAAAAAGAATTATTCATCCTCTGGGGACTGCAAGTATACACTGCAGATTTATTCAAATACACCCATTAGTCTTCAAGATAAAATGCTATCATTTAAACGTTCTCTGTTCCTCTAACATAAACCCTTAAAACCCTTATTAATAATGACACCTTTGGGCGTTAATTTAACTGCAGTCAGCATCCTGTTGCTTGTGCTTATGCTCGCGTTCACACTGTAGGTGCAGCTTACATCACCCTGGGCATCAGCCAAAAGTGAGACTGAATGCTGGGAAAAAAAAGGACTGCCATGAAATGGGGTCAAACATTCATGTTCAACACAGGAACAGAGAGTTTGGATGATAGCCTAGCTTTTCATATACTGTAGTTTAGTTCAGATTTAATTTATTTGTATAATCCCAACTACTCAGAATTGCAGCCGCCTGCCAGCCAGATACATCCATTTATTTCAAGCAGATAAGCAAGGGCTTATCCTGGACCAGACATTCTAGGTGGCTGCATCTGTAAGACAAGTACAGAGAAACATTGACCGTTAAAGAAGCAGTGTCGTGATGTACTATATGCATGCATATAGCCGAAGCTAATTTCTAACAGTCTCTTGGTTAGCATCGTTAGTTTAGGCAACCTTTAAAATGACATACTGCATATAATAATCAGAGAATAATAACCTTTCATAACAGTATGCAATTATAAGCGTGTTGCCACCCTACCCTTAGAACTGCTAGCATAGCTTCCAAACTGTATTCATACATGTTATGCGGAAAATGCATGTTAACGCAAGGTATAAAAGCATTGTGATCATCTGCCCAACCACATCTGGAGGTAGTCTGACTCATGTTGTGTTCATATCTTAGGGAGGTGTAAACGCAATCCATACAACAGGCAGCCAACACTAATACAGATATTATAAGTTTTACCTAACATAAAATACAGGTTGTTCAAATTTAGAGAGCAAATTAGACGCACCTATAAATACTGATCATATGTTTATTTCGTGCCAGCAAAGATAAAAAAAAAAAAGTGTTATTCAACAGACCTGCATAGAAAATTAAAATAATTTTGATAAGACATACAGTAAGAAATATCTGTGTCTGCGACAGTGTGCATTGCACTCACAAGGCATATAATATAACTAGGTAGTAGCCTACACCCCGGTACTGCAGCACACTAGGACAAACTGATACAATATTTTTTATACAAAGAAAGGAATAACTTAATGTATTACATTTGCAAAAGTATAAGAGTAGACAAATAAATGAATAAAAATGTGTAGACAGTATTTCACAAAGTTTAGAAAGTTTCCCCTAATTTAAAAAATGACACAACTGCAGTTTTTTAAGGGCGTCTCGGGCTGATTTGCCACTGAAATTACTCGTGCAGGTTTTGCTCTGGAGTGCAGAGATCCGTTCTCAGTAAAGATAACAAAAATGCATTGAAAGTACCAGGTGTAAACACGGCAAGATTAGATTGTTTGTTATCTGGATAAGGTGTCTGGATATCGATCGCATTTTAATACCAAGTATAAATAAGATGTTAGTCTTGTTGACCTAATGGTGGTGCTAGCTGAATGGTTAGGGGATCCCTAGAATCATTATCATAAAAAATGTCATATTTCATGGACAAGTAGTATCTATACAAAATGTGATGGCATTCTGCCCAATAGTTAGAGAGGTACATCTTGGTCTTAAACAAAGTCATGGACTGATAAATGACCAAACAGTACCACCATATCTGTTAGAGCGGCACTAAAACTGTACCACTCCACACTTTATGTGCTGTATGTACAGAGGGCGAGGTAAACGTAATAGATAGGTTTGAAAATATTTGATATGTGGACAGAGACAAAGTAAAATTTACATTCAGTCAGTTCTTTGTATCGGTTCATGCATTTTGAGTAGCTTCAAGGCTGGAATCATACAACAGAGCCTAAATGACTCACAGGTTTCCAGTTTCTGCCTGAGTAAGCACTGAATTTGCATTTGGTTTTAATACAGGGTGTTTGATCATTTTCAAAGAAACTGATATTTTCTCTTGCACAGATTTATTCCGTATGCCTCTTGTCTCTCTTGGCTTCTCTTCCACCTACACTGAAAATCATTCTAAGCTGGTTCAACTTAAAAACCCAAGTTCCTCTGTTGCCTTTAAAAATGTGATTTAATTGAATTTAGGTTGAATAATTAGTTCCAGGTTGTCTCATGAGTTTTAACTAGCTGAGTTAGAGAAATTAAATTGATTCAACAATAGATTTGCTTTTCATTTACATTTTCTTAGTTTAAAGACTCTTCAGAGCGAGGATGCTCTCTCTATGAGCCTTTTGCATTACCAGTGTAAGGAGGTGCGGACCCAATTTAATATAACCATCATTATAGTCAGCATTATTTTCATTATTATGAAAAGAAAAAAACATGACTTAACATTAAAGACAGTTTATTTCCAGCATGTATGTTTTCTTCAGACTTAAAAAAAGAAAGGTCTCTGGTGAGTTTTAACACTCAAATATTTGCTGGGAAACTTGCTAATGTGATGTTTCTTTAGAAACATAAACTAATCAGCAGTACATTAAATTAGCTAATTTCAAGTTAGAACAACTCAGATTTATTAGTTCCAATGTGGTCTGACATTTTCAAGATAATATATATAATAATATATATATAATATAGACAAAATATATACAATTATATATATAAAATAATATATAAAATTTCCATCAAAATGTCTATAAATGCTGTACCTATGTCATTTCTTTTGTTGAGTTGTGTACTTCACAATCAGTCAAATGTTTCCAACAATGTTCAGACCCAGAAAAATCTGTAATTTTATTCAGGTAACTGTGTTTTTTCTGGCTTGCCTCTCATTGCTATAACTTTGAATATGAGGAAAATGAGAGAAAGGAAGTTAGTAAACGTGACTAAACATAACATGAATAAAACTTTAATACCTTACCTCATCTGTGAACAATTTCGATCTGGGTCGCGTCAGATAATGATAGATTTTCATCAGCAAAAGCGGTTGTTTAACAATGATCACAACAACTCCCATGATCCCACGCTACTTCACAACATCAATAATCTTTTGTTATATATGTGAGACGCCGTAGCTGCAGAAATTACATACTGTACGTTTAGGCTGAATTAACTTCAGATTAATAAAACACATTTTTATTAATGTTTACACTGTACACACACACACACACACACACACACACACACAAACACTGTGTAGGTCTCATTTGGATAAGCATTGGACTGTTTCAGCATGAGAGCTCACACAGATTAGGACTAGTCAGACACACA
The DNA here is from genome assembly GCA_033000465.1 of Sciaenops ocellatus. Lineage (NCBI taxonomy): Eukaryota > Metazoa > Chordata > Actinopteri > Sciaenidae > Sciaenops > Sciaenops ocellatus. Next base: position 13,887,119 of record CP136883.1, on the reverse strand, counting down.
GAAATTCAAACCCGGAGCAAACTGCAGTAATGGTGCTTGTGAATGCACTCTTTCTTAAGGAGTGTTGCAGTGCTTGTTAGTCTGGTAAATAGTTTTTTACCCCTCTTGCTAATGATTCATTTGTCATTGGAGATGTTTTCCTTGGAGCCTGAAAAGACTGATAATCAAAATCCCTGCTCTAATGTCATTAAGGCATTTTAAATATGCCTCACACTGTGTGCCGATGCAAATAGAGAAGTTCCTCTCTCTCCATTCTTCTCGGTTGCTTCGAACTGCATTCCATTTCAGAATAAAGAAACCAATAAACCCAAGTCCATCTTGGGCCATGCATAAATGAATTTCTTACATAAAGATGTCAAAAAAAACTATTATCCATCTACTGTTTCCCATTTGTTTTCCATTTTACACTCTCTTTTTGTATTATGTGTGAATGCGTGTGTGAAAAAGTGTAGTGTGTGTGTGTGAACATCTATGCTATTGTGTGGCATTCCACAGTTTAATGGAAAACCTTGCCTGGTTTCCCCTACCTCATTATTTGATAGACCAGATGAGAAATAGATTTATGATTCCGATTAATAACGTTAGCCAGAGTTCATTGTTTCCGCCAGTCAGCCGAACAACTTCATATCAGTCCCACTAATGCGTTTGAAACACCAGTGCTGTGTGTTTAATAATATCGCTGTTAGAAAAGCCATTCGTTCTCATTTGAGCAGCAAGTCTCATTTGGTTGGATGAAGTAGCTCTCCACCTCACCAATCCTGCATAGACTATGGGGAATAGCAGGCAAATGAAAGATAGAAATAGCAATATTTCTACTATCTTGCTGTGCAGAGCTTGAAGAGCCTGTGTTGTAATATAGGAATAAAATATACTGAGAGAATATATTGAAGACTTTGTGGAAAACAGATTAAAAAAATGTACTCCCAGTGCGCACATTGCAGTGGTGATGAAACTAAAGCATATGTATTTAGTTTCTCATTTGCAGGGTCAGAGTTATATATTAATTCCGACTGCAGTTAGCCCAAAGTTTTTCCTGTTGAGGTCACATGCTTTGGGAGTCTGTGGGCCCCAGCTACAGCTGTGAACAGGGGTGTTCTCTAACAATAAATGAATGTGGCAGCAAAGGAGCTAATCGGCCAAACAGTGCTGGTCACAACGGGGCACCAGCAACCCTTAATCATCAAGCTGCAGCAAATTAATTACCACAATCATCTACCTACGGCAAATTAATTATCACAATCAATCACCACAAATTAAACTGGGCCTTAAAATAGCCCCGCGGTCAACTGGCAATCAGCACCTCTGGCCTGCACCCAGAGCGGGACGAGCACATGCAAGCAAATACGCCCATGCACCGTGGAAGAGAAACATACACGCCTGTATATTCATGCACATACACATTCATTAACACACAGACAACCAGTCCCACCCATTACCACACACACACACAGATCTAATAGAAAGAGAAGGACATGAGACTCGTTTAACAGCAAATGTCATCTAGACAGCCCACTTAATTAGAGCTGCAGAGCTAAAAGAGGGAGGGATGGGGTAGAAAGGCACAGGGATGGATTAAGAAAGAAGATTGGAAAAACAACGTTGAATTGAGAAAATAAAATAAAGGTGAACGCGGGGGAGTATATGAGGTCAACTTGAGAGAAAAATGAAAGCCGTGATCTTTCAAACTGAGAGAAAATTTTGAAAAATGAAAGAAATTAAAGAAATGCTATTTTCCATAATTAATTAGTAACAGCTTCCATGAATTCATTTTAGCAGTTGAGAAATGTTGTGTCAGCACGGGCCTCCAGATCTCTATATGTGGTGTCTGTGTAGGAGTGAAATCAGTTTTTCGGGACTCACTGTGAGATATGTGTGATCATGACAATCTGTTTTTTTCTGCTTCCAACTGTTTCTGATAGAAAAAGCCATAGAGGTTTTATTTTCAATGCACTGTGCCTGGTCACAATATGCATGTGTGTCTTCAAAAAAATAAAATAAAAATGCTTGCTGTTAGAGTTTCTCACTAATAGGTACTTAAACTGAGTAGGTCATTGGAATTATTGACACAGCCGTTTTATTCAACTGATGTACTGTACAGTACAGTGGGATCAATTCAAATAAATTCAATCTAATTTAGCGGATAAAGATATACTCAGCGTTGCACTGTCTGCATCATGCTGGTATATTTGGTTTCTAGAGCTGCCGGCTGCTCTTCAAGAGTATTTTTAACTGAGCCATCAGGTTGCTGCTTCTCATCTGACTGTATTTTTCACGTTAGAAGGAAAACACATCTGTCTCATCCACAGCTCCTGTATTACGCTGACCATATTTCCTAACTGTGTATGTCCTAGGTTGTTTTACTGAATCAGAATCAGTAACAAAGCATTTTCTTAATGTTTGGATCAGCTACAGTATATGTAGCCAGATCCCTTTCCAATCCTTATTTCATAATAACCAGTTGCTTTCCAGGTGGGCTGTAAGAATGCACCATTGCGCTCTGTTACATCACTTGAACCATTTTCTAATGCACAGCATTAAGAGCCAGTGAACCGCGAAGCAGCACAAACAAGTAAATAGCAGCAAGCAGTCTCAATTAATGATATCTACACTGACAGCTCACGCTGGCAAGTGATGTGAGCAGAGATGCTTAAGGTAGAGAAAAAAAAAAGTATTTCAGTATTGCAGGTTGACTACACTTCTGAAGTGCTGCAGCTGGTTAAAAAATAAATTTCAAATTCAGTGTTGTGTTCATACTAGAGATGAAGAGAGGCCATCCACACTCTGTCCAAACCTTCCTGCCACAGAAATCTCCCATTGGTATTTTTCCCTCCCTCCAGGATACTAAAATATTAAAGGAAATCATGTAAGAAACACTGTAATGCAGGCTATGTTTTCTTAACGCAGAGCTGTCTGAACACGACTGCTTTACTAATATTGATAGTAATCGTCTTCATATAAAAATAGAAAGTGTTCACATATAAACATGAAATCTTGACAGGGACATCCCCAGTTCTTTCTTCTTGGTCAGTGAACATGTATTCGAAGTAAAGATAATTGTTTATTATAGGAGATATATGATGATTAAGTTGTGACAGAAAATCTTTGGCACTTTGGCACAGGGACGTTTTAGTAATCGAGGGGCGTCTGCCCTGACCAGCAGCAAGATAAATCCCCCATAGAGTTGAGACACTGGTTGTGATGGTGGTGGATGATCAAATGATGAAGCCGATGAATCTCCAAAGACTGGGTGGTGATGAGTAGGTGGAGGTATGCACATAACAGCAGCATGAATTCAGTAAAAGTAGAGATTGAAAGTAAAGACAGCAGCAGGATGATGGGCTAACAATGTAAATGTGTTGTTGTGCTTTTGGAAGGATGCAAGCGGCTGGCGAGAACAGCTGATATCACAATCGACAGCCCCAAATAATGACAAGCAGGGAACGATGGAATGAAAAGAGAAGATAAACTACAGGCCCGAGCATGAAAGAAAAGTCTTTCTGACTGAACTTTTGCTAGAGCTTCATTTGGTTTATTTGAGAATTGAGAGACAACTTCTAGTCTGTTTTAGGGCTCAATAACTTTCTAATCAACTTAACGTTTTTTTAGTATATGTCTGATTTTTTTTCCAGTACTTTATAATATGATTTGTACAGATTTTTATTTAAAAAGCAGCATTTTGATTTGTTCGAGAAGGGACTGAGAGGGAGAGGCTTGTGTCTGCGTTATCACTATTATTAAAAATAATTAACTATACACCGGGGCTGAATCAATAATACAAAAGACAGACAAACTACTAGCTATATAATGTTATGGGGGCTGGTGCATTACATGTTTAATATGTCTTATGATTTCCTTGAATTCACTGCTTGGGTGTGTTGCACCATATTGGAAGATGAATCATCCTGTGACACAGCTGAAGGAACCTTGACTCTATTATTCAGTATACTCCTCCTCCTTTCAATCCCAAGAGCTGCCCATATGTAACTCCTCCACTTTGTGTCTCGTCTCTCTCCTCCTCCTCCTCTGTACTGCCTACTCTTCCTCCTCCATCCTGTCTAACCTCCCTTCTAGCCCATCCCTTCATCATGTCTCCACCTGGCTGTTTCCACTGACTCTTTCTCAATAATCCTCTCTTTTTGTGTCTGTCTCTCTTTATCTGTGTCACTCACTTTTTGTCCCTGTCATTCTCTGTAACTGTCACTCCTCCTCTTTTCTCTCTGCTCTCTGTCTGGCTCTGCTGATCTCTTAGAAACTGAGTAGACACTGCTCAGTTCCTGTGGGACCTGGGGCTTAGCCATATTGTTGTGACACCCTGATGGCGCCTAAAGGCAACTTAGCGCACACATACAAACACATGACCACGGGAGAAGACTTGCATGCATTTCTCACATGCATGTGTGCTTAATGCATTAAAATGTAATAGCACTAGTGGTAAATGGAAGTTCACTGTGCATGTATTTCTGTGCTTTTTTCAGGGTTTTATGATTTTTATAACTTTTGGCATCCCTGCATTTCTCTGTGTGTGTCTGCTGTTACTATATGTGTCTAGGATTAAAGGGAGTACTTCATTGTGTCGGGGGTCCCTTGATGGCCTTTAGCCCTCATCTGGGCATGCTCCAATACCACAGTCTGATTGGTCTCAAACTGTCCTGACAGGAAATCCATCTGTGTGTGCATGTGTGTGCATGTGTGTGTGTATGTGTGTGTGTGTGTGTGTGTGTGTGTGTGTGTGTGTGTGTGTGTGTGCAGAGAGGGATGCATCTGGATGACAGCTAAATTGAATGCCAGGGCCAACAAGGCCACAGGATCACAATGAGAGAGATGAGGACAAGACTGCGCAGAGAGAGACTGAGAGAGAGATGCTGGCATTAAGCCCAGGGATGACATAGAGAGACAGTTGTTGGGTGGTATGTGTGTGTGTGTGTGTGTGTGTGTGTGTGTAATTGATTGAGTTTTAATGTGGTCCCTGATGAGGAGTCACTGACATCAGGGGGAGTAAGAAAAGAGGAAGGAAGGAGAGGAGATGAGAAAACAATGTCTTCTTCGAAGCAAGATAAAAAAGGATGGTGCACACTACTCTGTCCATGGATACTTCTTATCTTTTGGTGGCTTTTCCGATGCATCCGTCACTCAAAACTCTCATACAGGAGTGCAAAAGTTTGCATCTTCTGTATTCATCTCTATATTTGTAAGGAGATGAGCTCATTAAATGTTCTAGTCTGTCATATGTTGTAGATTAACACAGTATGTGTGCTGATCCTTAGAGATTCTTAAAATAACTTCATTTCAGTTCTACATGCTACATTGTTAGAACTGAAAAGTATCTAGTAAATTTAATTACATTGATTTAAACATAACATTTTCTCCAAACTGATGTCTTTAACAATTAATCTGTGTCTTTGGAGGCGGTTCAACAATCTAAAACTGGCAGCTCTACATTGACACCACCCACACTTGCCTGTTGAGAAAAAGCTTATTTAATTCCAGTCAAACTCCCATTACACTGTATATACCATCCATTCTTCCTGCAGGATTTATCGGAAAAACAAAATCAGAGTCAGAATAGTTTTTTGTTTTTGCTGATGTTTGAGGATTTCTTTCTTTGTCGTTGATTTCTTCTGGATTCTCTTCTTTTTGTTGCCTGCATTCTCGTATATATTGCAGAACACTGTGATGGAGTACTTTTTTTTTTTTTACTCGTATGTAGGTGCATTATTTATGTTTCAGGATTCTTGTGCCGTGTGAGGCTGTGTGTCTTTTGTGCATCTGTACAGTTTGTAACTATTAGCTAACACGAGCTACGCTGTAAAAACACATCTCTGTGTACACATAAGTGTGGATGCGGTTGTGTGTGCGTACTACTTGTTAATGATGCAACACAGATGCAACCATACACAGTTTCTTCATTGCAGACTTGTTGACATGTCAGGTGAAATCCTTGGCTCCAACACAAACACATTTGGGCAGGTGTTCCCACCAAACCTACCCTCTGACTATTTGTGGAGATTTGTTTTGACTTGATTTGACAAGGCTCCTGTTAAGTTTAATTTACCCACTGTATTCAATGGTGTAAAACAACAAAACATTAAATATTATAGACATTGCATGTTGCTTTGAATAAAAATGAAGACTTTTGATATCTGCTCATTTGTATTGTGTATTGTATTTGTCCTTCTGCAGTCAAACACTCTGTACAGTTCGGGTCTTCATTTTTTCCTGAGTAAGCCTCATTGTGAAGTAGATCTTTCTCCTGTGTTAAGACGTGTCAGAGGTTAGAGAAGAATGTAGTTGTTAAATGTGAAGTGGCTTGACTGCATTCTTTAGCTAAATCAATACCTGAAATTTTCTGATAAATGCTGCCAAATTTCACTGTGAATTTGTCTGATTTGTGTGTTCATTGCACTTGACCACAGTTTACAGTGGGGTTGTCAAAAACAGATCTACAATCAGAACAACGCTGTGATTGATTTGTGATTGATTTACTCGTGGACATAATCACACCTCGCTCTCCTTCTCCCCTGTGGTCTACTGACAATCACACTGCTCTACCGCAGACACACAGAGAGAAAGACATTATCCTGTATTATGTTGAGGACGTGGTCGGTACCACCTTGGTTTTTGATTGGCTACGTCATGAACAATAAGCCTCCTCCACAGCGGCTCATCTGCTGCTGTGAAAAACAGATGATAAAATGTCAGTTTGGCTGAATATTGCTGTTCCTGTGTGATACAGTGAGAGAGAGGGCTGGGCGGGGCAAGCTGGTGTGTGCGTCCAGTAAAGTGTAGCTTTGTGTGTGTAAAGAAAAGATTATTAATAATTAAGGTGAGAAGTAGTTTGCGAGTAAACACGTAAATGAAGTGGATTGAAATGGTGACATGAGAAATAACCTACTAGAAATATGATATTGTATTCAAATAAAATATAAAACTTTTTCTCTGTGCAGGTCGTTAAAAAAGGTTGTTTTTGTGCTAAGGACTTGTTTTTCTTTTAACCATGATATTAAATAGCACTTTTTAATTCTAGTATTAACTAGTAATACTTGTATCGAAGTTTCAAATTCAACCTGACAGTATTCTATCGCGACAACCTCAGTTGTTGCTGATATTTATTAAAAATATGTGATCGGGATACGAGATTGGGATTAGTCCTTTTGAGTCACTTGCAAAAACCGATCAGTGACACACATGTATTTGTCATGGGGACTTTATTTATTTCCAAGCAGATCTTGACCTCTCTGATATAGCAACTGCACAGCGGTAACATACACCAAGACAGTGACAAAGCTAACAATGGTTTATTCTTCTCGTCAAACTTTTGTTGTCACTTCTTGAGCTACGACAAAAGCCAGAATGTGGCCTACAGCAGACTAGTTAAGCTTAGTTTTTTTTTTTTTTCTTGCAGTTGTTGATCACTTGCGGTCCCCATCGGTTAGGAGGAGTGAGACGTGATTAGGTCTAAAACAGAGCAGTCAAAAATCATGCTGCATATTATAGTTTTTTTATATCATAGTTCAAGGCCTGGAAGAAAGGACAGGGAGCGACTGTGATATAAACTGTGTTAGAAAAAAAAAAAGTAATTATAATGACTTAATTAACAAAACTTTGGTCAAAACACAAGACATTCAAAGATTAATTTAGAAAGCACTTTGTTAAAAAGGGGTCTATTTTCAAAGAATACGAGTGCTTGATTTTTGAAATACTGCTACACCAAAACAAAAATGATCAGTATTGACAGTATATCAGCCAGTATGACTCATAGATGATCAACAATTGGTATTGTTGGCAGAATAACACGATCAGGGCATCTTTACTCTCTTCATGTGAGCCTCACAGATTCTTCAGCTTGGTTAGTATTCCTGTATGCATGTGATTTCTTTCTCTCCCCTCCTCTTTCCCTTCTTTCTCGTCTCTTTCTGTCTATCGCTTTCTCTCCCTTTCTCCTGGGTTGTTAGTGAGCGTCCAAGGTCAGCCACTCCACTGTTGAACTGAGCTGAGCTGAGCTGAGCTTTGGTACTGACACAACTCTTTGATGTTCTCAGAGAGAGAGAGAGAGAGAGAGAGGGGGAGAAAATGAGAGGGAGAGAGAGACATGTAAGGTTGGAGGGAAACAAAAGAGAGGGAGAGATATCTTGGGAATGGAAGAGGAGAGTAGAGAGGAGGAGGAATATAAAAAAGAGAGGAAGAAAGAAAAGAGAGATGGTTTGTTGGCAGGAAAAATGTGACATGTACAAATTTGAAATTCTCAAAGTGTTCTATGTAAATGTATGTGGATGAGCGTGAAAACATGCGCAGGTTTGAAAGAGAGAAGGACCTCAAAAATTTAATCATATGTATTTTTCATTCACTCGCACACGGACACACAGCAAAGTCTGTGCTTATTCGATAAAAGGGATGTGTATGGTTTGAATGAATTGTAGTGGCAATATTATATGAATAACTCCTTTTGATTCATCTTTTATAAAACACACTTTTCATTTACCAAAGGAAAGCAGCTGCTAATTCTGTAGTTGTTTTACTGAGAATTTAAAAGCAATGAAATAAAAGTTTTTTTCACACTCAGTTGTTTTTACACTCAACACAGCCCTTTTGATCTGAAATGAGCTTATGGTGGATAATGTTAGCTTATATTAGCAACTTTAATAGATATGAAGCCAACATTATTGAGTTAATTTCTCTGACTCTTGTGTACTCGCTTGGGATCACTTTACATGTTGTAGACATACAAGAATTTGCTGAAATAAAGTAATATAAAATTGGCAAAACTTTAAACCGGGAACTAACTGATGAAAGACTGCATAAACATTACAAATCTGACCAGACATTCAGTCCATTCAATACATGGCAGTCTTGTTTTGTTCTTATTATGTTTCGCTGTTGGGTATGTGTTCTTGTGGGTTCAAGATATGAGTGTTCTGTTTTATTGTGCTGTGTGCTTGAGTCATGTGTGCGGTTGACTAACTTAAATCTTATTGACTCACAAACCCGACCTAACTGGCACCCTAAGCACCCAGTCATACTGTTAAAATAGACCCCTTTAAAAACAAGCAGTAATCACTCATCTGCTGTAATTTTTTTATTTTGCACTACTGTTAGACAGCAAAGCAGTGAGTGATGGGGGAGCAGCAATGGAGAGGGGGTGAAAAAGAAACCAAAAGTTGTCTCCATTTATTCTGTTTTCCCAAAGTGGGACAGCAGAATAAATGGAGACAGCAAGTGAAACGAAAATAAAAGGACGACAAACACAATGGGTTACAGAAAATAAGTATGAGCAGGAACAGTAAGATTCTGTGAAAAAAAGGCAAACAAATGGTATCCATTGTGAGAAAAAAAGAGAGACAGGTCATATGGTATATCTATGAGTGAGGCCCTAACTATTAGAGTGTATTAGCCTGTGGCTGATGTATGGACTGTTGTCAGGGATATGAGGTTTAGATAGGCCGCAGTCTGGGTTAGATAGAGTTTGTGTAATGGAATCCAGTCCCATATCACTCGCTGTGGGCCAGAGAGGGTGGGGCTAATTCAATTGCCCTCTTCCACACCCCAAAGAATGGTCTGAGGCTGTAGGATAAAGGATGGACTCTTTTACAGGTGAGTGCACGAGGCAAATCTATCAGTCAATCCAAATGCTGTTTTCATTCTGATAATTTGCGGTCCGGTACAGTGCAGTTGCCGTCTTAAAAGACACAGCAATCGATTTCCATTGTGGAGACCTTCAGAGGACCCCAAATCGACTCAACTCTGATTATGACACAATCTTTGCATTTTATACAGAGTTTTATCCATCTTTTAGTTCAAGTGCTACCTATTGTCTGGACTGTGTGTCCACTTATAAATCACATTCATTCACAACAAACCATTCTTCAACCTATTTTGCTTCACTCTGGATCTGACAGGTGGATCGGACAAACCGGACACAGAGTAGTTTTGTTATTGGAGGTACACCTAAAGCGTTTACTCAAAGTCCCAACGGTACTTTACAAGCTTGGAATTGCAACAAGTAAGTGGCTGGGTTCACACAGGTTACTGTTTTTGCAGTCCTGTGACAAATCAATAACAATGTTATTTTCAAACGGCAAGTGTTGATGTAAAACAAGATCATAATCGTTCAGTGACTTAAGGGCACAGGTAGAATTTAGCAGAGGGGAAGCTTTGACATTTTGTAGTGGACTGGAAACTTTTTAGCTTTAGTATCCAGGGGGAGTATGAAAGTATAAATTTCAGGTATCTGGAGCAATAATAAGATAGTAGACATCATCACACAATAAAACCATCAGAATCAATTTTATTAGCCAGGTAAGTGTACAGAAGGAATTTACGTGACTATTGCGCTGCATAAAAATAGAAAATTATTTGGACAGCCAAATATATTAACATTTTTATTCCCCAAACTCCAGAGCATATGAAGGAAAGATACCAGGCAGAGGTTCAGTTTTACTTTAATTTTTCAGCAAAGCTAGCATCAGTGTACAGGGTGCAGGGCTCAAACAAAACGGTGGAAAGCTGGTTCATTAATGATGATCATCATAAAGTGTAAACAAAGAGTAACAGCATGAGCCAACAGCTGCAAAATTCCTCAGAAGCTCATTAAAAAAAGAAAAGAATGTGAATTAGTTGATTGTACGGACCGTTAAAAAAAAAGGGACTTTGTAAAATTCAAAATTGTGAACTTGTGAATCTGTGTGAACTTTAAACTAGCTCTTGTGAAGTGTGAACTTGGCTTACGCAACACTAATTTGAACTGTGAATAGTTTTTCTCCACCAGTAACCGGTTTCTGGGCTACAGCTCATGATTGCTTTTGCTAGTAATATAAATCTGTTCCTAAAATTCAGAATTTAAATAGACAAATCTTAACTTTTGGTAGGTAAAACAGCTCTCAGGAATAGGCTGCAAGGAGAGCACTTGGGGGTCTGTATGAATATTTCAATAAATGGGCCTCCTGTGGCAAAATTTCCATATCATGATGCCATGGTGAAATTTTTCCAAGCTGAGGAGGAGAAAGAAGTGCAGCAATGAATCATGCACACCGTGTTCATGATGTGCTAATGTTTTGCAAATGTCATAGGTTACACGGCTTATTTTTATGCAATCCTCTCCTTGTGATCACTTTGTTTTAAGTCTTGTAGATAGAGCATACATAGAGCGAACAAAAATTTGAACACAGTTCTAAATTGTTGACCGCCTGCTGTGCCATGTCAGTATTCTAGTCTGCGCGCTTCATCTATTTTGGCATGTACCACAAGGACTTACCATGAAATGCATGGATTTCTGTATCGGTGATGATATTTACATGATATATATTTGTAAAAAAAAATGTATTTAAAGGTACAGTGTGTAGAATTTAGTTGCATTTAGTGGTCCAATCACTGCATTGTAATCTCCTCACATCACCCTCACCTTCCTAATGTAAAGGAGAAACAACACTTTAAGGACCCTGTTTAGAGTCAGTATTTAGTTTGTCTGTTCTGGACTACTGTATAAATAAGGTGTTTCAACATGGCGGCCTCCATGAAAGGGGACCCTCTCCCACTGTAGATATAAAAGGATATTTTTTAAGTAACAAACATAAAAATATTCTCATTTTCAGGTGATTATACATGCATCAAAACATAATTATGAATATTACATTCCATGTTTGCCTTATTCTGAAAATAGAGGCCTCAAATCTTACACACTGGACCTTTAAACGATGAGAACAAATAACTCACAGCTGGATTTATTTAGTGCTCCAGTCTCTGGTTTCTGTCTTTTATATTATTCTTCAAGTTGAGACACAGAAACATGCTGCATGGCAAAAATAGTAAGTAATAGATGGTGGATAAAGAAAGAAAATTATGGTTGACTGCTGGGGTTTAGATGTTGGGTGAAACTGAACCAATTTTGCTAGCAACACAAATTGTAATGATATTGTTACTCTAATTGTAAATGATTGTAAAATCGCAGCCAATTAGTCAGCTTTTGCAATTGAAGCAGGGCTAAAGCTGCTAAATGCTCATTGTTTTGGCCAGTGGTGGTCAAGCTGTCCCTGTTTGATCTAAAAGCATTTGTTGAATTACACAATGTCATAGAAAAAACTGTGTATAAGTGTGCTCCGACAGATAGGTCTGTGTTTCTAGAGCTGAGAAAAAAAGCAAAAAACTAAAGCTGAAAGCTACTTTGGTCACCGATGCAAACCTCTTTCAAGATGCACTTGTCGAATGACAAAGCAATTTGGCAGTCACAAAGCATTGTGACAGATGGATAGACTGACAAACATTTGTAGCGTGGGCTTCATTTGGTCAATTCACTTTCATAATAATACTTGTTTCTGAGAATTGGCACAACACATTTCAGAGAATTATATTTTCTGTTCATGTGATGCCAGATGAGTCTCTGTGAGGATTTTTTTTCAAGCTCATTCAGCTTGTATTGTATAGTACTAGGTTACACTACATGAATATGCAGATATTAACAAGGATTAAGGCTCCATAGATTGTATACAAAGGACCCAGCTGGAACGTGAAAAGCTGTTCTTTGTAGCTCAAACAGAATAAAGAAATCCTAAAATCTATAAATGTATCTTATATTTTTACCTTAAAAACCCTATTCAATTCAATGGGCTTCTCATTCAAAGGAATAGTTCAACATTTATTGAAAACATTTATTTATATTTCACCTGCCAGCACCTCTCATCCAGTTTAATCCATATAGAGGGTAAAGTGTAAAAACGACCATTTGCGAGTGGTTCTGTGCTTACATGTTTCTTGGAGCATTTACTTCCTAGACTCTCTGCTAGTTGCCTGGAAACCTCACGGTGACAAGTTTTTGTTGCCTTTGGACAGAACCAGCGTAGCGTAATGTAGTTCCAAAATTGCTGATCCGTTACTCTAATATTGGAGCACAAAGGACCCCATACAAAGAAAGCTTTGTGCAGTTTATTTTATCCAGTTCTCTTTGTGACTTGATAAAAAAAAGTTTATGCTTTTCTTACTTACTTACTTAAATTATTAAAGTCTTTGTAAAGGCAATTCAGAGATTTTTTACAAAATACATTAAATATGTTGGAAAATAGCTGCTGAAAACGTGAAAAGACTTTGAACGCTACATTACTGAAATGTGGAGTTAGAGGTTAAAACAGTTTTTCACCAGTTTTCAGTCCGATTTTTTGGGCGGTCCTAAAGGGTGGCTCGATGACACACTGAGGCCACCCTGAGCATACCCCTACAGCCCTAGCAGAGAAATAGAGATTAATTCATCTCGCTCAGTGTTTCAAAGTTAGTCATGTCATTTTCAGAACTCATCTGACACGTTTCAGTCGCTTCAATATTGCTGCTTGACTGCTCCCAAAAGGGGACGTGGCTTCAGCACATTTAGCAGACACGCCCCCACAGTCCTGGAGCTGAGAATACTGCTCATTTTTACCCAATTTTGACACCTAATTTCATAAAGTTGTGGATATTTTTAATCATTCAAATATGAGTGGGTGGTTAATAACGCTTTCTTCTACAAACTCAGAACACATATCTATTCTTACTTTACATAGACTTTTCAGTGTGATGCCTGTAGACACTGAAATGCAGCCTAACTGCCACCAGGCTAACAGTGTTTGAATGAATTAATGAGTATGTATGTGAAAAATAACTAAAGCTACACCGTAGGGCATATTTTCAAACTGCTGTGAAAGTTGGAGCAAATCATGCTGAGATGGTTGTTGTAAACAGCATGAGTTGGCATATTCACATAATGAAACATAAAGGTTGTATGTCAGGAGGAAGAAAAACATCTGCTCTGTAATAAATGTGAAATAAGCACTTCTACATTTGACTAGTTCTCAGGTTTCTTACTGTAGGTGCATGTCATGTGAGCAGTCTAATAGGTGTCTAGTATTTGTTCACAGCAAGCTATGGGGCACAGATTAAAAGCAAAACCAGGGCCAGACTCTTTGCGAGAATCTCTGCTGATTGTATTACTGTAGCAGACAGCATTTATAAGTAATGCAGGCATTGGGAATAGACAAACCTGGCTTAGTATCCCAAGTAGGGAGGCTCTCCACATTGTGTGCTGATATGTGCGTGTATTTGAGATAATAGCAGAGAGAGATCTCGACAACATTGCATCTTCTGTGCGGTGTGGTTTTTCTTCTAGTCTTAAAGTCTATTGACTGCACCAGACCCGGGCTGTCCTCTTTTTATTGTCATATTGATTAATGCCACTATTTTCTCTTCCCTCCCCTAAATATTCCCATGACACACAATTCTTCTATCTTTGACCTCTGTCCTCATCTTATCCTTCGTCTGTGCTGCTTTCATCCTTCCCTTCTAATACTTAAAAAAAAAAATATATATATATATATATATATATATATATTCTGTATCCCCGTCCCGTCATCCCCTAGCCCCCTGCTCTCCTTTTCCCTCCTCCAACCTTTTCTCTGCTTTTTGCCCTCATCAGCTCAGTGAAGGATAAATCTGTTTATGATGAGGGCTAGGGGACTATCTCCTTCCACAATAACCAGACTTTATTGTAACCCCATAAAACTCCAGGAAATGGGCTGGGGATGATATACAGTGCTGTGTATGTACAGTGTAGCTTGCTCTGCATTTCCCCCTGACTTTTGTGTGTGCACGTGTGTTTCTGTGTGTGTGGACGCTAGGTGAAGCTGCTACTGTTGATGTTAAAAAGGAACAGACAGGCAAAGGTGGCAAAACAGGGAGATGGAGTGAGCTTTGGGAAGAAAACGGTTGAGTAAGAAGGGAAGGGAGCCATTAAATACAGACTCTTACTATCATAGGCCCCCTGTCTCCCTCCACCGTCCCCCCAATCATTCTCGTCTCCCTCTAATCAATGAAACTCTGAGGGACCATTTGATTCTTAATGCAACAGCGGATTCAGGTTCCAAATACCCCTGAAGGACCCCCTATCTGGATGCTCCCACACACACACACACACACACACACACACACACACACACACACACACTTACACACAACTCCAACTCCTTTAAATGCCATCTTGCCTTTGTAGTGGCATATTGCCAGACTGCGCTGTGACAGAGCTTTCCGACAGCATAAAAGGTATCTGCTTGAACACTTGAACCCCTTTGATGGTCAAACCGTACTGAAAAGTGATCCACTCACGCTCAGAGAACAAGTGTCTAGTGGGTGCTCTCCAGTGTATTGTGTAGTGATTCAAGAGAAAGGCCAGCCAGACATCATAGACAGAGCTTACAGTGGGGTGGCATGTGTGTGTTTGTGAGAGAGTGGGAGAGACAGACAGATAGATAGACAGAGAGGATGACAATACACAGGAGAGAGGGAGCGAGCTAGGACGGCATTGCATCCTTGGCCTGTTTTCCAAAACATAATCTGACAGCGTGTCCACTTGAGCTACGTTTTCCTCTGCAGGAGAAAACCAAACAGACTCAAAGAGGTGTGCTGTTCGCAGACAGCAAGTCTCCCTGGATCAGATCCATCAGCTCATTGCCTTCAAAGAGGGAGAGAAATATACCTTGGCTACCATGAGCTCATCTACAACCAAGCACACTCCCCACCGGAGAAGAACCGCTCAAAGCTGCTGATGTTACCTCAGGGAGCAGAGATACTAATCTGATTGGATGCAGAGCAGAGAGATGCTAATTTGATTAGACAGCAATACAGGGGATTGCATGAGAATATGGAGATTCACTGTAAGCTTTGAACGTATCACAGACACCTCAACAGAATGAATTCAGCACACCATGAGTATGCAAGTGCGGATGCATTACATGGGACTAATAAAATAACTGCAGCTGGAGTGACTGTGCAGAAGTGCAAGGCTGCTCTGGTTCATGGTTATATAGAATACCTTTAAGGTAGGAGTCACTGATGGCCTTAAATTGTCCTTTACCAACTGAGCTCAGAGTTGCACTCAGTCAGCTCATTCAGTTATGCAGCGCTGCACCCTAAATGTTGATGATTTAAACCAGTTTAATTTTGTCAGTCGAATCACTGCAATTTTTTCCTAGCTGTGTCATTGTACAAAGTGCAATGCAGGATAACAGCGCTGCAGGATAACCGTTTATAATCTGTCTTGTCTCTAAGTTACCCAACAACAATTGGAAATAGAGAAGGGTAACGCAATGCAGAGCAGTGCCACTTGTTCTTCTTTACTGCCCCCGACATGCTCAGCTCCGGAGCTGAAAGCTAGCGAAGTCAGCTTAAACTACTAGTGAATCAGACGCTGGTACAGGGTGATTGACTCTTCAGCTGACAGAGCCATTAGCAGCCTCACAGGAGAGATACTGCGTAGTGTGCTGGAAGCTTAAAACTGAACTATGAACATGACACTTTATTACTTCTTTGATTGTGTGGAAATATCTTGTTTTCACATCACAGATGATGAACAAAGTAATGCAAACAGAGGTTTTACAGGTAAAACGTGCACCCATGTGTGTACTGTACTGAGAAGTTACTTTCCTTATACGTTTGAATGACTAGAACGTACATGTCTGTGACTACTCTGTGTTTGTGTTATGTGTATGAGTGAGTGAGTTGGTCATGATGGAGCTGACACCCCCTGAAGACATTGACCTAACAATTGACTTATGGGCCATTTATACCCCCATTCCTGTCAAACACTATTGCTGTGGGTGTCACACAACCAGCAAGGGGTGTAAGCGTGTGTGCTGTCCTATGGTGGGGCGAGGGTGGCAGAGCTGTTGGAGTGGCATAGCTGGAGGGAGGGACACAAACATAACGACATGGGGGGTGAACGTCTGTTGTGTGAGATCTGAGATAACCTGACATCGGCTGCAACCAAAGTGCCATGTTTATAAATATGAAGCTTTTGGGATTTGCAATCTTCTTATCCAGATGTATCAAATATGCGCTGGTTTTAAGCACTTTTTAAACACATATTATCTCTGGTATGTTTATGTAGCCAGAACATTATGGATAGGTCATCATATAAAGAGTTGTTTTGGCAATTTGACTAATGTCAGATTAGTCTAAAAGGTTCAAATCCTGTCATTTCTCATATGTAATCACTGCTAACATCAGCCATTCGGTATGACTTGTTCATCCATCCTTCATTCCAGTATTAGCAAATGAATGATGGAGAGGACGGACAGTAAACAAATACCCAGAGGTGACTCAGGGTAAACCGTAATTTGAGTCTAATAATCGGAAGCCATGCAGATAAGCTAAGTAGTCTGATTCTGTTTCTATAAATGTTTTTCAGCAGGGATAACTGGAATTTACTGCTCTAGACCTGTCCTACCAATTAGAGTACTGGAGTGTTTTGTCTTTAGATGGTGGTGATCTGCAGACAGCAGTATAGGTAAAACATTTACTGTAGATGGCTTTTTTTTAAAAATAATTACCCTATAGAGTTTTATAAAATGTTCCATGCACAATTTTGTTTTGAGAATCTTGCATTTTGAGGTACCGAGTGAGTTGGCAAAATAAAAAGCCAGAGGGACAAATCAGTATTATTCTGATACCAATCTGTTACTGCTGGAGAAATGTAAAATACAATATGATTAAAAAAAGATGGAGAGTTCAGTATTGCGTGACATCATTACCTATTATATGAATCTTAAACTATATGGTGTCTTTTAAATTATAAAGAGATTTATTAGAAAGCGATGATGAATTAGTGGTTCAGGTGAATATAATGAAATCTGTCTTAAAGCTGCTGGATCTCAATAAAGCTATGATTGTATAACTTTACAGATGACATAAGGTTATGCTAAGCTGTGATAATAGTTCACTGTTTCTGCAGCTTGCATGGTTGGTATATATACAAGCCAGCAAGGGTTATTACTTTTAATTAGCCGTGGCCCTTTAGTCGTTTAGCTGCAGCTGTACTAATTCTGTCCCTCTGTTCCACTTGCAGACTAACCTTTTGCACTGCCAATAAACATTAAAGTTTACCACCCTTATAGTAGAGGCCTCAGTGTGGGAACGAGAGGAAGATATTATGATGTTCAGTATCTGTATTTGACCTGAATGAGGGCTGGAACCAATCTAACAGGGCTGGTTCTTCTTTTATAAGGGCTTCATCTTTCTATCTCAAAGTATCAAAGGATCAAGTTAATCTAGTTTTGGGGATTTAATTCTGAGGTGACACCTTGTAATAAGTTAATTAGGTGAATGGTATATTCAGTATGACCTATCTGATTCACTTTATATGCAGTGCAAACTCATAGACACTGAAAGAGTTTGTAAATTTAAAATAACGCTTTAATTTGATGGAAAGTACTGTATGCCTGCAGCAAGGATTTGGTTGCTAACCACAGCCAGCCTCACTATCTGTGTTTGGCTGAGACAGACCGGGAGCGAAACTGAGATGGATGGGCTCCAGACAACCACAGACACACATACATACAGATGCAGTACACACACACACACACATGCTAATCTGCTCTCTCAGAACCACTCTGTATTGTTATAAAGCACAAATGCCATCCATACAGAGACCATGTGTGGGAAGAGGCAAGACTCTATTTCTTTGTTTTTCCTCTTTCAGGCGAACATGTCAATCCTTCGTTCTAAAGAGAAAGTGCATATGTATAGTGTGTGTATGTGTGAATGTTAAAACAAGGGTGGGTGTTTAAATGTCAGATCCCATAATTGCATCACTTGCTTAGTGTCTCTCTGCGCCCCAAGTAAAGCTAGCTCTGTTTCTACAGAGCCTACGCACACCACAAGTGCAAACAACGTCTATACTGTGTACATCACAACCAGTGTGATGTTGGCAACTACAATCCCCATGATCCTGTGTGAAAGAAGAAATTATTTTGGCAAACTCCTGTGTTTGTGTGATGTGTAGTATGTTGGAGAAACAGTCATCCATGTAGAAAAGTGAGTGAGGGAGTTAGTGAGGAGACAAAGAAGTGAGTCGAAAGGGAAGCTGATAAAATATATACGTGCACCTATTAGAGATAGTATTGATTAGATTTGACTGATTTAGACTTTATCGGTTCTTTTTAGCCTATCACAAAAGTATTGTGCTATATACATATATGAAAGGTATCTAGAATAATATGAAAACAATTTTATTTACACAACATAATAGAGATAAAAGATGGTTTTACGTTTTAATAACTGTATCTGCATCGGCCCCAAAGGTCCAGTATCAGTCAGGCAGTTGTATTTATACATGACCCAACCACAGTAGTAGGCGCTAAGCCCTCTGAACCTGTGAATTTCCATGACAATTTGGATGACGCTCTGACCATTTCATATTAAATTTATGGATGCAGCCATATTTAAATCTAACAGTCGATACTATGGTGCCCCCACAGTCCTGGAGCTGAGAATACGGCTCGTTTTTACTGTACCCATTTTGACACCTAATTTCATGAACTTGTAGATATTTTTAATTATTCAAATTTGGCTGGGTGGTTAATAACACTTTCTTCTTTGGTCTCAAACAAACTCAGAACACATATTTATTCTTATTTTACACAGACTTTAATAATTCAGCCCGGAACCCATTTAATACAGAGTTATGGTACCCACGTCTAGTACCCACAATATGTATGTATGTGCAGTATGAACACTGCACGGATTTTCTTGAGGTAGCAGCGAGTTAGTGTCTTAGAAGCTCAAGCAGTGTTATAACTCCACTGAACACTGCTGAGCATTTCTGTCATCAGTAGCTTCAGAGTATAAGTTTTGAACCATGAAGTTATATTAAGTAGTATTTTTACAGATGTGTGCTTGTGTTCAAAGTCAACATCCATGGCTTCCTAAGCCAATTCAGCCTTGGCATCCTGAAGACAGATGTTCAGTCCGTTCCATGTGTTAATATCTAGAGAGATTTTCCTGGAGTGTGAGTATCACTGTTCTACTTGGCATTGCTATGAAGGCCATCTGATCAATAGGAGTCTGAAGCAGATGCTTAAACATTCATTAATACTCTCACTTTAATATTGATTTTCCCCCCCCGAGCTGAAAATGGCCCCTGCGGCCACAGACTTGTAGTGTCTACACAGTACGTCAGCCACAAAAAGATGATTATTTAAGTATGAAATATCACTGTTTGAGCACTGGTGTATTATGTTTAGTCCCCCAAGAAGTGGAACAGGTGTCACAGTCTGATTTGTAAGATACACAGCACAGTTGTGATAAGAAGATTTATTACAAACATAAACTGCTGCAGATGATTACAGTGGAGGATATGATTTATGCCTCCTTCATTGAGGCAATCAGCATAATTTCCCTTGGTATGACACACACACACAAATGAATTTTCACACACACGGCCACATGCGCGCATGCATGCGTGCCTAAATGCATGCATACAAGCACATACACAGCATGCACACAAAGGCAGTTGCTATAATGATTTCATGCTGTGAGAGCTTCTCAGAGTAAGATCATATCTCTCTCCATACCCCCCTTCTGTGAGGAGCTCTTTAAATATGTACCCACCACCTGAGGCTCCAACAGGTAAACAGCAAACACAGACACGTGGGCACACGCAGTCTTTGTGAAAGCGCTGACATTATTCTGATGCGCTGATGTTATTCAAATGTTTTAGGAGGGAATTGGGAAATATGTTTGTGCTTTTAGAAAAAAAACAAAACTGTATTGTTTCATCTAAAAGGATTAACAATTTGCAGTGCAGATTGATTTGCTAAAATGTATAATGTATAAGGCTGCCATCTGAGACCATTCCTGCATTTTGATTCTCTCTTTTCTTCTTTTCTCTTTAATTTTGGACTGCTTAATCCAAGGTTTACTTAGTTTTTTAATGGTGTTAGGTCAGAGCATAGTCATTACAAGAAGTATTCTTGGGCCAGTAAACCATTTCTTTGCAGATTTGGAACAGTGCTATTCCTTGTTCTCCTGAAAGAATGAACCCCGACCCAGCTCAAATGTCAAACAACACTCACAGTTAACTACAAAATACAGTTGCACAATCTTAAATATCCACCACAGTGTTTCGTTAGAGATTAAATCCTTTGCTTGACGAGTGTCCTCCTTCTTTTTTGAACCGGTCATGATCTCTATTTACAGCATGTTTCATCTGACTGTACAACTCAAGTTCCAGTGTCGTTAAGCAAACTTTACATGCTCATTGGAGACTTGGTGACCTAACTATCTGCAGCAGCACTGCACCTTTGATCCCTGGAAAAGTGTTTTAACTAATGAACTGTCCTACTTACCATGTACGAAAGCAATATGCTCATATCCTCTGCCAGACAGGTCCATTACCTCTCCAGTCATTTCATTTTTCTTAACTCCTAATTTAAAAGTTAAAATTGGCATTATTTGTACCCAATTTATGAGAGAGAACTTTGTTTTAATCCAGTTTTTAAATTTGCAGCTCCTTTTTCCTCACAAACCCTTCACCTACTCTGCATATTGGTAGTTTTCTCAGTAGTCATTTGCTGAAAAAAGTTTCACAATTAAAGCAGTTAATTTAGATATAAGTACTGTCACAATATACTTCTGACTTCCACAGCCATACTAACATAGTACTTAAGCACAGGGGGACAATATTGCTGGCCTAATTTGACAGCACAATTGCCTTGTTGTTGTTTATTTCACTGACAAAATGTCTGTTGTTTTTCACTGCAGATGTTTATTTTTGTCACATACTACAGTATGTTGTGTTGTGATTGTACGTTAGTTCTTTCTTCATATTTCATCTTTACTAAGGGTATAGTCACCAGTTTGACAACATACAGAAAACATATCACAGAAACACACACATACGTGCACACACACACTTATTTTATGTCTGTACAGCTCAGTTGTGTTTAGATTCATTCCTGTGGCCTTCAGATGTGGTGGAAAGGAATCTGTCCAGCTAAGTGCTTAGGCCAGCACTATCTGGAATGAAGATGGTCTCCTCTCCGAGGCTTTTGACTGATGCTCTTAATGAGATACTCTGTTTTGGCTAAATGGTCAAAGCTTTTATTTCCCTGGCGTGCTGTTGAGCTTGTTTGTACATGGCCGCACTATTTCATGATTTTATGGGTAAAATTACACTAGTGTCGCAGTTAGCCTGTCCACCCTCCCTATCAATCATCCCATCATCCATGTACAGTTGTACAGTTTCTGTGTCATGCACACACACATATACACACGCACCATAAGTCATCTCAGCATGTTTATGGAAGCACTTGGATCAATAGGCAGACAGCCTCTGGCCATCAGGAATCAATACTGCAGCACATAGTGAGGACACAAGGAAAGAACAAAGCTGCACCTCGATACACAGACTCATACACACAAACACACACACACAGACACAGACACACACTGCTTGCACATACACTACAAGACACACACACACACACATAGAAACACACTGCTGCCATGACCAGTAAATGATTGCTGTGGTGCTGGGGACTGTGTGATAAGGGATCCATTTGGAGCTAAACTCAGTCCTGGGCTCCAGTGATCCACAGGGCAGACACATATGAAAGCATAAGTGAACTGTAATGCATAACTGCATCACTTTCATGTATGTTTTACACAGTGAACACACAGACATGTAGTAAATAGTTTACATTCACAAAAACACTGTTCACCCAGAAGAAATGAAAAATTTTAATAATTATGTTCTAAAACGAAATATTCGCCGACCGCTGGCGCCTGAGAAAATCATTCTGACCCTCTGGATGAATAATAACTTTGGTGATGCTGTAACTTTTTCATGTATCCCCATCATCATGCCAAATTTTTAATGTGTTCAATTGTTTGATTTATAACCAAATACCTGCAAAAGTCGTGACTTCCCCATCAGCATTGTGTTTAATTTGCCAGGTGGTACACAGCACAGAGCTGTTAGCGTGGCTGTGAAGACTTCCAGAATAATAAAATGATTCCATCCAAATGAGAAGGGAATAATTTATGTTTTTGCTATATATATTTTTAGAAACTTTAAGCAAACATTTTTTTTCCTATTAAAACCGTAACTGTAGTGTTAGCTCACTGTGAAGTCAAGTTGAGGAAGCAGAGTTCTCTATGAAACGACTTTATGCCACAGCTCTCTGTTGGCTTATAAATAGCACAACAAACCTCACCAAAATGTTTACCTGACTTAAAATGAGGGGCAATTCGTCTTCTGGAAACTGAGCATGCTGTTTTGGGGAAGGGGGTCTTGGTAGAAAGGAGGAAGAGCAGGAAAATATACTGGAAAAAAAGCAATTAAGAGATAGAGAGGCAAAAGAAAAAAAAATCTATTTTGGACGATTTCAAACAAGCTTGTCACAACAGCGCCAGGGGACACAAGCTGTCTGTCTCTCCACGTTGATACGCGTGAACACACACACACACACACACACACATACGTCAGTCTGTGTGAGTTTCTGTGACAGTAGGATCAGTCTTCACCCCACAGGCTGTAACCCCTTGAAAACCTTCTCAAAACGCTTTAATTAAAACGTCTCCCACAATTACAGCACATCCCGATGCTTTGACCTTCACACCTCCCATGAATACGGTGTCATACAATGTCTTTCTTTTCTCACTCGCTCTCTCTCACACACACACTTGCTTGTACACGCACAGTTGCTGTCATAATTTTGAAGTTGCAGTGTTGAAAGGTGATAAAGGTAATAAGTAGTTCATTGTATTATAGAATCATAAATTCTTAGAGCAAAGTGAACCGATATGCAACTCTCGTGAAATAATTTTGCTGGTGTCGAAGAAATATATGATAAAGATAAGAATAAGAGCAATTTATTACAATTTGGAGGTAAAACTGAAAGTGGGAACCCAAAATGTTGGTAATATCCCCTAATTGCACTCATTGGGTTTACAGGTCAACATTAAACCAGGTTTTGATGATCTGACTCTCTTCTTCTGTTCCTTCTTTCTTAAAATAAAGATATTTATTGCTAGGATTTCAGGATTAATAACACAAAAAAGAGGTAGACTACAAGGGGAAAAGGTCAAGTGGATACCTCTCAAACAAAAGAAATTAAAGAGTACTCTTCAAAATAAGAGTCCTAACTTCCTAAACGAAAACAAAAAGAAAAAGAAAAACCTCACTATCTTATACCCAAAAAGAGGAAAACAGCACTCCTAAACCTGGTGATTTGAGACAAAGTATTTCTGCATGTGTATAATCAGTAGTTCAGCAAACAAGTTAAAATTCAACATTAACAATTTAACACTGAGAAGCATGGTGGTAAGCTGAGAGACCCAGCTGTGATGACGGTCAGGCTGTCCAAACTTCCAAATTGCACCCTGAGGATTGGAGGGCCGGACCAGGTGCTGCTCTAGTCCAGCTCTTCGGGAAGTTATGACAATGATCGCCACACCTCACCATCTGGAGCCAGTCAGGAACAGGGGACTACATACAGATTTTACCATACACATAAACAGTACAAGAAAAGTTATACATAGATGGAGTATAGGCAGAAGCTGTAACGCCAGTAGGCTTAATATCAGACCGGTTTGAAAATGTTTACATTGGCCCAAGCCTATACAGCAGCTTTGCAAGAACTACTTGAAGACCCAAGAACACCAAAGTGCCATGACTGTCATGGACTTTGCTCCACAAGCACTTGACCTCAACCCAATTTATGCGGCCACTTGGCTACCAAGAAACTTGGCTTTCTTGTGATGACTTTCAAACACTGTCAAATCATGCTGGGATAACATGGGTCAACAGATTCTTCACAAACTTATGAAACTCATGCCGGCTCAACCGGCGCTGTCATTAAATCAAAAGGGGGACATACCAAATACTAAAGATATTCTAAAATTCATCTACATTTTGTAAATATTCAACTGATATAATGATCTGTAATGAAAACAAATGGAACAAATGCAAAATAAAAAGCATTGTGACTTGTGGTGTCAGACTTTTGGACCTCACTGTGGTTGTGTATCCAGTATATGAACAGAAAATTGCCCCAAATCAAATTAATTCAGTGTAAATGAAATATTTCAGTCCGTTTGTGGATTTTTTTCAAAGGTTTTTACAGCTCAACAGTGTGCAGATTTAATTACTTGTTAAAATGGACAGTTTGTTTTGCAGTGTGTGCATCAAAGAACACTGTCTCTTAAGTGTGCTTCAGGGCACTTGACCGAGATTGCGGTTGCATTATCCGGCACAATGCAAACTTAAGTTGAACAATCTGCCGCTATTTTTTGTCCATTCAGTACTTCTCTGTGAAGCAATAACAGAGCAATAGAAGAGATCCACGGCCACACCAGGATTCTCACAAATATGGATATCTAAGATAGATGTGGTCGAATCAGGATACAGCCGTAGGCACAAACACACACACAAGCATGCACACACACACACACACACACACACGCACGTATAGTACAATAAACATACAAAGACAGCACATGCACAGGGCAGCTCACAGCTTGCAAGATGGACACGATGTGCTGCGGCTTATCTGAAATGGGGAATGATGATGCCAGCC
Source organism: Sciaenops ocellatus (assembly GCA_033000465.1). NCBI lineage: Eukaryota > Metazoa > Chordata > Actinopteri > Sciaenidae > Sciaenops > Sciaenops ocellatus. Next base: position 13,861,755 of record CP136883.1, on the reverse strand, counting down.
AGTGCTCATGATTGGTTATCCCATTTAGACCAAAGCCTGTGATTGGTTGTCTTATTGGACTCGCTCCCATCATGCATCACATAGATTCATCCGTTCCTGCGGGTCTGCTCAAGTAGGACCAATCCATCTCTCCCTCCATCCTGCTTTCCTCTGTCCCTCCCATTACTAATCCGTCCTTCTCCCTTCATCTTTTCCTTCATCTCGTTGCCCTCGCTGTATCACCCGTCCCTCCGTAGCTTTATGTATCTATTTCATCACCATCCTTTCAGCTGCTTGTACTCATCTCTCGCTCATTCGCCTTGCCGCTGTTCGCCATCCTCATTTACTAACTTTTCTCTCTTCTTCCTTCATCCCCTGCTCTTGATACCTTTCCAATCATCATTCACCAACATCCCTCATTTCCTCAGTTTCTCCCTCTTCTTCCTCTCTGCCACCTCTCCTCACAGTCCTGCGCAACTCATTTTTCCTCTGCATGCTGATAAAGTGAAGGGATGATTATGTGGGGTCATTTATCAGGGGTGTGTTTTACCAGCAGAGACCACAGCAGGGATAAAAGGGGTGGAAATACGATTTAGATAGAGATAGGAAATAAAGGCAGAGGAAAAATGGTGGCAATAGAGTAGTAAGAACAGTAAAGTGCACTTATTTCATTTCACTTTCTTCCTGTGCAACAGATTACACAGTGTGTACGTGAAACTATCTCACTCTGCAATCACTGACAGATTTATATTCACTCGACAAAACGTAAATCTCTTCCTCTTTCTTCTCTTCTCCTCTCCTCTCTTCTACGTCTGCTCTAAACAAAAAAGCTTCACCTACTGTTGTACAGCGCTTTCATTTCAGCTTGAGAAGCACACAGCAGGGGACTCAGTGGGGAGTGAGATTTGTGTTTGTGCGTGTGTGTGTGTGTGTCCATTGCCTCACTCTGTCTAGGTTTATGTTTTTCTGGATGCCTGTGGTAGTGTACGCCCATCAGTGTTCAACTCAATCAAGTATCCAGGGCCTATCCATCTCCTCTTTCCTCACTCTGTCTCTCTTTGTCCTATCTGTTTCTCTCTGCATCCCTTCTTCCTTGGTGTTGCCTCTCCTGTATCTCTCATCCCAGTGTCGCTTTACAGATCCATCTCTCTGTGGCACTGTCTGTCTGTCTGCATGGCTTTTTTTTTCGCTACTCGGGTTTAGCTATCTCATAGAGGCAGAAGCACCCCCGCTTTTCCAACCCATGTTTTTTATCCTTCTTTCTCCCTCTCTTTCTCTTTCGTTCCTGGTTTCCTTCACTCTTCACCCCCCCTTTTCTGTGTCTGTCTCTCTTGGGAGTGTTGTTATCAAAAGCGATAGCTCACTAGCTGAAAATAATAAGCAGCATCTTTTGAAGTCTGCGATGGCTGTTTGACATCTCTGTGGTGTTTCATGCAGATATTGCCTCCATTTGTGACGGGGATAAACAAAAGATTAAACTTATTTTAAGGTCAGTCCCTCTGTGTGCATGTGTGTGTTTGTGGTAATTCAACCCCTCAGGGTTCGCAGTGGCCTCCTGTCACCTTGCCAATCATATCATTTAGGTGTGTTCTGATAACCTTATCTCTGCCTGAGCTCTGCATAGCCATAGGGCTGCACCCCGAACCACGCACACATACGCATAGACACACTTTTGCACATAGCAAATGAAAGAGGCTAGAGAGCAGATAGGGATCGATGCTGCTAAATCAAGGACATGCACTATGCTGCTTCTCTCTGTCTCTCTGTGACTCTTATCTATAATGGAAAAGCCATACATTTACAGCTCCTTGCCTACCTTATGGTCATGCTCAATCACAACATAAAATACTACTGCAAAGTGTTTCTGCTGGAAAAAGAAATAAAGGTTTTGCTGTTCAACTTGCAAAGTATTGTTTACAATAGGTGGACTGTGGAGAAAGGAGAAAGTGAGAGAGAGAGAGACGAACAGGACAGTGCTGTGGTGTGAGGTTTTTGCCACCCAACTGTTTCAGAGTAATTGAAAAACAGTATAAAAATCACTGTTATGTGAAGAACAGATCTAGTAAACACTCTGCTCAGCATTTCAAAGACAACACATTTTTCTCACTTTTGCTATCTCATTGTAGAGGGCTGCAAAGTACAAACCACATACATGTACCAAGCATGGGGTGAGTTAAAGGATAATGTTTTTTTCCACTTGCCTGGTTGGGAAAGTGGGTCAGAAATCTACCTGCCAAAGTTAATTTTTAGTTGCTACTATACAAATTGTTTTATTTATTAGTGGTTACCCAAAAACAACAAATGCTGTTGTTTACAGACAAAGTAAATAAGAAATCCTACTCATTGCCTTTATAGCAACATTATGTTACTTAACGCACCGCTAAATGTTTTCCTGCTTTCCCTGTAATGTCAGTGTGATTTACAGTGTTTCTTGATGGACAGAAAGTTTTACTTGTTGCTATAGTAAGTTAACTGCTTAGCTACTTAGCTGCCTGGAGTGGGAGCACAAAAAACGGGGGGAGTGTTGGTATTTACACCACGAGCAAAGGAGCTTTGGACCATTGGGAGAAGGAGGTTTTCAAGCCTAGGGCAACGGGGAGCTGGTGGGGAATAGTGATGGGGAGTGAAGCCATAGTCATGCCGGAACTGGAGCCTAGTGAGCAGGCAATGTAACCGGACTCAGCAGTCTCTACTGGACATAATGCAAGAGGCACCCCTCTTTGACGCATTACATCATGTCCAAGAGGACATTGATGAAGCAAGCTAAATATAGAAAAGGAGAAAGTGACAAGAGTGACAAGAGTAAATCTCAGACTTGCTTTTCGTCACTGGCGAGAGCTTTGTGAAATAAAAGACTGCAAGACATACACCGAGCTGGGCTTCTTGATGCTGGACTAGCAAGCAATGCTAAGTGGCTGTTAGGATGTATTTGTGTTTAGATGTATGTAACAAAAGTTTTATTTCCCGTGTAAAAGTATGTTTGTATTCATTCATCAGCTTGACGTTCACACATCTGGTAGAACTCTTGGTGGAGACCCAAGACAGATATATTGGTGTTGTTCCTGAAGCCCTATGAGCAATGAATCAGGTTCAGAAAGGGACCCTAAATGCTAATAAGAGATTGTCTGTGGTCTCCTCGGAACTGATATTAAACTGTCAACTGAAGATCAACTTGTCATCTCTTGTGTGCATTCAACTTGTTGCCTCTTGGTCCAGAAGATCCTTCCTATTACTTCCTTGCTGTGTGTTGTGTTATGGCACTTGTTTGAAGTTTGGATGTTGTTGGTAGTTGTAGTCTTGGCTGCTCCTTTAGTTCATACAGCTTTCCTAATACCTGCAGTGACTTAGCAGTCATAAATGTAAAGCGTTATGATGCTACAAACCCCAACTGAGTCATGAAGCATTTTTTTCTCTAGGCAAATAAAGGTTTAAAACAATACGTCTGAGCACAAATTCCACTTCAGAGCCGACCAGAATCCAACATAGTGGTATTATTTGGTTGAGGGAAGTGTTGTGACCCTGAAGCACATGCCTACAGAGACACAAAAGTTACTGTTAAAGGACATTAAATGCTTAGGTCTAGCTTTTCCAAATAATGAGGATCCAAGTGCATAAACTTTGAAACACTGATATGATATATGTATAGGTTTCACTGGGAGACTCTCTCATATTCGACATGATGCAGGTTGTTATTTTCAGCAATAGCCAAAAGTCATTACTGTAATTTGATGGAAAAGTTTGTGCTCCAAATGCAACTAATTTATAACTTTAAACTTTTGTTACTGTTAATGGGTATCACTCCTCATGAGTGATACCTGGATGGCTGTCTGGAAGGAGATAATAGCCAAATATAATGTAATAACATTAAAATTGTTAATCTGAACTACCTAAGTAGGCTATATACTGTCTGGTATTGGTCTTGTGTTGGCCTCGATACACTCTGTTCTTGGTCATGACTTGGTCTTGGTTTAGGTGGTCCTGACTTGAAGTGACACTGTCTTAAGCTCAGCAAATAAAAGTAAAACATGTTTAAATGGTCCCTGTGAAGTTTTAGACCTCTAGTATCACTATGAAGGTGTTTTACTGTGAAGCGAGAAACTTTGTTGTTTGGGGACTTGGATGAACTGAAATTTTAAATTCCCTTTGATGATATTTTGTAATTTGTTTTAAGACTAAAATTCTCTTCTCCTGACATCCAGGAAGTGTTGATGAATGATACAGGGTATACAGGAGGTTTTTATCAGCTTATGAGATACATTTTGATGAATGAGAGGCTATGTCCTTTGGTCAATTTGATGATGTCTTTAGCTTAAAAATAAATCAATTTAAGTGGCTGTTTCATTCTGGGCATATCTGTCTCTCCTGATATGTCAAACTTGTATATTAAATATGACCTCACACTTAAAAGCCCTGGAGGCAGATTTGATCCATTTATGAACTAGTAGGATTATCCAAATAAAGTCTTCATATTACCCCAATCTGTGTACGTAATACAGATGCTCCCATTTTATATATTTTATATATTCCAAACAAACAAACAAACAATGCTTTCTGACCTCATGCCCCTGTGGTTCAGGTATCACTGAGTTTAGGAGACTTGAACTTAAAAACACCTGGTTAATGTTTAAGTCCGTGTAAAGGCAGTTCTTTCAAAATACAATAAATATGTTGAAAATAGTTGCTGAAAACATGTTAAAAGACTTTGAACGATATATTACTGAAGTGTGGAGTTAGAGGTTAAAACAGTTTTTCACCAGTTTTCTGTCCAGGATTTTTGGGGCGGTCCTAAAGGGTGGCTCGATGACACACTGAGGCCATCCTGAGCATACCCCTGCTCCCACGAGTGGCCGTGGCTTCAGCACATTTTTACATTTAATTTCATAAACTTCGTAATTTTCAATCATTCAAATTTGGCTGGTTGGGTAATAACAATTTCTTCTTTGGTCTGACAAACTCAGAGCACATATTTTTTCTTACTTTACACAGACTTTAAGAAAACGTTGATTGTCATTCTATCTTAAATCCATTAAGACAATCAGTGTTGACAGTTGGTGACAGGAGGGACAATATAGTGTCAAACACTTAATACATGCATCTCCTGCCCCTAACTCCACACCCTTCACTGCACTAAAATCAGTAGAGTTCCCCTTTAAGTAAATCACTTCCCAGGTGTCACATTACTGTGATAATGTATCAATCAGGGGTTGCGTTAACAGTACATCTTTCATCAATGGCTGAATTTTTGGATCGATAACAGAAAAATCTGGTCAGGCCATGTGTCATTTTGACAAATTAACACTGTCAATCTCCCATGATGTTAAGTAATTTACATGCAACACTATCAATAAATTGTAGTAGATCCCCTGCCCAGTAGGTGCTGAGGGTGCATATTAATTAGCTATTGTCTAGTAGCCTTACTTTGATCTCACGTGCATGACATAGCCATGTCACGAAATTTCACAGCAGCTGAGTGCCCAGAGTTTCTTTAGAAAGCCCAATAATTGTGATGTGTTTGATAAATGAGGTGAAAATGAGGGATTGATGTGGTGGAGAATGATGGACAAGCAGGTAAAACTGAATACGTTTATCAGCCAGTGGCAGCTAACTTAATGTTACAGGGGAAGGAAGTGGCAGCAAGGAAGTAAAAATCATTAATCTGCCCGACATGAAAAGTGACGATTGGTGTCTCTGTTCATCTTTTCCCTCCATGCCTTTATAAATGCATAATCTGTAACTTTTGTATATTAAGTGTTATTTTGATCAAGTTGTTTGTTTATTAAATAGGTCATGTTTCTCATTATCATTAAAAAAATATAATTGAAATGATGGGTAATAATAGATTATGACAGAACCTTTACGACCATGTCAGTCAAAATGAGACAACAAGACATTTAGTTGCAATATCAGTAATTTATATTTCACCTCTACAGCATACACAGTAAATACTGTATGAGGAAGTGCATCGAAGTGCAAGTTATTGTAAACTGCTGGAGAAAATAATGTCGCTTGCAGGTGTGGTTTTGAAATGGGCCAGGGCAGTGCCACCCATACAGTCATCATGTGATATGCATTATGTCCTCCATTACCAAGCGCTATAGTAAGTACCAAGAAGATATAGTAATAAATCATGCACCACAAGGGATTGCAGATGTCAGATCTGTGAGAGGGACAAACTTTGAACTGAACCTCATGTTCTTTTTGAAGTGCTTAATTATCTTAGCAACGCTGTCACTAATAATAGAATATACAACTGTCGCAGTAATAACAGTTGTCTTAATATTGGGAAGATTAACATTTCAATACAAGTATCTAAGAATTGTCAGTGGAAATAGAAAGGAGAACATTTCACTGTGCCATACTGCTTTTTTTGTAGGAACATGGCTGTTTGGACCTGTTGTGTTCCCTTCTGCCTTTTGTGGGAGTTTATCATATGTTCTACATGTGCTAATGAAGCAAACATAAACCTAAATGTCAGTCATTATGCTCTTAATGTTAGCATGTTTGAAGTGCACACTTTAATGTGGTTAGGAAGGGAAAGAGGGATGATGCAGAGGAGGAGTGTGGGTGGAGGATGAGTAGAGGTTAATGTGCGTAGAGCATCTCAAAGCTTTCTTGGCTTGACTCATAAGATGGCTGAGATCAGACAGAATGGTAGATTGCAGGTTTTACCCTCAGCTATTAGGATTGCTCTGCTCTCTCTCTCTCTCATCTCTCACACTCTTCCTTTCTTCCTCTCTCTTTATGTCCTCTCTTGCTATCATAGCGTCTCTCTCAGGCTTATTTTTTCTCCTTCTCGAACATGCACACAAGGTTTCGCTAACACTTTCTTGCTCTCACTAACACCTTGTCTAGTTCCCTCACTCATTCTGTTTTTCTGGCTCCCTCTCTCCTGCCCATTACTTCAGCTGGTGAAAACTCTGTGCTTCAGCAGTCCTCTCCCGCTGCTGCAGACTGTCTTTATATGGCCACATCATATTTGGTGAGACAGGTAGGGGGGAGGAGGGATGCAGCTAATATCTCTCCCTAGGTCTCTCTCATGGCTCATTCTTTCTATCCTATTTATTGTGTGTACGTGTACATGTTTGTGTGTGTGTGTGAGAGAGAATGCATGCATGTGTATGGGTGCCTGAAGCCATGACGATCCATCAGACACGTACACACTCTCAGGGCATAACCATTTTCCACTATCGCATTGCCGCTAAACTCAGGGAAACATATTTTAGAGATTCTGTCTTGCAGGTGTGCTATTTCTTACTATTTCCTGTTGGATTAAAGTGGATGAAAATGTGCAATCAGCTCCATGGAGGAAGAGGAAACTTGTGCCAGCTTGCTGATACAAACACATAACCTATATACATTGTTACTGTGTATGGGCCTTTTTTAAATAAAGCATCAGAGGAAGTAAACTAATTGGAAAAGGATCTAAGTGGAAAATAAAATGTTGCTTTGGTGCATCCCACTGTAAAGATTAGGCAAATCAGACGGATTAAAAACCCATGGCTTCATTTTTATTTTTTTGCTTTAATAGTCTGGGTAGAAGCACTAAATTAAGTGCATAAAATTTAATAGGTGTAGCATTTCTGAAATGTCTTCATTACAGCGGTACAGTCCTCAAACTGCTTCCTGCAGTACACAGTACATTTTGTATTACAAAGACGGTTTGTTTATAATACTAACCAAGTGGCGCTAAGGTTGTTGCTGACAGAAGACATTATTTGGAAATGGGCCAAATCTTTTGTTCATTTTTTTCACTAATTAAAGCAACACTGTTTAACTTTTCTACCATAAAATAACAGATTTAAAATCATCTTGACGCTAAATTGACATGTAATCATGTGAATGGTGTCTCTGTCATTCCCACTCTGTGTGTACGCTTGTTCTTTCACTATGTAATTTCTGATTTAACTGATTTTGTTGAAACTGGATCATATTTATGGAGAAAATATTTTCTGGTTTTCCCCCTGATGTCATCTGGCTGCTCTGCCTCGACTCTCTCTGATTTACAGAGTTTCTTGATGGACAGTGAAGTGTTTAGCTGTTAGCAAAGTTGTTGACACTAGTTTTTGATCACTAACATGATCATAACAAATGCATGCATACATGTCCATATTTACAATAGTGGTATTGTACACAAGGGCATCCTTTGCTTTGCCTTTAATGAGCATCAAGCACACAACTATGCAAGTCAGCACACTTGCAAAAACGAACACAAAAAAGTTTGGCTATTATCAGATATGTTGACGTAAATGCCTTCTAACTAGTGCTGTCACTTTTTATTTGAAATTCAAACTTTTATATATACATGAGAAAAATATAAGGATTTGAGTTGTAATGATCTGTTTGAATTTGAACTTGTCTTTCTGAAAATGTGATAGCCGTACTGCCAACTACAGGAGCAGAAATATTTTCACTCACGATGCTAACTGCAGGAGTTAAGTATTGCTTCACTGGCATATTGCAAATATTGTGCAGACAACGTTATTATATAAAGGAGCAAGTTCTGACTTTGCATTGCTGCACAGCATGTTATAGCTGCAGAGTGTTGGACTGTAATGGCCTGTGTCCCACCACAGTAACAGCTGAATATGAAAATAGGTGGATCCACAGAATCCCTCATTTTCCCTTTACTGAGTTTACTCCTGAGACAGCACAACTAATTAGCTGTCTAACCAGGACAAAGAGATACAGAGGCACTCTATAGAGTAATTATATACAGTCAAACATTCTCTCTCTCTCACACACACAGACACACAAGCACTTGCACTCAAAAGGCTATGTGTTAATGGCGACACTTGACAACTCAATAAGCCAATGGCTTATCTCCCATCCTGCTTCTCTCCCTGCTCCACTCTTTATTGATTGCTTCCATAATTATTCACTTTATCTAAAGCTGGAATTAGCCACCATATAGCTGCCAGCAGTCCAAAAACCCTGACCTAATGCATTTACATGCTCACAATGTTCCACAGACAAACTTACAACCAGATGTGACACTTGGACATTGTACTTATGTGCTATCTTCTCTTAATTTATTGTCTCCAAGTAGCATTTTCAATAACATGCACATTGTAGGCACAAAATGTACAGAAAACACTCACTTAATAGGAGAAAATAAATCATTATTGAGCAGTTCATCCCCAAAAGGGATTATGTGGACATGCTCTGTATGCATGACTGTGTGTGTGTGTGTGTGTGTATACTTTTTCCCTTTTACCCTGCTATCACAGTGTTGGTTTTCAGACTTTCAAGATATTATTTAATCCCAAAAGCTCAAGAGCCAGTCAGACAGGCCAAGAGTAAAGTTGAACAACCAGCAAGCAGACAGACAAGCCAACAACAAAAGGTTCAAACATGAGATACGATATAAAGCTTAACACCAAATGCCACTGGCATCAAAATTTACTTATATTCTGTGATATAATGAACTTACGCCCCTACTTGGCTTACACTCTTTCACTCAAAACATATTTGAGATGGAAATGACCAGATGCAAGAAAAGTTGTGAAATATTTAACTCAAATATACTAGAAGCGCTTCGCTGGTAAATTATTGAATACCCAGTACCAAAGTTACTTTTGTGATTTTCAAAATTCTGTGTCCCAAAACTAACATATCGCATTTCACCTGTTTGGATGTGGTTCTTGCAAACAGTTTATTTTCAAGTCAGAATTTGCTGAGCCATGACCATAGCTGATCAATTATAGTCAAGCACATCATTTTCCAAAATTAACTTATGAGTAAATCCCAAAAGGTTAAATCACAAAATATTGAAAATGCCATTTATATTCAAAAGAGTAATTTACCTTAAAATAGTTGCTTTTGCATAACTAATTTATAATTACTATCCACTGTTGCAGAATATTTAGAACCAAATAAATGAAATTGTGTAATTTCTGTTTCATCCTTGGCCATCCTCGGCCCACAGACTCATCCCTTTCAGACCAATACCTTAATTAGATTAGGTGAAACATTCAATAATTAAGGAGGTTTATCATCTGCTCTGTGAAAGCGTAGTTTAAGGGGGACAGTGGTTTGGTCTAATATACCAAACAAGTCTGATATTATATTTCAAATGTGTGTGTGTGTGTGTTTTCCTACACAAGGTTGTCAGTGTTTATGTTTTGCTCTCCCCTCCTATAAAAACAGTGCTTAAACAGTCTAATCCATCAGAGTACTCGATAGGTTATGTGCCAATAAACAAGCTCTCTCTGGCTGCTATCAACATGATCGATCCACTTATCAATAGCTGACACTGTGGAGTCAGTGTGCTCCCATCCTGTCCATCAATGACTGATCAGTCAATTTGAAACTCTTTAAGCAAATAACCCCAGAGAGCACTGCATAATGTGCTGCTAATACCAATACACTGTACTGTGTAAATACTCAGAGAAACACACTCAAACAGGTACAACACACACTTACGGTCATACTGGAAGATGAATGTGACAGCTTGATGTGCGTGTTGTTTGGATTTTATTTTTTCTTCTGTTGGTGGAGAGTAAACCTGCCAACTCTAATCAATCAATTTTAGCTTATTGATAATCCTGGCTAAGTTTTCTGTGTGAAAGAGTGTCTGGTCTTTTTAAAGTGGCAACAGGAGCAATACTAAAGGGCATTATTAATGCAGAGGCACACATACATGCCCACACACTCCCACGGCAGAGTACTGAAATGTCCACTCCAATAACCATTAAGAAATGACTGTCAACTAGGAACTTATTATCACTCCCTTTCCATTTTTCTAGAAGTTTTCAGGCCATTCGATCAATTCTTCCCTCCATTTCACATCAAGACACACTCATTTCTTGCTCTTTGTGTTTTACCACCCATCTGTCTCTTTTGACTGCTCTCTGCTCTGCTCTGCTCTGGTGGAGGAAAACACAGAAAATATAGTCCTTTAATGGTTGCTTTACCGGCCTTTCTCCTTTTTCTCAATCCATCATATCAGTTTTGTGTCTTGAAAAGAAGTGAACCATTGAGATCTAAACTTGCATGTAAAAATGACTGTAGTATGTATGTGCACAGTGGGGCATAAATCCCTCCCTCCTCCTGCTGGAGGATGTGGTCTACCAGTCTGATGACCAAGGCTGGTTTGTCTCAATGCTATCATTAATCATATGTATCTTAGGCGGACTTTAATGAGCATTCCTGTGATCTGATCATGGGAAAGTATAACTCCTTTCATCGCTGCAATAGGAAGATATGGAGATTCAGTAATCAGTGCCTTACAAGGCAGATGACCTGTAAGCCACAGGCCTGACACACTGCAGGAGGGGTTTAGTCTCCTGGCTCACTGTTAGCAGAGGGGTGTGAGAAGAATACAGAGAGGAGAGGTGAACAGAGGACATTTCATGTAGGCTGTGCAATAGATGATTGACACTTCTTTCCTTCAATGAAACAACAATCTGTCACACTCTTGAATGGATGAATGCAACACGCCTTGTACTGACATCGAATGGTTCCCCTTTTCAAACTAAAATGAAATAAGATAATTTCCAACAAATGGAAATTCACTCCGCTGCTGCATTGCATCAAATATGACACATTTGAATACCATGCTATCGCAGTAACTGCCCTGGTAAAAATCTATGTTGCTGTAATTTGCCGTCAACTGGGTGGCTTTATGGACGAGCTGGACACCCTGTTATCCTCCATCCCTGACCATGACTGTCCCTTGCTTGTCCTCTGTGACATGAACATCCACTTAGACACCCCAGGGTCAGCAGACTTTATGTCCCTATTTCACTTATTCGACATACAACTGGTCCACAGCCCTCCTACTCACAAAGCTGGCAAAGAGCTTGATCTAATTCTCATTCGAAACTGTGCCACGGACACCCTCATGGTGACACTTCTCCACCTATCAGATCACTCTGCTCCTCCACCAATAACTTCCAACCATCCAACCCACTTCTCCTCTATTGTCGCCTCCACTCCACCTCCACTCAGCACATTCTCCTCTCTGAAGGTTAATGATGCCACAGATGCCTCTATCTACGAGGCCTACCCGATTCAACCAATCTCACCCATGGTTAAATGATACCCTCCAATCGCTGCGCACAGCTCAGAGCTGCTGAGAGAAAATGGCTCAAATCCAGACTACCTGATGACCAAATCAGCTGCTGCACTTCTGCAACCTTTTCAGTTGCTGGTACTTCGTTTTCTGCCTTTACACCCCTCTCTGAGAGTGAGATATCGAAACTGCTGACATGTAGCCGTCCTACTACATGCTCGTTGGGACCTATACCAACGTACCTACTTCAGTCCATTAGCCCCACCATCACAGCAGCTATCATGCGTATGATAAATGCTTCGCTGACCTTTGGCACATTTCCCATAGCATTCAAAGTGGCTCGGATAACACCGCTACTTAAAAAACCCTCTCCCAACCCTGCTCAGGTTGAGAATTATCATCCTGTCTCACTTCTTCCTTTCCTATCCAAAGTCATCAAACAACTGTCAGAATTCCTCTCAACTTTCTTGATCCAATCTAGTGGCCACTCAACCAAAACAGCTCTGTTGTCTGTGACAGAAGCCTTTAAAGAAGCCAAAGCAGCAGTACAGTCCTCTGTCCTTATTCTGCTTGACTTATCAGCTGCGTTTGGCATAGTTAACCACAGCCTCCTACTCTCAAGGGCACCTCTGGGTCGGCTCTTTCCTGGTTTGAGTCCTACCTTTCAAGGTGTATCCTGGCTTGGACAGTTGTCCGCATCTCACCACCTCACCACAGAGGTGCCCCAGGTCTTGGTGCTGGGGCCCCTTCTCTTTGCTATTTACACCACCTCTCTGGGTTTGATTTTCCGCTCGCATGGCTTCTCATATCACTGCTATGCAGATGACACACAGCTGTATCTGTCATTTCCACCTGACGACCCCTCGGTCTCTACATGGATCTCTGAATGCCTCTCAGACATATCTACGTGGATGAAGGCACACCATCTCTAGCTAAACCTTTCAAAAACTGAACTGCTGATCCTCCCAGCCAAAAGCACTATACTGTACATCATGACATCAACAGCAAAATATACTCCCTCAATCTTGCCCCTACCGGAGTAGAGTCCCATAAACATTGTGTTTGGGTGCGCAGGTTCCTGGTAGGCACACTCGAGGCAAATCGGTTACAAGTGAGGGGAAGACAAAAAATTTAGAAGACTCTCAAACTAAGTTGGTGTTTAGATAGCCAGAGGGACACAAACTGGATATTTTGATATGGTACCCAGCCTGTATGGGCTTACAAGCCATTTAACAACTACCAAGATGGTCATAAAACATCTTACAAATGCATTTCAAAAGATCAAATGTAGATGACACAAATCAAGGATAATGGCTACTCTTCCTCAGCTATCATTTTATGTGTAAAAAAAGCTAACTTATTATGTCAATATACAAAAAACACTGGTCTTTTTACATTGTAGTGGATTGAGGAATGGGTGCACAGTTCTTTGAAGTGTCGTAACATTAGGGTGATCTTATGCACTCGATGCTTCACCTGTTGAACACTGCTCTTCAACTGGCCCTAACGCTCTGATTGGGAATGGTGGACTGCAACTGTGACTGTGATTCTGTATAGTTTACCATCACAGATTTTGTGCCATGCTTTATATATTTTGCAGCACACGTGAACCATCAAGTTAAATAATAAGAACCATTACTTACTAAGAACCATTTTAGCATAAAAAGTAATTAGAAAAAACACTGTGCAGTAGGTGAAAATGTGATCTAGTTATATAAATGGTATAACAGCCATTAAAGGTTAGACTATATCTAAAGCAGTTACATGGGAGCTTTAATAAGGGTAGGATACGGAGTCTGTGTCTCAGTATGGACAGTATTCTTTAGTGCATGAACACACAAGTACACACAGACACACAGGCTAAAAAAATCCACAGATCCCATAGATACTTTTCTTGAGAAACTGGACTAGATTTCAGTGAGGATACTTTATTGGAAAGAATGGCATTCCTGATCTGACACAGGACTACATTTCCTGGGTGGACTGGGGGTGTCTGGAAGATATCCAGATACAGCTATCTAGTTGGAAGGAGAACCTCTAGTTGCCCCAGTGACTGTGACCCAGATAAGCTGATGGATGGATAGATGGAAAATAAATGTATGGATGAATGGGTGAACTGGAAAAATGAAGGGAGTGTAGGGAAATATAAGAGAAGGATAGAAATGAAGTGAGGGCAGAGAGGAGCGGAGTTAAGAAATATGCTCCTTTTACTCTGTTCTCCTCCCCTCTCTGCCCTTTTGAGGAGATGAAAAGAAAAGTAGTGTCAAAGCATAAGCACAAGTCGGGAGTAGAAGAGGACAGAGAAGAAAGGGGTGAAAAGAGGTGAGTAGATGGAAAGAAGTGCAAAGAAAAAAGAGAAAGAAAGGCAGATTAGAAAGAGGGGAAATGGGAGCAGAGTAGGAGGAAGGGAGAGGTGTGGAGCAGAGTGGAGAGGTGACATTTGTTGACCAGGGGCTATTTGTGGTGACATTTTCACACCTCTGCTCATCTCTAATGCCAAGACAATGTGCTGTGGCTCGTTTGTCACCCGCCCTCCTAACAAGCTTGTTACCACTTCTGCTGCTGCATCTGCTGCCCCTAATGTGTGTGTGTGTGTTTGTGTGCCTATATGTTTGTGTCCACGAACCGTCCGGTTTTCTCCATCTCACAGTCAAAATGCTGAATCTTTTCATAGAAGAGAAAATACCCAAATGGCCAAAAGTGCTATTTCACTTTTTGTACAATATTTCTATGTTTGGGCCAATTCTAACAATACCTGCCCAAACAAAACCTCTGAATTTCTCTGTGAAAGAAAGGATAAAAAAAAAAAACCCAAATATGTCATATTATCTCAGGTGACATGCCTCCATTCCTCCATGATTTTCAGACTAATTAAAGCACTGCAGAAAAGAGTTGTACTTCAAGTCTGTGAGTAAGTGGGACATCCTGTACACACAGGGAGCAACCATGAATATCTATGCCAAGAACATACCAAAGTAAAATTTTAATCATGCGCAAAATATGTGATCCTGGATAAAAGCAGTTTTTTTTTTAATTGACAGCTGAAGAAAATGAAGAACACTGACATCAATAGAACAGAGCTAACATGACATTTTGTTCTCTCTCTCTCTTCTTTCCTTTTTACTAACTCACCGAAACACTGCGTCTCCCCCCCGACACACACACACACACACACACACACACACACACACACACACACACACACAAACACACACATAATAACAAAGGCCTGTGTTCTGTGCCATCCAGATGGCCTTTTGCTTTGAAAGCTGCTGTGGCGTTAATCTACTCTGCTCTCCAACTCACCAAAACATAGATTATTGTCCTATCTGTGTTTGACAAGGCTCACCATTCTCAGGGTGTGAGTTTTCAGGGTATGTTATGAAGCATGCTACATATCCTTGTGTGAGCACATACTAACTATGCACAATATACTTTGTATATGAATGCGTTTTCCCTGTTCAAGCCTGTGTGTAGATTCCACCTCAGCACTCACTTTATAGTTTTTGATCAGGCTGCTTAGTGACGATGATGGACTGTGAAAGGCAGCGAGGCCTCTGTGTGAAATGATGAAATCTCTCTTTATAGTGTTTCATGTTAGGGCATGACACTGCTCATTAATTTGAATTGCTCCTGTCTAAGTTGGTCCAGGAGTTTTGGTCAAGGCACAAAGTGGTAGGTAACGGAGTCAAAAGGATCTTCTGCTCAAGAGGAAACGACTATAATATGTGACCTTTATACCTGAATGACAATATATACAGTATTTGATACTTTTGCAGGCTTTACCAGTAATTTCCTGACCATATAAATTGTAGATACATTTGCATAAACAATTTAATTTAAAGAGCAAGTAAACCATAACCTCGTCGTGACATTAAGAACTAAAAGTTGTTTGTTTTCTAGCATTGCATTGTGTATTAAATGACCTGTCATCCAGTTAACCTGCCTTTGAGTTTTGGTGACAACCGTTTGTTAACATTTATATTACAGACTGTGACTGTAACCAACCAATTTGTACAGATCACAGTACTTAGGAGTGAAATATAGTTTTGGTTGATTTGATTTGATTTGATTCAGAGCTGAGCACAGAGTTGCTTAATTGCAGATTAAAAAGTAAGCTGCCATAGGAGCTTTATATATCGCATTATCATTTATGTTTTAGGTAGTGTTAAAATGTAAATCTGCATCAAAGACAGTATAAAAATGGACAGAGCCTGAGTGACATCACCTATAGGTTTCTGAAGCGCTGTTTTGAAGCTGAAAATATGAGGCCGTTATATAAAATATTGGCAAAGACGTGGATCAGCGGCGGACCTGAGGTGGGCCAAATGAAGCCTGACTGCTCTAATAAGCCATCTGTAATGGCACTTACCTGTCAATCAATGCGACCACGTTGTTAATTATGCTAATTATGCACAGACACCAGCTAAAACTCTCTAAAGCCTCTTAAAAGATGACCACCTCTACTCATTTGGCACGAGATGAAGCCAGAAATTAAGTCTGTCTTCAGACTGATATTAGCAGTGCATGAAAAAACAGCCCCATGAGGCTCAACCTTTAGCACTGGCTCACCTTCCTGGTAGACTACTATATAATATGAAAGGTGTAATTCTACGGTTTACCTGCAAAGGATTGCTAAAGTCCTTCATCATAATATAAATGTCTGTGTATGATGAACCTTCAAACTCATAGATTCATGACTGACTGCCCTTCGTAGATACCCGAAACAACATGCCGCCACCGATACAGCCGTCTGCGTTTTTAAAATTTAGGGCTGTTTTCAGTCTGAACACCTGGTAAAAATTGAGGGTTTTCACACAAAGGACATGCACACACACACACACACACACACACACCACTGCATAAAACAGACTAATGAATGTCAAGGGGATACTATGTTTTGCTTGATGTCATATTAAAGCAGAAGCCATTAATGCAGGCCCAGGCCCAGTATAACCACTAGCAATTACTCTCATCTCCAGCATTTGAGTGGACAACCCCCGGTCGTCTGTGCTCTGTCACTTTACAGCATATTTCTCCTCCATTTCAATTGAGTCATATATTAAAATTAGAAAACGGTGAATAATTGACATAGTTGGCTTTTATTTTTTGTCCTTTTCCATTTCCCCTGTTTTCCCTCCATCACCATCTCTGCATCTAATTGTTTTATTCTGGCTTATTTTTCATATCCTACTATATCACCTACATTCATTGACTGTCATCCCATTGGTCCTCTCCCCTGCTGAAAGTAACCCCTCACGATGGTTTCACAATGCTAACCGTCATTGCCTCTGCCCCAACAAGGTTATGCTGCAAAATTTGCATACACCCTTATTTTGCAGATCTAATGTCTCTCTGAGCTTTTCCTCACAGACATCAACAGCTAAAGCTTATTTACATGTTTAGAGCAATTAAACAAATCAATCTAATCCATAGAGAACATAATTTCCCATTTGGTATTTGGACATCAGTGCCAAATCATTTCACTAATTCATTAAGGTACAGAAGCGTTATGCAACTGGATTTCATTTCAGATGTAATTTGTTTCTATGAATTAAATGTCTAATCAAATAAAATGCATCAGAAATGGACAGAAAAAAAAGTTTTTTTATTTGATTACCAAACATATGTGAATTAAACTATGTGATAATGGTGTATACATTGTATCTATTATCATCTTTGTCATTCAGTATTTTATTTGAAAACCGTTTGAACCGTGAAGCTTTAACTGCAAGAGGGCATTTTTAATTTCACCAAATTGTTTCTTTAAGCTCTTGTGGATTATTTAAACAAAATTTCTGAATAAATTATTATGAGTTTAGTGGATCATAATCTCCGCTCTCTGAGTCCCTTCTTGATCAACTGCTTTGAATTTTAATGGGCAACTCAACTGTTATTATACAAGATATAATATATTCTATGCATGTGCTTCCTTTACTCAGTAGTAGCTCAGAAAATATGTTCTGCCATGACGTCATATGAATTCATTTTTGCAGCAGGATAAGAGGATTATTGGACACTGTACAGATTATACTGTACATTATACAGTTATATTTCATATGTGATTTAAATAGAAATGATTAGTCAAATTTAAGGTTGTCACTCTGACAAATCAAGACATCTGAAAATTATGATGTGTATTTTCAGTATTTTCTTTCATTGTATGGACCAAGCAAATTAATTGACTAATTGAGGAAATAATTAGCAAATTTATTCTATGTATCTTTGTATCTATGTATGTATGTTTGAGGCTCTGTACAGACTGCGGTAACAAATTCGCTTGTAAGGACAATAATCTATCCATCTATCTATCTATCTATCGATCTATCTATCTATCTATCTATCTATCTATCTATCTCTCTCTCTCTCTCTCTATCTCTCTATCTATTTATAATAAGAATAGTTGCAGCCCTAAATTCAAGGATGCATTGTTGATTTAATTAAATAATTACCTGCAGAGAAAGTGGACAACGTTCACGTAGAGATGTACATACTGTATGAGTATCATTACAAGTGACTCAGAAACCTATAGAAAAAAAAATCATGACTGACATAAAAATATTTTAATCATTAAAATATTATATCCATTGAAAAAACAAAACAGAACATTGAATATATTGTAAGAATTTCATTGTACAAAATGCTTTTTGGTTTTTTCAATATATCAATGAATAATGTAATCACTAGTTCCAGTGCTTATTATGGTAATAGCACATGAAAATGGATAAATAACCTCAATAAAAACTGAGATCACCCTCTGTTGTTTGAGGGACTTATAATAGGACGTAGCAGCAAATGACTCTGAATAGAATATAATGCTGGCCAATTTGTCTGACGCACACCCTTTTTACACACACACACACACACACACACACACACACACACACACACACAAAGCTGAGTGCTTTAATGAATCCTGTCATTACGATGGAGGGGACATGGCTAAACCCCTGTTATTCGGCATCTAATTTTCTCTGCTTTCATGGTACAGAGCGAGAGAGAAAGGGGAGCCTCGTACCACTCCAATGAGTAGTAATTAATTTTCAATTAAAGACATTAATTAATTCTCTTACTTAGCTCTTTTTAGCACTCATCTCAGCTGCAGGTCTGTCAAAACACAGACACGTGTTACTTTAAGTCATTCCTCATTCCTGTGTTTCAAGAGCAGACACTTTATGCTAGATGGAGATATGTATTCGTGTGTGTGTGTTTAGAGCCACACACGTGTCCTGCAGCTTGAAAAGCATTGCTCACATTGAACTGAAATCATGGCATTGTGAGTAAAGTGACACCTGAAAAGAGAAAAGAAATTGCTCCGCCAGAGAAGAGCTGCAACACAATACGGCGAGCTGCTACTGTGGTGAACTTTAAATTGAAATTACTGTCCTTAGGGCAAAAATATCCGTCTCATGGGTTAGTCTCTGTGCTTTTTTATCCTTTTCTTTTATTCTCTCAGTTTTCTCTCAAACCTACAGCTGTCGCTCTAGTAAATGGATTAAAAAAGTTGACCCATGCAAGGGGATATCAGGGATAAAAACGACTGGAGCAGCTTCTCTACGCTGCCCTGCACCTTAGGGCTGATGAAGATAACAGCCTATAACAACATGGAGACTTGGAAAAGGCTGTCTGTGTGTGTGTGTGAGTGAGTGAATGAGTGGTTGGTTGGTGACTCGGGGAGAGAATTAGATGATGAATGAGTGACCTTGCCTAAAGAGCTACATGTCCCTCTGGTATGGCTTGATGGAGAGGTTACGCTGGGTCCTGCTGTGTTTGTGTGCTTGTCTCCCTGTGTGTGTGTGTGTGTGTGTGCGCGCATCTGTGCTTGTGTCTGTTTGTGCACTTAGGAGATGCACATATTCTCGCATCTATGAGCATCCTTCATATGTATAGTTGAAGTAAAAGCGAATATATCCACCAGGGAGAGAAAACACAAACATGCAGCACATTGACTTTCTAAAAATACTCACTTCATCTCCAAATGCTTCTCCAAAACAGTAGGAGAGTTCAAGGAGACGTGAGATGAAAACATTGGCTGATATCCAGCATAAGTGGGCTAGCAGTGTGTGATTTTTACGACTGTCGTGTTTCTGCTTATGTGCTCACGCCTTTGTACTTCCTGCATGCGTGTGGCACATGCTCATACCTGTGTCTGTCTGTGTGGATGTGTGTGTGTGTGTGTGTGTGTGTGTGTGTGTGTGTGTGTGTGTGTGTGTGTGTGTGTGTATGCGTGCGTGTGTGTGTGTGCTATGCATATGATCAGTCTTAACAACTGATATGAGACACCTCTCCTCCCCACTGAGTTTGCAGATGCCAGCTGGAGGAACAAGGCTTTATTGCTTCATCGAAATGTCAGCGCACAGCGTGTGTGTGTGTGTGTGTGAGAGACACCCAGAGATGGTGGAGGGAAATTTAATAATATATCGATTTATCGCTGCTCTCAGGTGGACCACCTTTTCAGATCCAACTCGTTCGAAACCAAAACCTGGCATGTTTCATGTATGTATGGGCTTATGCATGACGTCTGTGTTTTTGCATGAGTAGTCGCAGTGTTTGTCTAAAAGTGCCCTTGTGCCGCACGTTATGGGGAATGCGTCAGTGCATGACAGCACTCTGTTTTGTTTATCTATTATTCATCAGTCTTTATCTCACAAATGTTTTAGTTAACGTCACATCGGCCTCGTTGCTGCACTGTGATGTTCCAGAGCCAGCCAGTAGCATACAACTTGATGAATTACAATGGAAAAGATGTCAGCTGATAAGCTGGTTGTCTGTTGCCAACTGAAGCGTCACATGTAGCCACAGCCTCCCAGTGACGTTTGGATTTATTGCACCTTGTTTTCTGGTGTTGGTTATGTTCTGATATCCTAATTTGCTTTTAACTGATGTGATCATAGACGTAAACCTTTTTTGCTCTTTGCCCTTGACGCTACTTTCTTTTTTTCTTTCTTCCTTCGCTTTATTTCTCTTTCACTCGTACCTGCTTTGCTGGCATGCTCACAATAGTGTTTAAAGTTTTACATTCACAACACTTGGAATTACAACATTCTGATTTGCTGGGCAGCGAGCAAAGAGCATGCTGGGAGGTCCGCCAGCAGGGAGCCGTAGTAGTCTAGTAAGGACATGGCAAGAGCTTGGACAAGGAACTGTGCTTTTGTGAGAAATGGATCGATAAATGTTGTACAAAGTAAATTGACAGGATGGCACTTTGGCTGTGGTGTCGGTCTTATGAGGCAGCTGGCTGTCTGGAGTCGTGTTATAGCTTTTGGCAGTGAGCGAAGGGCGGAAGGGATTGATAATAAAGAGGTCTTAGCACAGAAAGTATACGCAGTGAAGGAATAACAGCAAGGTTTACCAAAGACTGAGGAGAAACCAGCTGGCAAAAATCCACGTGTAGACATCATCCAGAGAAAAAGAGAAGTACGCCTTAACCTGCATGTCAGAGCAGATAAAAGAAAGGAACTGTTGACTGTGATCCGAATTGCAGCAGACCATAAACCGCGAGAGGTGTTGACAGATCTAAAATGTTTTTGCATGAAAAAGGGCAAAAAAGGTAACATAAGGCTGAGCCTAAAGGGACTCCAATGGAGGGGTCTGATGCTGTGGAAAGACACCCTCTATGTGTTGGCTGCAAGCAACAGCCCCCTCAACAGGAGGTACCATAAGCATGAAGACCATGAGCTATCCTTGTTGAAGGAAACAGGAGCATACCCCGTTGGTTAACAGCCTGCAGTGTGGGAAGAATTCCAGGGAGGAGAATGAAGTAGCTCTCAGCACAGCTCAGTAGAGTCCCTCTGTGACTTCCAGGAGTGCAGTCTTTATGGAATGAGCTGCCCTGAAGCCAGACTGCTGCTGCTCGAGAGAGCACAGGTCTTTATGCAAATAACACTGAGCCAGAGTCAAATAAAAGCCATGCTAAAAGCCAAAGATGGTGAATACAGTACATCTACCCTCTTCCCTTGTCTTTTAACATACCTGTAGTCTTTGAAGCTTTGAATTTAATACTGCTGCACTGTCTTAGTCGATTAAGCAACTAATCTGCCGTAAGGGTATTAGTTGACAGAGACGTTTTTAGCCAGTTAATCATTTTTATGGTGTTTTTATGGGGGATGAGCTATTAGTCATTAGTGGAAAATGATAGTCACATCTCGAGTGTCACAATAATATTCAGTAATATGCTCTGGTCTTTAATAACCTCTAGTTTTTACAGTAATAATGACAATAATACTGGAGAAGTAATTTTAGCTTTTTTTTTCAATTAAATCAAGAAATCCATTAGTCAAAGTGATCTAATGAACATTTGTTGGCTAAGGACTTCCTTTGTAGAAGACAGGTGT
Organism: Sciaenops ocellatus; assembly: GCA_033000465.1. Lineage (NCBI taxonomy): Eukaryota > Metazoa > Chordata > Actinopteri > Sciaenidae > Sciaenops > Sciaenops ocellatus. The sequence continues at coordinate 13,839,429 of CP136883.1, read as the reverse complement.
AGAACTGAAACAACACACAACAGCACCTCTCTTTGTATTACAGACTTCTGTCATTTTTGCTGTGATGCCTCATTACTTGGGTTTGGGCACGGCGTGTTTTTATATGGCTGCTAATGATGAGTGATAGGAGTTTGGGTTTGTGCTGTGTAGGCTGTTAGTGTGTATTTGTGATTGTAATTGAGTCAGGATATGGACATGTGTGCATAGGTATGCATTTCTGCATGTTTAATGTGTAATGAGCATGTGAGCCCATGTGTATATGTATGTGTGCCCGTGTGTGTGTGTGTGTGTGTGTGTGTGTTTCAGACCTGCTAACAAAGTATTCATGGTGGGTCTGCTAGCAGAGGTCTGCCCTCATGGCTGCCTCCGCTGGAGATTAGCCATTAATAGGCCTGTTACTGGAGGTCAGTGGGGTTCTCCACACACACACACACATATACACACACCACATTACATGCTAGAGGTTGCACATTACCCACAGCTTACAGAGGTCCACAGGTTAATACCATAAAATAGAGACTGAAATTTAGAGGAAGCTCACTGGCTACACACTAATGCATTAACCCCTGCAGAGTGTGGTAATTACTTAACGTAATGTACCAGTTATGGTCATTGTGTCAAGTTGAGGAATGGGAGGAAGGTGCTGTATGTATCAGTAATGGATTGGAGTTTAGTGAGAACAATGTTGCTTTTAGTTTGGTGGCAGTAAATCGACACTAGTATTGTCTGATAACCACAGTACTATGTTATCACCCAGACAGAAATGTCTAATTATTAATTTAAATTGCAATGAACTGCAATAAAAATAATGATATACTTAAAGAAAGTCTTCTTAAATTGTGGCAGCATATTTGAGTGTTGTTTCAACAGCATATGTCAGTACACATTGCTATATGTGTGCTATTTTACTGGCAGAATGTTATGCCAGTCATAAATGTCACTATTTTTTACTGACTAATTAAAAGATATTGAGTCCCATCAGCAGGTGTCATTTTAAACTGGTATGCTGCTGCAAGATGATTCTCAAAAGCAGAAAACTTTGTGGTGACAAGGCTAGCCAGGCGTTTCTTTAAATTTAAATGCCCACAAAAGTCTGGTGTTATTTACTGCCTGTCTCTTCTTTTGACTTTGCTCCCTCGGTGTTTTTCTTCGCATTCAACTTGTGCGGTCAAGACACATCATCAGCTCTTGGTGCAACAGTGATTCATGTCTGTGCACTTGTTTGCTGAGCTCTGACTTGATTAACTTGTGTTCCTCAAGTAACTGTTGCAACCTTGAAAAACAACATAAATTCACTGCTGAGTCGCCACAACACAAAAGTGATAAAGTTGGATTGAAGTTCTTTGGTATAGATACAATAATGAGTGACATAATAAATGACTAAAAATATTAGAGTGGTGATGAAAATTAAATTTTTTATCAAGGTTTTTGAATGGAGTTATAGTTGCAGTATCTATTTTAGTGATAACATCTTATATCTTATACATTTTAAGCAATAAAACTCTCAGTGTGTCATATGTGTATAAAATCCAAATGATCATATAATAAGAAATCTAACAATAGTTTTACTTTTGGCTAGTTCAACAAAAAATAATTGGTTAAATTGCAAATTAGTGCCAACAGTTGTATAGAGCAGGCACTGATGCCTATTGTACTGAGGCCTATGTCTCAGCTAGTCTCCACTAATACTAGTGGATAGTTTTAGATTTTTTGAAACAAAGAGTGAAACATTAACAAAGAAAAACTTAAAATGGTCCTCAAACATTAAAATGAATCATCAGGGTTTCTTGGACATATCTGCTGATGAGTTTGGTGCTTGGACTTTAATCCATAATATAATTAATAATTTGAGTTGTATTCATCTAGATGTGTGTGTGTGTCAGTCTTTAAAATCTTAATATTAAAATGATTAAATATCAAAAAGGGACAAAATGGCTACACACTCACTTATTAGCAATTCATACCAACAGTCTTTGCAACAACAAAGCCAAATTATTTATTGATTGTAGGTCTATTGCCACTTTTAAAACTCATGGGCAACAACCATTTTATGGCTGTGGAAACATTTCTCCTGGGAGAGCAGCATTCAGACCTTCCTAGTAGAGGCTTAGCCCCTTAAATCTATCGCTTCGATGATGCCCCTGGTTGAAATTATTAAAGCAACAGCATGCTGCCAGTTGTTCTCCTGTATCAAATCTGTGAGTGTGTGGGTTTGTGCATGTGTCAGGTAGCTCCAGTGTGTCCCATCACAATGCTTCACTAGCAACAGCAAGTGGGATAGCTCACTTGTGTCTAATGTTTTTAATTAACTTCAAGGTTGAACGTGTGAAATTTAATATGGGAAATTAAAAGATGTTAATTTCCTGCTTTAGAGACAGTGTGCTGGCATGAATAAACTACATTAAATCGAGAGCTGGTCGCAGAGCTGAGCGCTTCTGAGAAAGTAACTCATGTTCATATAGAACAGCATTTTCATCAAACAGTGAAGGTGGGAGTATACAATCAGCAATTACTACTGTTTGTCTTCATTGCGATCGGCTTTCTATTTTTATAAAAGCACATTGATTGGAATGGTTATGAAAGAAGGAAAGGAATCCAGTCAGTGGAAATAAAATTTACTGAGCCATCATGTTTGTACTGTTTGTGTTTGAAGCCGTAAAATTACCTCTGTATGTGTAGTATGTGTTTAAGAAATTACAAGGCTTTTACAAGTTTTTCTTTTATACCTCATATAGAATTTGTATATGTGTGTGCAGAAATGCACACCAACAGAATATATATATATATATATATATATATATATATATATATATATATATATATATATATATATATCCAAACACAATTAATTGTTCATACATGTGTAATTTTACATCCTAACAATTTCTAATAAAATGCTAAAAACAGTGGCAGCTCCATCAGTAAAATGTGTTCTGCATGGTGGCTTTAGACTTAATTGGCTATGCTTGAGAAATTGCACATTTAAACTTCCACCTACAGAATATTGCTGTAGATATCGCATTATGTGTGAAATATGAAATACGGGCAATAGAAAATTTCCCTATTACACCACCATTAGGAACTTCTCCATGGTCGACTTTACATTGTTGCTATCTGATAAGCCAGCCATGGCGCTGTCCTAATTTCTCTAATTGGATGCCGGTAAAATAACAATCAAGAGAAATGGTGTGTAATATACACTCACCAAGCCCAGTGCATATTATGGACTGTGCTCCTCTGAGACTTTATTATAGGGATCCAATATAAGCCGTCACTGTGAGAGTTGGCTTCTGATAGTAAAGAATGGGTTCTAATCAACTAATAGTCATCTATAAGGGATTGGTTTGGCACAGGATTACACAATCTGGTGTGATTACACCTCCTCTCTCTGTCAAGGTAATGAACATGCTTTATCAGCCCCAGGAAATGATCCAAACAGCGGTATGTGGAGCATATATTGTGTCCGTGTGTGCATGCATGTGTGCTTATGTGTATTCCAGCATGTACTGTACATGTGGGTTTTTCCAAGGTGCTGCTCAATTTATGTGGTGGACCTTGGAGCCAACGCTAGTGTGCAGCGCAGACTGATGAACGTGTCTTCCTGTTTGAGGTCGATCTGTCCCATGACAGCCCTACTGGAGGCATCAGCATTGTATTTGTGTTGTAGTCTACGCTCACGTGTCTGAGTATACGTGAACATGACATGGAATTGATAGCTAAAAACCAACACAATGACGCAAAACGTCAACAGTAGACCCCGGTATATGGAAGGTTTAGTGTCACGTCAGTGACTGCTTTTCTATGGTATGTAAGCTCTCTGCCCATCCATCTCCTACATTATGATGACAGGATATAGCTCATATGCAGGACAGCTGTCTACAGACTCTTTTACCTGATAGATAGATAGAAGCAACAAAAGAGTGACAGTGACACATAAAATGACAGTCCATTCATATAAGAATGATGTTGCACTGCGGAGATAAAAAGATGTAAACATTTTGATCTAATTTTGTATGATTCCATGTAGCCTGCAGTGTCTCTGTGTGAATTTATCTGTTGTACTTTACTGTACCATTTATGTGAATGCACGCTTGTGCACCACTTTTGCTGTGTGTGGTATGGTTTCCCCTGGAGGGATTTTGCCCTGCTTTTGTCCCCACCAGTGGAGGCCCTTCCCTTGGGACCGTTGCATTCACAGTGTTGGTCTCTGCTGATGGATGGAGCTTCAGAAGAGCGAAAAAGGCCCACAATTGAGAAGAGTAGAAACACCACCACACACACATTTTGATTTAGGCTGTTGCATCACTAACAATTTGTCTACACTAGAGCTAGACGGTTAAATCGGCCAGGCTGATATATCAGCTCATATCAACTGATCTCAGATACATCTGTGTCGGCATATATGTTGACCCACAAGTAACAAATAACTGCAGTACTTTGTAGAAATACCAGATTAGCTTTGAGGCAATTTAGAAACTGTGTCACCTTTAGGTTACATAGTTTTACATTGTAAAATGGTCTGCCTAGTAACAAGACTGTTTATGTCGTGTGTTAATGTTGGAAAAATGATTATTGGCCCATATATCAACAGCAAGCATCCCATTTCAGTCAAGTTATATTCTACGTTGTTGTACATGACAGTGAGGCAGTGGGGTACGTTTTTATTTACTGCTCTGTGCCTTCATGCATGTGATTTCAAGCATGTACCTGTTTGTGTGCATGTGGAAATAATAAGCTTGCATATATGCATGTGTATGTAAACACCACTATAATATGCAGTGTGAAAACGTGTGTGTTCACATGTATGCTTATAAATCCAGGCACACAATTAATGCGAGGTCAAGTCCCGATTGTTGCTCTTTTGAGAACCATTGCTGTTTAATTTCACATTCATTAGGTATTCCCCTCCAGCCATTTCTGCAAGAAGATGGTGCCATAATTTTATGAATTGCCCTGCAAGCAGACTAGATATAACACATCTATTCCCTCATTCCCTGGTCTGTGCTGTGCATTTACCAGCCTTAATTCAGCTGTGAAACATGCTTCAAGTGTAGTCTTCGAAATAGCTCAAGCTATTATCAATTGTGTCTGAATATCTCCCTTAAAAACATCCAATCTAAATACTTCTGCTCTTGTTCTCCTGTGTCTATACTCATCCCAGCTCACCACTGTGCATTTTAATAAACTCTAATTACTGTATATTTCTTTTCTCTTGCATTTATGTATTTTCATTTTGGCTTTACTGCAGTCTAACACACACCCACAGGGCACGCTGCCTCTGTGTTTTGTCGAGCCACCCTGGGTCTAACTTACCATATTTCACCCTGTATACCTGGGAAGTTTGTTTACATCAAACTCTCATTTACACCTGTGACTGGGAGGCATAGTGACTGGGGAGGAGATGTGTGCTGAATGAGGCCATCTAAATGATTTAACAGACAAGGTGTAAGCCATGATAGTGTGAAGGTTAAATCAGTAGTTTAGGGAGAACATCGATTGTAAGACACTCTTGCTGAAATAAAAAGGACATGGTTCAATATGGTTTTTCTCTCACGTGGTTCTCCAAGGTGCAGTATTGTTTGTTTGGCCTTCAACAGGTGCCTGATCCAAGTATTCAACTGTGATGCATTTGTTTATTTTCAGGGTCCAACCCTTGACAAGTACTGTTAACTGGGATTGTTGGTACTAACTGCTACTAATGTTGATGATTTTGACTTAGAGAGCCACAGAGTTTAGATTTTCTGGGACAGTTCTGCCTCTGCCTATTGGCCTATTGCAGACACATTGGTATCAGCATATATGTTATCCAATATGCGCCAATATTATAGGTGTAGTGTGTAGGATTTAGTGACATCTAGTGGTAAAGTTGCAGATTGCAACCAACTGAATATGGCTCGCCTAACCCCTCCCGTTCCAAGCATGAAGTTTAAACTACTATGGCCGTCTAGAGCCAATGTAACATGGCGGTTTAACACTCCATGGAAGAGGACCCACTCCCTCTGTGGATATGAAAGGCTCATTCTAATAAAAACATAGCGATTCTTACTTTCAGGTTAATATACACACATGAAAACATAGTTATGCTTATTATATTCCATTTCTGCCTATACATCTCCTTAAATGTTACACACTGAACGTTTAAAACTGTTTTTCTTTTCGCCCAGTACATAATGCAGAATTTTTTTAGTTTATCCGTCAGAATACATCACAATTTACAATACTGTGGCAAGCAGCACAGAGTAAGGAGAGAAGAAGCAGCTCTCAGCAATTTCCAATATTGGTCTACAATGTATATATAAAATTATTTAACATGTTAACTTAATATTTTTTAGTTATTATTTATTTAAGAAAACAGCCTGAGCCTGTCTGAACAATAGCCACATAGAAGAGGTCTGTTTTCATTTCAGCACAAAAATTCACTGTATCAGCCACCATATCTGTAATTTACGAGTTTTTACCCTCTAAAATTAGTATTAGTGTCTGTCTCAAAAATCCCATATCGGTCGGCTGGCCTTAATACAATGTTTTTGTGGACAAAATAATGAGTAAACGGAGCAATGAGACTATTTTTAGTGTGTATGTTCAGAACAGTTCTTGTTTGCACTTAAAGGTAATGTAATTGTTTCTCACAAGCTTAATGTTCATGGCTAGTATTAGGACTGCAACTCATTTTCATTGTTGATTATTTTTAAATTCAATTATTAATTTAGCCCCTGAAATGTTGAAAAAGCAGCGTGGCAAAAGATGTAGCTTAATTTCATGATGAGTTGGAGGTTCCATCTAACTAGTTTACTGCCTGCATCTTCTTTTACCTTTCTTCCCTTGCAATAAGCTAATCCACTGAGAACAAACAATGATCAATGTCCATATATTGATGATGATGAGTTAGCAGTTGCTAACCTTTGTGATTGAGGCTGCACGTCCTGAAGCTGTTTTACCATCAGTATTGACAAAGTTACAAAGCAGTCCTTCAGTGTATTGCTGGTGAGAGACTTTTCATTTAAAGCAGCATCAGGAGGTATTTGGTTTGCATTAGTCAGCAGTAACATCCAATACACAAGACAGCTTTCTTTGCCGTCTTAGACCTGTCATCCACCAGTATTTTATTTTTCATTAATGAAAAATGGCAAAATGTATGTTTTGTTTTTCGCGACGAGATGGGACTAAAATGTTAGTGGGGGGCTTTAAGATATATATATATATATATATATATATATGCATGATAAGTAAGAGAAAATGGAGGTATACTGATGCACACATCAGGGTTTTTTTTAAGATTCACACTGACCTAACCTGTTAGAAGAGCCCGCAGTACCTGTAGACTGGTAAAAATATCCATTAATCTACAACTCGAACCCATACCGTCAACTTTATGCATTAAAGTGGCACGGTTGTCAAGACTGAGCCCTGCAGTGTCCTCCAAGGGGCTGATCCTGCTCGGAGCAGCTGGGGAGCTGTCCAGAGGATCTAGGCTAAATTAACAGAAAAAAATATTTTGAGTTGTTGTCGACTAAATCCAGCCCAAAACTAAATGTTTAATCGTTGCTGTTCACAACCTGAATTGACCATACACTGAATGATTCATAACAAAGAGGCTGAGATGTTCATACAGTAGTTATGTCTGTTAAAATCATCTCAGGAAAAACAGAATGACTCGATTTGACCCGTTTGTGACTTGTCATTGACTTGAAATGTTGATAACTGGGTCACACTGCAAGCTTAATTTAACTGGAGTAATGAGCAGATCACCAATTTTCACCAACTCAAAAAGAGATAACAAATTTGAATATAATAAAAAGAGCAAAGTTTCTTGTTTTTTATTATTTCTGCCATAACTGAATACAGTGTGCTGAAAATAAAAAAACATTCATATGCACAACTAGAGGCTAAAAGAAGCATATTGCCTCGATCACTCCAAGCACTCAGAAGGCATGACCGCTGAGTCAGTTTTACCCAGATGACCATCAGTGCGGTTCTCTGTTGCCTCAACATCATGTTAAGGACGTTTTTCTACTAATTTATTTACAAAGTACTTGTAGCTTGGACCCACAGAAACATTTGTTCTTCCTTGATGCATAGCCTTTTTTTTTTTTTAAAAATTTATCAATCAATTAATCTATCAGTGAGTACAAAACAATATAGGACCCTTAGGAGCCTGTTAATTAGGAAAGAAACATTCAGTATTGGATATCTATTTTGTATTCAGCTGCATTTGACTTTTACGAACAAGAATCACTGACAAGGGCAGCCATTCAATAATGTAATACAAGCTGTTCTAATGAAAGGCATTCAGAGACTGTTTGGTGGAGACAGGTGGAAAAAGGAAAAAGCATCGAGAGACTGAATATAGTGAAAGTGCATTAGAAAGCTCTACAAAGGTGAGGTCATGGCTTTCGATGATTCTTTTGAGTATACGTAAGCAGACAAGAATGTTTTTATATGGCTGTGTGTGTGTGTGTATCCATAAGCCTGTATGGAGTTTTATGTGTGAAGGTTTGTGTGTATAGGTCAATGACAAATAAAGCTTCTGAAAAGATCATATTAAAAAATGTCATTTCAAAATGGATGTATTGCATATTTTTGTGTCTGGGTGTCTTGTGTGTGTCTTAAAGTCCCATTTGTTAAATTGTTTTTTACAGTATTTTTCACTTAATCGTCCAAAAAGTGTCAGGTGCTGCAGCCGCATATGAGTATATAAGTATTTTACCTAGTTGCACTACTCTGTTAGCCTGTAAATAGACGCAAGTTGCATTTCTACTAAACAGGTTTTAGATGAGGGAGGCCTGTGAGAAATAAGCCTTGTACCTTCAATGGAAGGTAGATAGCCAGAGGAGGTTTTGTGATGGATGAATGACAGGAGGAGAGGTGATTTTAAAATATGTAGCGGTAGGGAAGGTAAGAGAAAGAAGAGGGTGGAAAAATAGAGAAGAGAGACAGTGCAGTGAAGAATAGAGTAGGCTTGTCGAGTCAATATCCAGTCTCCCCCATGGCTAAAGTACTTCTCTAAGCCTCTCACCCTGGTCTGGCCTCTCTCCTGCTTTCTTTGTTTATCTTCCTCTGCTTCTTCCTCTTGCTCTCATTCTTTCCACTAACAGTAGAAGTGAAAAAAGTGATACTGCTGTGAGATATATACTGGCCAAAGTGACACACAAAGTGCTGATGAACGCGAAAAGCTTGGATAAAAGATAGAATAATGGACTATATATTAAGGCCACTAATGATTATTTTCATGACCCATTAGTTATTTCATTGTTTAATCATGTAGTGTATAAAACATAAAATAGTTAAATATATCCATTCCAGATTCTGTGAGTCCATCGTCACCTCTCATATCTTGTTTTGTCTGTCCAACAGTCTAAAACTTAAACATATTCGGTGTAAAATGATATAAAACAGAGAAAATGAAATCTTGACAGCGGAGCAGAAAAATGCCAATCATTCTCTGGTTCAGCTTCAATTGGCAGAACTAGAGAATGATTGACATTGTTTCTCAAAAAATGGCAAAAAAAATTCAGCATTTATCAAATTAATTTTGGTTAACTAATTGATTAATAGACTAATTGTTTCAGGCGAGGATTGAATATTATGGATGTAATGGTTCAGTAATTGGCTCATTCTGCATCTCCTTTTTTTGCATACCAAACAGAAAATCACCAGTGCAATACCAAAGACATGATCCCTCACTGGCTTCCCAACCAAAACAGACAGTTGTGTTTAATTGGGTGAGTGACTTTTCCTTTCAGCCCTTGGACACCATTAAAAGAATGATTCTTATGTCTGTAAATGCTATTGTAGGGTTAGAGTTCCTCGCATAGGTGTGAAAATGAGCAGAGATCCAAACACTTTGGAAAGCCAGCGTCTGTAACTGTTTGTGTTTACTTCTGAACTGATCCGGTCAGTTCTGCGTTGGCGGTGATGTCAAGTGGTGTGCTCTTAGAAAACAAATAGAAGATGTGCAAACAAAAGTGGGATCAAGTTCTGAAGAACAGCAAAGGCAGAAATGCACTGCACAGCGAGTATTCAGTACACACCAGAAAATAAAGCTACACGTGTGTTACCTGTATTTTCATTGATCTCTTTATGTCTACTTCTACTTTATAATCGCCTTGTTATGACAGTTAAAATGCAGTATGTGCAAGTTTTGACGTGGTTGACAACGCGTTGTCTGAACTTGGCCTTAAAGAGTATATTTTGGCCTTAAGAGTGAGTTATATACCAACAGAAAGCACACAGATAATAAGATAGTGATGCATCGAGACAAGTTGTCAGGTCATGTGTTCTTTTTATTTACTCCTGTCCCTGCCTCTCACTCCGTGTCTTATTTAGATTTATGCACACACACACATGCATGTGGTCATGTGCATATTTACCATATATTGCTGCTGTGAGGAGGTATAATCTGCAGAGGAGTTTAGAAAAGGTCAGTCTGCACTTCGGTGAGAGGCACTGGCTGGCATGCATAAACAAAATGTCTGAACCTTGTCAGATGCCTCAGCAAGAAACTCATTCTCATCTTTTTTTCTCTCACTGTGGAACGATAAAGCCTAACCCCCTTTACCATTAAGAATCATAGGAAGTCGAGGATTTAAAATCTAACCAAGTTTAAATGACATCACTTAATATATTTAAAAATCATATTATCAAATTTTAGTGGGCAGCCAAAGAATGCAACCTTAAGTGAAAGTCGATATATATGCATAAAGGTATTGTAAAAACAACTTTATGCTTTTTAATCTGATCTGTAAAACAGTTTTTTCTCCACTGGAGTTCACTTACATCTCTGGCTGTGGTTTAAGCACAAGTAATTACTGTAATCCAAGATCCATTACAGGCCACGATGAAATTCTATCATTCCTCCCCACTTTGCCAACAGCCACTGTCACAAGTTGATTGCCAGCCAATGGGAAATACTGACTGCAAGAGTGTCTGTTGTTCCCACAACTCCAACACAGTGATACGCCTCCTCTCAAGAGGATTAAGTCACATTCATTTCAGGAGTCACATTCTCCTTTTACAAACTTTTATTCATATCATATCAATAATTTAACCTCATAAACATAATATATTTGAACCTTGACTTCCATTATTTTGACAAAGAAGCCTGCCAGATACATGTTTAATCAACATTTAAGAAAATGGAAGTGTTGGATCAGACTTGATATTGTCAGATACCCAGTTTCAAAGGACTTGGACTGGAGTCAGGCCAAAAAAAAGTTGATCCGTTAATACACCATCTGCTCTTACCACTACACTACAAACCATGCAAACCCTCTTTTATAACACATGATATACACTCTTGGCTAAGGTGCAGTTCTAAAGTGTAGCTGGAGACTGCTCCAAATTTGATCTCACAGCAGGGATCACCATCACTTAAAGGACTGCTCTTGGTCAGTAGTGTTTCTTTGTTACATGTTTGAAGTGTTTTACAGTTTCTTGAATACATAAAAAAGACCTTTGGACATGTCTGGTTGGTTGTTAATATGAGCACTGTAGGAGAGACTACTTATTTTCATTCACCTTACATTGGATCCAACCTGTGAATGAATACCACAGGAAAAACAAAGATCTTTTTATGCTTCTGTCTCTGTCTATAATTTTAAAAAGAAATATAAAGTAAATGTAGCATCCAGTCGAATGAATGAAAGCCAGGAGATGATCTACGCTGTTTATTTCATCCCTTGGGTACCTTAGACCAACTTCAACACAGGTCGACACTGATCAACGTCTCTCAACATCGATTAACATCGATCAACGAATTAATACATTAGGTTATAAAGTTAGCAAATTGTTAACTTCAAATTGCTTGACACATATCCACAATAAACATACCTCGACTGGAGCTAAACTAAATTATTTGTTTGTCCGTATGTTACCGTTTTACTGTACTCTTTTTCCATTACCTTTTTCGACGTCCGTGCATATAGAATGGATGTTGAAAAAGGTAAGAGTAAAAGAGAGTATATCTTGGCGCTCCTTCAAAGTAAAGTATTTTCAAAATAAAGGAATCATACAAAGTCAAGAAATGTACTGTGATGTCATTTACAGTAAAGAATGAGGTTAAAAGGTCTTTCATGGTTCATTACATTATTTAGCCCATGTCATATGTAGGTGAGAGTAAGTTGAAATCTCTCTCGCATCCTCATTTATTCACTGAATATACAAATTATATTGTTACATCAGTGCATGGATGTCTTCAGGGGACAGCTGTGTCATCTGTATAAAGTTAGTGTTTTGCTCATTCTGTTAAATTAACCATTGAGAAATTAAAACTCTGCTTTAATGCACTCCAAATGCTCTCATTAACCTTAAATTGATATTTAATGCAAATAAAATCAAATACGTGCTGTTATTGAGGTCTAGAGAGTGTAGATTACAGCAATTTACATACCTCCGCTGTGGCTGCATTTGATATTGTGAGGGTCACAAAAAATTAATATTGGCATGTGATTTGATGAGAGATTAATTTTTAAACCGAAAACCTTAAATTGTGAGAAAAGCTCCCCTCTGAGTTGTAGGAAGAGAATTGTTGATGTAATTTATAGATGCTTATGTGCTACAGGAGCCTTGCAGTTTTACAGGAGCACTCTAAACAACTATCTATCTATCTATCTATCTATCTATCTATCTATCTATCTATCTATGTATCTATCTATCTATCTATCTCACTAAAATTCGTAGTGCTTCAGAAGGTTGAATGTTTTTTTGTAGCTTGTTGGCGCACACGTTTCCTAACACTGCAAAAATGTTTCAGTATTGAGCTGCAGGGGAAAAAAACCATTACACTCTGCCTCACTTTAAGTTGTCTATTGTATTGTACTCACAGATTCAGTTCATAATTGAGCTCTTAAGTGTTAATTACTATGTATAGATCTAATTACACAATTACAATATTCAGCACTGTGTCCTATACATGAAGGTGGACCGATTTTAGCTGGCTGAAAGTCTTAATTATTGTTGGTATTTGTAAGCCTTCTTCAGAAAATTGTCATCTAACATCTGAGATCACGTCTTTGATTTTCTGGAGCGCAAGTGATGAGCAAGAGGGCCTGATGCGCTGACCCTCAAAACTGATTGGTCAGATGTCTCAGGAGAGAGAGAGGGTGAATGTTCTGGCCTTTTCTATACTGGTCCTTACTCGGGCTGACAACAAATATTCTAAATAATATATATAATTGTTTTGTAAAAAACAAACAAATAGATATTTGATTATGGGGTAAAAAACAGCACTACTATGCCTGTATATGTTGCGTATTGTCGAGCGGGCGCTGCATGACAGACATGAGTCACACAGCGTCACTGTTGTCGATTAAAAAATGAAATGTAGGTCAAGTTGAAATGAGTGAATAATTCAACAACTTGTGTGGCAATGATGGCGAGAGTTCACAATCGAACTCAGCTGCAACTAAGAGCGAACCAACCTACAAAGCCCTGAAATAATTCAAGCGCCAAATCATATCGGTTACTGGGGGTTTGATAACTACAGCAGCTAATGATTTAGTGCGGAACTGCAGTTCCAATTCGAGCCTTACATTAAGCACAGTGAATTAATTACATTTATTACATGTACCATTACCTCTAAAGGAGGCAGAGGAATAGCTAAACTAATAGCTAAATTTGACACACTGAGCAAGAGAAAGCAGAAGATTGAGAAGAAGAGAGAGCTCGTCATTAGCTTCTGAGCTACAGTGCTGTAGCCAGTAATGGTTGTCTGACAGTACTCCACTGACTGACTGATGCTGGTATCTTACCTGGGGTTGCAAAGGGGTGGAAAATTTCTTGTAAATTTCCAGAAACTTTCCATGAGAAGTCAAGCTGGAGAATTTTGGAAATATTCCAAATTGGAAACTTGAGAATTATTGAAATTTATGGGAATTAATGGGAATTAACTGTAGAGCTAGCATCAGTGATGAATGGTCAATGAAATTATGCTAGTTAGCTTATTTAGCATCTAACTTATCAGCTAGCTATCTACTGTATGAATACATTTTCATGTGCTATTCGCGAGTTAAACATTAATACCATACATCAAATATATTTACCTCATAATATCATCAAAACTTACTTCACTTTATGTAGTCCACAGGCTCAAATGTGGTGCTTCAATGGTCTTGTGCTCTGGGCTCCAAATTGTGGTCCAGGGTTGTAGAAATCATCTGTGCATGTGATGGAGGAGTGCACAGTGCATGTAGGGGGCGAGGCCTCAATAGCCCTGCAGCAATGACAGTATAAAGAATGGACAGAGCCTGAGTGACGTGGCCTGCATGTTTCCGAAGTGCTGTTTTGATGCTGAAAATAGGTGACGCTGCCTGCAGCCATGTTAGATGTACTACCTCCTGATTAATCTAAATATCGGCAAAGAAGTGGATCATTGGCGGACCTGAAGCAGTCCGAATGACGCCTGGGTGCTCAAATAAGCCATCTGTAACGGCACTTACCTGTCAATTATGCGGAACTTTAAGCCTTATGGAGGTTGACTCACTTCTGCAGCCTGTCTCAAGCGGGCACGTTCGAGGAATTACAGTTTTTAGCACTTCCGCATTGGCTTCATTTCCCAGCACCGAAGGTTGCAGCTTGCCCTGCAGTAAGCAGCGTGCTTGTGATTGAGGAATAGCATCGATATTCAAGTGTGCTTGCATGAAATCTGGTTGTTTTAGTCCAGATTATGCTAAAATATATTTTCCCCAAACATGTTTAAGTTCCCTGTTAAGGGCGCAACCTTCAGTTTTGTAAATTCACGGTTTATTCCCATAAATTCCCATGGAGAGTTTCCAACTTTGAAAATTCCCAGAATTTTGCAACCCTGCCAGAGTTGATTTTGGAAATTTGATTTCCGTGTTCATTTTTGTTACGCTGATTGTCAGTGAAAAGGCTGTCTTTGCTGAAGACAAACATTTTTAGCTCTCAAGATTCATGCAGTGGGGTGTGTGTTAGAGTCAATACCCCTGTGTGATACCATTGTTTCCCATTGCCAATGATGAATGAAAAATGGCTCCAATTTTCTTTTTGTAATATCTACAAAAAAAATCCAGTTTTAAAATGGGACTCCAGTGGGTGTTCAACACAATCAGCACAGCTTTGATAAATTCTCAGAATTGGCCCCCAAAAAAGAGAGTGAAAAAACAGAATACTGTCAAGTGATCGGGAAAATGTCTCTATTATGCAATAAAACACCATTGTTCTGTTACTTTGAAAAACTCCTCTATTCTCTCTTCAGAGGGAGCTAGTGTTCTCTCTGCCCTCAGGAGAAAATTACACAACTCCTTTGTTCTGACTTGATTAAATACATTCCTTCCAGCAGCACCCTGTTCTTGCTTCTTTGCACTATGTTTAATGTCTTCAACACAGTCTTTCAAACTCACACATTCACAAACATAGTCACACACACACACACACACACTTCACTACCAGAAGAGCTGAACAGTTAAAGTAAAACTCAAGGCTTAACCACCGATCCAGCTTGCTGAACTTTCTGCTCTATCGACACTTCTGCTGAGATTAAATAAAGCCTGGCTCCTTCCTCTCCTTCTCACTCCATCACGACTCCGACTTTCTCCCCCCTCTCTCTCATTTTTCCATTCCCTCCTCTCCTCCCTCGTACCTATTTTCCATACTAGTGCTCACGTGCCCTTTCATATGCATTCAGGATTATCATCAAACTGCGATTTTGTTTGTGTGTGTATGTGTATGCATGAGGTTGCACGCGTGTACTTATTCATGTGCTTGCATGTGTGTGAACGCCTACTGAGATTACCATTTATTTCTCTGCTGATCACATCCGTGCCGGAGAATCCAGCAGAGGCATAAGAGAGGTGGTACAAAAAATTATGCCAGCAGTGATTACATGAGCTAGATCACTTCTCACTTTATTGCTACTCCTTTCTCCATCATAGACCTCTCCTTGTTCTGAGCAATCGTCAGGGTTTCTCATGAGAAGATGATTTGCTATGTTATGAAGGATTGCTGACTTCCCATCTTGGTTTTGGTTAAACAAACCACGGCACTGTGCTGCATTGCTGACATGTGTATGCTTAAAATGTCACACAAACACACATTTATTAAATTAGATAAACTCACTGTGAGGTAATTAGGTAATTACACCAGCAGGTAATGGCAATGCAAAACAAACAGTTGAAAATAAACACTGTACATGTTTGGCGTTATGAAAAAATGACGGCTCAGTTGCATTTGTCTATACCACAACCCAAAAGTCAACCTATAGAAACAATAAACCGCAAATTTGTTTCTTTTAATAAACTTTTACAGAATTTTATTTTTATTTTTCTTAACTGTGGATTAACATTGTGATTTTTTATTTTTCTTAGTGTTGTATTATGATGTTGTTTCTCTGTTTGGTTTAGTTGTGTAGCTACATTAGTAAGTAAGTGTTAATTAGTTTGTCAGGTTTTTTCACAGAGGCAAAGGCCACTTTCACTAACGCCATAACAACAAAAACAAAACGCCATCTTCAGGGTAAAAGAGTGGAGACACGATTTCACACAGCAATTATTCTATACTTAAAGAGCTTAACTTCTGTGTCTACAAACTAACTTGATCATGTGACAAGATTGAGGCGGCTTACCACCAACTAAACAAGTTCATGGGTGAAACCCTGATTGTCCACTGTGAATAAAAAAATAACTGACACTGATACCAATCCCAGTCTAATACAGTTTTTTTCCTTTGTCACATCTACGGAGCTTTTCATGAGCCACAGCAAACTAGAAATGTGATGCACAGTATTTACTACCACTGTACCAGCAATAAAAGTCCTAGTACGTGAGCCACGAGACAGTTTAGACTGAAGCACTGCTTTTTTAATGACAAACTTCTATCCATCTAACCCTAACCCTGGTTTTTATTAGACAATGTACAGTTGAGAGCGGTGACAGGGAGGGAGTGACATGCATTAACATTACATAGTCACTATCTTAATTTCCTAGGCCACTAAGATGCTACTTTGTTGCACACAGGCAAAAATTTGCAGTAGGGGTGGTAGCACTGCTTTCCCATCTCTCTTTATAGAGTGTGCTGAGAATGATGTCCATGTGCAAGAGGTGCAGAGTGAATATTTAATGCACCTTAAATTAAATTAGCTTTGTAAAACACACTATGGTTAGCCGGTTGCTCTGGTCTT
The DNA here is from genome assembly GCA_033000465.1 of Sciaenops ocellatus. Taxonomy (NCBI): domain Eukaryota; kingdom Metazoa; phylum Chordata; class Actinopteri; family Sciaenidae; genus Sciaenops; species Sciaenops ocellatus. The sequence continues at coordinate 13,822,295 of CP136883.1, read as the reverse complement.
AAGAGTTGAAGATGGTTCCCTCATGTAAGACGAAGAGCAAACCAGAGAGTAGCTTTATCACTGCTGACACACCACTTATCTCTCCTCATACCTGAGTGCAGTCACTTTGCAGTGTGTAGTGATTTGTGAGCCTCGGATGCAAAACAAAGTAAAAAGAAAGAAGTGCGAAAAAACATCTGTGGGATGAAAATGAAAAGCCTTGATGGGCACTTTTTTGAAGAAGAACATTTCTTAACTTAACTCCAAGAAATTCAACGAAAGTCCATCAGCAAGAGACAAACATTTTGATTTCTTTAAGTATTCATTAGTTTAGTGCTTTGGCTAGAATGGTTAGCATTACATTTAACTGACACAGCATAGGATCTTAAAACCTGTACAATCAGCTCAGGTCAAAGAGCTGTCACCTCCACCTCTTCATTCATTCCTCTACTCTTTTCTGAGCCCACTCCTCCTCCGTAATAAAGACCTCTGTCTGAGCCGGTTTAGGGGAGGGTGAAAGTCTGTGGGCTCAGGTTAAGCACAGGGAGGATTTCCTGCTCTCTCTCTGTCAAGCTGCAGGGTTATGTAGGGTTATGGGAGTATTAGGGAGGGTAGAAAAGGCCTTAGCAATGGTGGCTTTCAATAGTTCTCATCATAGATTATTGAAGGAGAGCAGGACGGAAGGAAAGAAGGAAGGATGGAAGGAAAGAAATTAACAGGTAAATAAATAAACACATTAAGTTACCAAGTGACAAAGGAAAACCAAAGTGATGATCAGATTTGACGCCACTGTTGGCAGGATGACTTCATTTGCCTTCCAACAACTGTTGTGTTATTTGATCTGACACACGGTCAAGGTCTGGTAACAACTTGGTCAGGGTTAGATCATCATTTGGGTTAAAACAATCAAGGTTTGTTCAAGGTGATCAAGGTTGAGGAATGGTCATGGTCAAATACCGATGACTGTTAGAAAACAAGAAGCAAACAGTATCTCCTGTGTCAAAGTTCCTGTCCAACCTCCTGCCTCTGCAGACTTTATGGATCTATAAGGACATCACTACACACTACTTCCTCCTTTACTTCTGGATGATATGATGCAGTGTTTTTCTTCAGATGACCGTTGCACGTCAAATAAGATGTCACCCTGGAGGATATATTCAAAGTCTGCTCTTAGATGTTGCTATGTAATGATATTTTTGCACTGTATATTACATATGTTGCCTTTTGTTGCGATAAAACCATTAAGAATGGCAACATATCATGACAATATCATGCCATGTTAGTTAGCCTGTGATTCCCAGCCCCTAGTTCTTATGCATTCTCTCATTGTGCTGACCTCCAGCATGTGAAAAATGCATGAAATTAAACAATAGCCCTGTGGCACAGACCCCTGGAGGCCCCCGCATCTGACTTTGGAAACCTCTGGTCGAGTGAACAGTGTGCTTTCTATCCAGCCGGGACAGCTCTGTGTCTTCAAGCAGGCCATTGCGAAAGACAGTAAAGCAGAGCAAGCCTTTCCAGCCTCCCCGACAGGCTGAGCAGCCATGTGGAAAAAGAGCTGTGTTTGCTACAGACTTCCACTGTTTCACTACAGGGCTGCATAGTAATCTGTGTGCTTGGCCTTCCCGTGACCTACAGTTCCATCCTCGTGCTCCGTACGTCTCATTTTAACCCTTTCATTTCTTACACTATTAATAACTATTAATAATAGACAAAGTAATCACTTTGTTAAAGGGGATCCATTATGGTTTCCTTCTTTTCTGTTATATATAATAGCAGATGTTCATATTAAATGCCTAAGTTTCAAATAATGAGGTAAACGTATGTAAAAGTAATCCCCGTGAACAAAAGTCTCAGGCTTCGGACTGCTCTGAATGGTAGCTTTCTAACGTTTTCTCCTTTTTTTAATAGTAATCAGTGAAGTTTTTTTAAAACCTAATCTCATTTGTGCTGTAAGAAACAGTCATTTCATCGTATTCATTGCACCATATCACTGTTTTCCAAGCTACGTGACTGAAGCTGTTGGATGCTTTCAAGTTGGCTAATCAAAAAAATCTGAAAAAAATGGGCTTTGAGGGGGGTAAAAAAGGCCAGTGTAAGATAAAAAAGATTTTTTTTTTTGCTGTGAATTCATGCAAAGCTATTGTAGTGTCCCAGAATAAATATAATAGACCTTTAAATAAAAAGCACAGACACATAATGCGACTGCTTCATTCACACAGCTTGAGAAAACATTCACACTTAATCCCACTGGTCATGTTTACATTTAAAGTGCTACATTATAGTGTTCCTTACATTTCCCTTCACATGCTTATGTTACTGTAGTCACAGAGAATGACATGAGCTCGGTATCCTGGTGGTTTTTGTATGTGCATAAGTTATACATTAGAGTGCTATACTGTTTTATACATTTCAGTATGACTTTAAAAGTAGGCTAAATGTCCTTAAGCTACCACGCACTGCAAACTTTTCCTAGTCACGGATAATGTTTAGTAACACCTGTACCTACAGAAATTGTCTCGGTTTAATGGACCAAGTTAACATTCTCGACCAATGCAGTCACCTCATTGTGCCCCAGTGGCCTATAAAGTTACCAAGTTCTACAATAATGATGCAGGAGAAAGTGGACTGTATTTCCACCGCGCGTCACCAGAGCATGGTGAGCTATAGGGATGAGCACAGGCCAACAGCTCTCCTGCTGCACAAGTAAACACTTCCTCAGTTCACCCTCTGTTTAGATCAGGTCCCTGGTTCCCCATTAAGTCTGTTTACTTACTGCAGTCAGAAATGTGTGTGTGTGTGCGTGTTTGGTCCTGTGTCGACGACTGTGTGTGTTCACGACATGTGCAATCCCATTTAATGCCAAAACACAGATTACATTACTGTTAAGTGACAAGTTACTCCAAGATTCATGTTAACATTGTGTGCAACTCTGATTCTCATTTGGCTTTGCACCAAATTTACATTACGGCGCATGTTTTGCTCTGGGCATGTTGCTCAGACTCCAGCAAGGGCAGCATGCAATGCAGTGCAAAGAAGAAAATGACCATGAGATGTTGGACTGCTACATTTTAATGGCAAATAATATAGTGTGTTCTTGGTACGGGTGGGAATCTCGTGATTCGATTTGATTCGCAATTGATTCTTGATTCAAAACATATTCTTGATGATAAACAGAAACACTGTTGACTGTGTGCCACATTATTCACTCATATCCTATCCTTAGCCAACTGAAATGCAATATGAAACATTACTGACCGTTAGGCTAACTGGTCTTGATGAAACTGAGAGATGAAGTAGAAAGAAGTGGTTGAAAGTACACAACTTTTTTTTGCATTGTTTTGGAAGAGTGTTACAGTCTTCTGTCTTCAAGAATAATGAATTGAAAGTATGATTTACTGTCCAACATCTGTGGCTAAATATATTTCAAAATGTCTTGTTATTACTAACGTTCAGTCTCCAGCAGTGGAGAACAACCTTTCTACTGCAGCACTATTACCAGTGAAAACTGTCATTATCCACCACTCTGTAAGAGTGCTGGACTTTTGAAATGAAACTCAAAATGATAGACCGAGTTATTTTCTTCCTCTGACCAGATTTTGGTTAACATTTTGTAGAGCGATAAAGAAAGGTAAAGAGATGTGTCTTTGTTGGATGGCTTCTTTGCTAATGCTGGACTTCATTAGTCTTTAAGTAATGGCGTATGAAGGATTTACAATACACGTCACTTGCTAGCTTCTTGCTTATTACTAACTTATTAAATCCAAAACGCACTCAGACACTTTCCATCTTCAAAGAACTACAAAATGACTCTAGCCTGTATTTTGTCTGGCTGCTGCACTGTGCTGTCACAGCTGAGTTCCAACATAATCTTATTAACGACAGACAAAAATCAATTTCTGGAATCTGTGAATAGATTAACAATCATAATAGATAAAAATCACAATTCTTATGTGTGTCACTTTTTTTTTGCCATTGCTACTGCAAGTGAACTTGTAATATAATTTTCCCCTTTCAGTGCTGAAATATTTTGCAAAAAGGTTAGGATCAGATTTGAGCTATAGTATCAGACCTATAGGGAAATATCGCTGCTGCAAGAGTTTGGCTTTGAACCAGTCTTAGACTGAAAACTTCAAATGTATCTTGTGCATTGGACAGACACTGCTTCAGGCTACACCTGTCCCCCAAGTCATGTCAAGTGATTTTTATTTATACAGTCCAAAATCACAAATGTACCTCACAGGGAAACACTTTTCTCCTTCTCTCGTTCCTACACTTGCATGTACTCAGCGCAGAATTGCCTAAACCTAAAAATAGTCAATTAACACAACAGATAGAAAATAATTGCAAAAGTAATCAACAAGAAATATGCATTATCAAAAAGTAATGTTAGTAATTAATAAATTGTATATAGTAGTAGTATATGTTAATATGTTTAATGTAACAAGAACTGTATTTCAGCTTTAATTGATTTTATCAAACACATGGGTGGTGCTTTTACTGTGCTGCTGGTTGGTCTTCGTCTCAGAGCATCAACTGACTGGATTTGCCTTACTTGGCTGAAACTAACTTTGGCTGACTCTACGAATACTGCAGCCCTCTCACATATTCATAGAGTAACATAAAGTTATAAAGTAACAGTTTGTTGGCCACTGCCAAGAAGACTGGTCAGAGAAATTGGTGTTATGATTAATGATCTAGGCTTTTCAGAGCATTAAGAGATTTGGCTACCGCTGCAGAGAATGTTTCCCTTGTTTTGTTTTGTTGTTTTGTTTTTTTGCTTTTAGAGACTGGTTGAAGCCTTCAGTTGAGGTTTGTGAAAGCACAAATGCTGTTACTGGGAAATTATTCAAACACAAATCTAATGGAATAGTAAAACTTCACATAACATCTAAACGTGAAGAATGAAGAATGAGAGAAGACAAGACAAGAATAGGTTACATGGTGCTTATTACTTTACACAGCAGCTTTATTGTGAACCATAGACAGTACAGGCTACTGTGGCCTGTAGCCAGTGATCACATGAAGAAGAAATCCTACTCGTATGAAACTCACAGTTTGTTTGTTTGTTTATAATTTTTGCATCAACGATGTATTGACACTAACATGATGCTCGAGGATGCTACATGACTGTTGCCATAGCACACTATTATGAAACACTTTTGTCATCTCCCTACATGGTACAGGCTGTTGTTGACACCGGTGATTCTGAATGTAATGTAATGATTCTGTAACTAAACCCTTTAACCACTTTTTTCATCCTAAAATCACTCCATATGGGTATTTAGCAGTGTTGTTGATCAATTCAGATCTTGATATTTCTACGCGTTGTGCTATATATATGCACACCGACCTTCATTTACTGGTTGAAACCTGGCTATTGCAGTTGAATTCAACTATTGGCTTATCTGGAGGCAGGTATAGTGGTAGCTTTCGTCACCAACCAACACAGCTCACTTCCTGTAAAACCTCTCCTAATTCTGTAGACTGTGGCCTGTTATGTAGCTGTACAGACACTGCCGGAGACTTAGCGTATTTGAGCCTCTAGCTACGCTAACATCACAACACAGATATTACACAGAAACTTTTACAAATGGCAGTGAATGTGCTTCTAGTGACTGTGACTCTCCAGTGTGAAAACAAAGAGTCTAACGGCAACTGCTCATGACTAGCTAGCTTGGTTAGCTCTGTTAGCGATAGTCAGTCTGTCGCACAGTACGTAGCCACAAGACCAAACCTCTTGTAGGGATTGTCCTCTTCAGTCCTCTGCCAAATTTTTAACATCTGCTGGGAGAGAGGGAGCTAGCAGAATTTAGGGTTGCAGTTACACTTTAACACATACTTGGTTCACCATGCCCCGCTATACTTTGTACCTCAGTTTTCCATAGCAGCACTACTGTACAAGAATAGGGAAGTACTGAATAGCACTATATATTTTATCTTCACTCTATATATAATTTATTTTACCTGTATTCATTTTCAGAGGAGTCCTTGTTAAATTTCTTTTTACTAGACTGTGATCATGCTGTTACATTAAAGTTAAATGTCCTTGGGCAAATACCTTCTGGACAACATGTGGAGGACATGGGGATTGGGATTGGGGGTTGGTGGTTCCACCAACCCTGTGATTAGTACGGACGACCTGTTTTACTGTAAACTGGTAAAAAGGTCACACACACACACAGTTTGACCAATTTTTGGCATTATCATTTTGAAGCCTATCATCTTTATTCCACTGTATGGAAAGTTAAATTAAGAAGTTAAACCCAGGGCAATGATAAAATATAGTGATCGAAGAAAATTGTTTGCCAGGTTGTTGCTTGTTCCAATCTGCACTTGGCTTTTTTTATTTGGGTTGAGAGGCATGCTTTTTACTTTGCATATCAAAGGCACAGTGTCTGATGTTCAGGACATAGTGAAATATTTACCTGTGATGCCTAGAAGACAGTAGCTCTTGATTCAGCTACTCTCTATCCACAGCTTCCATCATATCTCAGTTTTGATCTCCCTCTGCCTTTCCCTTTTTTCTCTCTGTTGTGCCCACATATCTCTTTTTTGTTGCAAAGGGTATTTTATCAAGTGTGTCATCATCATGTTCATTATTTTACCCTTACAACCCCTTTGTGCTGTACCTTTTGCAGGCCTGTGAAAATACTAATGATCTGTGGTTAAGTTGGCATTGGGTGAATGTTTGTAGTTGTTCAAAGGAGAGCAGCATGTGGTAACACTAGCTGTAGGCTGCACAGGAATATTTCACAGGGACAGTGCCTGACGAACTGAACAGATGTTGATGTAAACAGACACATGCAGGTTTATGCACACCAACATGACTCACTACATTCATTTTATAAATCTTAACTCTGAAACTGTATTTAAAAACTAAAGTTAACCTTGAAGATAAGGCCATGGTGTGAAATGGTGTGGTAAACAATACCATTCAAGACAAATCTATCTATTAAACAACCAGAAAAGATACCGCAAAATCATTTTTAGGTGCAGTAGTCACAACAAAACTCTGCTTGATCTTGGTATGATTGCTTTTTTGTTCCATTTTGTTATCAGCAGTCTAACTTTACTCACACTTAGCAGGCCTGACCATGATGGAACAGGGATTCCTCTCTGTGGAGGCTCTTCCATTTCAGGTTTTTGTCTTCTTAGTAGGTTGTCAAATGGAGTTTTAAAATAGGTGAGATTTAAAATTGTGAACATGTAGAATGTTTACTACTTCTAATAAAATTTCATCTAACAAAAACACACAAAAATCACTTATTTGTTGCTTGTCTGCTCATTGGCCACCTCTTCCTCCACTCCTTCAGTAACTGTATCTGTAGATAAGGCTGTCACTTTTTACTTTACTTTTTACTTTTTACTTTTTACTGCAATTGGAACATTAATAGGAGAGCTCCACTATCAGCTTGACCTATGTCATGGCTCACTGACCTATCAGTAAACTAAGCTAGTAATATTGTATGTGTTCAAATTAATTCAAAACAATTACAAGTCACTTTAAATTCAAAAACTGACTTTTGGAAAAAGTGACAGCCCTAACCCCGAAACCCCACCGGACACATCTCTGTCACATCGCGGCCGCGCTTTGGTCCATCCTCCGCGCAACTTAAACCCTGTTTCAGAAGCGTCATTTTCCTTGGTTCCTTGGCATGTAAATATGCTACGTAGTTAAATTGTTTCGCTTTTTTCTGTTTGTATGACCAGCAGTTTGCACAGGGCCGGTGGGGTTTGAAACATTGACTAGAAGGATGGCTGCGGCGCACATGGAACAAGGCGGTCGAATTTTGGGGTTATATGTGCAACCACCCGCAGGCACTTGCATTACTTCTTAACAGCCTGATGTATACATTCACAATTCACTTTAGTAACATTTCATGACCATTATATTCTTTTTGTGTCTTTCTCCTTTTCCTTCCTACTTAACAACACAGCAAAGAATTTGCACAATTTAGGCAACTTTTAACCTTCGAGACAAACTAATTTAAAAGTCAGGATAAACAGCAGTTTATATAATAGTGTGGTTTGGCCTCCAGAGGGGTAGAATGCATGCAGGGCAAGGTGAGGCAACTCAGTCAGACAGGTGTAAATGAGGATACAAAGAGTACATTTAGATCAGAGACAGGCTTGATGGGGCTGGGAATATGAGGTACTTTCTCCACAGTAAGTAGTCCAACAACAAAGTCCCATTTTATCTGCATATTTTACAGCAGTTCTTTCTTTGTAGTGGTACAACAACTTCTTTCTTGTAAGATTTGACAACATACAAATAATGCCTTTGAAATAACCACTTGTGTTCAGATCATTCCTTGTGACCTCTTTTTGGTAATATTTCATTAAAAAACAAAACAAAACTAAAAACAGGCAAAAGCCGATCTGTTGCATGCTTAAGCAGTAAAAAAGTGGACCACAGATGCACACCAGTGTTTGCTTAATTGCCCCATAAATGCATTGCACTGTCACTGTTACAGCCAGCCTGAGATGGCTACACCTTCTGTGATGTTCTCGTTCTGTCACTTTTCGTTCCTAAAAAGTCCCCGCTGACAGTGACGGCACACAAAAATAGAGGTGTGAGACAAAATGGAGATCACTGCGGGAGGAGTGAGAGAGAGAGAGAGAGAGAGAAAGAGAGGAGGGGGGTGGGTGGCATATTGATTTAAAAGTGTTAAATAATGAGGAACAAGCATGGCTGATGAAAGATGTAAATAGCTTGTTGTTCAATTTGCTGACACACTTTGTCCATGCAGGTTTATCCCCTCCTCCCACAGCAATCAGCGGTCCGAAAGTACATGAATACACACAAACGCAGGGAGAGTGTGAATAATTTAGTGCTAATGGAGAGATAAATAATCTCCTCATCTGCATTGGGGGTAATTGATTCACGGGAATAATTCCTCCCACCTCATCCCTCCGTACTTTTACACCTCCCTTCCTCTCCTCCACCTTCATCCTCTCTTCCTCCTCTTAGTCCTTCTCCTCATCATTCCCACATTCTGTCTATCCACAGACTGCTTTCTCCCCGGGGCATTTGTGTGTTCCATTACTGCTCACCCTGCCCATGACAGCTACTATTAACCTTGGAGGTGTGTTTGTGTGTGTTTCTGTGTGTGTGTGTGTGTGTGTGCTGAAGAGTGAGCTTGAGCTAGAGAGAGGGAGTGAGACAGCGTGTGTGTGTGCGCACATATGCATTGGTTGCACATTTCTGTGTGTGTGTGTATGTGTGAAAGAAAGTGAGACGGATTAAAGAAGAAAAAAGAGTTTATTCAGAGATATGTCTTTGCGTGTGTTTGTGCGTTTCCACTTGTGTGTGTAAACAGGTGGGACATATTAAAACAGCCGTAGGCAATTGAATTGACTGTTGCTCTGCAAATAAGGGGAGGAGGTCATGGACAACAGCTCTCATATCCACAGACCTCATGCCGTACTAAATAGCCCTTCATCCTCTCACTTTTCTCTCTGTCTCCCTGTCTGTTTTCTCTCTTGTTTCACAAACACACACACACGCTATCCCTCTCTTCCCCTCTTCTCATCAGGTTTCTCTTTATATATCTCTCTCTCTCTCTTCGCCTCTCTCCTCTCTCCCCTCCCCTTTCACTCTATTCCACCTTCCACTCGAGCCAACTCCCCGTAATGAAACTCTAATGGTCTGCCATTCGTTTCCGCTCTTTGCTTAGTGAGGTGATGCAGCAAGGGCTAATGGTCCTATTTGTGTGTGTGTATATATGTGTATGTGTGTGTGTGTGTGTGTGTGTGTGTGTGTGTGTGTGTCCAGGACTGTATCACAGATAGGGAGACAGTGGTATCATCAACCTATGGACCCTATAACATTTCACATGGTGCTGCTGTGGCCAGGTGCCCCCCCATAACTCTAACTAATGTCTCAATACCATCCTATTTACTGCTATGAGGTAGATATGTGTGAGTGCGGTGTGTGCTTGTGTGTGTGTGTGTGTGTGTGTGGGGATGTGTTTGTGTGTGTTTGTGTTGGCAGGAGAGAGGGATGATCCTTGGGGAGAGCAGATAGATGGAATAATGCATGTTTTGAATATTATTACTATGCAGAATCTGGATGGAATATTGGGAGGCATTCAAGCACTGATGGGACTCGGTAATGGCAGCAGCGTCTGGTACTGGACACACGCACGCACACGCCACACACACACTCAAACATGGACGCACACTTTCTATGAGAAGCTGACAAGCATAAATGACTTAGATTAATGATGTTGCAAACACTGAGGAAATACAGGTGTTTCATTTTCTTCAAACTCTGTTTCTGTTTTCTCATTTGATGATCCATCTCCGTCCACCTTCAGTACTGCGTCTGCATGCGTTCAGAGGTGTGTATGTATGTGTATGTGTAACCCATCACACTGGTTTTGATTATCGATGATAGGCAGTGTAATGAGGTGCCATAAAATCAGATTAATTTGAGGCTGGGTGAGAAACTGGTGCCAGATGCTCCCTGCCAGCTTCTCTCTCTCTCTGCCTCATTCTACCTCTCTCTACCCCTCACACACACACACACACACACACACACACACACACACACACACTCCTTTACACACAAGGCATTGATTCTGAGTCCAGAGTGGGGAGGATATGTGGTCCTTTTTCTCAGTACATCTCCAGTGTATATGCATATCTGCGTCAGCTCTTGTGAAGGTAAACACAACTCCATCTCTGTGACTAGATCAATACTTCCTCTCATTCTCTGTCTGCGCACATTCACACTCGCTCTCCATTTGTGTGAACAAGATAATGGCCCTCCAACAAAACGGGGTTGATTTGTTTGTTTGCCCGAGTTTCTAAAATATTTTCACAAATTGTTAAATTAAAAGCCTTGATTTGTCATCAGTGGCATGCGATTGCCATTTATTACACATTCTGTAAAGCAGCGCTCACTCAGTTGTATGTTTAGATGAGGGAAATGAAAACACCGGGTTGGATACCTTCTGTACTTCACCCGCTGCTTGTTGGCGTTTTGCTCATGCATCTTTGTAAACATTTCAAACAACTAGGTGCCCAAGGCACACAGAGGTAAGTGCTTGTAAACTGTATGAAAGTAGTATGTGTAACAATTCTTCTCCACTTTTCTTTCCACTTTCTGTGACATTTTCACACCGTATTAGAGCAACTGAATAGTTTTCAGGGATATGCTGCATGTCAGAATGTGTCGCAAGTGAAAAAACACAAACCACGTTAACATGGGAGCCTTCAGCCGGTTGCTGGGGTTGCAGGTTGGTTAGAGAGACTACTCATCTATGTTCTCCAGATGTGGTCTAACTAATCTAGGCTAACATGCTGTTATTAGGCTAAAATTATTCTTGTTGCTTTGAATACAGGTAAAGGATTGATTTATCTAGAATAACACAGTGCTCTTATTTTGAAATAAAAGCAACATGAGAGTTGAAACCAATGATTATATGGTTGAGTGATAATCATGTGATTGCAGTTATATGAGGTGTTTACCTCTCAGGGACAGAAATAGTCTTATTTTATCTGTGCTCCTGCCTTGTTACTAGTCTTATTGTTCTACATGTTTTCACTTCCATCGTTGTTATGCAATTAGCTATTATGAGTGAATGATCAAATTGCATGAACGTCAGCAAAGTGCAAGGACTTCCGTCTTCATCAGGGTGGCTTCTCTTTTTCAGGGTACTTCTTACTTTGTTTTTTTCTTGTATATTTTATCATACTATGTAGCTCTTGCGTTAATTGTAATAATTACAAACTATAATGATCTACATGTGGTCGTCCCTCTAAGAAAATATTAGTTAATTGAGTTGAAAATGGGTTTATATTTGGAGGTGCACCTTGCACTGTCTACTGGTGGCTGCGTGAATCTGATTCAAGACATTGGCACTTGCCTACCGTGCTGGACAAACCATACACCACCTGTTCACTACACTCTGCTACTGCCAAATGGCTTGCCACTCCCTTACTAAGAAGACGGCCCACCTATCGCTTAACAAAATCCAGACTGTTTGCTGTCCTGGCTCCACAATGGTGTAATGAACTCCCCATTGATATCAGGATTGCAGAATTATAAATACACATCTATCTATCTATCTATCTATCTATCTATCTATCTATCTATCTATCTATCTATCTATCTATCTATCTATCTCAGCTATTTTTTTCTGTGTGTCTTTATAGTTGCCTGTAAGCTCCTCTCAGTATTCAGCTGTGATATAGAGTGGACTAAATGAAGGAAAAGGTCAATTGCTGTTGTCAAGTAAACCCTTATCTGGATTTATGACAATAGGCTGGCAGAGAGGGGATGTGTGAGGAGGGGAGGCCTCATTCTGCCCTCTGCATACACGGCTTCTTTGTCCAATTAACTACACACTTTAGCACGCTCACATACACACTCGTACAAATATCCACATATGGAATAACACATTCTCTCTGTCTCTTTCTTTTTTTTGTCTCTCTCATTCGCTCTCTCTCTCTTACACACACACACACACACACACACACACACAAAACCCTGTCTAATTAATGCAGGAACCTGCTGGCAACTGAGAGCTGACCTGAAAAGAACTCCCCTCTTTCCACTCTTTGCCTCTCTCTGTCTGCTCTTTCCCTTATCAAACTTTTTACCATTTTTTAAAATATGGGTTGACAGAAAGTGCAGCTACCTGTAACCTTAACTATCAAATCTAGATCTGGCATAGCTACCGTGAGCCAGATATTAGCTGTCTCCTTCTACTGTAAGTCATTTCTTGGTTCTTTTTTTCCCCCTGCTGTTTTCATTGAACAGGAAGCCCATTAATACTCGGTCGCATGCATGTGTGTGACAGTGTTTTCCTGTGTGTGTGTGTTTTTTAGGAAGTGTGTATTTGTATCCATACTCCAGTAATTACTGCCAAGCATCCCCCTGCTAGCCTCAGCAGTCCCCATTCTGCAGACTACGTTATTGAACTAGACATTTTTGTCCTTATATGGGGAGATATTCATTCTTCATCTGGCTCGATTGATTCCTGACAGGGAAATGTGATAAAAGTTATCACGTTTCCCTGTCACGATTTATGTGTGTGTGTGTTCCATAGGTGTGTGTACGTGCATAACATGTCTATGTCTCCTTGCTTGCATGTACACATGTTTAACTTGGGGGTACTTTTAATAAGGCTTTATGAAGTATGTGCACGTGTCCTTGACTGTGCATACATTTATGCCTGCACCAGTTTTTGTGTGTGTCTGTCAGCAGGGTGATTCTTAAATCGTATTCTCCTGCCATCATCTATCTGATTATGTGATCCAAAGGGCAAAAGTTCTTCCTCACATCCAGCTTGCACGGTAATGAAAAAGGCTCATATTATGAAAATAACCCCCTCCTGACACACATCAGGAGCAAACGGGAGGGCCTTGATTTCTCTGTTCCCTGCTCAATGCAGACTGTGTGCGTGGCCTGAAGGTCTGGTTAAAGATAGAGATGGAGATGGCAAACACATCGAAATTAGATCGGGATGATTAGATGCTGTACTCGACTTCCACAGCGTTATTGAAGAACTCCTCTGACTGACACTTTCACTCACGTCAGTTTGGCAAGATTAGGATGGAAGTAAATGATTACAGAGCTAGACGTCTAGCGATTCTCAGAAAGAAAAATGAGAGAACTCAAAAATAGAGACTCACTGACTACTGTCGGGGATATGTGAGAAATAGAAATTACAGTATAAATGCCCCAAAACCTTCCTTATAGTTTAATTCAGTTTTATTTTGTCCTGCATCTATGTTCTGTTCAGCTGTTCCTATAACAGTTACATATTTACCTTTTGTATATTGTTTTCTTTATACTGCACCATTGTTACAACCCTGCTTGCTATCACAATCCTATTGCACTTTTATTTATTCTGTATATTAGTTCATCTTTATATCTTTGTATCCATCTGCACTTATTGTGTGCAATGGCAATAAAGTTGAGTCTCAACATGGACAAATGAGGTTGGTCGCTATAACAGATAAACAGTGAGTGGGGTGAAATACCTTCATAGGACCATCATAGTCAGGGCACATTTACCACTACTCTGAGTGTCTATTTTTAATAGAATTACCTGTTAAGTCCACCTATTAATTCCATCTTTTTCGATTTGATGTTTTTCGATCTGATGTTAAGATACTGCCAATGAAATGAAAGACTTCCTGTAGATATTTCACATTTGAAAACCTATAACTATCGATAGCAGGATGTAATGCATTTAATGTGAAAAATGTGTAGCCTGGCATTGGTGGGGATAAATGTGAAAACGGAAAGGACTGAAAACAGCGTTTCTGTATCAAAAAAAAAGGGGAGTGGTGAGTATGACTTGACTCACTTGTTGCACTGATGGAAATGTACAAAATACTGAATACTGAATTTATCAAGGCAAAAGGTAATCATGGAGGAGTTTACATTAACTGAGAAGCAAATTAAATAAGAAATAAATAAAAGCCAAATAAAAGCCTAGTTCTCTCTGCCATTGAGGTAAATAAATATATCATAATCTAATTTACACCAAAATAATATCCAGTTTCCCATTACAGTACCCGTTAATATGTACAGGAGTCAAAAAATTACTCTGCAGCACACAATAAATGCAGTATCATGAACATATTACATTAAAATAATTTGATTTCAGCTGGAAAACACAAATTACAGAGTGATTTAGACCTCGAAGATCACAAGTCACAATCTTTTTAAATGCCATACTCGTGGTTCTGGATCGTCTTTCCAAACTGACAAAACACAGAGCTCCATCGATGCTGCTGAAACTCCTTTATAGGTTTATCTCTGTGGTGCTGGACTGGCTCTGTTTTGCTACAGCATCTCTCCTAAGTGATGAAAGAAGCTCTATATATGTAGTTGACTTTTTTGACCCAAGACCTGTCAGAGGTCCCACTCACATGCTGTCATATATAAAGCTGAAAGCTGTTATTAGCGTTGTAACCACTTTGTATCTCAGGGCCATATACATGTTGCTGATGGCACTCACCCTTCTGGATGCTGCTGGACGGTAACATCCTGATGACTGACTACCAGTGAGGTAATTGGCTAATGGCGGAGAGAGCAATGCTTAATTACTTCCTTCATTTGATGGGATTGGAAGCAGCACCGAGGTGACATTTGGCTACATCATGTCTATCCTCTTAGTCAATTAGCCAACCAAGTGAAAGGAAATGAATTGGATGCATTAGTCTGTAGAGCGATGGTAAACATCTTTTTACCTGACCAGAAGATGAGTTCTGCATATATATGCATGCATGAACGCATGTTGACTCCAAGTTTCTTGCTTACTTTATCCACCTGAAGATGTCCACTCTCCTCATACACATTCACACTATAATATAATGTATAAAATTATGACTGTCTGTCTCTCCAACTATCAGAGGACAATCTGAGGAAGCCTCCTGCAGCTCACTCAGTAAGAACTTGCTTTTAAAACTGAGCTGTATATTTTCCAACCAGACATACACACACATGCATAAACATACAAACAGTACAGTACAAACACATGAAACGCAAATACACAGACACACACAGCGACACACACATGATGTAATGGCCTGTGGTTATATATCTCTCTTTGAGGTCGGACCCAGGCGACGTAGATTTATGACTCTTGTCTCCACAATCACTTTTGGATTCAAAACTCTGAGCACCACACAGAAAGACTGCATGCGTGTGGCACAGCAGCGAAGAGGGTGTATGTGTTCTCATGTAATTACATAAAAGATATATGCACATAACATTGAGCTGCACTAATGTACCCAAATTGAGAAAGATTCACCAAATACTGTATAAATAGTGTTGGATAGTGACTACCCAGAGATATTTAAACGCTTTCTTCTGTGTAGTTTGATTGCACTATTTCACAATCAGTAACTGCAGCCCACAGTTCTTGGAGTGTCCGTTAACGTAATGTGACGTAGATGGAGCGAAAATGCTGTCTAATTCAACAGTTCTGCAACAACCCTCATGGAGTTTTTGTTGAAACTGTTTTAGAGAGGTGTTGATTCAAATGTATGATTGTTTTGGACAATTTAGTTTGTGGTGCTGTTGAACTGAATTGCATCATAAACACAGAGAGAGAGAGAGAGAGAGAGAGGTGTTTCTGTTATATCGTCCACCCTCATTGATATAAATGTAATGGACAAAAAATAGAAACACCTGTCAGTATTACGCAAGACAATTGAGCAAATTGGCAACAGAGGTGTCCTGCCAAAAGTAGTCACTGTCTGGATTATGTTCACAGGCAACTTTTTTTTTGAGTGAATCAAGTCTTCAAATTTATCTATTTAGTCTCAGGGATGTGGTTGGTGTGGATACCACCATCCAAACATCTGTTTGTCTCCCTCATTCTAAAATATATATCTTGCACATTTTAAATATTCTGCATTTGCACAGTAGCTGTCAAATACTTTGTATATTTCTGCACAACTGCTCAGCTCTTTTCATTTTAGAACATGTTGTACATATATTTATATCGTTTATATTTTTTAATACTTGGTGTTTTTAATCTTGTATTTTTAACTTTATGTTTGTAATGCACCAATAACACCAAGACAAATTCCTGGTATAAACCTACTTGGCGATAAACTTTTTTCTGATTCTGATTGAAATGAAAGGAAAAAAGTGTGTTTTCACAACGGTTTCATTAAATGTTAATAAACATGTTTGTTAACAAACCATGATCTTTCCTGAACCTCAACCAAGTGATGTGAGTGCAAGTTAAATACAGTATTCAGTGGAGTGGGTATTTTATTGCAACATTGGAAAACAACTGATTGCCATTTAAAATTTTACTTACACATTCAGTTTCAATATTTTTGCAACACGCCAGATGTTAATTAACATTTCTTCGTTGTGTTAATAAAAGCTGTAATCTGGATGGCATTACATTTAATTCAAAACATATTTGCGGCTAGTAAATGTAATTTCTAGAAGACGGCGCTGGATTGAAAGGGAAGAGTGATAAAGTGTATCTTTACCATGTCATCAGCTTGAAAATGAGCCGCCTCCCCTTTGTTAATCACAAACACTGAATCTAGCCTGTAGCATATACAGACTCTGATAATACTATTGTAATCAGAGCAGCATCCTCAAGAAACCCACCCTGCCCCACCAGCATCACTCCAAGGGCTCAGAAAGAGGAGCCCCTGGGACAAATCTGGATTTAGCACTAACACAACTGCCCCAGGAATATTACCAACACAGGAAGCGCACACTCGTCTCAATCATATTCATATGCAGAGGGATTTATTTTTTCATTTAAGATTATGAAAGATTGTCTGAGCGTCTCAATAACAGGGTCTCATCATAAGTAATCTCCTTTGAGAAGGGATAAAAAGAGGAGGACACTGCTCGTATTTTTGGCCAGTAGTTTATGGTCACGCTTGGCATCATGGACCAGACGAGTATACGCTTCCGGCCTTTGTGAATGAGTTCATAAAACGTGCATTGGAAGTGGATGCACAGCCAGGGTGTATAGCTTGTTTAAGTGTGTATGTCACCAGGGCTGCCAACCGTAAATTAATGAATCAAATTGAAAATGTCAAAGCAGGTCCCAGATCGCTCGGCTGTGGCTTGGCTGTAGAACGCTGTCAGCACCAGGCGACTAACCGATGCTAAGAGGCCTCACTCACAAAACAACATACAGACACTCATATACACACTCATACACACACACACACACACACACACACACACACACACACACACTGTCTGCCAAGTCTTCCATTTCTCTTGTTCTAAAAAAGGTCATTCTTGTCTCTTCTCGCCTCTCTTGCTTCGGTGGGTGGTCAAATCTCTGCACTCCAGCCCCACAATTCATCCAAAAGTGTTTACTGCATGTGAATGTTGGCACATCATTATTATGTACAGTATGTCTTGCTGAATTTTTGTGTATGAAAATGTTCTCCGTTCTGTTTTCATATGCATCAGTGCTTTACATCCCACTCAGATCAGTCATACTCCACAACACTTAAGCTTCCACTGTACAGATCGTCATTGCAGGGGGTTGATGTGTTTGTATGTATCCTGGGGTTAAAAAAAAAAAAAAAGTAATCACACAGCTGCATTAAGGGCAAAGGGTCATAATCTACACTATTCTTTTCATCACCATCATCTTTCCTTCCCTTTCATCACCCTCTTCTCGTCTATGCGTGCCCGCAGCAATATATGATTGATAAGAAGAATCAGGGCTCTACACTGCAAGTACTTCTCTTGCATTTGCAATCTAAAAATAGATACATGCAAACCAGGAAAAAATATTTACAAGCACAGTGTGCAAGTAAAGATTACAACCTATTGTAATCTACCACATCCTCCTCCACAAGATCCTCAATACCAGTTCAACTGTTAGTTAAGGTTTAATCTCTATGAACTGATATCTGCTCATGAATACAGAATCAGTAGGAGAGGGGACCAAGGTTTTGGCACCGGTATTGTTCTGATTTCCGTTTGTAGCCTGAGTAGCATTGACCAGTCATGTTGAAGAGGGCTTTGGTTGCAATAGTCTGTGCAGAGAGGAAGAGAGGCGGGACGTATTTTCCGAAATCACGTAACCCATCATCTCTCATCTGAAAATGATTTAGCTTTTTATCTTTTTTTTTTTTTTTTTAAGTTATCTGCATTCATAGGCAGATGTCTGTTTCTACAAATTAACAGAAATGTGTCTTTCTCATCATCCCTTTGCATCAAGTTGCTAATCGGATTGCAGACGATGTCTTGCCTTGAATATCGTTTATCTGTTTTCTGGATGTCCGCTGGCTACGTTGGCTTGTTGTGCCCCGAGGCAAAATTGTCGTCAGATGATAGCCGATGGGTTCAGAGATTGGCTGTAAGGCTGTAAGACAGAAGACATGAGGAATAAGATGGCTTATTATTTATTATTATATTGGCTGCCTATTTAGCTATATCAAGTGCCTTCTGTTGAAACATATTGAACTTTTCATAAAGTTGATTTACCCGTAAATGTCACTTTTCATGAACAGGATATTAAAAAAAAGGTTGACATGATACAGTAATCTTTCAAAATGTTGAACTAATTGTTATGCGTAAATGCTTATGATTATTGACTTATTTAATTCTTAGCATTAAAGAATTAGAGACTCATCACACACAATATATTATACACAATTCTACTTGCACAAGGATTTACTGAAGGAATAAAACCTACAAAAATCATAAATGCTGTTGTGTATTACTTAAACTGTGATTAATATTATACAAATGGTCAGTTATATACTATTGAATGAACATAATACTATATTATTGTTAGTAGTAGTACTATATTAATACACTCATTTGTACTAGTAACTCATCCAGGTTGTGGATAGTGCATCTGCAGAAGCCAGATGTAGTTCAAGCCAGAGTCAGGATGTCATTTTGCCAATATGTGTGCCAACCACCTCCAAAAGCAACACATTCCCATTGCTCTATTTTACATCTCTTTCACTGAAGTTACTGCTGAATTCCACCGGGCACGGCTGTGATGTGTTCCAGGTGTGTCACACCTGCCGGACCTGATCAAGGCTATTCTAGACTATGTTTGTAACCCCACCAGAAGCACCGTGTTTCTGAAGCGTCCTAAAAGCGTCTCTCTGCTCTGCTCTGTGGAGAATAATCAGCTGTTCTATTTTCAGCACACAAATGGCATAGAGAATCCAGTCAATTGTCAAAATTAAACAACCTGTGCTAACTTCTGATATATTTACTCATGGTAGAAGCACATAAACCAAGTAAATCCATCCAAGTTAACCAAGTCTGGTGGGCTCTGCTCCTGAAACGCTCTGGTTGGGTTTGAAGCTGCGTGGAGAACCGACCAGAACACTGTTGGCGACGGTGGCGACAGGTGGCGATGTGACAGGGACGAGCCCGGTGGGGTCCAGGCTTTATTCTTATAAATGTTAGAATATTCTTTACAGAAAGTGTGGTATGGATTATGTGGATGGTGCTGGTGGATCGTGTATCAATCCCTGTGTCAGAAACCACAGTCCCACTTTCCACAAACTGCAATGCACCAATCACTGTAGAGTTTTCTGTGATGACTCATCACTTTGATGAGTGATGACTGTTTTAAAAAGCTGTGTCAATGTTTTAAAAGCTGTTTTCAATGTGTCATATTTTTTCAATGTTTTAAAAAGCTTTTTCAATATTTCAAGGCCCATGTTCCACATCCACAGTCCTCCACTGGTTTTCACATCATAATTGCACACAGGAAGAGGGAGCAGAACATACACAGTATAAATATGTATGTAATAAATTGTTTGTTAATAATGTTATTTGAACTGTGCTACATTTCTGTGTGCTCCTAGATGTTTTCATTTTGAAGCACATGTAGTGCTTGGTAAAAAAAAAGAAGAGAGAGAATATAAACAGCATGACACGGAAAGCAGCAGAGTTCATAAAATACATCATGTAGTGAAATTGTTTGGAGGGTTCACAAAGACGCACACAAACACATATACACACGATAAAACCTTCACATTACAATCAGACTGTAATTATAAGCATGATATCATTTTCTGCTTCCCACTTGTTTGCATTGTTTGAACATTTTTGCGATACAGTAGGATTCATTACAAGCAACAAGATCTTACAGGAGCACTCCCATCTGAATCCAAACCACTGGCTTAGAGTTCTTAGTTTTAGTTTGTAGTAACTCAAAGAAAATGCAGGACATTCTTCTCCTAGCAATATCAATACATGTGCAACCAGAAGAGCTTTCAGGCTCTTTAATCAGTACTGTGCCACTGTTATGAACACACATTTCAGAAGTTACTAAAGTGTTATCCAACGATTTTCCAGCAGCGTGAAGTGTATGGTTTTTTTTACACATGCTTAGATGCAAAATCCCCTCTTACGTGTACTGTATGTGGTTGGATTCTTACATAGAGGTACACTCAAGACATCTCTTTGAGAACTAACAGTATGACTCTTCACAGTTTCTCTGTGCCTATTCTATTTAACCTACCTTCACACAGATCGTGTTAATATTGACATTCTTGCCAGATTTCTTAATGGAGGACGACCGATACAGATTTTTTATGGCTGATGCCGATACCGATTTTTTTGACACAGCCTTAGCCGATGACCGTTATGTGCTGCCGATTTTTTTGAGCCGATATTATGAGCCAATATTGCTTTTACTCCCTCCATTTACATGATAAAAATGACACAATGATAACAAATGTTACACGTCTCAATTTAACCAAAATAAGAAACATTTATTTACAAAATTAACAAATGTACTTTAAGCAATAAATTGTTGAAGTTTGTGCTCTAAAAACAAGCAACATGTTGCACCTATGTTTGGTGCATTATCAACGTTAACGCAAATAAATATTCAACCACGCAAAAACCATTTCTCCCATCATACTTCTTAAAGCTCTTCTTGAGGTGGAGCAGCGCACACACACACACCGCTGTGATGGCTGCTCTGTCCCGCTCTCAGTCAGAGAGAGAGAGAGAGAGAGAGAGAGAGAGAGAGAGATAAACACACACACACACCGCTGTGATGGCTGCTCTGTCCGCTCGCAGTCAGAGAGAGAGAGACAAACACACACACCGCTGTGATGGCTGCTCCATCCGCTCCGTCCATTCCGTCCGCTCTGAGTCAGAGAGAGACAAACACACACACCGCTGTGATGGCTGCTCCGCCCCGCTCTCAGTCGGAGTGAGAGAGAGAGACAGGTTTCCAAAACTTACAGCTGCGCGCTGCCAGCGAGGGAGGGGCAATGTATGCGCTGCACTTGCTCTCCAGCGTCTCCAACAACACAGGGCTGCCTGTGGATGCACGCGTCTGTAAATCAGGCGGGAAAAATTGAATAAATCGGCGAACGCACCCGCGCATCGGCCAATGCCGATACCAGTAAAAAATGCAAATATCGGCCCGATACATTGATGTATCGGTCGACCCTTATTTCTTAAAAATGGCTTTTCATGCACTAGAAATGGTACACACCATTCACTGTTTTTAATTACTCTGAACTTTACAAGGCCATTTTGGTTGGTGTTGTGTTTTTGATGGCTGTAGAAGCACCACCGGACTACATTGTTTTCCTTTGACGATGGAGATGACGATGATCTAGCCAGCCTCAAGTCACAGTTGGATGAACTACAGTTTTTGGCACTTCTGTGTTGGCTTTGCTTCACCGCCATATAGGTTACTGCTTGGCCATTTGTTTAGCTACAACACTACAAGACTGTTTCCAGTTGGGACACGGAGAGTCTGACAGCAGCTGCTCATCACTGGTTAGCTCCACGGATAGCTCAACTGGTTCTGACTACCAGGTCGCTGTACGCGCTACACCGAGCACGGGGTCAGCTTGCTACTCACTCAGATTGGTGTCGAGGCTGTGCATCTTACAGTGCTTGTTCTGCGCAGATCTCTGCTGCATTATTTAAATTTGCTGTGATGGAGGGAACTACGACTACAACTTTGATGGTCCACAAACATTTAAATATATAGATCTTTTAAATATATACAAAACTGTAGGATCGCTGTTAAACTTCTTTGATGCTCCTGTACAGTTCCTAAACACATTTATGTTCTGGATCCAGAAACGTAGACAAAGCGAAGGGGAAGACATTATACATCATTTTATTTTTACCTCAGGACATCCCATAAAGGTGTAGTATTTACATCTGGTAATTATGGAGCCCTCTGAGGACATTTCACTTCACTTTTTCACTCGTATTCATGAAGCACTGTTCAATTACTCTTACAGTGTGTATGTTACCTTTGAATTATAATTCTGAGGGTGGATCGTTTGCTCCACAGAGAGACTCTCCCCGTGCATCACACTCCTTGTCTGTATTCCTGATTACACAGAACAATCAATGAATGTAACAACTCACAGTAGATGGATGCCCGTTATATCACAGCATCCAACACCTTATGATCGGCATCTGATATAGATCATATTGCTCCTCGCCAAATGATCACCCATTTCTAAAATAATAAAGCACAAATAAATTCTGCTACAGAAAACATGTTTATTTTTCAGACTTTTCTCCATTATTTTCTTTTTTTTTTTTTTTTAGAATTACTGTACAATTGTCTCTCAGCGGGCCTGTAAAAAGTACAATCTGAGAAGAGAAAAGAGACAATCACCCTTTGACAGAACTGCTCACAATCTGTCACAAGGAGATATTTGTTTGTTTCATGGTGTCAAAATAAAAGTTGGAAACTACTGCTGTATACTATCTGTATGTTTTGTAGATCTTCAGATCTGCAGTGACATGAAATATTTTATTTGATTATTTGTGCTTTTAATGATTGTAATTTAATGATTGAAACTGTTGAAACTAATTGCTGCAACCATAGTCCTAAAAACACATCAGATTTTCTATGGACACTGCAGACTCTCTAATACAGTGTGTCTGTTTGTGCATGTGAAAGCGTACAGTATATGCTGCCTTTGTCTCAAAATGAACAGATGGAAGAAACTGGCAAAACCATTGAAGTTGTTTCTCCCACAGATAATGAATGTTAAGGGCAGGGGAAGAGGATGGCTTTGTCACCTTTCTATGCCGTCAGCTTCAGTGCCAGATGCTGTTCGAATACTTCCTGTCGAGTGAGGTCTGTCTACCACAGACGATGCACATACATATTTTAACTTCTTCTGTACTTCATATGTGTTCCAGGGCTGTGACTCAGCCGTGCATAACCCGGTTCCTGACAGTGGGGGTGTTCACTATGACTGTACATAGCGCCAGAAGCTTCGATTTATCATTTACGTCGTTGCTAGTCCCTACTGAATTCACATAAAGCCTGAATCCACGTTGACAAGATTTAAAAGAAGATTTTTTGAAAAAGTGTACAGTACCATCTATGGAAGTAGTATACCATGGTTGCTGCATTGTTTCTTCAAGTGAAATCAAGCATGGATCAAATAAATCAAATAAAAGAAAATGAATCAATGCTTTCCTAAAAAAAAAAAACATTAGCAGACCAAAAAGAGACATGACATGAGTGGGCATGCTGTTTGAACTTCTGGTTGACATGAACCTAGTCTTAACCGTTCCAGACCATAGTCTAGAAACACAGGGAGATGTTTTCCTCCAAAGTTGATACTAATTTTGGGGTTAACTCCCTTTCACTTCTTCCCAGCAGTCGTGAAGTAATACACGGGAGCTCAGTTTGTATTGAGATGGCGTAGCTTTTATTTACCATGACCTGCAGCCTACACTGTACATTTGTTGCTGACTAAACCTCTACTGCTAACTTGCTTACACACACATTTTACTTGCTGGTTGCTCCTGCTTGGCTGTGGCTCACTCACTCTCACTTTACGACACACACACCAAGCACACACCTTACGCACCGCCCTATTCCCCAAGGGAGTTGCGCTGCTCTTGTAACAGTAGCTAGGCAGCTGGACTTGTGAGATCACACAAGAATCAGTCTTGCCAGGTTTCAAGCTATGCGTTTGTGTCCAAACACAGTGGTTACGGACCAATCAGTGTCCTATTGGCAAGTACTGGCAGCTACGGCATGAGCTATGGCCATGGTTTAACACTAGATGTGTGTGACGATGTGTGTAAGACGTGACAGTTCACTCAAAAATGACAATGGTGGCTGCTAAAGAGGTTAGAAAAGAACTGGAGTGGAGTGGTTTTATGAGGTATCATTTTTGTCCCACTTTAGAGGTTATGTTATATCATAACATCTAATCTAACACAACAAATCTGTTTGAAATGGCTGTATCCAGTTCTGATGACATTACGTATTGAAAAACTAGCAATCACATCACAAAATACTTGTGATGTGACAGGCGATGTTTAGTTAGCCAGCATGGCATTAGCTGACCTGCGATAATCATCTGTGCATCATCACCAGTGCCATGCAATGTTTGTTTTGTCATACACATCACAAAGTTAGTGTAGCCAGTGTTGGAAAAATATATAATAAAAACTCTACTAAATAACTAAAAAGGCATCATGTATGAAAGTATCATACAGCAATCAAACAGCCTCGAGAGTGATCTCTTTCTACATAACATGGACACGTTTTAATTTTCTTCATAATCTTCACAGTGCAGCAGAGAGATATTGTCCATATGTTTCTCATTTCAGTGTGTTCAACATGTTTATTTACATTTAAATGCATATAACTGCACCTGCGTCAAATGTATGTAACACAATATGTCAAGGTATGTAACTTAACAGAGTAACTTGTAAGATTGTCTGAGTCTGTGCATTACAGTTATTTTTCTACGTTCAATTATCTTTATTATTGTTTTATTAGTAGGGGAAATACTTATTATTCGTAGTTATTCGTAACTTAGTAATTTACACTAATTTGATTTCTTTCCATAGAACATGACATTCATGTTGTTTGTCTCAATGACGTTTTTGGAGATGTGGCCAGAGTTCAGTATCTTTCAATTTTAAGGAAGGACGACGCCTGATGCATTGTTTAAATAAATCTTTTTAACGGCGAAAGCGACCTTTTAAAGTCCTTTCAGAATCGTGGCAGATAACAGGATGCTAAAAGGTTGACCCAATAAAGAGTTAGTTATCTAAGGCAGACAGATGACTTGCAGAAACAATGCTGATGACTGGGAGAAACAATTATACACACACATGCACACACACACGCATACACACACACACACACACACACACACACACACACAGAGCAGGGTCTAAAGAAAATACTGTAGTTGCACTCTGGGAAAAAAAGAAGTTCTCAAAGCACATTACCATTTTACATTTTGGGCATTTAGCTGAGGCTCGTATCATGACTCACTTGAGACAAACACAGAGACTAGAAGCTGTGAGATTGTGAACTCTGGTCGTGCAGCTTGATTTAGCACCATTATGCTGAACCAAAATGTTGTTGCTTTTTTCACCTTGTCCTCTAAACCCTTGCCTTTAATGATCTCATAAGTCTCCCAATACATATTTCACTGTAGTATCGTTTATGCATGTTTGCACACGCATGTGCGTGCGTGTGTGTCTGTTTGTCCGACACCATGCTGATGCGTGCTGCTCTTATGAGGCTTTTGAGTTACACCCTTTAATAAGAAGGCGTTGTGGGAATTTTCGGCGTCTTGGCTCCTTTCCAGAATTATAAGCCCATCCTTGGAGGTAGTGCAGTGATAAAGTTGTCAGCTGAATATTACCCACCCAGAGAGAATTTACTCCCTTTTATAAGTGTGTGTGTGTGTGTGTGTGTGTGTGTGTGTATTTGCGCAGCCATGTGGCTTGGTCATGACATTTACTTTGGGTATTATTGCCACACGAAGACCTGCTGACTGACAGACGTTAATTGCACTTTTTAATTGAATTTATTTTCTTTTAACCTTCTCTTTGGTTTACAGCATTCAAGAGATGTCTGTGCTCTGCTAATACTCTCTACCCATGCGGACACATTTGAACAGATGCACTAATGCACCCTCCATGACCCACATTTTACCCCACATTTCCAACATTCTTCCCCAGAGACTTGCTCTCTCGGTGCGGAAAGTTCCAGGTTTAACCCCCTTGTTCTCCCTGGATGTCTGGACTGCTCAATAGCGGTAAAACTGTTAATGATGGATGCTCTCCACATAAAAGCTGTGTGTGTGTGTGTGTGTTTGTGTGTGTGGTTCCAAAGATGAAGTCTTTTATGGGGAGCTTAGTAAGGTGGTATATGGAGTATTTTAACTGCAGGCTGAGTCTCTCTGCTGCATGTGGATCAGAGTTTATGATGATTATAATAATATAACAGTTACAGTAATAGCATGTGGTAGATTAATATGCAATAAAAAGCCTGAAAGAGTGCAAATACATTTAGAGCTGTCTTTTATTTATTTAGTAATTATTCCACCAGTTTGTAAGGCCAACTTGGGTGTATAGTGCTTCTCCTCTCTTCTCTTCTCCCCCTTTAAACTTGGATGAGGATAAAATATCATTAGGAGTTTTGCTTGGTCTCCTCTTGCAGTTACACCACAGCACTGTGTACTGTGACTTGCACTTTAGCAGTCAAAATAAAAAATAGGAAGCATGTCACTGCAATTTAACACAGACATGTTGCCTGCTTTAGATTTTGCATGCTGCCAGTCCACAGCTGCCTGAGATCGGAGCTTACCCTCCTCCGAATGCAGATTACTAATGGGACAGAATGAGACAGACAGCAAGAAAGTAAAGGAGAGAAGTCTTCCTCATCTTCCCCAGAGAAACTCAGTTCATACACTATTCTCCTTGGAACGCCTTGGGGGACGCTGGGAGTTGGAGGCACTTGAGTTGCCTGACTGTAGTTCTTTAGCTAAATTGAGCTCCAGCTGAATTCCCAGTAGATTAGCCCAAAACAGCCACCTGACTGGCAGCTCACAAACGTCGCCCGCTGTCACTTCAGTGCCCACAGTATAATACAGCAAAGTCCACCAAAGCTTTCATTGCAGTAGTGAGACATTATTAATGGCTCATCAGCCTTCTAACACATAATAGTGTTGACATGAAGATGGACTTTGACTAAAATTTTGCCTGACAGCGTGTCTAAATATGTGGGAGATGGTAAGAGAGAGAGAGGGGGAAGAGAGTGAGGGGGAGAGGGTGATGCTATTAAACTGTTTCAGAGACCTTTTTACTGAGAAAAAAGGTAGAAGATCAGACTGATTTTTAGAGTGAGCTCGGAGGCTTTGCTTATTGCAGGGGTGCGCAATTTGATGTATCATGCAGGAGATCGATTGTCATTTTCTGTATCGCTGTATGAGCTTCTTAGCAACGTTAAAGTAATTTTGAAACACACAAATAACCATGCCGACACCGTTTTTATTGAACATATTCTACATGGAACCACTCATAACACATCAAAGACTGAAAGTTTTAATCTACGTCTAATTTTGGGCGGAGTTACTCTGCAGTTGATGAAGTATAACACATGGAAATCCAATGTGGCACTAACCACATTTTGGAACATGTAAGCACGGCGACAGCTGGAAAACAACAAGGAAATCGGATTATCATGACAACACAATTTGTTTCGTGCCTCGTGCCTTTGTATGTTAGAAAACTGTTGTTATGAATTAGTAACCAACTGAAGCAAAAAATGATGCAATGCCACAACTGCAACATTGGAGGATCTCTTAACATCCAACAAATATTCAACTCATTCACCTTAATATTTTAAGAGACAACAGCAGCGTAGACATACTACTGTTGATGTACAATGTAATACCTATATCATCATACCTGCCGGCCACTTCACATAGTTGGATCCCTCTCCCTCTACACTCCAAGTTTGCACCAATCCCTGGGCAAGTCCATAACCACATGCTAATATATGCTAATCCACTCTGAATTTACATGCCACTTTTAGCCAATGAGCTCAGCTAGAACAAAAGGCTGGAGGTAACCTTTCTCTCGTCACTCAGCCACTGCAGCTCAGGATAAAAGTCTTTTTCGAGAAGATGATGTGTGCAGGGACACATTCAGCCTTCAGAACAGCTCCTGCTGTGCACGCTTGATTTTTCCACCACACCCTCTAAATGTATAAAAGTGAGAAAATCCTCGGTGAGACTTCAGAGCAGGTAAAAAGTGAGGAGTATCTGGTTTTATATCTGTGTGCATTTCAATGGTGCTTAAGCCAATGAAACAATCCTCAATTTCTCTTCTCCAAAGCAGGACTTTTTCCCTTTGTACAATGAATTTGGGCATATTCACCAGAGCCGAGTGTTCCTGCACCACTAGACTTTTCTTTTACCCCTCTCTGTGAGGCTGAGGCTGAGTGTGAAAAGCCTGGTTAACCTCAGTCAGGGCCTTGGGGGATACTAGAGTGCTGTATGCTACATGTCAGAGGCTTAATGATGGCTCACAGTCAACTCCACCTCAGCTCAGTGTGAACGTGCATGGACTGCATGTGCACGTGGGCTCACGCGTGTGTGTTTGTGTGAGAGAGCGGTGGTGTGATTATACATCTGAATGTGCCTCTGTGTGTGTTTCTAAGATCAAGGGTTAACTACATAGGGCATGATGTCAAAGGCAGGTCTTTGGTAGGTGAAAACACTGGCAGCCCTACGCAGTAGTTACCATGGAGACAGCACTGCTAATTCTTGTCTGTTTCTCAACAGCTCTGCTGCAGTTATCAATGTTATCTCCATTGATTTGGTCCCTCTCTGCTGTTCAATTGAAAGGCATTTTAGATTTAAAGACAGCGTCTCTCATCTCAGTTGTTTCATGTTGATCATTGATCTTCAGCTTTATAGCAGAAATGTCATGAATCCGTTGGATCATTTTCAGAGTTTCAGATATATTCAAGCTCATAATTTAAATTAGAATTGCTTCTTGCTCCAATAGTAGCCCCTGCTACTGGTACAGATATATAGAAGTTTAACTGGCATTGTTACAGTCAATCTTTGTCAGCAAATATTGTCAAATATTTTTTAACCAAGTGCCCAAATTCCCTTGCGGAGCATTGTCTGCATTTAGGCCTACTCTTTTTGTTATAGCTGCTTTGTTATTGCCGATTTGTCTGAAACATGTTTATTGCCGAGTAGCTTTTCACATACAAGGAATTTGCCTCTGTGTTTTGGTGCAGGAGAGTGTATAACTTATTTTGTTAAGTAAACTAAAGTCAAGAATCATAATCATAAACTAGAAATTTATAAAAGTGCAAAAATCAATGCAAACACGTGATTAGACACAAATTTACCCAGGGTGGTGCAATGTGTCACTAAAACACGTTCTGTATGAAGACACAATAAGTCTTTACATCTTTTCTGATCAGTATCGCTGAATTACTTGTGCAGTGCTGCCGAGTTTCTATCCCTGAGAGCTACAAAGATAGGATATAGGCACAGTTCATACTTAAGATTTCAGATTTCTCTCTTATAAAAAGTACTGAGATTCCTACTACTACTACTACTAGACAAGAAACTCATTAAAAGTGGACATTGGAAGTAGCAATCTTTTAAATTGAGCAGACCGGAAAAGCTATCAGAACCACCAAAATATTTTCTTATCTAAATTGAAGCACTCAAAGCTCAGCAAGACATGCTTTTAGATATTAGAGCTGTGAAATGACAAACGCAGCACCTTTCATCTGATATTTAATTTGATTTGTAAGCTGTTTCTTTACTCAGATCTCTAATTTCTATCAAAGGAAACAGAACTGAATAAAAGTGATAATTTGAGGACTCATCTCTTTCTGCAGAAAAAATAGGATCTTTGGATGGTTGTGCAGGTTCCGTGCTGTTTGTACAATTGTGTTGTCAGATCACATTGACAGGCTAATCCAAAGAAAGTACTTTGTTATGGTGACTAGCTACAGTTAAACTGATTAGAGGCAGTGTCTAGCATGCACATATATTTAAATGGCTGATTAAAATACAGTATGAGTCATCATGGACATCATAAACACACTGAGTGTTGATGTTACTCAGTATGAGGAAATACATTTTGACAGACAAGTAACACCACCTGAATTATGTTTTTTATCAACCTAATTAGTAAAGGTTTTAATTACTGTACCTGTCAAGTTACATAATGGTTATACATAATGTATACATATGTCATTTGTTTGTTTACAGTGTCAGCCAGCGGCAACTAAAGCAATCCTTGTTAAATATTGAGAAATTATGTGTTTACACATTACACTTTGCCTAACCTTAACCAGAGTATGCACAGTAGCCTCATGCAGTACTTGGGATACAAATCCCAGGATTCAGTATTAAAGTCTTTGTACGCCACCAATCACCTTGACTGCCTCTAGTTCCATCACTTCCTCCATTAAAAACTGAGAAAATAGCCACTGAGCATTTCCACTGTATAAGATCCTGGATCCGGAGTCCTGGGCCTATCACTCAAAAATCAAGTTCGAACAAACTTGAAATGGCACACAATTCTTTCCAATAAATTCAAACACGTCACTACAATTCGATTATTACCCACTTTCGAACAAATGTTCGAACTTCGAATAATAAGTGACAGTCCTAGTCTTTCGTCCTCTTGCGGAAGGTGTAGATGAGGTGCCTACAGTATGAGAATAGTAACACAGACAATGAGGAAAAAGCCATTTAATGAAAGCAGAGTCAAGTCAAGTCAGATTGTATTATATATAGCCCAGTATCACAAATCACAAAATTGTCTCAAGGGGCTTTACAATATGTACAGCCTCAAACCTTCAGGAGCTGTGCAAACAAGACTCATGCAGTGGTTGGATCTATGAGATGATGGAGTTGGTGGTAAGAGGAGAGGTATTGTAGGTATTTGATCACAGATCAAACAAACAATCAAAGTCCTGGACAAACAAAAAAAATGATGATTGATGATGGCTAGATGAAAAGTCAGGATTTATTTTCAGGGCACTGTCCCAAATGTCATTGCCGTAACTATTTGTTAAGAAATCTGACTTGCAACCAAAAATATCAACCAAAGGAAGAGTAAAGTCAGCAGTTCATCCTCTGGGGACTATACATGTCTTTACAAAACTTAATGGCAGTTCAGATAATTGTCATTGAGATATCTCAGTCTGGACCAAAGTGCTGAACAAACCACCGACAGACTGTCATTTCCACCCTTAGAGCCATGAAACTATGATGGCTGCTTAAAATGTTTCAGTGAAAGGTAGTTTAGGCAGAGTTAGCTTCAGACTTACTCAGCAGATCCCTGAAGTTCAGGCTGTTGTATGTCAAGTGGAGCACTGGCACTGTCTTTGGTTAACACAGACCCAAAAGACTCTACTAATGGGTACAGAGAAGTCTCCATACATATTTTTATGTATAAGTGGATGTGTATATCAGCTTAGCAGTTGTGTTCCATGAGATTCTCCAGGGCCAAATATCTGTGAAATTCTCTGGGGCCACACATCGCACTCTCAAACACGTACACAACCATTATACAACAGCCAACAAACAATTCTATTTGCCTCCCCCCAGACACAGCTTCCTTCATTGCAGCATTAAAGGGGAGAGATTATTTCCTCTTTTTCCAGGGAAATGGATTTTATATCAGTTGTGTGTTTGTAAATCAGGCCTCCATTTCCAAGAAAGCAGGGGGTATTACTCTTATCTCCTTGACTGTATTTGTAAAAGCTCAACAATATAGGTTACTTCTCAGATTTCCTACCTGCCTGCTTTAGGAACATGTTTTTCCTGTTACAGCTGGTATATCTCCGATGGAATAAATCAATTAAAGTGCAAAGGCAGAATAAAGAAACACGAACACGCCATGTTTCCCGCCACTTGTGAAAATAGATTTTTTAACCTTGTTCCCAGATCTTTCATGATTGGTTATCAGTGTCTTTGAACCCAATCTCCCAACAGTAAAAAAGAAATACAGTATATGATTTGCATTTAGACAGATAAGTTACTGGAGGAAATTCAGATCTTTCTATTGACTACGCTTCTGAATTAAGTTCAATTTTGCATGCCTTCACGTGTCGTGGAAAGTTTCAAAATGCTGATCCCAGTTCGGTGATAATATGATGGCTATGGGATAAAGGACCCTGGGCAGCTCGAACTTCACTTATCCTGATTTCTACCCAAGCACACCCACTGGGGCACAGAGAAGTTGGGCCCAACATTAAAGTTTTTTTCCTGGTTCATCACAGACTTGTAAGGTACCACACTGACAAGAGGGGAGAGCAAAATGCAGAGAGAGAGAGAGCAATCGCAGATGGAAATCGATGAAGATGACGAAGACTAAGGTAGTCTGATTGAAATCTGTGGGGCTTAAGTCATTTATGAGATCTGCAAAACCAAATGTGATTACCCATACCTCCCTGGACCTCCCTGGACCTCCCTCCCCACTCCCCGCTACTCCTTCTCTCTTTTCATTCTTCACTGGATCTGTCACTCAGCCTTGAAATATTCATGCCCGGCTCTGAAAAATGAATGCATCTGCCGAAAGGAGCACAAGTTGAAGAGAGAAGTTAGTCGTTTCGCAAGATACTCTCTTATGATGAAAGTGACAGAGGGCTTTGAGTCAAGCCGTTGCTTCAGGAAATGTGGATGACGTGACGGCACTCAGCGGCAGCAGTGAGTGAGTGTGTCCATATGCATGTGTTGAATGTGTGTATGCGCACATGTGTAACATTTACATGTGATGGCATGAAAAAATGACGGGAACATGCGTTTTTAAGCAAATTCGGCTCAAAGAATAGAGTAAAAGTCTTCTTCTAAGAGAATGAATGAATGGATGAATGACATCTAAAGATTTGCTGAGTCTGTATTATAACCACATTAATAATTGAGAGATGAGGTTCTGCCATATTTGACCTCAGGAGTCCTCTGGGTGAAACAGTTCACATACCACACTCACAGAAACAACAGGGTGAGACAGGGCGTGCTCGGATCAGTTCATTGTTATAATATTGAGAGGGTCTCTACTACTACTACTACTACCGCTACACTCTCTCTCTCTCTCTCTCTCTCTCTCTCTCTCTCTCTCTCTCTCATCTTTGTGTTTAATTGGCTGCAGAGTTTCTTGGCTCTCAGTCTCCACAAAGTACATTTTGTATTGATCCTCTTTCCTTGGCTTCACAGACCCTGCTTCCCATAGTTATCCCATCTACTGCTGGTGTCTCTATCAGTTGGCCTCACACACACACACACATAAGCACACACACCCTGGAGAGCACAAACACTTAAATAGTGCCTCTTTATGAAGTCTTGTGTTAAAGCCTTTGGAAATTGAATTGAGCAGAAACTGTCACAGACAACCGTGTAGGTCTTTTCTTTTAGTCTTCAGTTTTGTCTAATCACTCTACTTTGCAATTTCATTGTAAAATAAAAAGTTGAAACAAAGATTTCACATTTTCTTTCTGAATCAAATCCAAACTAAATCCATCAATTTCATACAATCTTTAGAAGTATAATTTAGCAAGTGGGAGTATAACTACTGCCATCACTTACTATAACATTTAGTGGGCAAGCAACCAAGTCAGCAGTCAGGCAACATGACTGCAATGGGTGAATCTTATGAAAATAAATTGAAAATGACTCAGCCAATTAATAACAATTAATTAAACTTTTAATGCAAAGAAAACATCAATGTTCATCAATTCTACATCTAAAAATCACATAACATATGGTTGAAAAATTTAACCTGTATGCTCCCCAAAAACCTGTGTACTTTCTTAGTGAAAATTGAACACAGAGTTTTAAAAGTGATGTGTGATAGAAATATTTTTAGTTTTTATTCAGATTCTGCATCCCTCTTTTTCTGCAATGAAATGTCATAAAGACGTAGCTTCTTCTTTTGATCAATTCAAGTTGTAATTGCTGAAAATTACAAATCTAACTCATCTGTTACGCTTCATGCACATGTCATTCTTAATTGGGGTAATTTTTACAAGAAATGTACAATTTAAGAGGCAACTTTTACTGGCTGGAATGTGTAATATTTGTCTTTCTATGTAGTATTCCAGAGTTGTATAGCCAGGTTGAAAGTCCAATGAAGAAAATGGTAATTTTGTGACTAGGCATGGGCATGTGTACTCTCATTTAGATCTGACCAGCAAATTTACATGCACTGCAAGAAATGTAACATCAAGCGTGTGTATCACAGAACAACCAGTTCGATGATACTATTTGTGGATTAAGCACAAGGAGGAAAAAACCTAATTTGCTAATGTTAGTGGTGTTAGCAAGCGCTGTTGTGAAGCTATCAGGGCAGAGAAGATTCGCTGGCTCATTACAAAAGGTGACTACAGATGAAAAAAGTAAAGCAGCCACTTTCTACCACCCAAACTTTTGAAATTATTGCAACATCCAAAAGTCTGTGTAAAGTAAGAATAAATTTCTGTTCTGAGTTTGTCAGACCAAAGATGAAAGTGTTATTAACCCAGCCAAATTTGAATAATTAAAAATATCCACAACTTTATGAAATTAGGTGTCAAAATTGGGTAAAAATAAGCAGCATTCTCAGCTCCAGGACTGTGGGGGTGTGTCTGCTAAATGTGCTGAAGCCACGCCCACTTGTGGGAGCAGTCAAGCAGCAATTTTGAAGTGACTGAAACGTGTCAGATGAGTTCAGGAAATTACATGACTAACCTTGAAACACTGAGCGAGATGAATTAATTTCTATGTCTCTGCTAGTTGTGCAGGGGTACGCTCAGGGTGGCCTCAGTGTGTCATCGAGCCACCCTTTAGGACCGCCCAAAAAATCCTGCACTGAAAACTGGTGGAAAACAGTTTCAACCTCTAACTCCACATTTTAGTAATATATCGTTGTCTTTTCACATTTTCAGGAACTATTTTCCAACATATTTAATGTATTTTTTAAGAAATCTCAGAATTGCCTTTACACAGACTTTAATGTTTGTGGATATGTGTTTTATTTTCCTTTTTATTGATCTAATCTCTACAGTCTGTGCAAAGCAAAAAGGTAGGATAACCCTAAGCCCACCGTTTTCAGATTTTATTCCTAACTTATATATATATATATATATATATATATATATATATATATATATATATATATATATATATATATATATATATATACTGTATTTTTGGTGAGTATGTGTGAGTACTTGAATATTGAAACTACTTAACATCTCATCCCTACTAGTGACTCAGCAGAAAAACATATTAGAGCCCTGTTAACATGGTAACAGTGCTATAAAAGGCATTTGCTCAAGCTAGTCTCTCACCATCCCAAAAAGCAAAACTTACAAATGGTTTGTCAGTCCTGTCAGAGTCACATAACTGGGTGGGGTTACTCATGAATAATACATACGAGCAAGGTTGTACACAACACAAAGCTGTACTGACACATAGTTGACTTATGTACCAACATACTTACAACATCAACACATCTGGTACAAGATGTCAGTGTTGATATTCATGCTGTTTCGCGGACACACACACACGTACACTGAAACACACATGCAGTTGTGCGGGGCGTCCCACAGGTAGCTAATGCAGAATAACATTGTTTCCAGCACGCTGGGCTATTAATCATGGATGAACTCCTGCATCACTGACAAATCAGCCTAATCTCACAAGGGAGGGTGTGAGTGTATATACACAGGCACATGGACATACACACCTAAACAGACACGCATGCAAACATGCACACAAAGGAGTGTGTGCGGACAATGCACATGCCCATACACACATGCATTTTATCAGTCTAATCTCATAGGAAAGAGCATGCTCTGACTGGCAAACAGAGAATTAATGCAGAGCAGGGGGCTCTCCTCCCCTCTCCCCCTCCTCCTGTCTCAATCTTTACTTATCTGTCTCTCTCATGTCCTTCTCCTCCCCTCTCGTCTTCCCTCTCTCCTTTTCCCTCTCGTTGTTTTTGTTGAAAACAACAAAACAACATCTGCACGCAGTCTGCAGACAGGCTGTTGAAACATGGCCAGCAGATTGATGGTCTCAGCGACAATCCTTGTTGGATTTTTTTTTGTTATCGAGTAGCGCACATCTTTCACATTTAGTGTAATGACTATCAGAAAAACAGGTGTTTCTTCATTCAGCTCACACACAGACACATTAATACACACATTTAATGACGAAGCAGACTAATGGCCTGGGGAACACGCCGGAGGAGGCTACACTGCAGCAGAGCAGTCAAATGTCCACTATGTTGGTGTCTGTCTGCGCTGTGTGTTTATGAGTGTGTGCATGGTCAGGAGAAGGAGGAACAAATGAGATGTCTGCACACAGAGCACATGTTTGCTAAATAAATAAAAATGTGCAGGCTGGACGAGTGAGTGGGAAAAGGTTCGGCAGAAGGGGTTATTGCAAAGTGGTGATTATTCATGCTGGCTGTACGCACAAATATGTACGCAAATTGTACGTCGGCATGGATGAAAACACTTTTCAATGTGTACCTTTATGTATGCATTCATGAATCACAAACACCCCTTTGACCTCTAAAGCTTCCTTCAGCTGTGTCTTAAACACTTGCATATCTCACAGCCCTGTTGGACCACACAATGACATCCTGTCCCCTTAACGCCCACCTCTGTTCCATTCCCTTTTCCCTAGGCCCTCTGACTGGCTGCTTTGTACTGCGACAGATATACAGCTCCTGGCTGCCCTACAGGGCTCTGGGGAAATGAGATACAAATGCCACAGTATCTGCGGTATCACTGCTCAAAACCAGTGCTGTAGCCCCTGGCAATAAAACAGCAGCTAGGACACCGACACCACAATGGTTTGGATAAAACAACAAACCAAGATGATTCTGAACACACAGCAGAAATGAAGGCAATGCATGTATTCTAACGCTCTCATTTAACCTGCTACGATGTATTTAACTTCCTCTGCCCTCGAGGCTAATCTGTAAATTTATTTCTTTGGTACAATTAAGAGGTTAAGCTTCAAAGCATTGTATGAGTCATTATGAATGCAGGGCATGTCTTCCTTTCACTGCTTGTCATGTAGCGTAAATAGGCTTTTAATCTCTGATCCAAACATGGAAGACACACAAATGTTCTTACATCACTGTATATCTAACACAGTGTATCTATGTATCCTTTAATTTGCCTGCCTAATGCAGCACTCTAGCATAGTGATAAGAGAGTGTAATCTTCTTAGGTGTGGCGAAAGCTTAATCAATATTAACATATTCCTCAGCTCCCTCTCCATTGAATAATTGATATCCCCACACAGTCTTGCTGAGAATGAAATAAGATGTAGGAGTATTAAAATAACTTCCCCAAGATAAAAGAAAATTGATTAAAAAAAGAT
This sequence comes from Sciaenops ocellatus, assembly GCA_033000465.1. Taxonomy (NCBI): domain Eukaryota; kingdom Metazoa; phylum Chordata; class Actinopteri; family Sciaenidae; genus Sciaenops; species Sciaenops ocellatus. The sequence goes on along the minus strand of CP136883.1, from coordinate 13,784,690 downwards.
GGCTGAAAATTAAAGAGAAGGAAAGGGAGCCTAAGGGATTGGACTTTGCATACAAATGAAGAAAAGGGGTTGAGGGGGGGTGGAGAAAAAAAGGAACTTTAGGGAAGTTATGAGCCCATTTATCTAACTCCAGTCATTGCACACTCGGCCGGCTGGGTTTTTACCGAACCAATCAAAGCGGTTAATCTGAGAGATCCACTGTAACCTCACCAATCCCTGACCTCCTTGTAAAACATGTAGTTATTAATCAATGGTTGCTCATCTGTAATTTCCGCATGATTACCTCTTCATTAAAACTTACAGCGGCGACATCTCAGAGTTCACCTGACAGGCTACCGCTCTGTTCCCAACATCCTAAACATTCTTCAGGCCTAACAGACCGCGCCCGAAGGCAGGCTCTGGCCGACCCGGGCAATAATTTCCCAGCAAGACTGATAATTAGAATTAATTGAAGTTTTTAAAACTTATTTCCACAAGGTCTTCTAGTTCAACAGATGTATTTAAAGTTATGCCAGCTAGCCACAAATTGCTCAATTACTTAAAAGTAAAATAAATAAATAAATAAATAATGCATTTAAGTCCCTGGCCTGGCGACTATAAGCTCATCCTCCTACAGCTGCAGGGACGACACAGGGAAGGATTTTCAAGATGGATGCAGTGAGAGGATCAGGGTTAAGAGGAATCATGCATTTGGACCACCTCAGTGGTATCAGATCACTGCTGACACCTCACCTACCGCCCCTGGGGCTTTAGCACAGATCACAAGTTGAGAGTGAGACGGCAGACAGATGTTCGTGTGTTTGTGTTTGTGTGTATGTTTGTGCGCGTGACCGTGTCTGTGCATGTTTGTGTGAGAGGCGGAAAGAAGGACAGAAACTTTTTCAGCTGTCAGTAGACAGGGACAAATTCAGCCCAGCTCAAGGTTGCTGTGCTCACATAGGCGACATATGAAGGACAAATGTTTGTGAAGTGTTGAGCGGCACGTCTGACAGCTGTGTTCAATCAGCGAGGGAAAAACTGATGGGTGAAAATGAGATGTCAACAAGATGAGGATGAGGCCTATATGGAACAAAAATAAAAGAAGCAACTAACACATGCATACAGTACTACAGGGTACAAAATTATCTCCCACTCACAACAACCCATCATTGCACATAAGTTGATTGACCATGTTTATACAGTGTATAACCACTAATAATTGTGTCACTTTGTAGAGCCCGAACGATATACAGTGACTGTCAATGTTAGCCTATCGGAGAATATCGGTATCACTGTATGTTATCCAACATGCATGAATATTAATTACTACTAAATAATTACTTATTAATATTACAGGTTTTTTTAGGATATAATGCAAACTTGCACTATTAAACTACAACTATTGAACTGTGATTTACAATACTGTGGTAATCAGCACAAGAATCGGTTCTCAGCAATGTCAGCTAGAGTTGGTTACAACTGTATACGTTACATTATTTAACACGTTGAAGAATATTTACCTTAAATATTCTTTTTAATAAAGGTATTATTTAACAAAGCTGCCGTCCTAGTATGATTGCACAGTGATATCGGTGCACAATCCACCAAAAATTATTTTCAGTCTAGCTAAAAAAATATTCACTGTATCTGCCATTCTGTCAGTAATCAGTGAATCTTTCAACTTTAAAATCTGTATCGGTATCATTGACAGTATAAAGAATGGACAGCATATCTGTGACGTCACCCACAGGTTTCTGAAGAGACATTTTGAAGCTCTGGCTGCTGCCATGTTGGCAGTCCTGACTCTGGCGGCTCCCGGTTTATCTAAAAATCGGCAAAGGCGTGGATTGTCGGGAGACATGAGATGGGCTGAATGACACCTGGGTGCTCATACATGCCTCCTGTCAATCAAAGCAGCCACACTGTTAATTGTACATAACTTTAAGCCTTATTATCATTTGAACGGGTAAGTTCTATAGAAATTCAGACTCGTACAGTTGTCATGAACGGGGAAATTAGCTACAGAGACCAAAACTGTTTTTGTACCAGGCTGTAAACATGCTTATTGCTGCTGTGTTGGACATTTTAATATGGGGACTTATGGAGGTTCTGAAGCCAGCCTCAAGCGGCCACTCGAGGAGCTCCAGTTTTTGGTTTCCCCATTGATCGGTATCAGCCTCAAAAATCCCATATTGATCTGACTTTAGTTCTTCGATAGACCCTTGCTGTCCACCCTCGCTATGGTTACATTTACTGTATCAATCTACCTACTCGACATGATTACCAGTGAAGAGAATTTTGCGCTAGTAGGGTGGAAGTACGGAAAAAAGAAATTTTACAGAGATAAGGGGGTGAGGAGAGTTGACTTTTTCTACGACAGCAAATCAAGTGTTTGTCGCAGGTACTCCAAAAACAGGACAGTTGGCTGGTACATTTTTTCAGTTTACCAACCATTGGCACATAGACCAAAAAGTAAATGTAGGACCCGTGTATGATATAAATATACAGGAGGGAAATTGCACTGTTCTTTGTGTCCTCTATAGAAAATAATTACATGTCGGATATGATGACTTGAGAGTGAAACGAGACAAGTAGGTGTACAGTACAAGAGCTGATTGTCTGTCTCTTGAGCATATATGTGTGTGTGCGTGTGTGTGTGTGTGTGTGTGTGCGTGTTAAACTGGTCTCTCATTCATTCGGCACTGTATCAGATACCCTCCATCTCCATTTGACAGGCAGCTGACGTGCAGTGAGGTGAGATAGCTGCTTCGATCAATGTCTTCGATCTACACACACTGACAGTTACTAACACACTCGCGGACCTATCCTTCATGATTAACTGTTTTTTTTTTTTTTTTACATGAAAAAAATTTACAATTAAAATCAAACTGTCTATCCCCCCTCCCATCTTACACTGCATCAACCATCTGTCACAGTTAATGTTTAGGAGATTCACTCCACACACATCCTGTAGTTCTTGAAAAGCTATGATAGTTAGCCATAATGATAACTTATGACAAAGCAATTAAAAAGGACTAAAATCTTTTTCATAGCCTGGTTTATTGTTATTCTTTTAATAGCTGGCATTAAAATGTTGAATTCATGGGGAGAAAATGGCAAATTGCCGTCGTTTGTGCCTCCATCTCATGCTTCTGACTAATCAAACTTGAACCTGCTAACTGTCTCTTCTAATTACGCTGCATCGATACACAGACTGACTTTACTGTCTGCTTGTCTGAGAGACTGGTTGTGCCGGTGTTGTGGTATTAACGCATTCACACTTGCAGCAGGCTGACACAATTTTCTTTCTAATTTTTCTGTCAACCTCTGTTTGTGTAAATTATGGGTAAATGTGTGAATTTTGTGTCTGATGTGTGTGAAATCTGCCTTGTCCTTTTCTCACTCCCTCTCTGTCCTTTCCCTTTTCACTCTCTGTTCTATTTCCTCTTTCTTTTCCCCTCCCTCCACTCTGTCTCTGCCGCCCTGGGCCCCTGTCAGGTGAAACAAATAGCTGTGTCTCAAACAACCAGGGCGCTGGGCAGGTGTCAGTCAGGCTGCAGAGCGCAGAGATTGATCGTGGTTGGGTACACAGTCAATACAAACTAAATTAACATACTCTTTTCACTGGCAATATACGAGCATGTAATGTTCATGCAGTACATTGGTTGTACACTTTTCTATCCAGTAGTTTATCTATCCAGTATGACAGTCAATTTGGGATCTGCAATGACATATTGCAGTAATTTTGAGTGGGTCCACACTCTATATACTCAATATTTCATCACAATTCATTAAATTCAGAATTGGTAAAAGATTCTAAAGATACTAAACTCTTTTAGATTCAAATGCAAAGTGTTCCCACCACTGATTATACCAACTTTTCCTAATTTTGAGATGATGGGGGACAAAATTTGGGATGTAATGTAAAGCCAGATTCATGGTTGATGCAAGGGGTTAACAGAAGTCCGAACCGATAAATCATGAATCTGATGTTGTGATTTCAAAAGATGTAAACAACTCCTATAGTGTGGTATCTATGCAAATAATCTTGTTGTTTGATGAGATCCAGCCAAACCTATATCTGTGTTTCCTTGGAAACTTCCGAAAACTTCCCCTTGTGAGGTTTCTATGGCTACAGCCCACAAGAATGGTGTTAGCTAATGTTGTTCCTGTCAATGCGTGAATCAGACCCAGTTTACAGCCAAACGCTGGCCTTGGCTTATCTGCCTTCTGGCCTCACAAGTAGAGCAGCATTCGGTCAGCCATCTTTGCTCACAGTTTCAATTTCTCACTGTCACTATCTCTGTTTTTTTTTTGCTGCTTGACTGAAGCATACAGCAGTGGTGATAGAAGACTTTTGACCACTTTGATATGATTTGATCTACGGCTTCAACTTATCAACATTTTCATGATCGATAGTTTAGCTATTTCTTCATTTGATCAATCAGTTACTTTGTTTAGAAAATGTTTCAGATTAAAAGAAGATAGATATTGACTGAGGACAGCACTGTTGTGTTCCTGATGATGAGATTCCTGGCACATAGCAAACAAAACTCACACTGTAATGTGCATGTATACACTTAGACACGCATGTATAAAATTAGTATCAGATCTTAAAGTTTAAATTTGTTTTGTCATGCCATGGTATTCAGTAATTCTGTCTGATGGAGAATATATATCCCATATGCAGCGTAAGAAGCTGAAACCAATGCATGTTTAGCATTTTTGCTTGATAAATGACTTAAATTAAACTGTTGTGGATACATATTTTACACATTTTTGATTGATAAATTAATGTTTCACAAGCATTCATTTGATCAAATGTTTCACTGACATTGACATAACCAACATGACAGCAGAAAATGAATCACAACTAAATTAAATAGTACAATGAAAAGGAGAGACATGAGTTGTTTCACCCATGTGGCGGGTGATTAAGAAAACCTTTTCATGTCAGCACAGAAAGTAACAGTTCAGCAGTTACAACAACCTCAAATGTAAAGAGCTGCTCTGCATAACAACATAACTCGGCATCTGAGGTGTGGCAAAATCGTTGATACGTAAAGCTCTGTTTGGCCACAAGGTGCATGATGCAGTACCAGACAGAGCGAGGCTAATATCACTTGTCTGCCATAAATAGATAGGTATGTGATGTGTGCTGTTAATGAAGAAAACCTGTGACAACAAAGATGGGAAATAATTAGATATATATAAATAAATGATAAATAATTAGAAGTTAATCACCTGAAGCAGCACCATCTGATTATACACGCAGAGTGCAATCGCTTACACTTACACCAGAAATTAAACATATCCCCAGGAACAGGGAGCTGTTCTCAGAGAAACACACCCACTGAAAACTGTAATAGTATGGTATATGATGGGACAGTATTCTCCCTATTACAAGTTAGTGTAGCATCAAAACGAGGGGTACACCCTGGACAAGTCGCCAGCTTATCACAGGGCACATAGAGACAAACAACCATTCACACTTACGGCCAATTTAGAGCCACCAATTAACCTATTAAGTGCATGTCTTTGGACTGTGGGAGGAAGGCGAAGTACCCGGGGAGAGCCCACGCAGACACGTGGAGAACATGCAAACCATCCGAGGTTTGAACTAGGACCCTTCTTGCTGTGAGGGGACAGTGCTAACCACTGAACCACTGTGCCGCCCGGATCAATATATATTACTTTTAGATAAAAAAAGATAATGTGATAATTATTTTTGCCATACTTAAGCCCTATATACATGTAGTTATTGCCTGACATTAATTCTGTTGTTGACCAGCAAGTCAATAAATTAGGCCAACTTATTTCTCACAAACACATACCTACACCAAATGTTCTTCTGACATAAGGTGGATAAAAATTTAAAGAAAACAGCACAGAAACGCTGGGTTTCTCGCAGGTCCTTTCTTGTCTTACAGATGTCCAACCCACATTGCAGCTATTTTCGACCGCCTGTTTTCTGCTCTTTTTAGTTGACATGCATTGGAGCTGACTTCTTCCATTTACATTCAGGAAAACATGGAAGGAGAACCTCATCTACCTCATCTAGTCCATCCAAGTGAGGGAGGGAGAGGGAGAGAGATAGACAGGTCGACAGACAACAGGAAATGTTTGAAAGCACAGGAAACGCCACTAAAAACTATTTCCATCGTTAGACCCCACACCATCATCTTCAACGTCACTCACTGCCCTTCCCACGCATACACTAAAACATTTATACCGCCCTGCCTGTCTGCTGATGGTTCTGCCTGTGAATTATTTACCAGTGGAAATGCAGGAACAATCTAATTGAAGAGAAGAGAACTTTATTGGAGATTAAACTCTGCTTTTTTTTTTCTTAAAAAATAAATTCATTTCATTTGATGCAGTTAGATTCTGTTGTCATTGTCTGTTGTTTTGTATTCTCAAAGCTCGCTGTCTGCAGCTGTCTGCAATTACCACGACGTTAATGACTTCTCCTCAGTGAGTAACATATCGGAATGCTATCCTTAAATTTGTAGTTTCAGTAAGTATGCGGCTGCTTTTCTGGCTGTTTGTGTCACTAACGCTGTCTGAAACCGTTCGAGGCAAATGTTGTCTAACACAGTTAACATTTGTCCCATTAACACTGGTGTGCGGTAAAAATAAAAAATAAGTAGGAGATGTGTTGATTCTCACACCTCTGTAGATGACTTTTAAATCTCGTAATTTGACGAGCTACCAGAAAGATTTTAAACAAGCTCTGTCTTTGTTTGTCTTTGTTTGTCCTGAAGGATGGTTATGCAGCTTTTTTTGAAGGAAGGTTGAGATTCAACTCTAAAAGAAATAATCTTTTGCTGATTTTTAATGGACTTATTCAATTCATATTTCCACAACGGCAAATTAGTCAGAAGAGAAACTGAAATGTGACGGAAAACATGCCAAAATATTGCAGAAAACAGCCAGCAGTTGTGGTTTATTAATTAAAATAAGATGCTTAAAAAAACAAATTTAACCAAACCAAATATTTGAATAAACAGTCACATAGCGAGAGCTGGTTGTTCTTTATTATTTCAGGCACAGATGCTGCTTCACCATACTGCTGCCAGATCCCATTTCTCCCCATCGGAGAGCCCAAATAGTAAAAACATAGAAATAGTGTTGGACAAAAAACATCGAATTGTAGTCTCATAGAGAAAAAACTGCTACATTAGGTAGCTGAATTACAGGTGATTGGTTAATTTGATGGGTACTTAAAGTTTACATTTGGTAAAATATTTGTATGTGGATACTCCTGCAGCTAACAAGCACAAGCAAACATCTTCGCAAGACATCACACTTTTGTTGCTCACAGCACATTCCAGATTAAGAAAAAAAGAAAAAAATGTTTGCACATACTGCAATATAAATATTGGCTGGGGACATCACTGTTGTGTGCCTGATGATGAGATTCCCTGCACATAGCAAAAAAAAAAGATATCTCGCTTACACTGTATTGCACACGTACACACTCCCATAGTTACACACACATGCAGCTCTCCATCCTTTGAAGTGCTGCATCACTAGACTGTAATGGAATTCTATAGCTGACTGCTGACTGGAGGCTTTGGAGAGGGATGGATGGAGAAATGGATGGATGGAGAGAGAAATGAAAGGGGAGGTAGGTGGAAAGGTGGTAAAAATTGATTGAAGCAAAAATGGTGGACTGTTTTTGTGTTCATACGTTTGAAGAATTGCGCCCCCTGCTTCCACGAGATTTTGCACGCCTGCACAAGTGTATGTGTCTGTGAATACTCCTTGGGTGATGCCATCGATATTATGTGTGACACGCTGAGGTACAAAGGTTCATTTTCTTCTAATGCCTGTTTTGAAAACCCCACCTTGCTCACAACTTCAAAAAGGTTCCCCAGGGTGAGGATGTAAGTGTATGCAACACCTCCCAGCCTTCTTCCCTTCCTCCTTTTCAACCTACGTTTTAGCAGGGGACAAGAGTGTACTGTAAATTACCTTTTGATTCATCCCCTTTAATTATGCAAATAGACTTCATTATCTGCAGTGACTCTAAAGTGTTGTGGAATGTATTCATTAGTCTCCGTGTAGAGCTGTGAGAGTGTTCATTGAGGGCTACTCAAGTGTGAACAATTCTACATGCTACCCTTTTTTTATATAGGTGCCATTGTACAATATATTCAACAAGGTGTGTGTGTGTGTGTGTGTGTGTGTGCACCTGTTTTCGTATAAAGAACAACTGTGTTCTTCAGATTTAACTTAGTGTCACAGAAAAAATGTTTTAAGGTTCCCATGTGACGTAATTACAAGTTAAATGAATCATGTAGGTGGAGTATAATTACAGTTCAGTAGAGCTGGAGAGGATGAGCCGTCAACCCACCCACACCTTCCTCACCTGTGTTGTTAGATCAGAAAGACGTGGAGGAAGGACAAATGAATAAATTAGACCTCCAGCGCATTCTTCGGAAATCTAAACAAAGTTTTAACCAAGTTTCAAACACACACCTCTGACCCACGATAACACTCTGCTAGTTACTATGACTACGACTCTATTCCACATGGGAAAAATGTGGAGCATCTCAACATTCACAGATGTTAGGGGCCTCCAGATGGTATCTCTGTTGATTCTATTTTTGAGTAGGTGCATGTTAGCTTTGGTGTTAATAAGCTGACTAAGAGCATAAAGGCGACGCAACCTCCTAATGCACATATAACGTATAGATTCAACTGCATGCGTCTGTCTGCGTCCTTACTTAATTCATTCAATAAATACTGAGTCACTGACAAACACAGACATGTTCTTTGCTTGGGCCTATGTTTAGAACAGAAACTCTCCTGAGTTTTGGACCCAGCACAGACTGTATGTGACTGTAATTATGCAAAAGCGGTCATTAACTTAATAAACATTGTGTGTAAACAGCACAAAGACACAGTTTCCTGCTTCCTCCGTTTCTTTTCTCTCTCGGTTCACTCTCTTTTTCTCTCTATCCATTATTTCTCTCCCTATATTTCTCTCCAAATTTAACATAGGGGCCTTTTAGCCTTGATGAGCGTGAATTTGAAAGAAGCGTCTGAAGTCAAGAGAAGAAAACATCCGCACTATCTCTGTAGCTGAATAAACAGCTGATGGCGCAGCGAGGGAGCTGAATGGGTTTAATGAGTAGACTATGGTAGTGTGACCCAGATCTAGTTTCTAGACCCGTCACTAAGCTCCCTACAAAAACCAAACTGACAATAATGATCATCAACAACAATTCTCATTAATTACAGTGGCGACACTCATGGTCTCCATTCTCAAAATCAACCCAAATGAACTCCCATGTGTCTGCTGTGTGTGTGTGGAGATATCTCTCTCAATCGGTGTCCCTGTCTCCCTCTAATCTCCTCTACTTCTCCTCATCCTCCTATCTCATCCATGTTCTGTAATGCTCTTATTTAACTTGGCATCATCCCACCCTCACGTCCTCAGTGCTCCACACTAAATGTCAACAACTGAATATTCATCACAACGCTGACACTCCTCCCCTCTGTCTCTCCAAATCTCATCCCAGACAGGGGAATTTTTCTCTCTCCCTCCACAGACTGATTAGCAGCAGATTTGAATATTACCAATTACCAATATTAGAATAGTAATTTCCTGCATTATTCTGCTTCTCCACCCTCCTAATGATTCAAAGAGCTATTTCTCCGTGTTTACCTAATTTCAAGGTGTGCAGCGCATTTTCTGTAACAGTAATTTATAATCGCTCTCAATGGCTTTAAAATATTTAACTACAACTACATTCTGAGCCTACATTTAAAACACAAAATACATGCAAAGCGCAGAACTCCAAATTAAATTAAACAGCACAGATATTGCACATATGAATAGATTATTGAAGAAAAAAGAACATTTTCCCATCTATGATCAACATGACCAGTTCACTATCAAGCCTGCCATAATGGTAACATCATTTATCACATAAGCTGATGCAGCAAACCCAACTCCCAGCTGGGAATTTAGTGGTAACCTGCTGAGCTCTCCTGAGGAATACAGGACAAAGGCCTGTCTGTCAGATTTAATCTAAGAAGGTGACAGAAAAAGAGGTATCCAAACTATGACTAGCAGGCCATATATAACCCGTATTGAAACCATTTGGTTACGGTCCTTGAGTTATTTTAGAACTGTTGAGCAGCTTTATCAATGTCATTACAAGTTTGAATGGTGGGTGTCACTATCCCTAAAGAATTCTTCTTTTTCTGTTTACCAAAGAAGCATTGTCATTCCAAATTAAAGACATGGCAGCCGCAAGAAATGAAAAGATATGCAGTGTTTGTTCAATTTGCTGACAGTCAATCACTGCAAGGAATGAAACAAAACATGAGTCCTTCAAGAGAGAGAAGATGGTCCGCTCAGTGCTTACCAGTGTGATTAATTGATGAGAGAAAGTCACAAGACCTTGTTGATATAAAGCATAAATTGCTCACTCATTAAGGAGAGCCCAGCACTACATTTCAGATCTGTTTCCAAGGTATAAAAGGGTTAGATGCTCCTGCCATGAACAATAGATTATTTTTAGCAAGGCAGCGTAGAGATTATGGGTATATTCAGGTTGTATCCTATATAACAATTAGTTCACTGTCTGAATCTTATGAGTTCAGGTTTTGGTAGATATTAGTCCAAAGTGCGTTCAGTGAGAATGCAAACCAATTCGAACAGCATGCAGTGAATGTTGTGAGCAGCTGGGTATCTAGGGTATTAAACTGGCTGAGTAACTCATTCACCAGCTGCATGGCCTACTTCTCATCTCAACAGTATTCAAAAACAATATTGCTGGATAAAAACCAAGCGGCAACCTCTGTGGGTGTGAAGTGAAGCCAACGCAGGAAGTGCCAAAACTGCAGTCCCTTGAACGGCCACTTGAGGCTGGCTACAAACCATGTCAATCTCCATAAGCCCCTTTATTAAAATGCCCAACTTTACAGCAGAAAATAACATGTTTACAGCCTGGTATAAATAACATTATGGTCTCTAAAGCTAATTTCCCCTTTCATGACAACTGTACTGAGGATGAATTTATTTTATATAAAACTCACCCATTCAAATTATATCAAGGCTTAAAGTTATGCATAAAAGTGTGGCTTATTTGAGCAACCAGGCTTCATTCAGCCTGCCTCAGCTTCACCCACGATCTTTGCTCATTTTTTGGATTAGTGGGGAACCAGCAGGACTGTCAAAATGGCGGTGGCCAGAGCAACCCGAAAATGGGTCTTCAGAAACCTGGTTGATGTCACGAGTATTACATCCATGTTTTATAGAGTCTATAATAAACACATGCCACTATGTTGACTAATGACAGTCAGAGGTGCATTCTGCAGGTGTAGGTAGGGTTCACATCAATGTCTTTATTTAGGTGACAGTTGCCTGTCCCTCGGAAATGCCTCTTGAGCCCTGCCTGACCACAATAAATGAAATGTGTGGGTTTGCTTTGCAAAGCTATGTTTGTGTCTCTGTGGACAGAATGTGTCAACAGCCTGCTAGTGAGTCTAGATGTCATGGAAATGAAAAGACCACACATACAGATTGGCAGACACAAACACACACACACACACACACACACACACACACACACACATTATGCTGCAAGTATAGATGAGAGGTCATCTTATCTGTGAGTCATCAGTGCAACTTTAATCATTGTGACTCATTTAACGCTTATTCAGGAGCGTCTCATTGGGAATAGAAAGGGAGCATGCACCTCCTTTCATGCATCCCTTTGACATGAATGACACAGTCAGGGTTTAGGTTATCTGTCTTTGTGTGTGTGTGTGTGTGTGTGTGTGTGTGTGTGGATATCAGGAAGTGTGTTTAAGGAAAGTGACAGGTTCAGACTGCCATGTAGAAAACCCTTTGGGCCTCTGTCGCTTATCAGTCCTACACACACACTCTTTCTTTCTTGCATGCTATCCACCTTGCACACAAAAAGACACACACCCTCAGCTGAATTATATGTCATGTTGATCTGTTGAGTTCATTTGTAACCTGCTCAGATCTGCTCCGTTCTCCAATTCTCACGACAGAAACCATATTACTTTTAGACGATCACTTCGAACTAGCATCACAGGACTGCCCCTTATTTTCTGTCTTTCCATTTCCCTGTCTGTTTCCTCGTCATCCTCGCATGTCTTTACTGTGCGTCAGAATCAGAGGAATCAGACAAGAGAAGCTTTATTTGAATGGTTTGTTGAATTACAGTGTTGTTTCAGGAATATTTTTATTTTAAGGATACAAGGCATATGTGGGACATCTTTTCACTTCTTCTTGTTGCCCCTCTCACAAGCAAAGATGTGTCACTGTTTCAGTCTTGACAAGCATAGCATGGAGACATTCCTGCTACACTTCCCTTTGGTTTCCCAGTGAGTTCTCCATAGATTTTTACTATTTCATCAGCATCTTTATAATTTAAAGGTAAAGTGTAGGGTTTTGTATTTACAGATGCAGACAATAGCTTTGTTTGACACCCTGGTACATAGCACAGGTCACAGCTGTGGCTCAGGAGGATCACTGGGTTGTCAGTTCCAACTCTTCTGGTCCACATGGTGCAGTGTCCTTGGGCAAAACACTGAATCCCAAACTGATCCAGATGATCAGCACATTGCATTGTAGCTCACTGCTATCAGTGTGTGAGTGAATGAAGGGATGAGAGGCAAATTGTAAAGCACTTACACACAGATTAAAGGGCCATATAAATGCAGTGTCATTTAGTGCCATTTCCATTGACAGCTGTTGGTAGTCAAACTGTAACCATAATACTGTAACACAAACACATCTATCAGTTTCTATCCATCTATCAAAAACATTGAAAACATTGTATTATTGGACAGCATTGCTCCTTTGTACTTTGGTTATAATTTATTTTGTTTTCACTAGATATTTTTTATTGGAGACATCTTGACTGCTTACTCTCTCACTTAAACTGGATGACTATCAAATCCATAAATCTGTGCATGTAAACCTAACTACTCACAACAGCTGATCTTATTTATCTAGTAACACTTATTATTCCTTTCCTAGGTCTTCTTGCCAATAATGCGCGAAGCTGCTGCTGACTTCAGGATCACCTGCTGATTTAACGGATGAAAATGGGTTCACCAAAGTCAGCTATGAACAGCTAGTGAACAGCTAGCAGTGAGGTCAGCAAACTAAATATCAGCTTCAATACTTGCGTGATTAATTTCTTTCAAAGTTGTCCTGGAGATAACAGCATCCTTACAGTTTTAAAAAGAGTTTCTGATTTGTGTTGCACAAGGGAATAATTAAGAAAGACAGCTGTTCATTTTTCTCATCTGTGTCACCTGGCACTGTGCTGGATACTGCGAATGGCAACACTGTTGGCACATGATGCATCACACTTGAAATAAATCATTGAGCTTAATATTCATGCTTGTCAACTATGTAACAAACATTATCTATATATATTTTTTAATAAATGACATGCCTGTCTTTTTAATTGTCTCTAAATAATGCAGAGTTTTATTAATACTGTCTGTGAGGTAAGGAAGTGGTGCTGTCTAGGTTTTTACAGTGAACAGAATGGTGTGTCGGTCAGGACGATGAGGAGATGTCATTCTACCCTGAACTGTACATTGGCACAGTGTACTCAGTATCGTCATCAGTCAGGAATAACAAATAAATTACCGTTAGCCGCTGGCATCTTGACAATATTAGGACATAAATCTACTGTGAAGTATAAATAAAGAAATATCTATATATATTGCCAAATCAAACCACCAAGACTCATTCAAACATAAGTATAAGTACAGTAATTTATAGTAACAGTAACCTATTATAAACAAATGAGAATATTACTCTCCAAAGAAATAAACCGATTTCACATATCATTTAGCAGGTTACACAAAAGACAGATATTTCCTCCTCACATGGAGACACTTTTATCTTAAGTCTTTACATGAACATTACTATTTAAAAAACTACAACTCCCATGAAAATGAAAATGAGGCAGCGCTTGAATTTGCGTCATCGTAACTTGGTTTCATCCATATCTATAACACTGACTAGGGGTGTGCCATATCATATAGTTCACAATAATACAAGGTATACGAGTATAATTTTTAATATGATGAGAAAAAAATCCATATCATGATAATGGCAAAGTTCCCCACTTGACATAATGAGGTCATAGTGCTACGCCCAGCACCAACAAGCATGGCTGAAAGTAAAAGTAACATTGCTACCAGCACCATGGTAATGTGTAAAAAGTGCAAGAAGACTGTGACAACAAAATGGGGCAATACAATAAACTAATTTCACCACCTAATGTGTTTGCTCCTCTTTGTCCTGCGATCACGCACGTATGAGGCAGACCTAGACTCGCTCATGGACTCGCCCCTTGTTTGTAAAGCAATGTTGTTTAGCCCCCAAAGGTTATGGGAAACCTAAAAACCAGAAATATCAAATAAACAATGACTCATGAATCATGAAAATGATTTTACAGACACGAAGTGAACTAGCCTGTATATTAAGTTATTAATGCGATTTTGAATGAAGGTTTTCTCATTTCTGGAACTTAATCTGGAAGTTCTGGTTTTACTTCAGCTCTTTATGAATCATACAGGCATAGTTAAGCATGACTGTGCATTCAACCCTCGTTGAGTCACCTTCCTCTAATCACTGTCCTAGTAGTGACGTATCAGCAGCTAGGGTAGCCCATCTCATCGTTTGGCCGGCTCTAGCATCTGCTCTGGCATCTGTTGTTAGCAGAGACTACTTCATCCCCAGCGCTAAACAGAGAGCATACTGACGAGATATTCAGAGCATAGTCACAACGGACGTGATTAATGCTTAGCGGCAGTGTTGATCAGGACTGTCAGACATGCAGGGGGAGATTGTCGAGCTGCACCTGATATGTCAAATCAGCACCAGTGTTAAATGTTTTGTGTAACTAGATCAGAGTGGGTTGGCATTAGTGGTGCCGTAAAAGAATTTCAACAAGCCTTACATGGCTGCCTCATGATTGGATTCACGCTCAGCTTGAGTAACACCTTGCGAGCGGTTAACAAGAATACTCAAAAATATTCATATTCTGATGTCAAAACACATTTTTCTCTCTAATTATAGCAGCCTGTTCCATGCTCAGTTCCTGTTTCTCGCCTCTTGTGTGTGTACGTGTGAGAATCTGTGTGTGTGTTTAATCTTTTAATGACATGCACTAATGACGCGTTGAGGCTCAGAAAGAGCCCAGGCCATGAAACACACACACAGACACAAAATGGCTGAGGCTCAGTGGAAGGCCGCAGCCCCTGAGAGGATCCACTGGGAGATTAGCCAAATCAGAAAAGCGTTTTAGAGAAAGGCAGCTTTAATGCAACACAACACAGATAGAGTGTGTGTGTGTGTGTGTGTGTGTGTGTGTGTGTGTGTGTGTGTGTGTGTGTGTGTGTCATGAAAAGGAGAGATAGATGTCCACAGCCTCAAACTCAACATTTTGCTTGTAACATTTTCAATCTGAGCACTCTTGTTTCATCTCCTTCATCATTAGGTTCATAACAGAGGCATTGTGCCACTCAGAATCTACATCTATCACTGAGAGATGCTCTTTTGATTCTATTTACCACAGCATACTGTAATATCTTCGAATGGTTCTATATTTAATTTTACATCTAGTTCGTCTTACTGTAATACTTAATAATACTCTCTCCTGGGTTCTTTCTAAGTGGAATTTCTCATTTACCTGTCAAACTTGATGGCTAGCACAGATAGCAGGAGTGGGAAATTGAGGAATGGAGGGCAGGATGTATACCGTACACAAGCTGACTGGAGAGCAGATATACAGTACAGTACATGGTGCATTTGACTCAACACTTCATTGTAAGCACTAGTCATGTGATTATTTGATGTGGACCTATCATACTGTTGACAGTGACTGAGAGCTGTGATACAGCCATGGCTCTGACAACAGGTTTGTGTACATGTTTGGTCCAGTGGATGCGGACTTGAGGATATTTGTTCTGACAAGGAACCATATTTATTTGATGCAATGTGACCAATTTGAAAAACTCATGTGGGTGTCTTATTCCAAATTCTATGGTCTTATTTTCTCAGTCTGCATATGGGTACACATTAGAAACCCAAAAATTCTGGATTTATTTACGCCGATATAGTTTCCATATTTGAAAATTTAAAGAGATCACTGATATTATATATGTGATATTCATTCTTTTTTCCCTCCGACATTAGCAAATAACATAAACACGGATCCCTAAAATAGGGTTATCAGGGGATTGGATAGGAAAGATATGCACTGAGAGGAACATTTTACAGTTGACAAATAAACTTGTGAGTGCTCTCTGGTGGATAAATTATGCAGGGCTTTCCAGACAGATTTATAGTGGAAGCGTTCTGCTTTGCCTGAAATAAAGACTGCCAGCATCACAAGAAAGTATTCAATTTTTATGAAATATAATATTAGGCTTACCGCCTGCGCTCAATCAGTTTTGCGGGGGGATCATATCTAATACCAATATGTCATGAATTCAAATATCTTATCTGCCTGATGTATACCTCAGTATGATTGAATAACAATATGATTGTTGTATGACACCTGAACAACAAAGTCAAACCACCACAGACAACAAATACAGGTGGCAAAAGGCTTCTGCAACAAGATGTGCACCATGTGGTTCACTCTTTGTAGGTAAACCCATAGTCATAAACTGTGTATTTGAGGCAGATGTGACTACACCTGAGATATTAGACCAGCTATTATATCATGTACCAAATCTTTTGAATGCAACAACACCATAAACGTAATATAATATCAGTGTTAAAAAACTCACCTGTTGATTGAGCTCCACAAAATGCCAAAAAAGGAGCCACAACATCCTTTGCTAATTCTCATAGTCCTAGCTGAAATGTGCTGCACACAAATCCATTTTCTTCCTCACCTACTTGTGATTTCTGTGCAGAAAACTGCAGCCAAATGTACAGATTTCTCCCGGTTCTTCCATTATTGATACACAAAGGTCAGCAAATGCTATTCTCTTAACTCTAAGCTGTTGATTAATGATCTATCATAGGAGATGGCCATGGAAGAACAGTATTCTATATTTGTAGCTTTCATTGTTCAGAGCTGTTTGTTTGAAGCAGGAAATAAATTATATGATAAAAATCTAAGTTTTAATTTAACAGGAAAGCAATTAACAGTTATTGATGACATTTCTTGGAGACAACACAACACAGTAGTTACCAATTTATGATTTCGAGTTTCCTGTTTTTCTTCATGGTTTCTTGAGAAATTGATTTAAACTGATCTTATCAACAATGCTAATAGCTCAATACACCCATTGTGAAACAATGCAGTCCTTTGGTGTCACCCTTTTGTGCACAGTATTGTGTTTGTAGGGCTGAAACAAAAAGCAGAGATTTATCTTTTCTTTTGAAAGGTTTTATTCATTTCATATAATACTGACACATGTACTCAATAGCGGTTAACAGGCGTTTAAAAACACAGATATTAAAACCATTAGACCGTCAATTTATTTTTAGCCCCATTGATTCCATGGACCATTTTTTACACGTTTACATGTTTCAAGATACCATAACATCTACTTGGTATTAGTCTAACCTCACCCCTGAAAGGATTTTGTCCTTTGTCAAAAAACAAAAGAAAAAAGAAGACTGACAAACTGTCTCCCCATTTTAAAAAATGGCATGTGGTAAGCCACAAACTATTCAAGGTAAAATATCGTTATGGAGGTGAAATCTGATAAAAGAAAAGGTTCGGTTTCAGATCTGAGAAATGTTTTGACAGCATCAAGTGTTTCATATGTGGCACAATTAATTTTAAATGTGTCATCCAGACTACATGAGAAAGCCATTCTGGATCCTCTCCTTTTTTTTATTCTTTTTTTCTTGTAGTAGACATTTGTAATGTAGGATAGTTTTAAAATCCAGATCCCCTTTATTCCAAGTATGCGTATGGAACACAACTAAGCCATAGAAGAGAGATGAAGAATACAGATTGTTGTAAAGAAACTTGTTTTTTGTCATTTAATCCAGTGCTGTTTCATAGTTCACTTTGTTGACGTTGTTGTTGTTTGTAGTAGCAGTAAAGGATTGTGGGTGATGCAGTCCACTGCAGTAAAGGACCAAGGACTCTCAGTTGTGTTTATGTTAATGGAAGACAGTGTCAGAGTCCTGTCTCTTCAGCCACCATATCTTCGAAAAAAATGAAACATTTACTGGTTCCTCATAGAAGTCCATCTGAGTGTGTTTCCTCACCATTGGTCCATTGTGCTGTGTAAGTGACTCCACCACCATTTTGTTCTGCTCCTCTTGAGACGGGCATGACTATCGGGTCACCTGAAACATGGAGAAAAGAAGAAGTGGGTCACTGAAAATAGTCCCTAAAAAAGTTAGGATGTATCCTGAAACAGTAAAGGTCACAGAACTGAGTAGGAAGCTAACTCTCGTAGAACATGGTAAATGGACTGTACTTCTATCGCGCCTTTCTAGTCTTCTGACCACTCAAAGTGCTTTTACACAACATATCTCATTCACCCATTCATACGCTGATTGCATTGGCTGCCATGCAATGTGCCAACTGCTCATCACCAATGGCGCAGCCTTTGGGAGCAAGTTGGGGTTCAGTATCTTGCCCAAGGACACTTGCAGACTGGAGGAACCGGACCGCCGATCATCTGTTGAGTGGACGACCCGCTGTAACTCCTGAGCCACAGCTGCCTCCAACATGTCAACAACACAAAGTTTTTAAATGATGCAGTGCCATAGAGTACAGTCCGCCACTTGAAAATAACGGGAAGTGATTGTTGATGGTTGAGCACCAACAACGTGGGTAGCACGGTCTCTGTCTCTTCTGGCAGGAGACTAAACAAGACACAGCTTGAGCCATGGCAGTCAGCCCACAATGCCTCACTCTCAGTGCCTGGCCCACTGCCATGTCATTTCGTCTGTTTGTCGAAGCGGCTGCTTTAATCAAACGGTGTCTTTATCTCGTCCATCCATCTTTCCATTTTCTTTGCTCATGCACTCTTTTTTTGGTTTATTTCAAGCTATTAGGAGACATTTTCAACCTGCCAATGACCAACCAGACACAAATTGCTGTAAAACTGCCAGTGCTTGGGCATGTAATAGACCAGCCTCTCCAAGACTTTTCTTCTGTTTCCCTGCATGCCTTTCTCTTTCAGTGTTTCCCAGTGGCTTCCCCTCTTAGCCCCAACGCATGCTGTCCCCCCTGCATTTCCTCCTGAGGGAGTCAGTCTTTTGTCAGACTCAGGTGCCAGCTAACAAAGTGTGAAGGCCAGCCATCACTGTGAGAGCTCAGAGGAGCGTTTCCTCCAAGCTGGCAGCTGAAACTGTTCTACTGTATTTGCTCTCGATGGCTCCAGGCCACCCTTCCTGGGCCCGTTCCCATTGCCTTCAGGCATCTACTCCTGTGCCTGATCAAAGAGTCTGCAGGTGTTTGTTGTCACGCCAGTTCACTATACACGCACACCGCTGCGTCTCTGTGCCTGCTCTGCTTTAAGGTGCTTCAAAGTCCCTTTAGGTGTTCATCCCCCAGCCTGTTTAGATATGCCTGTAGGTGCCAGTTTGTGTGCCCTATTAGAAAACTGATTTAGGTAGTTAGATCTCAATTTTCAAAGAACACAATCAGTGCTCAAGTGTCAACTCTGTGGGCCTTTTTAGGCCAGTGAGTGCCACATTTTCTATTGCTTATTTCACTACTACACCTCACTGGCTACTCAGATGGCCACAAGGCAGATGTCCCCTTCACTTCTACATTATACACACTCTTCATGACACACAGGAGTAAATTATGGAAAGCCATTATTTAATTTGTTTAAACTTGATTTGTTTTTTTCCTATTCTGTAATAATCTAAAGCTGCATAAAATCACATTACATAGGCCTCGATTCACTGCTTGTATTGTTCCAAAGTGTTTTCAGAATATGTTGCTTAAAGAGGTTGATGGTGCTTGCAGACTGCCTCATCCGTTTAGTGTTGATGTAAGCTATAAGAATTGAAACATACTATACACGCGCTGCTGACGCCTTGTCATTTGTTTGTTAATGTGTGTATATGTGCATCTACACAAATGCACACACGCTTGCCTTGCAGTCTATGACAGCTCAGTGGCTTGGCAGCCCGTCCGAGTCTGTCTGTTCATCCATATGATATTATTTGGCATTGATCGAGCTGTCTTCTATCCCCTCCCTCTCTCCTCCCTCTGCCCTCCTCCTCTCCTCCTTTCCTCTGCTCCCAGCCAGGGATGGATGGAGGGAAGGATAGAGTGTGCCAAACCCTCTTTTGTGGTCTTGCCTGCTCTGTGTACCCAGACGCAAGCATAAGCTCTTTGTCAGCTGACCAGTTCCAGTATTGTTGTTTTCAAGTGTTTTCTTTATTCTTTTATCTACCTATCACCTCTGCCTTCAGACTTTCCTCTCCATTTTCCACTTGTTATTTTTCTTCCTCATCCGTCTCCCCCTGCCTCTTTCTTGCTTTTTGCTGCTCTCCATGTCTCTCTCTCTCTCTCTCTCTCTCTCTCTCTCTCTCTCACTCCATCGTCAATTTCAATTTACGAGCGGGTCTTAATGGGACTATGAGAGAACGTTCGATGCTATTGATCTGGATGCCTGCGCATCTTGACCTCAGCATACCACACCAGAGGAGAAAAAAAATCATTCTTTTCATCATCAGGCAAACACATCAGCTAACACGTTCTCATAGTGTACACACACACGCAAACACACACAAATCATTGATCAAAGACCTGAATGCAAGAGACAGAAAATATTTGTCCACTTTCAAACTACGACACAGTCAATGATAAAGCAGGGTCTGGCTGAAACTGGTTTGCTTTGATCTTGGTCAGGAAATTATAAATGTGCACTTTGGGGGTTGATAAAACTAAATGCATGAGATCAGATATATGAAGCAACATCCGAATGGCACTCACATATCCAGAAATTGCATCATATTCATATCTGATCAATCCTGGTGTGTCTCTCTCTTCAATTATGCCCGTTACATACTCCAAGACCACTCTGTCATTTTCTGTTCCTCTCTCTCTTTGTCTCTTATCTTTTTTGTGATGTGAGCAGTTAATTTGAAAAGTTCAGTTACACTTATGTACAGCCTAAAACAAATTTGCACTTGGGCCAGCAAAGCAGAAAATTATTTCAGGGTGAGAATAAGAGGAGAGGCTGTTGAGAAGGAAAGAGTGTAACTTGAGGGGGCGAGATCCACTTTGCTAGGTGAGAGGTGAGCAGAAGAAAAAGTAAGGAAGGAATTTTTAATCATCCCAGTGCATAAGAGACATTCTCCAAGTGTTTTAAAGAAAGAAAGAGTGGAAAAAGAGAGAGTAGACCATGTGTGTCTTAAGCTTTTCTCCCTCCCTCTGCTACCCAAGGAGATGCACTCTTCTTCCTCTGACCACGCCTTCAATCAATTATTTAGGCAGAAAACAAAGGTCTGCACCCAGCCATGAATAATGGAAGGTGAGAAGGCAGAGAGAAGGATGCAGGTTAGAAATAGAAACATACAGTGACAAGAGGTGAGTCTCGCACAAATTTCCTCCTATGACAGACAGCTAAGAGCCTGCTCAGGTCAAGCCACTGAAGAGAAGCTAACAGGTGCCAGTGAGGGCTCAGCAGAAACATGTACAATGTACATCCACACCTACACACACATAAAGACACAGACAAATGGACAGTACATGAAAATCAAGGAAAAGACACACACACACACACACACACACACACACACACATACATACTGTATTATGGGTGAATCGGAGCATAAAAACTATCTGAGGACAATTACCACTCTGGTGTATCCGATGTGGTGAGTTGTTTTTGCATTGAGTCAGATGGTATGCCAGTCAGACGCAGGGAAGCAGAGCAAGTGGGAGGGAAGGGAATTGTGATGTTCTCTCTCCCTGTGTGTGTGTGTGTGTGTGTGTGTGTGTGTGTGTGTGTGTGTGTGTGTGTGCGCGTGTGCATGCGTGTGTGTGTTATTTGCCTTGTTCCTGTTGGCCTTGTTTTTCTTGTTTGATGTTAGATCCAAGATGGGCGGGAGGAGAAAGTGAAGGGAGAAAAAGAATGATGTGATATGGAGGGAAATAAAGAAAGAAGTAGGGGAGACAAATAAGACATTAAGGAGAAAAAGAGAGGATGCAGATATAATATGAAAGAAATATGAGAGGGGGATCAGTGGTAGGTCTGACCATGTGTGTGCATATATATAAGTGTAAAAGGGATGAGTGATGAGTGTTTGTGTAAGAGAGTGGGAAAAAGAGATACTAAAGAGAGAAAGATAGGCATACCAACCTTTGTGGTCTTGACTTTGTTGCCTGTGCTGCAGCTCCATCCTGTGAGGTCTGGGAGAACCTTACACTCCTCACCGTCCATACATGGCTGCATCTGACACCACCACTTCTGGGCTACAATGGAGGCTGGAGGAAGAGAGAAGAGGGCGGAAGGTGTTTAATTTGGTAAAGACATGACTCAGTGTTTGAGTTGAGTTGAGTTTGAGTTTGAGTGTGTTTTCAACTGTGTATTTTTGAATCTCGAGCCTAGCCAAGTTTCCATCGTTCCATCAAATCTGCAAAAGAAAATGTGAATTCATGTGCGAATTTTAGAAGTTGCGTGCATCAAAATAAACTGATGGTAGCACTCATTCTCCAGTTGGGTGCCATAAGTTCCAGAAGAAGGTGAGGAGGTGATCATTTATTGTAGATTAAATTATTATAGATTTAAATGGTATGATTATAGTGTGATGAAAAATCACATTTTCACAATTATAATAATAATAATAATGAAAAAAGGGTTTATTAGATCATATGAACATTTTTTGTTTATTTATTTATTTTTTATTTTTTTGTGGCAGTTTTGCTAAAAAACAAAAAATTGAAAATTGGCAAAAATCTCTTATGCAGGTATTATTATCCTTGAGGGGATATGTTGTGATCTTTTAGAGTAGGTTTGTTCACGACACATCAATTGGATTAAATTTAATTGATGAGGCGCCTTCAGCAAACACAAAAGAGAAAAGGCTTTAGAAAGACCAGACACATCTAGAACAAGTAGCTGATTAAATATCATCACAAAGAAAAAAATAACAAAAGAATACTCACCACAGTAAAAAAAAACAACTGACTGAATAAGTCAGCTCATAACTGACGACACATCAGTGTCGTCAGTTATGAGCTATGTCCTGTACATATTTTCACTCCAACTTAGTAACTACATATGTACTCAAAAGTCACTGTATTCAGTAATTTCACAGGGGATGACTGACAGATGTGTTTCTCTCAAAGCATTCTTAGTAATCAGATGTTGTAGAGGGTCGCCATAGTAGAAAGAAAAATACCAGGAGACTTTCATCGAGTCATCATTCAGAAGTTTTGTCAGCTCAATATTGATGTAATGCTTACTATTTTGGAGTTTTATGGTTAATAAACCCTTTCCATTTGGAAAGAGCCATGATATTAATTCTTATTGCTACTAATGATAATTATACCAAACGGCAACCTCCGTGGCTGTGAAGTGCCGAAAACTGCAGTTCCCTGAACGGCCACGTGAGGCTGGCTACAGTCAATCTTCATAAGCCCCCATATTAAAATGTCCAACTTCACAGCAGAAATGTTTACAGCTTGGTACAAAAAAAAACAAAATTAAAGCTTAAAGTTATGCATAATTGACAGTGTGGACATATATTACAGGTGACTTGTTTGAGCACCCAGGCATCATTCAGCCTGTCTCAGGTCCACAGACGATCCACATGTTGTCCCATTTTACATTAGCCGGGAGGCAGCAAAGGCAGGACTGCCAACATGGTGGCAGCCAGTGCCACTACACTCTGAGCTTCAAAAGAGTTCTTCAGAAACCTATGGGTGACGTCACGGATACAACGTCCATTAGTATAGTATAATGTATAGTATTCTCAGTATTTATACAGTGAATTATATATGCTAAATAAACAAATAATCCTTGACAGCAATTGCACACACATATTGTGTGTTTCACCTGAGTTACATATCTGAGTTCTAAAAAAAAACTATGTAGTTACTATGAAGTAAGTTTTGCTTCCCTCTTTGTTAGGATTTAGGGTTTTAATAGAAGTTCCAAAGAAAGAAACAACATAGCCGCAGAGACTGCAGTCTGTGATTTCATCAAGTGCCACTTTTCATAGCTGCAGGGGGTGCAGTACACTGATTTTGTGGACACAGAAACAATAGCCCGGGGGATTTTCTGGATATATGGGTACATTTTCTACTTTAGAGTTGTCAGCACTATTGCAAAAACAAAAGCTCATTTATGTGTAAAAGCCCAGATAAACATCCACAGAATCAACCTTTCATTCGTTGTCAACAAAGCGAGCCCAGAAAAATAACACTTTCTGCAGATTATAATATTTGTCTATAAAGATTCATGTTAAGAGTCCTTTTATGTTCACATAACATTGACTGAAGTGCTCGGCATAATAGCAGGAGCACCTGAAATCTTCTTCATGGAGCATTTTCTCTATTCTGCCTCTCAGTTAAGAAGCCATTATGTTATATTAGAATTTGTTATATTCAATTTTTATGTGTAACATTGGAATTATTTACTTGGTTGTGAAGCACAGATTGCTTTTTCTGTTCAGAATAGTTCAGATTTCTGCTTCTTTTACCTTTACAGTTTATTTGGATGATAGCCGTAGAAGGCATTTCATTATTTTTGAATTGCTTCTGTGCAATGTAACCTTATGTCATCCCTTATCTTTGTAATTCCTCTGAATTCATCTCAAATATATAACTGACGGAGGTCGGGCTTGTAATTGATCATGCACCTGAAGTTACCAGCAGGAAACGAAGTTAGACAAAAACATCACGGAGGCTTCAGGTTTGTCTGATGTTCCAAGGACACATACAGTATTGTGGCTACCGGCACACAAAAAGTATTGACATCTATGTCTTCACTGTCAAAGTGTACTTCATTCATACATCTTCATTTTCATATCAGTTTTCAGAAGATAGCAGCACATGTTTAAAATAACTCTGGGTCAAATAACACTTAACTACATTTTTGACTGCCACATTTGTGAGGATCACTGCATCAGGACCGTCCAGAGAGTATTAACTGTATTTCAGTTTGAGACACTCGTGTGATTAGCCATTTATCGACAATGGTTGTGCTGTTAGATTTGACAGAAAATGCTCTGCTCTTTGAGGAAGCTCTCAAAGAATTCAAGCAGCTTCGACACTCACGCTGCTGCAGAATTTTGCAACCCTACCAGTACATACCATCAACACAGGAGGGCATGGCCCGGGTGGTGCCAGCAACCTGTCCAGGGAAGCATGAACATTTGACAGTCTGAGATCTCTCCTCGATCTTATTTTTGTTGCAGCAGCGATGGGCAGCGATCACCTCACACGTCCCTGCCTTCACATGCACTGTGAAACAGAGAGAGAGAGAGACACAAACACACAGTGTTCAGTATACCGAGCTCTCAGTATCAGACATTTTACACAATGTTTTATTCAAAGTGTGATCAAATATGAAACATTAACAAGTAGGTGCGACATTTTGTTATGACATTTGTCTGGTTCCAGACCAATGAATCGCTGCCCAAGTCTCAGATTTTTTTTTTTTTTACCATTTCAACTAGGTCTTGTACTGTGCTGACTGACGGCTGTTTACACAGAATGAAAAAAATAACTGAATCAATCAAAACTTTGTTGGTGGTATTAAGAACGAGGATGTCATCTACCCGTGCCTGATCCATCCGACACCAACAGAAAAACTGCCACAAAAATGACAAGCGCAGATCAGATTAATACAGGTTGCTGCAACTGAACCTACAGAAATGATAACACTTACTTGACGGATATGTCAGTCACTGCCACAAGACAAGGATAAAATAACCACCCTTCACCACGTAAAAAATGAACAAGTGAGAAGAGCAATTCAGTGTGATTATGAAACTATTTTCAGATAGCCATGAGCAGTTTATAATCACAACTACCAAATTAAGCATTTTATGACTTGTGATTCTTTATTAATGCACTGGTGTGTGTGCAAGCAAAATCTTAAACACGTCTGGCTAACAGACACTCATACATAGAGGCTTATAAATACAGCACATCTGAAAGTATTTCTACTGCATAGGTGCTGATCCACAGCTGCTCATTCACTAAGTGTGAAGAAAATTCATGTTAAGTCTCTTGCAGCCCTTCTGCAGACAAATTTTTGTATTAAATTCTACTAATATGATTGTATGGTATTGCATCATGAGAGAATATTAGCTGCTGTAATAATGATGGGTGAATGCGGTACGCCCCTTCACTTCTTCTATAGCTACCGCTTTGTGTGTACATCTACATGCACACACACTTTAATCAGACAGCCGTGTGGTTAATTAACAACAAGTCCACCCCGAGCACAGAAGTCCCTCGAGTCAGCTAAGAGAGAGGGAACAAAGAAATCACTCCATATTTGAAGATTTGTGATGTCAACACATGGTCCTTTGATACCAGCCTTTCATCAAACACATGAAAATGTCAAGGACAAACAAAAAGCCTTGTCACGAGTAATGTGTGAAAGAATGCAGTACCTGTTTGTGACTGTGTGCATACCTACATATTGTCTTCAGGTATGTCTTTGCATGTCGTGTGTACATGTGCATATATGTATATCCTAATGGTAGTGGAAGTCAAAGTCTGTGCCTTTTGGCTTCAGACAGTTGTTGGAAGTTAGTGCCATTTCCATTACAAAAGAGTCCGCCCACAATGCAACAAAGGGTGCACACGGCGTGGCAATGAAAACCAAAGCAGCAAACAATGACTCTGCTCTGTCTGAAGAGTATTTAAAAGTGAGGCAAGCTGAACTGAAAGAGCAAGTATGAATATGTTTAACAGACTAACAGAGATTTGAAAAGTTCTTAATTTGCTCCGTTAATGAGAAAAAGACAAAGCAGAAATCCTGCAAAGCCCAGTCCAATTAATATCTCTGTGAAAAGCACACTCTGCTATCTCCACCCACTGTGAGTCTGCTTCTCATCCTTCTTTCATGTCCTTTGGTTTCTCCTTTTGCTCCACCAGCAGTGGGGCCAAATGATAGTCATATTGATTGATTGATCTGTCCATCTGTCTGTCCATCAGTCCAACACTTTCCACATATTGCACACCATTTGTTGTCAATATTTATTACTCCAAGACAATAATTCCCGGCGTATTTTGGTGATCCCCTGACCTTTGGTTTATTATCAAAACCAGGCAGAGAGTTGTTCACAAGAAATATCCACGTGAGCTGAGCTTTTCTCTGTCTGCCTCAGCTCAAATGGTGAATTATTCGTAGTGTTGTATTTCCTGGCTGGAATGTTGTGAAATTAGTTGTGGACGTTAATGCTCTCCAGAGGACAATCCTCTCTGACTCTCTAAATTTGTTGACCCCTCGACCTTTTCTCTAATCCAACATTCAGGCCACACTTTTATGGTCTCTGTCCATTTTGGTTATTACATGACCTTTACTCAAACCAGGCCAAATTATCAAGTTTGTACACAAAACAACCCCCAGAGGATGAATTATATTGGCCTTGTTAACCCTGCCTGTACAGTACATATTGTACACATTGAAAATGTAGTAAGCTGATTACTTTTATGCTTCCCAGGAGTAGGAACCTCCTTGAATTTGGGGATTTTTGAGATCACTTCAAATCGCAATCAGCAGTGTGTCATTTATCCCATCTAGCACTTTCATACTCTGGCCTATACTGAACTTTGCAGCCTTTAGTAATTGTTGGTGGGCTTTAGAGTTTTAGTTTTGTTGCTAACCTTTCATTTTGCCTCTTGCTTCCTCTCTCTCTCCCTCTCTCTATGCACCACTCTAATTGGCTCGCTTTCTTTTTGTCTTATAGGCTTGACAAGTCTGTTGGCTGATACACAGCTCATGAAAATCAACACACACAGAGTAAATACCTTTACCCAACCCCCCACAGGCACACACACCCCTTGGCTCATTTTTAGGCTCAGCACCTGCAGTGGTAATTGACTCAGCATTAGTAAGAGTGATGGTGCACTAATCCAAGCATAGAGGAGTAATGAGGAGGCGGAGGTGAGGACTTTACTAGAGGAATGTAAAAGTTCAATGAGGCTTGATTAAACATATTAATGTTAATAGATGGCAGTAAATTTCTGCCAGTATGGACCATGTGGTAAAACACATATGAGCTGGAGTCATACGTCTGAATGGTTGAATGATTATTTTGGCACTGCTGCTTGATACACGTGTCTACAACAGACTGTCTTGCTTTATTTTACACGTCCTCTAATTTGCAGCTGAAAAGTTGCCTGCTCAGTGACTCTGTAAAGTTAATTTGACAACTTTTAAACCATTACCGCTGCCAGGTGGCAGTTTTAAAATCACAGACTACTAAAATACTAAAAGCACTGACTGTGTGCTGTAGAGACAACAAAAATGAAGACATGGGAAACTGAGCTCTGGATCCCTGCTGACTAAAATTGTTTGATTATTATAATTGTTTTGATTGCTGCCGTTCATGTTTTGTTTTTTGTTTTTTGTTTTTTTGTTTCATGTTTTTATTTTTTAAAGGATGCTGTACTGAATGTCAAAAAATTAACAATTAAAAAGCATAACAGTATTGCTGTAACATTTTATCAAATGGAAACTGGCAGCTTTCTTATTTGACTCATACTGTGAAATCCTCGTTTAGGCTCACGCTGTCTCAACATTAATCTCATAGTCAAAACACGACTGTTTCTGGTGGATTTATGCTGAATTTGTTGAATGTTTTAGAAGTAGCATGTTAAGTGTTTGGGGGATATTTTTTTCAAACCACTCACGATTTCCAAAGACATAATGGAAGGCTTAATGGAGACAGCACATCATTTCAAAGTGTAATTTTCTTCCTTGGTCTGACATGTTCCCACAACGGCATGTAGGAGTAAAACTTAACATCAGGAGGGATCTGATTCGAGATTAAAAAAGTAAGCAGGACACCTGATGTTTGATCTTGACTCTTTTTGTTGGCAATCATTCGCCCCCTGCATCATTCTCACTTACAGAGAAAGTGGAAAAAGAGGAAGGATGTGCTTTTCCCGGCATCATGCCATAGTCAGGATGTGACACCCCGTATTCTTCTCACAGTGCAGAGAGCTGCTTGCTGCTGATGTTGGCATTGTTGTTGTAAACTGACACCCGAATATACACCTGTTACACATTACTGCTGCTATCAGTGGTTAGCTTGACGGACCTGCAGGCTTTATATGATGGCAGGTGTTGGCCTCAGTATCTATGAGCATATGATTTTTATTGGATTGCATTTTTATATATGCCTCCAAGTGCAATATTCATCAAACTGTATAAAAACAGGGAAACGGCATTGAAAAGCATATGTGCGTACAGTGTTTAGTGCGCTCTCTCGAGCTCCGTAATACAGCTGCAGGTGTCAACAGTTTGACGCTGTGTTGTGCTGAGATGTTAATAATTGCCAATCTGCCAGATAGTGAGTCAGGCAATGGGCCACAGACTCCAATAACCTCTGATAAATACTAAGCTAAATTAGGCACTACTCACTACATGACATACACACAAATATATACGCAAAGAACACACACATTCAGAAAGAAATTATTTTATCTCAGTGTGTGCCCACTGCTAAAATAGGAAGCAGGTGTAAATACTGAGAAAGGTCTCTAGAGACATAGACACTCACTATGCACTTCCTCACGGTGTATATACAGTGTGTGTGTGTGTGTGTGTGTGTGTAATAATGCGAAAATATACGAAAAAATATATTAGGTGCAAATGCAACCCTCCTCTGTATTTCATAAATGGCGCCTACTTTTCTTTGCAATTTCTTTCCCACTTCATCTATCCATTTCTGCTCTCCTTCCATCTCCTCCTCATTCTCCTCCTCCTCCTCCTCATTTTCTTCATCTATCTCACCTCATCCTACTGCTATTTCATAAATGACCCCTCCTTTTCTCAATCTCTCTTAGCAAGTAGCAGCACCCCATTTTTCCTGTGCTCTCTTTTGCTCACAGCTTTGCACAGCAAACTCAGCAGGGCAGCAAACCATTATCCTCAATCACAGGCCCTAAATCTGAGATTTTTTTTTTTACACTTTCTATAATGTGTTCCCCCTCTCTCACCCTGTCTCTTTCTCTCTCTGTTGATGTCTCTCTCCCTCTTTAAGCCCCCTCCCATCTCACTACATGGCATGAGGACTTGTTATCCCTGCCTCTCTTAACACAGCGGTGGCTGTTAACCCCATTTACTAGGGATGACATGCTACTGACAGACTAACAGATGGACAGATTGCCCTGACTCTGAACAACCAGAATTGAAGAACAGAAGTGTGTGTGTGTGGTTTTACAGGCACACACGAAGCACCGGGATAGCTCTTGTGGTCCCAGCGGGGGACTTCTTTCAAATGTCATTCCTACCACTGGGGGCCTCTCTCTTTTTCTCTCTCTCTCTCTCACACACACACACACACACACACACACACACACACACACACACACACACACACACACACACACACACACACACCTACACACACACACATAGATACACAAATTCAGTATTAGAGACCAGCACAAAAATAATATTGCATTCAAAATTGGAACAAATTTACTTTCAGTCAGTGGTAAGTTGTTTCACAAATCAGTTATTATCCATTAAACTGGTCCAAGTCCATGCAGCGTGTTAAAAGAGAAGAACCAGAGGCCGTTGTTTTATCATCCATTTTTACAATAATATAACCCTCCTCTGCCAATAGAGCTTTATTCTTTTCATCCATTTTTACCACAAACAATGGTACTGTGTCACCAAGGTTAAACTACCTCCTCTTTTGTGAGGGTGTGCATGAATTTTGTAGGGCCACTTTCTAGTCTGACCAGGTATTAAGCCTGTATTTGGTTCTCAGCTCAGACAGAAGTCCAC
Source organism: Sciaenops ocellatus (assembly GCA_033000465.1). Lineage (NCBI taxonomy): Eukaryota > Metazoa > Chordata > Actinopteri > Sciaenidae > Sciaenops > Sciaenops ocellatus. The sequence continues at coordinate 13,753,763 of CP136883.1, read as the reverse complement.
TCTTCTCCTTGTTGTGTTTTAGACCACCAGGTGGATGGGACTCAGAGATAGAGTAAGAAATCTAAAAACAATTTTTCAAAAAATGTCAGCTTATGTGACACCCAGAAAAGTTTGTGTCATGCACTTCTATTACAAAAGAAATAGCTACAAATCTATAAAGAACATCTCCAGAGCATCACAGACATTTCCAAGTTACTCTTTGAATTATCTCAGTGCACTGATCTATTTGATCCAGTATATATTTAAAAGCCAACAATGTGCATTTGTGTTGTGTCTATGGCCAGTTAGCCAGAGACAGATGTTAATGTGAATGTATTACAGGTGCACATTGCAGGAATGTGGATAAACTTTTTCATCATATGCTGTGTAAACATCTCTCATTAGAATGAAAGAGCCACCATGTTCATCATTTGATTCATTCCAGCGTTATGTTGAGCGTGCATAGTATGTACCTAAATTTACCGGCATGGTATATGAATGAAGGAGCTTAGCAGTGAGATAAACACCCTCCGTTTATGTTTGTACTATAGGTGTTTATGACAGAAAGCTCTGTTTAGAAGAAAAGCCTCATTCATACTTTTGAAGTTGAGAAATAAAAATGTTACTTTTAGGTTGTATATTTACCTGTTGGGTGAGTGTAAATATACAATATAGACCTTTTAAAAATTGACCTGAGGATCTTGTCCAGCCCAGCCCATGAATAACTGACACACTGAAAATGATGCTTCAAATTAGTAAATGTATCCATGGCGCATATACAGCATATACACTACATAAATCACATATTTAGTATCTATAAATATGTAAGTAATTCCCCAAGGCCCATAGTGTTCTATTCACAAAGCGCATATTTTTAAATGTAAAATGCTTGCCAAGTTAATTAGATTACAACGTACATTTCTTTGTGCATGTGTGTGCCCATCAGTGCATGTACGTCCATGCATTTGTGTTAATAATTAGATTACATTGGCCTCTGAGATGGAACCATTCGTTATGAATCGTAAACACAGAGCAAATTAAAATTCTGTTTAAGAGCCTGCCAAGAAAATTAGCATTGAGAGAATAGGAGGCATGTACACTCGACCACTACTGTCTTCTCTTTCCTCAACCCTGTTTTCTGTTCTCTCCCATGTCTGAATGCTTTCTGCATAATGTCTACGACAGCATCCCACCTCTGTTCTCATCTACTGCCACAGCACTTCTACCATTTCCATTACCTGAAGGTTAGAAAACAGTACATAACAAGTACAGGAGATAAATACACAAGCTAAAAGCAGAAGAACTGATTTATTTCCTCAATGAATCCCTTTTAGATGTGGAGCTAACATCACTATCTGTGCCTCACATTGTGTGTGTTGATGTGTGCATGATTACACGACTAGTCTGATCAATGGCAACCCCCTTGAGGAGCTTGACTCCTCTCACACACTAATGTCCCTCCCTATCATAACCCCTGAGACCAGCGGAGGAAACAAAAGGCTGAAAGAAGAGGAAGAGCAGCATGAAACATCGTCCTTGGCCAGCACACGTGGGCATTTTTAAGATCCTGGTTTATTTCAAGCTCAGTACATCTAAGACTGGACTGAACAATATGTCTTTGGGAGATATAGATATAGATATAGATAGATCACATTATGTTTGTTTTTTTGTTTTTTTTTTTGCTTGGCTTGACAACAGGAACAATTTCAGCAATATTTTTGACTAACCAGCATTTTATAAATATCTCTTTGGCAAAACAGAATTAAAAATAATGAACTGAGAACAAGACAGAACTGTGTGAAATCAAGTTGTGTTGTGTTCTGTGAAGGACTGCCAACAAATGACCAACAACTAAAAACCATCAACAGCTTTATGCTTTATGTTCAATGTTCTCAGACAGACAAATTATTGTTATAACGTTCCCTTGTTCCTAACGCACATCAGAATACAATGACATTAACTACCAAAGAAACAGCCAGCAGAATCACAGCAACACATCAACATTGCATCACATAGCTGTTTTTTTGGGGTTTTTTTAAATTTTTTTTTACATTTGTCCAATTAAATAAACATGCAGACAGCTTGAAACAGCGGAAACTTAAAAATAGTGGACTCAATGTCTAACACTGTACTGACTTCATTTTACAAATGACATAAATAATAAGTCCTCTGGGGCCTTGTGGTAGCACACCTGATACATATAGCCCCATATACGAAGGTCTTCTTATTCAGCTCTTCTTCAGCTAAAAATAAAAATAAATAATAATAATATGATTTGTGTGTGGGCAACACAAAATGAAAGTCTCTTGGAGCTGCAATAAGTTTAGGCACTAAAACTCTTTGGTTAAAGTTAAAGAAACATCACAGTTGATACTTCATTAAACCTATACTGACAAAACATGAAAACATCTTGTGAACTCATTGACACTTTTTAAGTCGACAATTATGTTAAAACTTGCTTTTTTACACAGCAGCAATTATCATATTATATTTAAGGTTTTGTTTCTGGTCACCTGGTATAAGTCACTCTCTTTTAACTCAGTTTTATTTTTTATTTGTATCTCTACCAGCTCCTGAGGGAAATCTCTACCTCTTTAGCTGTTAAATGCTCCACCATGTTCACCAGCTAGTCGCTAAATGTTTCTGTCTGCTGTTTCATGCTGAGCAGATAGTGTTCAGTGGGGTTTTAGAGCTATTTCACTGAAAACAGCTGCCTGCTGTGACGGAAAACAACGCCATGAGAGAGGTGAGAGTTAACAAAAACAGTAAAGTTGTGGATCTGACAGCTAAACAATGAGCTGAGGAGAGCTGCAGATTCATGTGATAATTCTCTGCAGGTTCAGCACTACGAACAACTCCTCTGACATTGTAATTTGACACATTGGTATTATAAGATTTTCTATAATGGTTAAAATAATAGCCACTTGGACGAGGAAGGTACTTAAACAAAGCAACGCTGAATGTCAGTAGAGGGCTTTATTACTTAAATATATGTTTTTAATTGCAATTTGCTTCATTGACCAATGTTGCTGTTCTTAACATAAAGACCACTGAAAGGGTTAAAATAATTGTATTATTCACCAAAATGATTTCTTTAGTGTCTGCAACAAAACAACCACAATAAAGCAGGATGCATTGCAAGGGATAAAATCTGAATAATGTGATATGTAGCATTTGGTTATACTGACTTAAAATATTATCCACAAAACTCACCTCTACTTAGATAAATACTACATTAAGTGCAGACTGCAAGCCAAAACTGCGCTAGACAACATTCACACACACTCTTCTATCGCACACCATCCCTCAGCTCAGCATCCCTGAGCAAGTGAGTGACCACAATTGGAAAGTGTTTGCTCACAGTGGCAGTTCCTGCTCACGATGTGACAAAAATAGAGAGTGAAAGAGAGAGGAAGAAACACTTGGAATTTAGATTTGAAAAGGAAAGAAAGAAAATGCTGTGAAGGTCCACACATCCCTGTCACAAAATGTACCTCGCCAAAAATCTTGCAACCCATTTAGATATACTCATCAGCCTGTAAACAAAAACATCCTCAAGTCCATCAAATACTCATAACATCTCTTTGTGATTGACATCTCCCTTCACTTCTATCATGCAACTGGCTCTCTTTCACCCTAACAAACACGACAAGCTGCACTGTGACCCTCTCCATCTGTAACACGCTGCCTCCACCACCTACCCACCCACCCATCCCTGCAATAATCATCCTCACTGATATGAGAACAGCTTGTGCCACATTGTCTCCTACTTCCCCCAAACCACGCCTCTGGTTCTCTGTCACTGATCTCCATGCAGTTTTAATGTAGCACAGACAAGGGAGTGAGCTCCACACGCCACCAGTCCCGTCTTCCCACGACGTCATACAAGACATTAGCTCATGAGACAGGGCACACACACTAGTAGCCCTCCGCCGCCACCATTGCTACCACCCCACAGCAGATGATTTGTACTAATTTGTGCTTCTGGCAAGATATTAGGGCGGTGAATTGAGTATAAATTGTTAATATGTTCACATGTATTAACATAGCATTACCACTCAGCCATTAACCTGTGGCAGCATGTGTGTGTATGTGGGTGTGCACAAGGCCCTCATGTTTTAAACCCTGTGTTAATTGTTAACTGCTGACTGGAGGTGACTTTTCATGAGCCCTTGGGGAATGTCCAAGTCTCCTTACTCATCTATATTTCTGTCTTCCTTCTTCCCCTCCCACTCTCTCTCAAGTTAGAAACCTATCCAGTGTACGGAAGCATTTGCATCGTTTTTCTCCTCCTACAGCTGGTTTCTAATGTGCATTGTTGTGGGGGAGCTCAGAGCCATGCCAGACTCTTTTCATTTCTTTGAAGCTGGTGTCTCTCTTCTTTCTCTGCCTCTCTTTCTCCTTCTCTGTGTCATTCTGGCAAACCAGTATAGAGACTGAAGCACAATGATTGCGTTGCCCCCCCCCCCTCCAGTTTTCTCCTCTGTCAGTCAGTGAACAGAGTCGAGAGGAGAGATCTATAGCACAGCAGCCATGTTGATGATGATTTCATTCTGTCTGAATTCTCTTCCTGTCAAAGGAATAAGGCCGGACACTCGTAAACGTCAAGCTCTGCGTATTTCACTTTAACAGGTTGCCGTGTGTGTTGTACGTGAGTGCATGTGTGAATGTGTGAGTTATGGTTGTTGTTTATGTCACTCTGTTGTAGTGGTGTCGTTTCACAGATCTAGATAAATGGCTTGCTATCACCCTGTTTACTCTCTGTGAAAGACTGGACAGTCCCATATGTTACACCACACACCACCGGTCAACCCGGGGCGCACGATGCCGCTGTCGTCTTCAAACCTTGTAGATCTAATGTTAGCGATTCTAACAGCTTTGGGAGATTGAGGAGTTACACATTTTTTAAACTGGAAATAATTATTCCCAGTAATGTTTTTTAGAGGACAAATTATCATCATGATATTTTATACTGTGGTTAATGAGTATAGCAATGCATAAAGTGTGCTGATTAAATTCCTTTGTCTGTAAGTGTGAGCACACAGGATGAAGGATAATGATACACTGGTGAGGAATTTTAAAGGATGAAGACTAAATTAAATTCTGTCATTGCAAAGTCGCATTTTGTGGTTGTGATCTTGCAGGTTCAACATCAGTGTTTAGATAAAGAGCTGCAGGCTTCATCTAACCACCTGTTGACAACGGCCTCAAGGATAGTGCTGCTCCAGTTCTTCCCCAGCTCAATTCAAACCAGGGATGATGCTTCATCGCACATGGTCGTCTTAATTCATCATTGATTACTCATTAACGACCAAGTTAATACACAACTTATTCTTCTAACCAAAAGACTACCCATTTTCCTCTCCTCTTAAAGTAAAAATAAATAAATAAATAAATCTGATTAGAGTTAAAATACGTGGATTTAGATAAATTGTGGTATACTGAATCAGCCCCATAAGAATCAATGAACAGTAGTGTTGTACAGCGAGGTCCCTGCCAATTCCCCTAATGTTTAGACTGAGCTCATCTGATGGCCCCGGCATTAATAAAACAAATTTAATCTCTCTTTACAGATAAACAAGTAAATTCATAAAACGTTTATACCTCAAAGCAACAACATAAGAACACAACAAACAAATGCTAATCCTTTATGTTGGAACAGAATTATATGATTTTTTTAAATAAAGTTATTTCATATTTCAAACGCCTTCATTGGCCATTAACAGCTAATCTGATGAGCTCTGCGATTGGTGCATGAAGCCCATCTCTTCTTAAAGCCCCTCTTCCATTGCGTCAGCACTTTTTCTCTAACTGCATTCATCAAGACCGATCATTACATCCTTCCACTCCTCTCCTCTCTTGCCTCCCTCTGTCTCTCATCCCATCCCTCACTACCAAATGAAAGGGAAACCCTGGTGTGTCTGAGGCTGGCTGGCAGCAGAGCCAGAGGTGGAAAGATGAGAAGAGAGAGGGAAGGGAGATGAAGGCGAAGAGAAGGAATGAAAAAAAAGAGGGAGAGAAGGGAAAAAGCTCAGCTTGCTCTGACTGTATGGTGTGAGAGAAGAGGACAGTTTGTGTTGAAGGGATGATTGGTCTCTGTTACGACTCTGTGGGAAGGAAACTGAAGAACCACCATAGTTGGGTTATTAGTACACAGCATGATAAAACTTAAGCTCTAAGTCTGCAGAGACTCAAAATCACACTGAAAACAGTGAGTCTAGAGAAGTTCCTACTGATTTCTCAGTGCTATTTTGTACAGTTCAGTTGGGCTTCCTCTCATTGGGCTTATTGCATGTTCAGCTTTTAAACCCAGTTTATTTATTTTCTGTCTGATCTACAGCTTTGTGGACTGCTGTTATGTTAGCACACTAGCTGTGCTATCTCCTGCAGCGTAGATTTACAGCCCTAACTTTCCTTTCCTGTCCTGATTTTCACCACATGAAATCTGGTCTGCCCTCACCTAACATTGTTTTTTCTCAGTGATCAGTGGTTATGTTGTAAACATTGTCTAAAAGTGTCTCTTGCATTTCAGTGATTGGCTTGGTCTGTCCATCAAGCAGCCTCTTTTTCCTACTGGCCTGAAATCTCCTCTTACCCACAATCCACCCACACAGGTGTTCTCACATATGTTGCCTAATTAGACGCCTTTTTTGGGGACTGTGCAGACGTGTACAAATTGTGCTTGATCTCCCTCAGTTTCCAGTTGGTTTTGTTGCACCTACAGACCTTTTTCACAGCAGGCATTTTGATGTGTCAGAGCTAGGATTGTGCGTGATTAGTCATCTTGTCAATTAAACATTGCTACCCTCGCTAGTGGACACCAGAAATACTAGTCGGTTTAACTAATTAAATATTTTATTAATGTACAACGCAGATTAACTGTTGAGCCTAAGATGTTTACAGTCAACTGCCAGGCCACAGCCCCCCTTCCCCATTTCGTTACTGCAAATCTGTTTCAGATGGCTCTGTCCAGGTGAAGAGGATGGTGGAACTGAAAAGAAAATATCCAGCGTATGTTCATTTATGAGATTAAGCATTGAAAAACTAGCAATCGCATTATAGAATATCTGTCAGCCTCGCTGTATATACTCACTGACAGGCGATGTTAACTAACGTAGGATAGCTTCAGCTAAACTTCTCACTGAAGGCTATAACATTATCCTCTTTACATCATCACTAATGCCATGTCGTCTTCTTGTTGTTCATCATAATCCAGCCAGTGGTGAACAATCAAGCAGGCATGAGAGTTAAGTCTCTTTTCATCTGATAACACAAACAGCGCCTTCATTTTCTTCGTAATCATTCATGACCAACATATTGTCCCTTTACCATTTCAGTATCCCAGTGTGTACTGAACACTGTTTATGTAACAAACTGCCCTCGTATCAAATGTGTGTAACAGGATACTGAGGTATCTAACTTAACAGAGTAACTTGAGGCCCTGCAGTGTATGTGCATTTTGTGAATCTTTAATCTTTGCTAAATTTTGACTGTTTTGAGCGTTTTTTTACTTTTAGACTAGTCGACTAGTCTGACTTGGAATTTCCATTTGATCAGGGACATCACTAGTTATAGCAGGAAAAGCACAGGTGCAATTCATTTAGGTGAGCTAGGTGAGGTCCAACTCCAGTCCTGGTAATGTCCAGGCTCACTAGCCTGGCTTACTGAGACACTTTATAAAAGGAGGCATCATTAACAAAATCTTAAATGTCTGCCATGAAAAAGGTCTAATTGGGAAGGATAACTTTATATTATATTTATTAGGATGTAAATATGGGTGACTTCAGGCTCCAGCCCCAGCATGACCCTGATGAGGATAACTGGTTACAGATAATGGATGGATGGATGGATATGGGTGACTTCACATAATACCCAGCATAGCTCCGCCCACCTTCGACCTGGCAAGAAGTCTAAGCAATCAGGGTAATTGAAAACACCTGTGGGTGTGCAGGGCCCATTGGACACCTACACCTAAACAGTTTTTTCACTTACTTGTGCCTGATTAGATCTCTCCTCAGGACTGTGTGGGCACATACAGATCGTGTTTGACACCTTAAGGTGAGACAACTTTGTATTTCCAGTGTAGCTCCACCCAAACTTAACCTGAGCAGAGGGCTAGTCAGCAGACTGATAACACCTGCGTGGGTGTGCACAGCCTTTAACAGAGGCAGGATGTTGCCTAAGTGGTTTTTCCTTTTTGCATTTCCCTTTGGCTCTCACAGCCTCACAACATCGGAGGACAGAAACATTTTGTTTTTTTGTTAAAGCAAATCACACCAAAGTTGTTGTAGCACAGCAAATATTCTGTATTTGCTTGAGGCAGCTTGTATAATTCACTTCACACCCACCAGGGGAGATATTAAAGAACTCAGTGGCGGAGTTTTATTTCGAGAAGAAAAAATACAAACGCTCATTTATTTGATACCCATTACACTGTTCAGTTTTCTTAACAACATCATTTGTATTATTTTCTAGGAAGATACGATCTGCAAACAACTGGAGATTCAAGAAAAGCTGCATTGCGTACATATTATTCAGTCATACGAAAGCAACTGTATATTTACCCTTACTCTTCCCCGAGCCACATCTTTTTTACACATAAAACAAAGTCAGCGTTGTGAGAACTCAAGATTTTGGTTATTTGTGAGCATCACTTAAAACCCCGTCATTTGTGAGGGTATTTCCAATTTAAATTCCTCAAGAGCAATCTGTTGATTAAATTATTGAAGAGGCAACTTTTTTCTTAATTATCAGGAAGGCATTTTCTGATTAATTAGATTACCTTGCACTTCACATGCCCTTGTAATTAAATTTTTGCACACAGTTGGCACACAACCCAACTTGAGTTTAAATGTTGCTGAATCAAGTAGAAATTCAGACTGCTCTCGTATTTCAGGACAGTATTAGTGGGATAATGATGAACACTTGGGGAGAGAGAAGATCCAGTGCAACAAAGTCGATCGTTAGTACTGGTAAAACCAGGTGAGGATCTGAAGAGTAGATGGAGACCAAATGACTGCTTTTGATGAATTGCAATCATGGATCATTTTGCTTGATGATACGTCGTACAATTTAAAGCAGACCAGACAATCCGCAAATGAATGACACCGGCAGTATCGTGACCTTAAAGAGGTAACCGTATAGGTCATCTCAGAAGCATCTCTCTGCATGACTGTCTGTCTGTCTCAAACATGCAGAGTCTTTTATTGATTCTCAGAGTGAGTACTGTATGTTCTGGCAGAAGTGCACTTCAGTACAAAGATGCTTTGAAAAATACAGACAGCTTTGCCATGCACACGCGCACACACAACAGCCATGCAGGAAATTCAAGAAAGTCCAAGAGGAAGCCCAGTTATTTCGGGGATATCTCGCTCTCAGATGAAAAATGGAAGAATTTCTATTAATCTGAACCAAAATAAGCATAAAACACAGTGAGGGATTGAGTGATTTGTGCTTTAGTGCAGCCCACAGAGTATTTACAGTGGTGTTCTGCTAGGATTAGTTGTGTGAGAGGATTAGTGAAGCTGCATTACTGCTGTTTTATTTAACTCACAACAGCAAAAAACTAAAAATAAAAGCCTCTTAACCACATTTAGGCAACATGAGAGGCCAAGCAAGACAGTTAGACAAACATGTTTGTGTCCTCTTTAAAGACCTGTGCTGGAAAGGGCTGTGCATAATCACACACACATATACACACACATTTTCTCACACACTCAACTTCCTGTACTTAATCTATAATCTAGTAATCTGCTGAAAGTTGCCCCGTGCAGCATATGCTACGCAAAGAAACACTCTGTCATATCTGTTAAGGCGATGATGTTGGTGAGAGTGCAGCATATGCAGATACTGGCAGGATCAACAGAGTGGGAAACTCACCGAGAGAGGAGAGGATTAATGCAAAAAGACTGAGAGAGAGAGAGAGAGAGAGAGAGGATTTGCAGAGGTAGCACATTCTCTCTCTCTCTCTCTCTCTCTCTCTCTCTCTCTCGCATCAGCATTGATCACAGTACATCAGTAAAGTAAAGAGCACACCATCCATCAGTGCATGGCTTCAGAGCTGCTTTAAAGAATACTAAAGCTGCTCTCCACAGCACACACACAGAAGAAGCAAAATCATATGCATACTGTTTACAATATCCACATTAACGTTAAACTCACCAAAATGGAGGCTTTTGAGACAACATACTGGGGTTCACAGTGTTTAACCAAATAGCTAAATTTCCCCAATCATATTTTTATTCAAGCAATCATGACTGGGGCCAAATTTACATCGAGCTATTCTGTGTCCTACGGTTGTTCTCATCAACTACTGATTTATCCAGGATTAATCTTTTCTGTTTTTACAAATTTTTACAAATTGGTGCTATCTGTTAACAGTGGTGGTCCATTATCGCAGTATGGTCTAACAAACACAGCCTAGCAAACACTTCTGAAAGTCTGCTTTTAATGAATAGTTTGGAAAATGAAAATATGAACTTATACGGTATGTCGACATATCTCCTGCCCACATTTACGAAGCTCCTATAGGATAAGTATGTTCCATTCATTATTCACATAACTTAAAGTGTGCCAGATCTACTGGGATCTGGAAAAAAAAAGCTATTCTACTTTACATTCAGCTAACAGATGACAAGCAACACTTTAGGAACCATAAACATGTAACCCAAGAAGCTAAAAGGTTGTTGTTGGGTTATGGTAGACATTGTAATTGCACTAATCCGTACAAATATACACATGGCCGAGAAATCAAAAGCTTTGGATGGATTCCTGGCTCTCTAAACGGTTCAAAAGGTAACATCCAGCCGTTTGTTTCCCTGCCCAACATCTGGTCATTTGTAGACTCTCCTGAGAATGTAAATCAGAACCTGTGTACATGGGGAATAAATGGGGAAGGAAACGAGGGCAAATGGGCCCCCAAGGAGACAAAGCAAAACGCTTTGATGTGCTTAGAGCTGACTGTTTGCAAATTATACAATAACATTCAGGGAGTCATTTTTTTTCAGTTTCTTAAGTATACAAACAATAAACAATAACTCACTTAATGAAATATACACCTCAACAAATTCTCTTTTGTAATGCGCTCCAGTCTATTCTCACAGTTCAAATTCATGGAGATTAGGAATGGGTTGAATCTGAAAAAATTGCAAGTCGGTGTGAATCTGAATCTTAATGTTTAGTTTTGTAATAGATTGGCTGATACAGGGTGTACCCCATTCCATGCCCTGTCATATTGTAAAGTTCCTTGAGGAAAAATCGTGATATTGGTATAAAAATATAAATGACCAAAGCATGATGGGATAGGCTCCAGCCACCCACAACCTTTGACCTAAGACAGATACCTGTACGTATTAGAGATGGGTCATGATTTTTGAATTTTCAAATATCATCGCCAGTATCAGTAATCAAATTTCATTCAATTTAATTTTAAAAAATAGGACATGGAGTGGTTTATGCCACTATACTGGGTGCCAATAAAACATCTGGCATGTTTAGTTTGGCTCTTTTGTGAATGAGGGAAAGAAGATCATGTGTTGTGTTCGCTGCTGCAGAGGAAAGTTCCTCTTTATAAATGCATCTGAAACATCTCACTACCATCTATCAGCAGCAGTCCAGACCACTAAAGCTAGTTACCAGCTATGAATCAGAGCAAACTATTTTAAAGAAATCTGTGCGCTCTCAACTATGCTTCTTTTCAGGATCTCAAACGCTATAGCTTATGAACAGCCTTTAACAATTGTCTAATAGTTCCCAGCGAATATTGAATAGTACTCTTAAAATGTCTGTGTGTATGTTTACATTCCCAAATATTGGGCCTCAAAACTCCAGTATCAGTCAGGATATAGAGGAATATAATAATGCTAAGGCAGATGACAACAATATAACCTATGACAGATAAATAGATACAAATAAAAATAAAGAACTCTTGATATGAAACCATTTTCATTTTACTTAGAGAATATGGATATCAGACTTTCTGAGAATGTGAATATGAAACAAAAGACTGCTCACTATTTTTATTATACTCATAATTATACTAGTATGCTCATAAAATGCCAAGCAACCACAGTGAGATGGCATACTGTGGAGAACTATGATACAGCAAATTTACAACCAAGCATCATGTATTAAATTCACAACTCTGGGAAAAGCATTTAACGCAGTGTGAAATAATCTCACCAGTTATAAGATGATAGCTCACAGTTTATATTTTCTGTTAGAATTTTTTATCTTTAAAAGATTTTGTATGATCCCTTTCAATTGTGTTTTCTCCTCTGTAACTTTGCACCCTGTAGATAGGAAGGTACTTTACTTGGTAGCTTGAGGACAACATTATTCCTTCAATGTATAGTTTTCTGTCTGAGGAGTGTGATTATCCAACAACCTTCAAGTCCCAAAGCTTGCTCCTCTGGTCACCCTTGATTCTAATAAAAGGAAATGGTATTGGTAATACATATTTCAGAGCATCTCTCCTCGTTCGCCAAGAGCTTACTTGAAACAGCGATTCTCATCTCAATGTGACTTTCATGTAAAATAAAGCCAACAGAATTGCAGACACAGAATTGGAAATTCAAATGCATGTATCCATAAGACTGTGTTTCTATGAATACCAAAGGCAAGCATTGTACAAACACATAAGAACAAAACCACTGCGCCACCCACCAGGCAAATACTTCTGGAGGACAAATTGGAAATTGAATCATAAACTATAAAGAGCCAAGGTTGAGTTCAGCTGCGGAAGAAAAGAGAGACGTGATGGAGGTGGAGAGGAGAAAAGAAAGAACGGCTGCATTAAATAAAAGTTCAGTCTTTCTCTCCTGCCCCTGCAGAAATTCACGCTGTGCTACCTGATTGAAATTTCCTGGTTTAATAGCTGTGAAATAAAGTAAAAGTTGGGAAGAGGAGGAAAGAGAGGATATGAGACAGAGGGCAAAAGAGAGGAATGAAGTGGAAGCGGAACGGAGAAGGAGAAGGAGAAGGAGGGAGACTTGGAAACTCAAAGATCAAAAGACACATGGATTTAATGGAAAGTGAATTACTTTATGACTTGTAAAAACGGCAATCAAGGCTAATTAGTCATCTTTTAAACGTGTCTCCCTGTACTTCTCTTGCCAAAATGTTAATCCACAGCACTGTTGTTACCGTCCAAGTTTCACATAGTGGCTTAACCAAAGGCAGGGAGTCAATAGAGGCTTTAGTTTTGCTTAAGAAACCATACAGATGTACCAGGCTGGGTCTATGTGAGGTTGGCTGGTGAACTAACAGGTAACGATTAACACTAATGAATGCAATGAGAGGGCCCCAATGAGGTAATCTCACAGTGCAGCCAGAGGGAGCTTTTCCATTTACGCAAATTAGTGCAAACATATAGTCAGATAGTGACTACAGCACCCAGACATATACTGTAAATGCTTTTATTGTTAACTCTGTGAGTTAAACTTTTTGTGTGGGAGCATAGCATGAATCCCTTTTTCTGAAACTTCCTCAGGATCTACCTCAGGTTCTCTGTTGGTGTGTTTGTCAATAAAATGTTGTAGTGGCGTGTTTCTGAGTCAGATTCTTTCTCTATCGTTTGACCTGTTGGTAGTTTTATAGAAATACCTGTCTCTCAGGATTTTTATACAACCGTGGCCAAGGACAACTTTAGCTTGGCTCACAGCATGTTTTAAATTTTTTTTCCACAGGAGCATTTCATTTGACAACAACACATTTTTAGCCATGCCGTGTCAGTCAGTCAGTCAGTCCACCAATGTGGTCCAGACTGAAATATCTCTTAGTGATTCATTGGCTTTTAGTCTAGTTCCAGCATAAGTTTGACATTTTTTTGTCTCAACAACTATTGTTGTCTCAACAACTATTAAATGAACTGAAAAGACATTCATGTTCCCCTCAGGATAAATTGTAATAACTTGATCCATTGACTTCATTTAACCTGTGAAATATTTCCATGCCATGCCACAAAATGACATTCACAGTTTCAAGATGACGAATCCTTCTAACTTTGATGATCCTCTGACTTTCATTCTCGCATCATCAGTTTAAAATTTAAAAAATACTGTTTTATGACCGAATACTTGCAAAACCAAAGCACTGTAAGCACAAATTACAGCTGAGGATGATGCAACAGTCATCCTCAGCTGTAATTTGTGCTTTTTGCTAACACACAAAACCAAAATGGTAAATATGTTAAACATTATACTGTACCTACTAAACCTTTGATGCTGTTGATCATTGTCTTTTATTAAACAAATCTCCTAAACAATGAGAAATTTCACATTTCCATCACATTCATAGATTCTTGGACTTGAGGCAAACTTATGTGTCGTCTAGAATCACTGCCCTAAAATGGCAAAGGCAGGAGACACATTTACATAGTTACATACTGTATATTCAGAGCACATGGCTGGTCCTTAGTAACCCAATCACACCCTCACAGTCCGCTTTTGTTTATCTGTCGACCTGGTTCTTCAGGCATAGGCCATGAATCACTCTGCCTCCTAGCAGAGTGCATCTCGCTGTCTGGCATCACCTTTCTACTTTCATAGATATTCATTTTCTGCACTTGGTAGAAAATAACAGCTATAAACACACTTCCCCCCCTGGTAGAAAAGCCATTGTGGCTGCTTTGTGACCCTCTTGTTCAATACTTCAGCAAACAGGCAGTCTTTTTGACAGACATTTGAAAATGTATTTCACATCCCTTGAATATTCGATGGCATCATATCTGAGTAGGAATAAACACAGAAGATTATCCTCTGATAGACTACAAAAGGCCAGAGTGCCTGTAGCCAGTTAACAAATACACTCCTGGCACCTTAATAACTGAATACATCATGGTTAAAACAACACATGCGTTACCAAGGACACACTGATTGGCGAAGGTTAGTATATGCAAATGTAGTTCCTTGGAATTTGTCAACACCAATTGAAGTGGAGCGAGGGAGAAAAGGAGAGAGCCAAGGGATATATAACGCCCCTAATGATGAACAAATGAACAGATCATAATTAACAGGTATCTTGGTTGTTGTAAACTAATGTAATAGAGATCATGTTGTCTTAATTTGACCTCACTCCCTCGCTCTCACATAAAAGGACATAAACACACTCTCTGACCAGTGAATCAAAAGTGGTAGGGAATGCTGGGACGTTTGTCAGTATGAAAAATTTCACATGTATAATTTCCAGCCTGAATTTTTCACAAGCCATATGGAGCCATGTTGTAGATCAGGCATGGAGTGCAACTTTACTGTGAAGCAGCCTCTAAGGAGGGCAGACAGCCTGTCTCTGCACATCACATTAGAGAGCCTCTTTAAATGTGCATGCATGCAGGTGTGTGTGTGTGTGTGTGTGCATATGTGTTTGTGTGTGTGTATTTCCATGTGCATTTACTGCAAGCCTGTCTGCGTGCCTGACTGAATGCACATGTCCCCCTGAGCTTGTGTGAGAGTGGTTTAACGCATTTAACGCAACGCAATATCTTAGCATCCCTATACATCTTTGTCCTTACATCTCTGTTTCCCCTTCCTGGCAGACAGGATTCCTTTCAGAATAAGTTAAATTCCTAGTAGCCCGTAATCAGTGGCGATGTATGGAGATTGCAGCCTATAGACTGAGAATCAATGATTCGACAGTGTGTGGTGAAGTGATCAGCATTATCGCTGTTTCGCTTTACTTCAAAATCCAAGCCAAGCTGTTTCTCCAAGACTATTGGCAAAGTCACTGAGACATTTAACCAAGGCCTAGATGTTGTCCACAAATAAGATCTCTTCATTGCAAGAGATCTGTACTCCACTAAGCGTGTAAGAGGTCTGTGGTCTGTGTATAAAGCCACACATCACACAGTTCTGTGTGTATTACAACATGTGAATAAGAGGAAAAGACAGAAGGATGGATGGTTTAACAGATGGAGAGGCATCGATGTTAAAGGAGAGGCATCTTTTTCTTTTCTGGCCTGAGAGATAAAAATCTGCAGCATAAAAGGTGAACAGAAGCTAGGCAGAAAGACACACACACACACACGCACACACACACACATACACACGCACACACATGCACACACCTATGCACACATACACACATATATACATCACGTATATACAAGCATGCTGAGATTTCTTTTGCCACCTCAACTTTTCTCCTGAGGTCGCCACAACTGTCTTGTCAGCACATGCCTCTTGAGCTGGTGGCAAGAACATAAATACACACACTGGGCCTGAGAGATATGGCCAAAAAATAAAATCTTGATATATATATATATATATATATATATATATATATATATATATATATATATATATATATATATATATATATATATATATTCATCTCAAGTTTGGAGGAGATTAATAATTTTAATCAATTTGCAAATTGACATTGCAAAATGTGGGAAAAATAAAACATAAGTAAAACATTATACTTGTGTAACTTCATGTGCAAGACGGTGAAATAGGAATAATAAAAGACTTGCACCATCTGCAAGATCCAAAAATACAGGTCAGCTACGAGCCGTCAGAACCAGGTGCTGAACATCATCTGACATCTGCAGACAGCTGGCTAACATTAGCAAACATCTGTCGACGCCCATGCCTTCACACCTTGTAACAAAAGATAAGACCTGGTCAACAAGAACAAACTGACCTCAGATCACTGTCTTTCTTCATTCTATTCCTGCCATTGACTCAACTGTTAAATTCACTTTAACATGACCGGAGCTAACTAGACTCCTGGAGTTAAGATACATAAAGTCATGTAAGGTAAGGTGTGCTAATAGTGAAAATATTCACGTTGCAATTAATAGGATTATCATTTAAAAACAATATATTTAAAAAGTAATAACAACAACTTATTTCACCAGTCAATTGGGAAGAGGACGAAGAGTCAGTAGTTGGCAAAAGGGTACTTTGCAACACCAGCTTGCAGCTTCCTCACCTGCAAAAGGCCACAAGCCACCCTTTAAGAAAGGTGGCCTTGTCAGTAACCTGAAGCCTAATGTGATGTAGACTGGTGGATTTGTTGTGGGAAGTGAGTCTCTCCCGGTGCCAGCACATAGCCGCAATCACAGAAAAGTGCTATAATGTTATTTTAGTCAGCTGTAACAGGGCTAGATCAGCATAATAAGATTGTGTTGTCACAGAAGATAATTGCAACATTTCTTGCAACAGCTTCCTCCTGTATTCTCACAGCAGAGCTTGAGTGAAACAATTTATCACCACGGATAAATACTACCGCACTGAAGTAGCTAGATAACTGTCGTAACAGTGGACATCAAGGGTCAGTCAAAGAATTTCATTTCATCACCACCAGGAATTTTCATGGAGTCAAGATGAAAACTGTAGCTGCAAGCTATGCTGTCTTTGACGTGTTTTTTTAATTCAGGTGTGAGCCTGAAGGTGCACACAGGGGTGGAGTAAAAACATAAAAACACTGGGTGAATCGTCAATCCTGCTTTTAATGTTGATGATCAGAAATTGATCATTTTGATCAATTTTGGATTTAGAATTTAAATCGTGATACCCTGAGCGCATTTTAATAACTTTTTAAGATGTAGACATTTTACATATTGTGCAAAAACAAAAATTTGAATTAATTGAATCATTTCCATATATCGTCCAGGCCTAACACACATACTCTATCTTTGTCATAACCTCTGCTACAAATACAGTTAAGCTATATGAAGGAAAGGAGGCGAGGAGGATGTAATCACAGCAGCCATCATGCAGCGGGGTACCATGATGGATTCAGTCACTCCCTCGACCCAGCAATATCACAATCAAATTTTCATTACATGTGAACATATGTATGTGTGTAAGAGGAAGAGGCAGCATGTGTGTGTAATGTATGTGTGCAAGTGTCAACCTTGAAGTGACCTAAGGGATTGTATTCAGTAATTATCTGATTACTCGTCTTTTTTTCCCCACTCAGACAACCTGCAACTGGATAACGCTGTAACTCCCTGATTACAACTTACTCCACAATCAATCACCCATTAACAGGAGCGCACAGACGGCACACACACATACACACAAACACACACTCATACGACTGTGTCAGTACCAACAGCACCACTGTTTTAGAGGATATTATGATAAAATAGCTATGGCAGAATCTGAACTACTAAACTTTTCTTATCTTGTGACTTTTCTATTTATCTCTCTCACCTACTGTTTTCAGTGTTTTTGTGCAGACATCAGCACTTCACTGAAAGCCCAGTGATGCTCCACAATAAGAGAGCATCTCCGTCCTTTCTTCATGTCTTTTCACCATCCATCCATTTATGAAAATGTTTGCCCTTGCCTTGTCAAGAATGGCTGGCAGCCTGAGAATAGCAGAGTCAATCTTACACACAAACAGAAACAACACACACACAAAGCCGTGATTATAGGTACTCGCATTCCAGCAAGGACACACACAAGGGAGACACACTTACTGTACACACACGCACGCACACACACACACACACACACACACACACACACACACACACACACACACACACACACACACACATAACTCACACAAAGAACCTTCTAGTTTCTGGGAAGTGATAACATTATGAGAAATTTCCACACAGAAGGCCAAAGGACTAATGAAATATCAGTCAAAGATGCTGCGTCCTTTTCACAGAATTTAAGAAAAGATTCAGACTCATCAATCATTTTCTCTTTCAGTCATCCCCTAATGGAACATCCATACACAGCAGATGTTGAGACATACAGTACGCTGACTGCAGTATAAATATCTTTAGTTTCAGTGACGTTAGACAGCCAGTAACAACACTGGAAAGACAACCAGTTCAGATGAAGGGCAGCTGGTGACTGCCACTTTATCACAACAGAGCTTAACATTTTAAAGCCATCAGTGCCCATCATATAAAGTCAAACGAAATACAAAATCCTCCATCATCACTTCTTGGTTTTATCTTTGTCAATTGCCCTGTTTTTTCCTCCAAAAGTCTGGAGGCCTAAAATAAAAATGACTGTCCTAATGATCATATCTGTAACAGCAGCATCAGCCTTTTAAACTTGCAGTGTGACATCTTGCAACTCCTGGAGCGCAAAGAGTTGCATCTTTGTTCACGCCACCAAATTATTTTAGTGTAATGTAATCACACCCCCACATGCTCCCTCTACCACAACAGATTCAAACTCCTTCTCTGCAGCCCGTTTCCCCCTCACCAATGTTCTCTTCCACCATACCATACCACACCATACCTGGTCTGTTCCCACCATCTCAGACCATGTACTGGACCATGGGTGACAGAGCCTTCTCCACAGACACCCTCTTACCCTCTCTCTCTCTGGAAAACATCCAAAAGCTGCTCCAAACTCTCATTTAAGTCTCTAAACACTCACTTTTTTTGTAACAATCGGTATAAAATCAACAATTATTGAATGGATTGCCATGAAATTTTCATCATCTCCTGAGGATGAATTGTAATCGGTGATCCCTAAATGTCAGGTCAAAAGTTTAATGTATTTACACTTATGATCAAATACCTACACAGCTCATGCCAAAATAAATATATAAGTGATCCAATACTGCAACACTACAAACAGCAGCTATCAAAATGATCAACACCGCTCTAACAGTCTCAACAACTGAAAACACTCCATGGACACTTTATGAAGTATACCTGTTGTAACCAGTTGTCTCTGTCTTTATGAAGCTTATAATGTTGTTGTGATGATGAGTTTTTGTTGACATGCTCGTATATGTGCAAATTGAATTACATATCTGTTTATTGAGGTCGTAGTTGAAGGCCTCTCTTATGTATCAAAATACAGAATATCAGAAATTTTACTTTAGACCTAATAGCTAGATAACTACTCTTTTATGTTACTGTGTATATGGGTATATGAATATTTAACATTATCTGCACTGTCTGGTGTCGTTTTATCACAGAGGTTAGCTTCAGTGAGGTAGCTAGCTTAAATGACTGGTGCTCACAAAGAGTGTAATGAAATGCAAAGAGGAAAATGATAAATGGTGTGCGGGAGAAATACATAGTTGATTAAAAGTGTACCAAGACCAAATAAATAGGAGTTAAGGAGTCAAAAATAAGATTTAGGGATAAATTACGTTTGTTTTAATTCGTTTAAATGGTTTTTGGTAGGAAAAAAACTCTTTTTGCTGATCAGAGCTTAAAAGAAAAGCTTATTTTACAGTTTAATTTGAAACATTTAACTATTATTTGTGAATGTATTTTGTTTTATGTTTGACTTGTCTAACCTTTTATGACTTTGTGATTTTCTGGGCTCCATAGACATCTTCTATTACTTCTTTTTTTCTTACCAGTGGTGTAAAACATTGACTTTAAGATATAAAATAGATAAAAGCAGCTAATTGTCACAGCAGGAAACACACCGTGGCTCTTACACCGGATCTTAGTGTTCCCCCTCAAATCCCACTTTAACTCCTGCATAAATTGAAGCGATACATATCATTTAATGAACATCTCTATGACAGTGTCAAAAAATGGACATCGTAAGCATCATAAAATCAGATTTTATTGCAGGTGTAACGTGATAAAGTGGACAGAGTGGATAGAGTGTTGGAGGCATTTATAGGTTTGTTGCATTGAATGTAGCTACAGCCAATAAAATCTACACATTGAAAGCTTCACAAAGATATACAGAGGAGTTCATATTCATATTTCCAGCCCATGAGTGTATTTAAGTGAACAGCATGACCTCAGGCACAGAAAGCTCTTACTACAGTAGCAGGTGCGATTCGCTCTCTATTAAAGGTTTTTTTCCTGAAGGTAGGTAATCTTCTGTGTCACACACAGCTGATCATTGTGAACTACAGAGGCGATGATACCTAACCTTCACATGAGAAATGAACTGGAAAGTAGTAAGAGTCCTCAGGGCTCAATCATGCTAGTGACTCAGCCACTTGGCTCACATGGGAGGGGTATCACGCATCCAGGGATTTCTAATCCATAATGCTCACTGCTCACTGTCTGTACAGTAACCTACAGGCATTTTGGAGTGTCGCCTCACTCTGGTGGGACTGCAAAGACGTGAAAGCCCCTGAAATGAAAATACCTTTCTTGTTACATTACTGTTCTCCTTCCTTTTTTTAAAGAACTTTTTGTGTGTTCCTCTTGGCAACCGGCCTCCATAGTCTCGTATTTCATTGTGGATCCGACTTCTGCATTCCCTCGGGTGGCACACGCCCTATTCACTCCAACTTTACAACATGTGAAAAGAAATTGGCTGCAGAGGCTGCCTGCACTGTAATCCACAATAGATCCAATACAGTCAATTTTGTACACAGACACTGACGCATGAACGGACATAAACGCATACATCTACCTACCTGTGTGGCTCCTGTGTGCATGTGTGAGGGAGGCCAGACAGAGGGACAGCAGTAGACTCCACAGACCTACTCCACAAATGCAAGGACCCCGTTCCCGCATTCTGCCGGAAAGAAAGAAAAACACAGAGAATACACATAAACATAACAAGTAGAATACACTGTACACTGGATGACTTTTTGCTTCTTGTTGTGTAGTGTGTAAATGCAGATTTATTCCCTCTTGCTGACTTTTTAGTCATGCTAAGCAACGAGATTACAGTGTCTGTTTGCCAGTCCACCACTTTGTGCCAGACTGAAATATCTCAACAACTATTTTATGGATAACTATAAAATTTTGTACAAACATTTGTGGTCCCCAGAAGTCAAATCCTGATGATACTGGGGATACATTGACTTTTCCTGCACCACCAGTAGATTTGCGCTTACCTAGTGAAATCTCAATCTATCTCATGGAGTGGGCCAAACTTTTCTACAGATATTCATGGTTCCCACACATTGAATTCTTTAAATAACTTTAGAGATCCACTGACTTTTCCTCAAGCGCCACCAAAAGGTTGACATTTGTGGCTTTGACTGAAATCTCAACAACTATAGGATGGATTGCCATGACGATTTGGGCTGGACCTTCATGTTCCCTTCAGATTTAATTTACATAATTTGGGTGATGTCTGACTTTTATGTTTTGCATGCCAACACAGTGGATTAAATTGTCATTGTGAGCATGTTAGCATTCAGCTAACACAGCCTCACAGAGCCACTAGCATGGCTGTAGACCTTTATGCTGTGTCTCAGTCGTATACTTCCAAACCTACACTTGCTATTTTGAGTGCATAAGTGCATTGACACTGTCAATTATGGCAAAAATGCAGTGAACTGTGAGTACCCAGATGGTGCACTCACAGCTGTCAAAGAGTTGAGTGTGGAACGCTGGACACTTCTTGCCCTCAATGGTCGCTACGCTTTCGCTCCCCTTCTGCTTTTGGTTACGTAGCATTGTGAAAAAATACAGCCAAGGAAGCTGCTGGAGCTGAGGTGGCTGTGGTGAATAGCACAGTATATAAATGTAAGTTGTACATACGTTTTATAATTATATTTTGGCAGTCAAATGTTGGGGCTTGTGCTAGGCCTGGTTGCAGGAGAAGATTAAGCGGTAAAATGTTGCAAATGTCATTTCTAGTTGGTGCACAACAGCCTTACTCTGATTGAGACACAGTATTAGTCTTAGTAAAACACACATGTACGATACGTGTAAAACATACAGACACAACTGACTTTCACACACAACCTACAGTACTTCTTTGTCTTTCGAAAAAAACAAATTGGGAAAAATATTGTTTACTGCGAATACATTCAAACAGAAGGGGAGGTGGGGAGTGACACAGAGCTAGTAGAGATGAGGAGAGAGAAACAAAGTGATGAAAGACAGAAGTTCACAGACTATTATTATTTGTAAACTCTCTGTTTAATTCAGTATTTTGGCGGCCAACAAGAAAACGTCAAAAACTGTAATGTGCCAAGTTCTGTTAATACTGTCTACATCGTCGCTGCCCAGTGATTAACTACTGTGTATGTTTTTGTGAATTTGGATGGCTGCAAATAGATGACATCTGTTGTTGCTGTGTGAAGAGTACTACAATCCAAACCAAAGCAGTCCAAAGCATTTCCAGCCTACTCAGGTCTGACAAATATGTGTCGAACATTCACACACAAACTAAAAAAAACAAGGCGATAAACCTTCTAATAAGAACAACAATGAAAACGTTCTAACAAGCAAATACAAGTCGAATAGAAAACGAAAACAACCACATGCTTTTCTTAATCAGTCATAAAATTTTGATAATGGTTTATTATTCTTCAATTTTTTTAAATTCTGGGCAGGGTGCAGAACAAAGAGTAAACACTCCAAAACACACAAAATCTTGATGTGTGAGTGTGTCTCTCTCTGTCCAAATGCTGACAGGTGTTTACATTGAAGTGGTGAGCCGGGATGCATATGATTAAAGTACTTTATATTCTGAGCACTAAGCAGCACAGAAACTTCCACAACAGACAGATAAACTCTCTTTCTCCACCAGGAAAACTGTGTTTTGTAAGTAGGCTTGTATACATGTGTGTGAGTGTGTGAATGAATAACTGCAGGAGGCAAGCGAAGCATAAGACTACGATATAACATGAAGAAAACCCTAACAACCCATTTTACTGTGAACACATCATGTTGATATAAAAATAAACAGGACGTGGGTGTATCTGAGTTGTCTGAAGGATGTAGATTTGCCCCAAACACTTAAACTCTGTAGACTACTACCACTCTTGTTTGCACACTGTTGACCTCTTTGCAACTCCAAACTCTTCACACCCCAAGGAGTTGATTTTTGTCTTTACATTTCTTGACAGAGGAGCTTTTACTCAGATTGGAGTAAACATGATGTTGCCTTGTACGTCTTTTTCTTGGTCTAAAGTGCAGAATTATTCATTTATTTTCTGTTTTCTTGGAAAAGGCTGTCATTACAATGAACGCTGAAGACTGGAATCAGAAACAATTTGTAGTAAAGTAAAGTGATGTGCATGTAATTTCTTAACACAAACTGTGGGTTTAGTGTCAAGTTATGCTTTCTTTTCATAGTTAATTCACATTTCTAGTAAGCCAGCACATGTAGTGCAGAAAAAATCTTGTGAAATACTTTTGAGACGATGTAAGAAAAATAAACTTTCCAGGTTTGTTTGTTTGAGAGTCTGTGCAGATGAGATTACACCCACACACACACACACACACCTGGCTGTGTCTGTGTATGCTGATGTGCTTATTTGTGCACACGTATTTGGGCATGTATCTGCGTGCATGTGTGTGTTTGTCATGAGGAAGTGTGTGTGCCTGTGTGTGTTAAGCCCTGGCTTGAGTTCTGAGCTGGGTGTGTGAGTCATCTGGCTATGCAGCCAGGCATTTCTAGAGCTCGGAGAAGCTGTAAAGCCAGACAGGCTGAGCCAAGGCTTTCTCTGGTTAGAGGGCATCACACACACATACACACACACCCACAGAGAATCATACACATATACGATTTATTGTCGCTTTTCGTCCGCTCTCCCATTCATCTCATCTTGTCTCCTTTAGTCTATCTTCCTCCACCTCCTTCTCTTACCCCCCTTCCACCTATCCACACCTATGCTCTGCTTGTAGTAAATAATTAGGAAACAAAGCAGAGACGCTGCCTGCTTCCTCTCCAGCTCATTTAGACACACAGCAGTGTTTGTGATGATGCAGTGCCACTTCATTTTGGCTGGTTGTTTGGTCTGTCTGCCGCAGAATGAGTGGGTGTGTAATATAGAAATGGATTCAGAAAGGAGCAGGAAAAGAGAGAGAGAGAAAGAGAAAGGAGGAGGGGGGGGAAGCTGTGTGTGTGTGTTTGTGTGTGTGTGTGTGTGTGTGTGTGTGTGTGTGTGTGCCTGACTGCTCAGGAACACGGGGTTCTGATCAATAGCATCTAAACAGCTTGACTCTCCATCAGTATCAAACTCAGCCGCCGATGGTGACTCATGTGTGCACACATACACAGACTCACAAACAGCCTCTTGATGCATTGATGAACCAAAATACTGTATATACTGTAATATTGTGCGCTAACTGCTTGTGAACATTACCGTTTACACTTACTGTTCATCTGCATGTTCTATATGTGTTGAGAAAATGTTTCCAGCAGCCCCTTCAGGCACTGCAGACGTCAGATAGAAACTCCTCTGATCTTATTCGCAGGTGTGAGTAGCAGTAAGAAAAGCAGCATTGGATCCTCTAACCCTGGATGATGTAGCTTTCATTAACCGAACACACAGGAGCAAAAGAGAAAGGAAGAGTAAGAGGAGAAAGAGACAGAGTTGGAGAAAGAGTGGTGGTCTCAGATGAGTTCTGCAGTCTGTTCCATCCCTTTAATTAGTCCCATTGGAATGCCCTCCCCGCTCCACGCGGCTGATCAGCTTCCCTTTCTATATCTCCAGTCTGTATTTGTGTGCGTGTGAACGTGGGCGTGTGTGTTTGTATGCATTTTAGCTAAAGCTGGACAGACATCTCATGGGCATATGAGCTCTAGTTGATCTCCCAACGGTCGAGGAGAAAAATGTAGTGGAAATACATTAATATTCAAGGAGATTCCATTCCCTAAGATACCCACCATTTGGAAAAAAATGGATGCCTGAACACTCTACATCACTTACTGCGGCAATTAACATGAAGTAGTTTTGCTATCAGACGATATATATATATAGCGTCACTACATTATTTTATTGCCCAGAAAAACTGAATTGGTGGTTGTTAATTTTGATAAATGGTCTTAATCTGCGTCTGTATAAACTACATTTAAGGCTCTTTCACACTTAAAAACAAACTCTGGGGCATTTGTCCATTGAGCGGGGTGTGTTTTGGGCTGGTGTGAAAGCTGTCAGATGAACTCGGTTTACAGATCCAAACTGAACCCACTTGAAAAGAGTGGAAACCAAACAGACAAACTGCTGTTAAATGCTGATTATGATCTGTGATAAGACTTTTGTGTGAGAGATTTTATATAAGAGCATATAGAGCATACTGTATACTTATACAGTTAGTTACCATGGTAAAATGTATGCCCATCAGCATATAAGGATTTCACCTGATCAACCAGTCAAAACCAGTTAAAGCAGCAGTGTGTTGAGCTTGTATCTTCATCTGTATGTACTTTGGAACATCAGGTTCATTGAAAAGTGTGTGATATAGTATTATCCCTCCATTATATTAGTTAATTTAGTTGGTTACTCACCAAAATTGTCCAATCGGTATAACTAAAAGACAACAATGTATTATTTTTTTCCTTTGACCCAAATAAAATGTTCCAAACTAGAGGTGTGAAAGCCCATAAAATGTTCTCAGTGCTGTATTGTGCTGAGTGTGATTTTGTCATTAAATGTGAGAAAAGACTTGTGCCCCAATTAGTGGTGAACTCAGTGAACGTTTTGTTCACGTTTCTCTGTCTTTGTGCCTGAGATGTGTGTGTCCACTCCCTCACACAAAGTTAACTAACATTTGTATGACTATGAACTGGAAATAACATATATGGATATTATTCATCCTGAGAATTTAACAGAGAGATGACTATCTCGGTCTCCTATGGAGCGGAGTGGTACCGTGGCTAAGGTCATCAGGATACTCACAGTAGCTTGCTGTGCTATTCAAAGTCACAATATCAAAAGAAAATGGAGGATATTGTCTGATAGAGGCAGCAAAGAGGAACGGAAAGGACACGGAGATGATAGAAAGGAAAGATGAAAGGTAAGGAGACGAGTGCATACAAGCGAAGAACAAAAGAGAACAGTGCGTAAGGATGAAGGAGAGGAAGGAAAACAACCCCCAATCCCCATAAGGCCATTAAGGATCACATTTTTTGGACAACATGTTGATTGATATGATAAGTCCAGGAATTATTTGGCTGGCATATTGGTTGGTGGTTGTATTGAATATTTTGACAGTAAAATTTGTATTTAGAATACCATAAAGCATTTCTCATCAATCAGTATCTTATTTTATGTGAATGTTTGGAGCTGGAGAAAACCCAACCAGTCTGAACCAAAGACAAATACTTTGCTGACTTATGCTGATTTGTTTGTCAGTCAGTTGCTCCACTACTTTGGTCCAGACTGAAATTTATTGGCCATGATTGCCATGATTTTTTTTTCAAGTTCATGGCTCCCCTGTGATGAGCCGGCGACTTGTCCGGGGTTTACCCAAGACGCAACCTCCGGTGCTGGGAAATGAAGCCAATGTGGAACATCTTAACAGCCTGGGTCAGGCAACCGTTTTGGTCTTTATGCAGTGACAACTGTGGTGATTTTTTTTTTTTTAACTCACCCGTTTATTAAGACTTAAAGTTATGCATAATTAATAGTGTTGCCGCCTGATTAACAGGTAAGTGCCATTACAGATGGCTTACCCGAGCACCCAGGCGTCATTTGGACCGCTTCAGGTCCGACGATGATCAACGTAGTTGCCGATATCTAGATTAACCGAGAGGCGGAATAAGCACTACATCCAACATGGCGACAGCCAACGCAGCATGTTTTCGGCTTCAAAACAGTGCTTTGGAAACCTATGGGTGACGTCACTCAAGCTCTGTCCATTCTTTATACTGTCATTGGGTGTACCCCGCCTCTCGCCCTAAATCAGCTGGGATAGGCTCCAGCCCCACCGTGACCCTGATGAGGATAAGCGGTTAAAGATAATGGATGGATTGTTCTCAGATAATGTACCCTAATAACTTTGGTTGTTGACCTTTCCTACAGTATAGTATGTCTAGACAAATATTGGATAAAGTGCCATTAAATTTGATGACCAAATACATGCAACATTGATGACATCCCAGCCTCAGCTGTACTATTATGTTTAGCTCTAATTAGCAAATGTTAGCATGTCAACACAATAAACTAAGATGGTAAATGTGGTAAACGTCATACCTGATAAACTTTAGCATGTTAGCATTCTGATGTTAGCATTCAGCTCCAAACACTGCTGTGTCTAAGGATGTGGACTGGAACTAGTTTGTACAGCATGTCATCTGACTAGTGACACTGGAAGGCAAAGTGAAAAGCTGGCTGTCATAAGAGAGGTAGAGGTACAGCATTGTTTAAATATGGGGATAATGCTGTATATTTTCAGTGTATCTTCTGGGACACATTTATAGTGTCGCACTCATTGCTCACACAAAAAGTGACAAAAATTGTTAAAAAAAGAGCTAGAGAGAGAAGCCACCTCAGCACAGCTGATCAATCACACCATGAAGTGGGTGAGAATGTTGGATTGTTGGTCGAAAGTTACAGCATACCACTGTCACTAGCATCTCTGTAAATTATTAGTATTGTTAAAATACGGATGCATCTGTTTCTTACATGTAAATGTTTTTTAAGCAAAGTTAAATGTGTCCATCCACTTATCCTTTGCAAGGTCGCAGGTGACTGGAGCTTGTCCTGGCTCAGATGGGGTGAGACAAACAACACTCGCACAAACATAATCTAGTTGTGCCAAACAGAAAAGGTTTTTAAAGTCAAAACCTCAGATAACTTGAATGAGAAGACACTTGCTATAGTAGAAAAAAAGAAAAGAAAATAAGCCATGAAAGGTTGCAAGTGTGTCACTTGTACTTAATTTCTGCAGTGGTACAATACATGTGAATTGGCTAAGTTAGCAGATAGCAGCAGATGAATGTGAATGGATGAAACACAATAGCATGATGATGATTTGTCAGAGAAAATCTGTGTATTCTTCTGAATTAATGAAAGGGTTTGTTTTTTTTTAGTTAGGACTGTGACTCTCCAAACCTAATTGCAACCCCGGGAGATGTTCAGTTTGATTAGGCCTCGCTGATCCAAGGGCTCGCTTGTGAGTCTGTGTGTGTGTGTGTGTGTGTGTGTGTGTGTGTGTGTGTGTGTGTGTGTGTTTTATGTGTGTTTCATTAATGAAATCCAAAGTTTGGCCTTTGTGGATAAATTCACTCCATGTGACCTGTGGAGAAAGCCTGCAGCTTCAAATTAAGCCTCCAATTTAACAAGCATTGTGGAAACTCAACACTGTGTGTGTGCGTGTGTGTGTGTGTGTGTGTGTGTGTGCTGGGGCGGAAGTAGAGAGGAAAATGGAAAGAACAGGGAGAGAAAATGAGGAGTGGGAAGCTTTTGGCTCCAATCCTCCTCTCCTCTTTTTCACTAGTGAACTGCATTGTATGACTTCAGCAGAGTGCACATCACAGACTTGACATTCCCATCTTTCAGATCAGCTTTTGCCTGCTTCTGCTACATGTGTGTCCCCAACGAAAGTTTGATTTGACCCAAAGGTGTCACACTCCATCTATCTAACTCTCTCTCTTTTGCTCTGTCTCTGTTCGCCCCTCGTTGTGCTAACCTGGAGAACTCGTTGCACCGCTAGGTACGATCCTGATGTCACTACAAATCCATCGTCTGCACACGACACAGCCACCCCTAGAACATCCCCAGGTCAAACACAACACAAACACACATACACACACACCGGCTGCAGAGTCTGTCTGCTGACAGTGCAGATCCAGGTGGTAAACGCAGTTATGTTGTCTGAGCCTTTCTATCATCCACAAGTCCAACAGCATCAGACAATAAAAGCAAAAGGGAATTGCCAGCCCTCACCTACAGGCACAGGCTACACCATAGCTACAAGCTAGCTTAACACTGCAAAAATAACATCAAAGCCCCTCTCTCCATAGAATACGAAGCACACCACTTTCATATTTATCTATCACATTTTGACTACACTTCAAATTTCTGCAAGGTTCTTGGGCAATAACAGAAAAAAACACTTTGAACTAAATAAACAAATGCAAAGTGGGGATCTCTTGAAGCTTTTGAATTTAGGAAATATATTAAAGCGAAATGCAAATGGCCACTGTGCAGTCCCTGAGAGAGGATAGCGTCAAGCATGGGAGAGCACGGACGAAAAAGTAATCCAGGAGGAAGAAATGGCTTCTTTAATTCAATTTCAATCCAGGTTTTTTTTCTTTGGCTCGGATTATTTAAAAACTAGATGAGCAAAGTGGAAATCCATCCAGTACTAGAAGCTTGTTGACAAATGTAATGGTTGTTCTGCAGAGAAAGATAAAAGTAAAAGAAGAACTGATAATGTTGCTGAACAAGCAACATTAGGATTTGAGGTAGTTTAGTAAGTGAGTCTCATCAAAGGGTCTAAAA
Organism: Sciaenops ocellatus; assembly: GCA_033000465.1. Lineage (NCBI taxonomy): Eukaryota > Metazoa > Chordata > Actinopteri > Sciaenidae > Sciaenops > Sciaenops ocellatus. The sequence goes on along the minus strand of CP136883.1, from coordinate 13,723,742 downwards.
CAATAAAGACCTACTGAGCCTCAGATGTTTTAGCACAACCGTGAAGGTACCGGAGGCTGAAAGAAAAAAAAAAGATGCAGCTGGAGCAGGAAGAATGCAGGTTCTATTTTTCCAGCGCACTTTAATAGGAGTCTGATTTCATCCGTCCATCTCCCAGACAGACAGGTGAAAGTGACCGGCAGTAAAAGCACTTTCTTTCTCCCTCCCCCATCTCCCTCTCTTTCTTTCTCTCCATGCACTCATCTCCTCTCCTGTGCCTCCCCAACTTAATTTTTCATCACACTGGTTTTTAGAGAACCGGCATTTTTTTCTCCTCTCCACCGCCCTCAGCTGGTATATTTAGATGGTCTCTCCTCTCCTCCCCTTTTCATTTCTATTTACCTCTCATGAATGCTTTGCTGGTCACTTCCCCCTCACATTATATCAGAGTTGGAAGGATTAGTCATTTTTTAAAGCATTTTTCTAGCAATTTGTGATTATAGGTGTTAAGTACATGTAAACTGAACTGACTACACTGAATCAGCATTTTTGCTAAAAAGAGATTCAGTAGTTTTTCCACTCACTGGTGATTCAGTATTATTTTTATTTCTATTTCTATTTCTATTTCTATTTCACTGGTTTATGACTGATTTGTGATGTTTGATGAAAATGCTTCAATTGGATGCCAGAGGTTAAACACACACACAAAAACACATGGCCTGCTTAGAGGGAAACTCTCATGTTACTCCCTCGAGATTACGAACTGAAGCGGCCTATAAAGACCACGCACACACACGCACACACTTAGACAGTCTGAACCAACACCTGCCACTGACAAAAACATACACCCGCTTTAGAGCACACATAGTGAGCACTCGGCAGGCTCACACGCAATATTTTGTTTAAAATCAGTCAGTTGAGTTCAAAGAAAAGCTGCTGCCAGTTGGGAACCTCAAGAACGTGCAATCTGAGTGTGAAAACCTTCAACCAGAACTGGATTCATCTACGTGTGTCAGAGGAGGACTGCCAACGCTGTTGGTTATAGTTTATGTAGAAAAAAATGTGGTTGAGAGAGAGAAAGCGATGGAGCGAGGTAGGAGAATATTAGGGGAGTCAACAGTCCACTTTCCCTGTTGTGTTTTTTTTTTTTTCCATTTTAGAGAGAAATGTTGGCAGGGAGGAGAGGGGAAGAGATGATGATCAGTGATGTGAGTAGATGAGAGGCAGGAGGTAATGATTAGTGTCCAAGCTGCCCTTAGAAACTTGCCTCAGATTAATGAATACTTAAAGAGGGGAAAAGAGCCTGAGAGATGGTAAAAGGGCATCAGTGCATCTTCCTTGCCTTCCTTTCTGTCTGTGTTTCTTTTTCTCTGACAGATTAACACACAGGGCAGGAGTTTCTAAAGAACAATGTAGCGATCACAACGGGATGTCTCACTGATGTCTTTAGTCCTTTCTGGTCTCATTCTGTAGTCTCTCCTAAACTCCCCCGATTCAGACCTATTTCTCTGCCCTAAATGCATAATTTTGTAAATGAAGCATCTGCTTGGGTGGTCCCAGTAGGCCCATGTGTATCAGGCTGAGGCTGACACACTCACACAAAGCCACATGCACCATTACTCAAAAATAGTTTTTGCTAACAGTACCCAAAAATATGTAGCACCTAGGAAGTAATTTTTAGGGAAATGACAGTTTTTAAAATTCATACAGGTTCAAATCTTAATGTTTCAGTATGTACAATGTTAAATAATAATATGGAGCAGCGGGATATTTGGGAAGAGTGTGAGAAAAAAATACATAACAGATGCTGATTCCTGCATAGACAATGAATCATAACATTAAAAGGTGGGTTGCTGTGTGAGAACAAAGTCTGTATTTAGGTTTTCCTGAATTAGGACAGTCTTTTATCAAGAGCACATTTGTCCTGCGCGAGTCTGGTACTGGAGCCGTACAGATAAACAAGCTTTTAAGACAAATAATAAGCTGGAAGTACTATGGAGAAAAGCAAAGACGACCAGTCAATATTTATCTGTACAAAATCACAGATACCATGAAGTCACTGTTTCTATAGTAACATAACTTTGGTGTATCGGTGTATTGACATAACAACAGAAACTACATTTAATAACAGAGATGTCCATTGAAAATATATCATATCAATATAAAAACTGCTTATGGGGCAGTAAAAATCATGTTTTATTGTAAACAGCACACACTCAAAGTCTTAACGTATTCAGTTTCATACCATGTGTTATAGTTGTCGCTATGTAACTTCATAAGTAAGTGATGATCTCAGTACACAGGGTGTCAGATGCTTGTTAGCGCAGAGTGTTTGTTTGTGCATGGATACGCATATGCATCTATTTATGTCTACAGATGGATTATAATGAAGTCACATTACATCTCTTGATAACAAAAAGCAACAAAGAGAATGAAGCAGAGAGTCTCAGGCATTTCCCGGACTTCACCCCTTTTCTCTCCTTCCCAGCTCACTCCTCGTTGCTTTCCTGTTTCACCCACCAGCCTGGTGCACATAACTTAAGCATGCTGTTTCCATACAGTTTTCCATAATTTGGTGTGTGCCTGTGTGCATGTTCCTTGTGTGTGTGTGTGTGTGTGTGTATGTGTGTGTGTGTTATGTTCGCCAACCAGCAGCCATAGATAGCAGCAGAGCAGTCATGGTGTATAACTCATCCTAATGATGCAACAGTGAAGCAGCAGCTAAGGTCAACACAAGAGACTGTGGTGGAAGGTAAACTGCCTGGACACACACAGACACACACACACACACACACACACACATGCACACACACACACAGATGAACAGACTCATGAATCAATCAATCCAACAAACACACCTCCAGGCCCATAAACATGTACCCTGCCAATCTCTATATCACTCCCCGTCCACTTTCTCCCATATTTGCTTGCAGCCCATTATTTTTTTTTTGCCTGTCCTTTTTCTTCCTTCCACCCCTCCACGCTTGCTTCTCTTTTCCCTCCAGCCTTCATCCCTCATCCTCTCCTCCCTCCCTTTCTCCGGTCTCCTGATGATATTGTTGGAGGTCAGTCGACGCCCTGAGGAAGAGGGCTGATGAATAGATCCATGATCACTGGCTGTAATTACAGTGTCAAATGAACTGTTGGCTGTCCAGTATGTGCAGGTTCAGTGTGTGTGTATGTGTGTGCGCGCGTGCGTGTGTGTGTTTTTGTGTGTTCTTTCCTAATGTGCTAGTCAGCTCCCCACAGATGCAGTTGCCATATCAGCATACACAACGACAGATGGGCTCCAGTTACACACACACACACACACACAAACACACATGCAAATCCACACACAGGCATGCAAAACCACTGTCTCACGTATCGTTTATCATGGTCCACAGTAACAAAAAATAAAAGCAGTGCGACCAATTAGAATATATATAACTGTATGTGTGTTTGTGTGCACGAATGGGAGCGTTGTCTTCTTTTGTTTTCATCCCAATTATACATTTATGTTCAGGCTCATATGGGGACAAGCAGATTAGTATCTAAACATTCAACCACAATTCATCCTGTCATTGCAAATTTGACTCAGCAGGACCCTCTTTACACTGCCAGGTAGACTGGCAGATGTGGAGATCTGGCACACGATGACACACACATGTACACACACACACACACACACACACTGAAACTCACATCACAAATTATTGCCAACAGATCAGGGTGAGCTATTGACTTCTACACACATCCCTCCACCAGACATGATAATGGAGATCTGAAGCCACTGGGGCAGGCAGATCAGCAGCTGTGCTGGCAAGAATCAGAGACAGACAGACGCACAAACAGAGAGTGTAGTTTTCCTGGTGGGTGAAATTATCTATCTCTCTTTGTTTCTGTCTCACTCATGAAGACGAAAAAGAGTCTAACAAGAAGCATTATTCAAATTAGAGTGTATTTTACACACGTTGAAGCTTAGGTCTCAGACTAATGTAAGTTTTTCATCTACTAATAAAGGGTTAAACTTGCAATATAGTTGCCTATTTACACATCCAGCAGTTACGAAGATGTTATGGAGTTGTGTTTCTGGCATCTGTCCAATATTCACTCTTCTTTTTGTTCTGTTTTTGGTCTCTACCGACGTCTGAAGGAAATTTACGGCTGTTTAGCTACTAAATGCTCCACTATGTTATCCATCTAGTTGATAACTCTGGCTGTCTGCTGTTTGTTGCTGAGCAGGTACTGTGCGATTAGAGCTTTTTCACAGAAAACAGCTGCCTGCTACAGCCAAGAATTGTGCTATGACAGCAGTCACAGTGACCCAAAGTTTCAGGCTGACTCCTTATAAAGCTCAGGTTCATCACTACGAGCGACCCCTTTAGTGTTGTTATTTATGCATTGTTATTCTAGAGATCTTGTTTTTAGCCACTTTAAACTGTGGTGTGTGTGCATCAGAAGCAGGAATTAAGAGCGTTTGGCTGTTTTTGTGTCTGAGTTTGAGAGTGATTTGATTTCCTACATCCTGTTCTATCTGGGCAGACATTTTCCTGCACTGTCACTGTAAGTTGAGTAAATCATTTATACCGCTTGGCCTGCAAGACAAACACACACGCACACACACACAAACACATCCACATGCAATCCTGTTTCCATGGATGTGTTATATGCACAACAAGAAAACATTTACATTGCCAAGGCGAGGCACCTAATCAAATTCAGAGCTACATCTTGAGGAAAAGGAAACATGGAAACACATTCCTGCCACCTGTGTGTGTGTGTGCATGCTTTTGAGTGCGTGTCTGTGTGTGTGTATACGCGTGTGTGTGTCAGAAAGAAAGACAGACAAAGAGTATGTGTGTGTGTGTGTGTGTGTGTCTAGTTGGTATTCCAGGGTGGCTTGTTGTGAGTGTGGTTTCCCACAATTCTTATCAGAGTTGTGATCACAGAAAACTGGTCTCCTCAAATGGAACACATCCCTCCCTCGCACTATCAGGGAAATACACACACACACACACACTCACACTCACAGACACACAGTCATCCTTATGTTTCTCTGCTCGTGATTTCCTTCCTTGAGTCTAATTCAATCTTCAACTTATAACCCGTCGCTGAAACGCGCAGCCAAGAACATGAATGCAATTTGGTACAATCTGAGGTGAGTATGTCTGTCTTATGAATATATTAGAGTTTTTCCTTTGGAAGTCCCGCCCAGAACCAGCAGAGGCATTCAGCCTGGGGACGGATAAAACAATTGCTGGCTTAGAAAAATTGAAAACAAAGAAGAAGACGAAAAAAAGCTTCAGCAAATACAAAGTACCACAGAGAAGGAGACATGTAATATTTAGTGGGAAAAGCACAGAGGTCGACATTTTGAAGATTGTGGGGGGTAGAAAAAAGCAAATGGCTGCCAGATTGTACTTCAGTTAGCCCCTCTCATCCTGCAGTTTATTTCCCGATTGAAACACTCGCGAAATGGACTAATTGACAAGGCGGTGGTGTAGTATAGTAACTCAAAGTACATAAGCGCTCACATTAAAGCAACGCAGCACTTCAGTAGCAGTGAGGTAGATCTGCATGGGGAGGATTCTGCGTCACCCAAAGCGATTCATGCAGAGGTAAAAAAAAAAAAAGTGACAAGAAAAATACTAAGCTAAGAAGAATTTTGTTCAAAAATTTGGCTTTCCTTCATTCTGGGAAATGTGTCCCAGTTACCATCGTGCTGCTCACACACACACACAGCAGCATGGACGCTCACACACACACATTCCTATGCCGCTAATGAACAGGCTGCTTTCTCACTTGGGATTTCTCTCCCTATATCTTTCTTTCTTTTCTTTCTATCTTCACTTCATCCCTCTATCCCTCCTCCTCTTCCTTCTGTGTTCTCATGACAGCTTCCCCTCTCCAGGGTTTAGACGTTTGACGTGTGTCACTCATACATACTCAGACTGGCAAGTTGTGAACCCAAACACACACACACACACACACATGGAAATAAAACACAAAATGACAAAGCACCTTTCCAAAAAAAAAAACAAAAAAAAAACAAGCCAGCTCAAATAAATACACTGTGCAGTCTCTCTGTCTTTGCCTCTGTCTCTCACACACACCTGTGAGCTCAGGTGGTCTTCAGTCAGTGAATACATTAGCACAAGACAGTATGACACCTCTTGTAAGTGACTGTGCTGTCATCTGCATATTGGATGAACAAATAAATCTATAATTCTCAAACATCACAGGCTATATGAAATGCGTTAATCCCCCCGATCCGTAATGTATTCATGTTATTCATCTTCACACTTGACATACACAGCCCCTCTTTTTCAAATATTTGTTTTCACATCATTTTAATCAAATTTGCATGGATTGATTTTCACAATCTAAAGCATTGAGTCCCTCGCCTATATATAGCCTGGTAATCCGTTTGAAAATACACTTAACATTACACTAGTTTAACATTGTATTGTGTGATATGTGTGGTAATTGGAGCAACTAGTTATTTCTCTGCTTTTATTGCAGGTCACAGTCATGTTCCATCAAAGACTTACAGCTGTGAGCCTCAGTGTCAAACAGACGTACATTTTGAGGCTGACTTCAAACGGTTCATTTTTAGTCAATCATATAAGCTGTTTTACTCGGAGGCGTTGTTCAAGCCAGGTTGAAACCCTTTGAAAATTATCTGGTGCATGCAGATGTGTGTTACAGAAATAGAGAATAGAGAGAAAGGGAGAGAATGGATCATCGTCACTGATGTCAGTTAATAGAAAACACAAAGTAAAAACTTGTTTAAAACCTAATCATCAATTCAGTGAATCCCTGGCATGGGGAATCCTGTGATCTAGAAAACAGATGTGAATTGTCCTGCCTGCAGGATGCTAGCACTATGCAGAACCTTGACTACGAGCACAATGAAAAGTTACAAAAAATACTAACGTATTTGTATCAATGTTTGACCACAATGACCTGAAAGATCAAAGTCTTTCTCAAGAAGGAACAAGACACAGTGCATAAATGAAACCTTAAAAATATGGTGTCTCCTAACCATCAGAGCAATCTGGCAGTCCAACAATGTTATCCATGAAAACTTTGTGTCCTAAATCATTGCAAAGTATTATCATGATATTCCCATGTTGCATCCAGACCTCCAAATTTACCTCTGTTTAGATTGTTAAGTGTTGTCCATCTTTTAGAAGGACAGGCATTGAGTGATCCCCATTGTAGGTTACATGAAGCTGATAATTTGTGAATGTTTTACTTGACGTACTGTGAAAATAGTCTTCATCTTATTTGTGTATTATTTTTCCAGGAAACAAATAAAAAATCTACACACACTCACAGTGAGTTTCTGACTCTTTGAGTGAGTTTTAATACTTCCACCTCACTCGCGAGCAGTTTGTTTGTTGCCTAAACATTAGCTAAAGCCGGGAGACTCTGTTAGATTACCTATAAAAGTCAAACTAAACTTAGCTGAGTGTAACTAGTTTTATAATTGGCTATTATAATTCTTCAAGCTGCCATCATCTCATCAATATGCATCTAAATCTGCCTCTTCCAGTTTCATGAATATCGAGGATCCACAAACTGGAATAAACTCACTCTTGTAAACTCTGGGGATCAGTGATCGGTCGTTAGGTATGCATATTCACAGCTCATTCGCAGCTCATTCTGTGTGGCAGATGATTGGTCAGCTGAACGTGCTGCTGCTCTCCTTCACTCACTGAACACAGTAAATGTATCAGTGCAAGGATACATAACAAAGTGCAGGCCTGGTACATACAAAGCAGTGGAAAAAGTTTCAGTATTATTTCATTATTAGCTGATAATTAAAAATGAGTTCTATCTTAGGTGGACCCCCTCCTTAAAGGATTAAAGAGACAAAGTCTTGTTTTTTATGACACCATATGTGTTTGTGCCAAAGGACCCAAGTTAGACACCAGATACCTAAAAGAATTCCCTGTGGTGCCAATAAATGATAGTGCTACATTTGCCCCCTCACTAGTTTTACAATCTAGCAGCTGTAGTTAGCTGTAGGGTGCTATCTCACAGACAAGGCTACCCAAAAACACCAACGGACAAACAATTAAGTGATCACATAGATAGGAGAATTACAAGCACAGTCTGTTTTTCAGCGAACAGAAAATGTCCGGATACAGTTTGGAAGATTTTTGCACAGCTGGGAGAGTTTGTGGACGTGTGTGCGGGTCCATAATTAAACCTGATTGCTGTTGAACTTATAGAATAACACACATGAAGTACACATCCAGGGCATGTGTGCACACCTATTCACACCACGTGATTATATCTGATTACAGACTGCTGTCTTCTGGTTGTGACAGCAATTCAGATGTGCAGCTCGGCACACACACACCATCTCACTGGCAGCACAACCTCTTCTGCACACACACACACACACACACACACACAAGTACACATCCAGTGTCCCACCGCCCCTGACAGCATATTGCCAAAATAAACAGCATCAGCCCTGTCAACACAGAAATCTCTCACTGAGAGCGCGAGACTCAGACATACACCTGGTCGTCACACACCTACACAAACATAAATCCGTGCACGCACACACACACACTCTCTAAAAACACATCTGGCAGTCAGAGCTGTGCAGAAACACACACAGCAGGGAGAAGAGGATCAGTGGGGTATTGATATTACAAACACACATGTAGATAGATACCTGTGCTCTGTCTCTCCCTCACACACACACACACACACACACACACACACTCACACACACACACACTCCACCCCTGACAGAGATACAGACTGTTACTGACAGGCTGGAGGACAAGTGATTTCCTGGCAGCCATCGTTTCCTTGCCTCTTAATCCAACTTGTGGGAGGCAGGCAGCGTTGACATCTGAGACCAGGGTATGGGATCCTCTCATATCTGACCTTTAACACAGCCAGACCAGAGCAGGTAAAGGTCTACAGCTCCCCAATGACTTGCATAGATTTGATACTGCACACAAGAGCGCGAGAGAGAGAGAGAGAGAGAGAGAGGGGAAAGAGATAGATCACTGGGACAAACGGAGAGTCCTTGAATAAAAACCTATTAGCTACAAAGAAAAGTCTCGCTGTTTCTTTCTTTTCAAGATCACTCATTCAGATTCCAATTTTTCCTCAGTAGAGCTTTGTGCCCATGAGACGACATTAACAAAAGCTTAAAATGGTACGACACTCTCTGATTATCTCTCATTTGAATTTATATTCATAAACACAGAATAAGATCCTCAATGGACCGAACAGGTTGCTTTACTCTAGGCCCCTCATAAAACACAACACAGTGTGTGACTGCATCATTGACACAGCACCACTATGAAAATAAGTAGCCCGGTACCCGATAAAGAACATTTATATTGGACAATTCTGCAGTGCAGCACATGCGGTTTCTATCCAGTGTTGACAAAGATGCAATACTTTGAAACTGCAGCTCCAAGTTACTCTTCATAAACTACAGAAACGATATAGTTTGGTTGAAAGACACTAAAATCTACTGGCCATGTAACATTAAAGCTATTTCACATCATGACTATTATTAAGTATTATACAGCTATAAACAAATGTACTTGTTATTTTGTAATTATGTCCAAAGGCAACATTAAAAGAACAGTTCAGTATTTTTGGAAATGTGTTTAACTTTCTTGCCAAGAGTTAGAGCAGAATGGATACCAGAAAAAGAAGATCAACGCCTATCTGTCCTCTAAATGTGAAGCTAATTAGCTTAGTGTCTTCTTTGAGTCTTGTCGCTGTGAGGTTACAAGGCAGCCCGACAAACTTGTCATTTTTACACTGCAGTTTTTGTACAAATTAGACAAACGAGATATGGCGTGAGTTAGTCAGTACATTTTTGGGGTGCTGAACATGGGGCCAGGCTAGCTGTTTCTTATTTCTAGTCCTTGTGCTAAGCCAACTGTCTGCTTAGACAGTTGGGAGTGGCATCAATCTCTTGAACAGCTTTCCCAAAATGTCAAACTATTCCTTCAACCATGAACCATTTAAAAAATTGTTTGCATTCAGTGTAAGAAACGTGATGTAACGTGAATGTAATCCAGGATTATGCCGAATTGTCCAGTATCTTCCTGAATAGAATTGTAATAAGACTTTCCAACTGGAAAGTTGGGAAAGCTTTTATGTGGCATGGGATTATGGCGAGCGTTAATCATCGGGCAGCATCGCCATACAACCTCCCGCATCCACAGCTCTCCACCAGCCAGGAGAGGGGAGATAAGGGCAAGCTTTGACCTGCCACCCGTACCCATGACACCTGCTACATGGGTCAATCAGCCAGGGATGCCACGTCTGTTAGGGCCAGGGTGAGCCGGGTAGCTGGTCACCAAGCAGTTTAATCTCCAACAGATTCCCACCACCTGGCTCTACTGGCATCACACCAAGACCCACAGCCCTCCAATCTGGCAAGTCCTACTGTCATGTCACAGAGGGTTCAACAGGAACTGTTAAAGGATGGATGGATGGATGGACAGGACATGCAGCCTAACCTCCATTTCTTAAAGAAAACTGTTTAAACACATTATCTACTGTATTCCCTGATCAGTCCTGCTGTGTGCTCGGTACAGTTAGAGCCATGGGTGGCCCGCAGGCTATAGTGCTGCATAAGTGTATGTGAATACATGAATGTTTGCCTCGGGGGAGGATTTGCTCTTGGGTCTTTGATTACCAGTTTGCAGTCAGGCGTTTCAAAATGACACAATTCTTAGATTCCCCTTCAGCAATATAGCACGTGGCTTGTAGTTAAATCTCCCATCTGTTGGATGAGGATTTAGCATTTTGGTTTGGCTGTCCACTTATTTGTTGTAAATATGTGCTGCAGAATTGTTTTTTTGTCTCTAATTGTGGAATGAGGTCAACCTTTTATGGCTTAGCTCCAAAGCGAGGCCGATGAAAAGAAAAAGAAATGCTTTTCTTAGTTTTGTGTAAAAAAAAGAGGATAATATTTGGTATCAGAGGTATAACTGGCTGCATTGGATTGCATAACCAACCAGATTCTGTGACAGAAATTTGGACACAGCACCTTCATTTCCCTATCCTCCAAATCCTTTGCTCAGCACATTATCAGCCTTTGTACACACACAAAAAAACAAAGATATGCACACAGACTCACACTATGCCCCCATTTCCCAACACCCACACACATCTCTTTGCATGAAGTGTAACTAAAGGATGCATCTGGCCTTTGCATTAACTCGCAGCCTCTGTGTGACTGTATGTACCTACTGTATATAAACCCTTTGAATTTCTGCTTGTCAACCAGAAACACAGGAAGTAACGCTGCATGCCGTTGAGCAAACAGACAACATGAATACATCAGATGTCTACATCTGTTGGGCTCCTGTGAGAACAAAGATGAATCAAATTAAACTCATCCACTGTCAACACACACTGATGCACACACACACACACACACATGCACAAAAGGGTAATCGCTAATGAGGGAGTAAGATAGTTTATCAACTAATAATAGTCTCATTATTGATGAATCAAATATTATTTCTCAGTAACACACTTCAAAGACAAATACACTGTTGCCCATAAAGTTGTAATAATTTTGTTGGCAGACACATTCCTCTTTTTATTCCTATTTATACACATCAGTTAATTGTGGTTTAATTTTCACTGTGATATGTCTGGAAGAGATTGATCAATAAAGTTTTGAGACTATCAAGAATAAATCACATTGTCACAATCATTTCATGAGAAGAGGTAAAAATATTTTATTACAACTTTATGGGCAACAGTGTACAAGTATTACAACTTACTAGCTGATCTTTTAAAATATCTTAGTTCTGACCAACAAACAGTTCTTCACAGATATTCAATTTACCATGATATGAAGCAGAGAGAAGCAAGCAAATATTCACATTTCAGAAGCCATAACCTCCAAATATTCATAATTTTTACCTGGCAACTAACTCATAAAATCAATAGATGATCACAAATGCTTCAATGTTCTAAACTGATACACATATATCATCTATAACTGCGATTTATTTTGAAGGTTTGGAAACGCTCCTGATTAACATTCATGCCAGTAAATCACACACTAAATTGAATTAAACTAAACAGACTTGATTTAAATTGGGACACTTGTGATGCAGAAACAGGAGAGATGTGTATGTCTTTCAGCACCCAGACCCTGAAGGAATAACAAACTGTACCGTCTGATCCAGTCACACTTCTGTTTTCACACTCCCTTTCTGTTTCCCTCATTTGGGTGACTAATAATAGTCCACACAGTTCCATGAATCACGGTTATTAAGCGCAGTAAGAGAAAATATTTCACCTAAGTCTCCTGGCTGTTTATTTTTCACAGTCTCATTGAGAAGAGAAAGTTAAGAGCCACAGACACCGAGCACTCGCTCACAATACCAACAAAACAGCATCTCCATGACTCAACATTATAACACAGTTAAGCAAATGAAGAGCTTATATCTGTGCTGCACTCATACACCACTTGAAAACAGAAGGGCAGAGTCAGAGAAATGGAGAAGCCAGACTGAAATAGATGAGTGTAAGGAAAGAAAAGAAGCAAAGAGGCACCGAGTCATGGAGAGAGAGAGAGAGAGGGAGAGGGAGACAGACAGACAGAGAGAGAGAGGAATGGTTAGTAGGTGGGGACCTTGAAGAGCTTTTGTTCTCTGAACACGGAGGGTTAGTGAGGCTGCACTTGGCAGTTGGTTCAAAGCAACAAACTCTGAATCAATCTTTTACGCCTTGTCCAAACAGACTCACACACGCCCGAAACAGGACATACACACAGAATCAACCACAGACAAGTAGACAATAGCAGACACTTTGTAGTAGACCTGTGTTGTGAGAAAGAAGAAAGGTTTTCACTTCCTTTGCATGTTATGCTTGAAATAGGAGTCTGTTTGCTACTGAGACTATATGTATGTGTGTGTGTGTGTGTGTGTGGTGTGTGTGTATAAAAGTGTTTGTTAGTGTGTGGCCAATGCTGTTTCTTTAATGAGCTCGGTTTACACACTTCGTTAATTGGCTGGCACGGCAAAGGACCGTCCAAGATCTACAGACTCACACATACATACACACACACACACACACACACACACACATCTCCATTTCACTGTGCTTATTTATTCATGTATTAGTTAGTTTGTTCCACTAGGTTCACTTGCAGGCTGCTGTAGTAATTGCCACTATATTCTCTGCATTGATTTCCACTCCGACTGCAATGCTAACACACACACACACACACCCATGCGTACGCGGTCGCCGACTCCCTGGAAGCACCTTTTCTTTGCAAATCTGCTTTCGCAAGAAACAAAACAAGTGCAAATTGTATTCTCACTCAATTTATCTATCCATTTACCTGTATCTCCCTAACATGTATTCATTTGCGGTAACAAAGAGACAGGTGAGACAGCAAGAACTGCAAGCATTCTAATTAAAGTGTCTGGGAGGGGAAGAGAGCTGAGCTTTCTTTCAGCACACACCTCATCACACCAGCTGTAAAAATAGCATCAACCCCACAATCCCGGGCAATGTTCTGTCTGCTTGCAGCTCAGGGCTTGTTTCTGGTGAGCAATAGGAGGTACAGTGGAGAGATTTCGCTGTTTCTGCACAACAAATACACAGCAGTCAGACTCAGTCTGCATAGGCATTCTGTTCGAGCTGGATGTGATAGTTCATTCAAACTGGACTATGTACGCGTGTGAGAGAACCACGCTAAACATGATTACAGATGGGGATGGTGTATGTATGTCTGTGTGTGTACGTGTGTGTTTGTGGATATGTGGGCAGGCAAGACAGGAGGTCTGCTGGGAGAGATAACTGCTCAAATCTGTCCTCTCCTTCTCACTCACACCCTTCCGCTCAGACCTCTAAAAGCTTACCCTTAGGCTTACCCTCCACGCACACGCAAGCACACAACCCACACATGTACGCACACACGCCGGATCCTTATATCAACCCTATCCCCCAACTCCCATTTCAGTTTGCGCAGTTCTCCCAAGTCCACAGCAGCTGTGGTTGATTTGAGAGAGATGGACGTGGAGAGACAAGAAAAAGAGAGATGAACAACAAGTGCATTACAACAGCTCTGTCCAGCTAGGGTTATCATCTATTAATAAGCAAGTTCACACATGCATGCACATACACGCACATATGCAAGGACTTGCACTAGCAAGCGCACACACATTCACAAAGAGAAAGTTGGAGAGGGGTCGTTTAATATTTAAACAGGATGCTTTAAAGTTGAAATTGAATAGAATGACACAAGGAGAGCTGAAAAAAAAAATCTTAAAATCTTGTGCATTCCGCAGGTAATTAAAAAACATAAAACTCAAAGGGAAAGTACACAGTGCTTCCTCCACAAATCTCCATGTTTATTTTTCCTTTCAGTCTTTTCAGCAGCTGTTCTTGCTTTGCAATGACCCGTTGCCCTCCCGTCTCCTCTTTCTCTCCATGAACAAGCAACTCCATGTGAGATGGATGCCTCATTGCATTATCTCCTCTGTTCCTAACACCTTTGGGGGTGAGAAGGACCATGGCTATGTCAAGGAGATTCTTAAGATCAGCATCTCTACATGCTGGGAAATTTCGTCTGTGAACAAATCTGTCCTTAAAGCAGCGGAGCGCCCCTTTACCTCCGCCTCAGACAGGCAACCAGAGGGCAGCACTGTCGTGATGTGGGTGGCACATTCACAGTGAGAAATGACTGTGATCTGATGAATTCATGTCATGCATACCAAGTGAGTGTTACAGTGACCGCTGTAACATCTTTGTTTGCCTGGTGTTTGTTCATAGCTGCACCACGGACAGCTCCCTCACCGACTCCTCCTGCAGTGCTCAGCACCACAGACAGCTCTCTACTGCAGGGAGTGCAGTCTGGGTGACAAAAGACAGCGACTTTTACGGGCTTCATTAGTGAAGTAGGGGTATGAAAATTATGCAGAGTATTCCCACCTAGAAGGAGACTGTAAAGAACACCCACAGCTCAGCGTGAGAGTAATTCCTACAGCGTACAACATTGATGGTGAACTCTTACATGATGTCTCATTTTTTAAAGGCACTATCGACTCCTTTCCACCATTAAAAAAATTCAAGGAAGATTAATGACAGTCTATCTAACAAGATTAAAGTATATAACAAGTCTAGTTGGTATAACATGTTCATGGTGATGAGACTTAACACTGCTGTAATCTCTCTTATACTGTAGATCACAGTCATGCACATCTTTTGTTCCTCAGTAAAGAGAAAAAAATACAAAATAAGAATCAAATCACAGATCTTTAACAACAAAAGTCTGATTGTTGAGGACATTAGAAAAAACAAGACTTTGCGCCAGCATGCTAACAGTGGTAACTTGCTGAGCTTTAGCAGGTATAAGGTTGATCATGTTCACTATCTTAGTCAGGCATTTTATCATGTTAGCATTTACTGATTGAAGAATGTCGTGAACTAAAGTGTTGTTACCTGATGATGGTGCGAGATGAAAAGTCCCAGTTGGAGCATTAATGTATGCGCCACATTTCGTGGCCATCTGTCCGATAGCTCTAGACTCATTTCACTTAAAACCAAAAGTTTCAACCTCAAGGTGGAACTACAGGAAATCTTGGGGGATCACGAAAGTGATTCATCCTCTGGGGGCCGTCAGTGTTTCGTCAATATTTCATGGCACAGCAGTTGTGGAGATATTCCACTTTGAGCCAAAGTGGTGGAACAGACCAATATTGCCATCTATAGAGCCTTGGCTAAAACTTTAACTTTGCTGCTGTTATTTTCATAATAGCACAGACATCCTTCATAGGTCAAAGTCAAAGAATTTCTGTGAGAGATAAGAGCAAAAAAAAAAAAAAAAAGTGTTAAAAACATATTGACAAAAAATAATTGACAATGTAATTCCTTGTGACCGAAAGCCCTAAAGCTATCGGCATCACAAATTAAGCTCCTCTTTGTGCCCTTCTCTGCCACAGCTGCAGCCTGGGAGAGGACACAAGGCCGGCTCAGCCTCATCACATAAAGGCAGGCGGAATGCTAATAAAGTTGGATTCAATCAAATTGAAAGCAGTCTTTTGGTAATTCATGGCTTTAAAATTAGAATTCTTGTTCTGCATTCAGGGCTTGTCTCTGTCTCTCCCACACAGCCTGAGTCTCATCCTGGCTCAAACTGAGAGAATGTTGTGTTATCTACTGACAAGACGGACGTGTGAGGCATTTTTTTTTAATCGTACAAAAACGTGAACACTTAAAAATACTACGATGTTGAGTAAAATCCTCTTTTCGTATTGTAACATAATCTTTGATGGTAAATGGCAAAACTGCTGATGTTTACAGTTCCTACAATAGATCACCTTTTGTAGTCACGGTTGCTTTTTCCTCACGTCATTTGTTTATCAAGCCTTGTTGTCTGTAGGCACCGACACGTATCTTTGTCTCATCGGCATTGAGAACTATCACAGCCCAGCTAAGCAACACATTCCTGTAATGAAAAACTGTGGCTGCTGGCAGAAATATAAATGGCGTTGTTATCTGTCCACCAAATAAATGGTTTTCTCCAGAAATGACCAAACCAGCACTGGATGTTTAAGATGACAAATTGCAAACGAAAAGGCTACATGGATGCTGTGTTCAGTCATACACAGAGCATTAAAACAGCTGTTTATTTGTATGAAAACATTGCAGATTAATATTTAAAACCTAAAACCAAAACACCACAATTTGTGTGCATGCACATGTGCATGACTACAGTTTTTCTGAGTGCTGTGGCTAATGGCAGTGTCATAATATTAGTCATATTAGGAGGGGATTAGTAAGAGAAACCTTCTTAAGGATGTGATCCCTGGGAGGGGGTGCCAGATACTGCTTGTATTACTGTCAGCCCTGTCTCGCACACATACTGGGAGCCTAGCAGCCTCGCCTGCTTTCCTCAATAGGATCTGTAGAAAAACATGACACACTGAAGCGCACCACCTACTGTAGCTCATACCCTCTTCCACTGTGTTTTTTTTATCTCATCTATTGAAGTGCTGGTGTGAAACATGTCTCGTAGAAAAACAGAAATGCTCCGGCTGTGTTGGAAGGTTGAAGCATACGGATTAGGAGACAGAGTCCTACGTTCTTGAGCTTCTTAACAAGGTGTGCTCTCTTACTGGGCAGACTGTGTCATTTATTCTTGAAGCCAAAATGACAAACTTCTCTGTGACTAAAGTGTCTGACTTGCGTTGTGTGTGAGTGTGTCTGAAAATGCAGCGTTGATGCCAGTGACGGCTGGCTAACGGAGAGCGAACATGCGGCACCGTACAAAGCTTAATTCAGTGTCAGCAAGTTTAATGAACTATTTTAAACATTAGTTTACTTTCTGTTAGACATTACTTCCAGTGAAGTTCTACAGTGTTAAATTGACTGCAAAGATGCTGATCTGTCTTTCCTAATGGGCACCTCACAGCCATGCAGTGCACCCTAATTTAACACTAGCTTACTCATGATCCAACCACCATCTAAAACAAATAAAATGGGGGTAAAAACAACAACAAAAGACAGCACCTTAAAACTAATAAAATAATGAGATTTATGAGGGATTGGCTGAGTAGCCGATCAAGACTTTCAGCCACTCTTTCGATAAATAAAGCATTAAATCAGGTCTAATATATGTGTCTAATATGAGGGCGACACATTGCAGTACTTTGAGCTTTAGTCAACTTCTACCTGTTTACATCTAGCTGCTGTACAGCAGCCTCTATAGAATCCACCTACATGTAGCTGTCAGCTGTTTTCAGCTCCATTGGTCATGTGGAGGCTAAACCGTAGGCTGTTTCCACTTTTTATCTGCACTCTTGCATATTGAAATTGCTGTAACAGAAGCAGTGAGCATTAAGCAGAATATGACAAGCAAGTCGTGACAATTTTATTATGTTTAGGAGAAACAGAAATTGAAGTACATTCAGCATTAATGCTAAATTTAAGTGTTTATATTTAGATAAGCCTCCAAGTCCAAGGTTTGTTTTGTTTTCTCGAGGATCCTTCTGCTTGGTGAGAAAAGGGACTAAATGAAGTAAGTAGCCAGGATGAGCTGTTGAATGGAGTTTGTATACTCCACACACACCACGACCGCACACAAAACTGCACTAATTACTGCCGTGTATATGCTCCAGCTCAAACATACCAATTTACAGTATATAAAGCTTCATACTGAATTCATAATTGCATAATTAGATATAATTGCATTTGCTGTGGGCTTGCCTGACAACCTAATGAGGCAGCCATAAAATAGCTAGCGGCCCCACTTATAAGAACATAATCAAAGACTACAAGATAAAAGGGCAAACACAGATAAACACAGCCAGTAGGATAGACCCAGAGCTACACACACACAAGAAGAGGAGAAATTATTAAAGGAAAGAGTGAGTGAGTGAGTTTACTACTCTCATTATACTCTGTCAACAGTGGTTCAGTTGATCAGTGACTCTGAGTCTCTCTGTGGTTCCCATGTTACAGCCTTTAGGACGTCATTTGCTCCCCACCTCTCCTCACACTCTACCATCGTCGAAGGAATGACCAAGGCAAGACTCAAGCACACATGCCTCAGGAGAGCAGAGATGGGGCACACGCACACACAAGGCAGGGCCTAATTATGCCCACCTAATGACCACAGTGATTGCTGTCTAGTTGTTGTTGATGAAGAAAGCTGCTGGAGCCGGAGGGTTCTATGTGTGGTGTAGCTCTGACTTCTGGCGAACAGCTCCTCTTTGCCGTTAGCCATAATGAGTCAGCTCTGACACCGCCAAAGCTACAGTGTCTGTGTTGGTCCGTTTTTAACTGCTGCTGAAAGTGATACTACATCCCAGCCCACACACTGGTGGACAGTCCTGTCACTGCAGACTCATTAGCAGAAGCTATAACTGCGCCAAAATCAACAAATCAAACTGCTTTCTTAATAAGTAGCAACGTGTCTCCACAAGTTGGCTGCTATAATAGCAACCATAGTTGTACTTAACCTGCACAACGTGAATTTAGCTGCCATGGTACTGCAGCATGCATCACAATCTAATGTTTCTGAAATATTGTTACCTCAATGAACCTGCAGGTTTAGCAGCTTTGACATAAATCAAACAACTGCTTACAAGGCAAAGCAACACACAGCTTTAACACTATGCAGTTTATTGATATTTAGATGGAGATTTCAATTATTATGACTGTCATGGAGGCAGAACAGCACAAGAGCCTAGGCAAGGTGGAAGCTATTCACACTCACATCTAGCCTGCGTCAGTATGTTGTGAGTAGTGTGTAAAGATAGCATCTGTCCTGAAGAGACAGAGGTGTAGGGACACTACACAGCATCGCCATAACATGCAGTTCTCTATTTCTGAGTGTGTCTGTGAGTGTGAAAGAAAACCCAGAGAGAGAATTTAAAGGAGCTCCGTACGGTACACTTTATGGTACTCACCATTAAATTATATCACATTAATAAACTATCTTTGTTTTTTCATTTTGAATTACTGTTAATTAATGTTTTAAAGTACAAACCACTTTGTGTTTTGATAAATTCACAGTTATGGTAGTACTCATATATATATATATCACCTGCTTTAGCTCTTCAGTCAGGCCAGTAAAGCATACTGAAAAACAGAGGCGTGTGTGAAGAAACCTTCAAAGTGACAAACTAATGAATCACCATTGTTACTGACTGGAGTAGAGCTTATGAGAGCACATGGGTCAATTCAGATGTGATACACAGTACCTTAGTTCCTGGTTGAAAACATAAAAATAGTGTGAAAGCCACAGGAAATGAATATATAAATAAGTAGCTGCTGAGCTGCTAACCTTACACACAGTGCTTGAATAGGCCCAGTTTTGAACTGAACTGAATATAACAGCTTGAGCCAGCAACAGACTGAACATACTGCTGAAATGATGACAGTCAGAATCAGTGCAGAACATCACGGCTTTATGAACTGATGCTATACATGCTGAGCTTAGCTTAGGGATGAAAGTAAACAAACTACAGAGTCAGTGAGTACAAACGTTTGAAGTAAACTGTACGAATCAAATGTTCACCTCTGTTTTGAAATGGAAATTTGAACGTAAGAGCGAGAGACAGCACAGCAGAGTGCTGAGTTTGGTCAAGAGAGATGGCCATTAACAGTGTAAATGAAGAGAAACATGTAATGACAGGACCCCAGAGTCACTGATGAGGGTGATGGATGGCTTTCTACTCAAATACATGGCAGTTCATCACTCACTTCAGACATAAATGCACACACACACACACACACACACACACACACACACACACACACACACACACACACACACACACACACACACACATTATTATGGTGCATTTTCACATATTGAATCTCACACTCACTCATGCTCTCACTCATTCTCTCTCCCTTATTAACCTTCCACACATCCACTTACGCAATACAGTGCTATTCAGAGTTGTATTTCAGGCACTGCAATCGCATATATAGCCTCAGAAAACACTCATGTATACACGCACACACTCAGAGCATCACTCACTGCTGCCCTATCACATCCCCTCATTAGTCAAAGGAGGAGAGCACTGACACACCGTATTCCCCTGTCATCTCTGTCTGTCTCTTTGCCACAAACGATTATCATTATCTATGACTTACTTTTTATTAATTTCAGTAAATTGATTTATATTTTGCCACTCAAACTGTCACAAATAATGTGACAGAACAGTTCATGATGTCTTAAAATTGGCTGTATGTTTGGTATTTTTACTGGATAAATGATCATTCATTTTGGGTTGCAACTACCGGTTATTTTTATTCTGAATTAATCTGATTATTTTACTTATTGCAGTCTCCCTCCTTATTTTTATATGATCTCATTAATCACATATCACAATCATTTTTATTTTCGATTCATCATTTACTCCACAAAATGTCTTAAAATTGCTTTTGTGTATGACAAATAGTCCCAAAGATATTCAATTTGTGGTGATTTTCTTTAAGCATTTTTGGTTTATGACCAGTTTTTAGACTCCTTACACGGTTTTTGTCTCGTCTTTGTCTGTGCAGCACCATCAGCCCCAGAGAAATAAAATCTCATCACTACTGTGTGTGGGTTTTTTTTTTTCTGCCTATTGAACTTATTGATTTATCATTTATTTTCTCACATTTGACTGCTAACTAATTGTCTGGGCACTGCACACTGCCCTGACTGTGACAAAGAGTCATTGAAAGATAAGCTTCACGTTCTCCCACTATGCAACTTCTTTGTTCACCCTCTGGTCTTCACCTCTTCCTTGCTCTGTAGTCAGGGGACACAGTGTGTGGGGCACAGAGGCGCTGGGTAAACAGTGGTTCTGCAAAGTGCTTTTTCCCAGGCTGTGTATACCTGGGTAATAGAGGCAGTAATGGAGTTTGTTCAGGCTAAGGTAATCCTAGAGCTGTGAGCGCAGCATCTGCTGCTGTTTCTCGTTGACGCTCTTCTGTTCCACAGCAGGTACTGATGTTGTTGTAGCTGTCACCGTTACTGTCCCACACAAGCCATTTGGGTAGCAAAGCAATGTGTATATGTTTGTGTGCAACCTGAGCAGAGATTGCATACAGAGAAAGTGAGATTCTGCAGAAAGATGCATGTCTGTGGGTGGGGGAAGGTGTCTGGATATTTGCATGTGTGGTGGAAAAGTGGCGTGTGTGTGTGCGGTGAGAGAGAAAGAATCTAAAAATAAAAAATATATGTGTTTGGATGTTATAGCTCACCTTTGGGAGGTGGGATAAGAACAGGGCTGGCGGCAAGGAATGAATTTACGGGGCCCGATCTCCCAGAAACAATTTCTTTATGTGGGTTACACACATTTAGAGTGGCTACTCGTCCCCCCTGGGCCTCAGCACACCACACACAGCTACTGGAGATGGCCAATGAAATACAGAACACCTTTTATAGGACACATGCTTTTTATTTATTTTTATTTATCCCCTGTAGCTTTCTTTCTTTTTTTCCTCTCCCTCTATATCTCCATCTCTCTCATTCCTGTATCTCATTCTTTTTTCATTCTCTCCTGTTCTGTTCTGTTCTCATCACGCAAAGCTACAGGAGGTGGAAAATGAAAAAGAGATCACCTTTTATAGGACACATGCTGTACTTTTTATTTCTTCCTGGTCACTCTCTTTGTCTTTCTCTCTCTCTCTCTCTCTCTCTCTCTCTCTCTCTCTCTCACCTCTCTCTCTTCACTCTCTCTCACTGTCTCTGTCTCCCTGGACAGAAGCTTTGCCACATTATTCCCATGGCCCAGAGGGCTTATTGGTAGAAGAGAAGGATAAAGGAAGTGAGTGAGAGAAATGCAGGAAGAGGGAGTGAGTGTTAAAGGTGCATAGGGAGTCATAAAGAAGTTGTGGGATATGGAGACATAAAAGCTTGCTGTATTTTTTAGTATGACTCTGTGTGTGTGTTCCTGTGTGTGTGTGTGTGTGAGAGAGAGAGAGAGAGAGAGAGAGAGAGAGTGATAACAATAGTCATATTTTGAAATGTAGGGAGTAACATTACAATTGGAAAACAATTATAAAAGCGTAATTTGAGTACCCTGCTGGTTTGCAAAGCAGTGCATTATCCCCTACATTGCTCTTCATACACAGTCATTAATTTTCCAAAAGCAAACATACACTGAGGCGTCTCTGTGGCATAAGGATTAAGACACCGACCATGGCCTTTGTTGCCTCTCTGTCTCTCTCTCCCGTTTCCTGTCATCTTTCCACCAATCGCTATGTAATAAAGAAAAGATACACATTTATCTTCACATACATACATACACACACACACGTAGTATCTCTAGTCGACCAAGTCTTGACTTAAAGTAACTAATATCCTTGTAAGGACCACCCAAAACTGTAACGGCACATCTGTATCCCCACAGTATTATCAATCATATACACACACACCTTTGTCCTTTTATATTTGTAAAGACAAAATGTGTCCTGATCTGATCATTCATTAGTATCACATGATTATTTGTTTTATTTTTTAATAGTGACAGCGATCAGACAGACAGGAAAATTGAGGAGAGATGACGTGCAGCAAAGGGCAGTGGATTGGAATTGAACCCAGGCCGCTGCAGGAATGACTCAGCCTTGGTACATGGGGCCCACGCTCGAGTAGGTCAGCTACCAGGGCGCCCCGCCTTATCTAATCTAACCTAGAACCTAAAACCAACCCTCAGACTTTCCAAAAATGTCCTCAATCCAAAAGTCTAGAAGCTCACAAAGAAAGAAGCGCGCACACACACAAATCTGTCGTGTCATGCTCTCTGGATGCCTCATCTTGGAGGAAATATAATGTGATTCAGCCAACATGGTGATTCAAAAAGAAAGTACTTAATCTGTTGTGTTTTATTTATTGGTGTGCAGCTTGTCGCCGCAGTTACTAAATGTTTCCTAAATGACACAGCACCGACGTAGATTTGTAATTATATATTTACATAATTGCATGCAGAATGTTTAAGCTTTTCACCCTCCATGTCCTCTCCTTGTCACATCTATGAAGTGAGAAAAGTAATGTGAGCAGAAAAACAGACGAGCTTATTGAGTAAACTGGTGATGTTATAACATTTCATGATGGTATTTCTCAGCCTGTGGCCATATTAAAAATACATTTGAGAACCAGTCCAGGAGCAACTAATCAGTGACCGCACATTTGTTTCTTTTAATGCATTCCTGTATCCCCCTATAAACCCCAACAACCAATCTTCCTCCCTGCTCTCCTCGCCATCTCCCTGCATCTTTCTCTCCTGTCAATCATGTCTCACTGTCAGTTATCTTCCTCTTTATTTATTTATTTTTTTTGGAACTCCCTCACCCGTCTCCTCTGCCTCGTCTCCTCTGTGTTCTTCAGAGAGCCTCGTGGAAACAGAGGGAATATACGGAAACAGATGGAGCAGGAGCATGTCAAAAATATATTCACAGTTGGGATGACCATATTTGTTTAAATCAAACCAGCTTGTGTGCTCACACAGGGATTTATAAACAACTCGGGGTTATGAAAACACCATAAACTGACATGAAATAACAAGATCAGGAGACACAAATATTGTCTTGCTACTCGTAAGGTGTTTGTTAACACATCCAAAGGTAAAAGTAGCCACCTTCTGCACCTCACAGCATCCAAACTGATGCACTACTGTCACCAATAAAGGTCATCTTATGCATCACCATCTACAGTACATCAGGTGATCCATGGTGCTGCGCAGAAGACGCCCACCACTGGTTTCAGGGTGATGAGTTTCCCTACATGCTCTTCACATATGCTCACATTTTTTATAAATATATTTAACAGCAGTCCACATTATGTTCCTGTCATGTAAAGACAATAAAAACACTGTTGAGTGCAACTGTTTTCATATAGAAGACAAGTATTAGTGCGAAGCGTCCTTATCTGTTCTTTTTCTGAAATAAGGCGACAACATACTTATCGTTTAGCACCTCTAGACATCAATCAACATGAGATAAGACCGCTGTTTGTCACCGCTAAACACCAGCTCTGCCTAAAATAGCGCACAGAACCCGGCACCATATGCCCGTGGACGCACAGCTAAGACCTGCGTGCCCCGGTGTGTGTGTGTGTGTGTGTGTGTGTGTGTGTCTGAGCAAGAGAAAGAGAGAGAGAGAGGGAAAGAGGCAAGCCTATACAGGCTGTACAACACCTGAAACAACCGCAATCATTTGTCTTTGCTATAAAATCACAACCGTGATAATAAAACTGACTCCATAGCAGAGCAGGCTGATGGGATATTACCCTGAGAAATCTTTCTGCATAACTCTCACGCCTTCATAAAATTTAATCCTTGTCTATTCCCTAAAATGGAACAGATGATAATCCATTCTGTGCGTAAATGGTTTTCAAAGACGAGATAACCAGTGGACTATTTCAATCCTATTCATGCATGCCACTTCATTTTACTTTTTTTTTTTTTAATCACGCACACTTTGCATACAGTTAAAAACAAAAAAAGGCATTAAGCACCAGGCTGTTCTGTGCAGGTGTACAGTGATCCATACCTGTTGGTGCAGTGTGGTCTTGTTCTGTTAGCCCAGCAGGTGAACCTCTCTCCTCATAGCCGCTCCGCTATCCTAGACGCAGGAGAGGCTCGCATCCCCTCTCCAGTACCATAAAACGGCTCCTCTCTCACACCGGCCGCTCAGGTTCGACTGGAGCGGAAAAAGTTATACCATACCATCCACCTCCGCAGCCGGGCTACAGAGAAACGGAGCCGGTGGTAGATGTGACCTCCTGGGTTAAAACCAGCGCGCTGCAAGAAAAGGGTCCCCTGAAAGTTCCGCTCCTCTCCTCCTCTTTTGCTCAGCGAGCTCAGTGAGACAGGAAACTTAGTTAAGACATACCAACATGGAGGATACATCCAAGTTAAACCTCCCCATTCAGGCGTTTATTTCGCAGAGAATCCCCTCCTTATCCTCTTTAAAGGAAGCGACGAAAGTAGCACAGTGTGGCGGGACAGAGGTGCGATGCGGTCGGGGAGTCAGGCAGACTGTTGTTGCGCTCCTGTCTGTCCGCCTGGAAGATGGAGAGCGCTGCCTGCCTGGCTGCCTGCCTGCCTGTCAGCTGTGAAGTGGAGCAGCGCTCCCTAGCGGCCTCGGAAGTGAACAGCTGACTGGAGATGCGCATGCAATAAACGTAAATGATACTGTACAGTAACGTGAAGAAGGCCATATGGGCTGCGCCAAGACCTGTTGGACATATGATATTAGTCGTCTCTTGTCAGCACAGACTGGCAGACAAGCAGAAAGAGGACTAACACACATACACACACACAGAGCTCCAGATGCGTCAGCAATGCCTCTCAGGGGGGGCTGGATGCTGGACATGGGCTAGCTCTAAAATGTTTGTGTCACTTCAAGAAGAACAAAACAATATTGGCTCTCACACTCCCTCCCTCCCTCGTGTCATCTCTCTCTCTCTCTCTCTCTCTCTCTCTCTCTCTCTCTCTCTCTCTCTCTCTCAGCTGCCTGAAGTTCAAATTAAATTGAACTTGCTTTAGCTGAGCTATGGGCATTTCCCAGCAGACTACACCAACAGGAACGGAGGGGTGATCGACACCATGCCCAACCAAACTCAAACTGACCTGTGTGTGTGTGTGTGTGTGTGTGTGTGTGTATGTGTGTGTATTAGATTGTGTGTGTGTGTGTGTGTGTGTGTGTGTGTGTGTGTGTTTGTGTGTGTGTCTCAGGCTCTTCCGCTGCCTGAAATGACCTGAGCTGCCCAAAGAAGTTTACTCACAACAAATGACTTTGTCCAGACTCAGTCACTCTGACCAGTGCAGTTCATTTAAGGAAGCAGCCCCACTGGCTCTGGGGTGTAACTGTGTGTGTGTGTGTGTGTGTGTGTGTGTGTGTGTGTGTGTGTGTGTGTTTTGGGCGGGGTGTGCACTTTCTCCTCTGGCTGCAACAGAAACAGATAGACAGTAATAGGTATTAAGGCCACAGAAGTCAGGCAGTAGAGAAACTTGGTCGTAAAACACTAGACACACAAACGGCTTCCTCAGTGAAGTGCATCTGAAGTTCTACTGGTGTGTGTGTGTGTGTGTGTGTGTGTGTGTGTGCGTGCGTGCGCGTGTATGTGTATTTATATAGGAGTCAGCATGCTAGTGCCAGAGTTTGTGTGTATGTGAGATGTAATCGAGGTGATGATGTATGGTTGCACACATGGATGACAGGGTAATTGATCCATAGTGGGGGTGTGATTGTGTGTGTGTGCATGTGGGGAGGCCCGGTGCCAGTCATATATCATTTCACCCAGTGAGCTAATCTGTTACTCTGACAAAGAGTTCAGATTACTGATCTCTCCTCTCCTTTCCGTCCTCCTTCTCGAGCCTTCAACACTCTCCTCTCCTCGTTTACGCGTTTCTTCTCTTTTTTCTCACCTTTTGCCAACCTATGTGTTTTCATTTCTCATTCTTTGAGCCTTACATATTATCTTCTTAATATACCAAAGCATCCTCCTTCTTTCTCTCTTACAGTCTCTCTCCAGTAACACTGGTGAATCACGGATAACCTAGCCATGGGATTTGTCTTCTACACCGTTTCTCTGGCAGCACAGTTACACTCAGCATGTGGACCGCAAGATAACAAATAGAAACACACACATGCATGCAAGATCCCAGGGCTGCTTGGAAGCCCTCAAAAATCAACCTAATTCCTTCGGGATCTGTGGCATTTGCACACATACATACTCACCCACACACACTCCAGTTGGTGGCCTCCCAATGACACAGAGGTGGATTTAATATGCGCCCATCAAAAACACTGGTGCATTTCTGTCACAGAGTAGATAGTCAAATGCCATAGTGGGAAGCTTTACAGACCACATGACAGGCTTGGATAGGCATGTTGTGTGTACGTGGAGCAGCACACACACATACACATGTGGATGTATTAATAGAGCAGCTCAAAATAATCTAATAATACATGTTCCCTTCAATCACTGAAGTGAATCAGCTCAATAAATCAGCTGAAATGCTGCTGGACTATGAGAAAATCTTTACAGTCATGAAGAGTTTGCCATATGGTTCAGCACATACTAATAATAATCAGAGCTGTTAATGAGAATAGGCAATGTACTGAGGCAGCTGTCATGTACAAAACCTCATAGAAAAAAGTTTTTTTTGTAGTTTTAAAGTATGAGACTTCCAATATTTTTGTCCACAAATGAAAAGGGAATAAAAAGATAAAAGCCATCAATGCGTCTCTGAATCCTTTATGACTTCCTCAGCTTGTCTGTGGCCTTTTGCCCACTGGTTGCTACTGATAAGGTGAATCTTTAAAGCAGCTATAAACATTATTCTTATAATAGCAATGTATCAAATGACAGTGTTAAAACGATGTAAAAGGCATTGCTCGTAGTCATGAACCTACAGAGCATTATCACCAGAATCTGCAGCTCCCCTTGGCTGTAGGAGTTTTATAACGAGTTTCAGCTCCCTGTCCGGCCCACAACTTTACTGTTTTGTCACCTCTCACTGCTCTTATAGTGTCATTTTTGGCTGCAGCAGGCAGCTGTTTGTGGTAAAAAAGCTCCACAAACCCACTGCCCACTGCCTACTGTCTGCTCAGCACCTAACAGCAGACAGATACAGCTAGTGACTCGCTGGTCAACGTGATGGAGCATTTATCAACAAAAGAGCCAGATATAAAGACTAAATATACCGCTGAGTGAAGCAAAGGGTGAATATTGTACATTCACCAGGTGGACAGAAGCATGGCAGATCAATTATAATGTTGTTGGATGAAGAAATAAGTAACTGTTAGCCATATCAACTTAAAATGATGATGATATGTTGATGTTGTTTATAAATTTCTGCTTCCAAGCAAGTGGAAAAGATCAGATGCTGCAGTTTTAAGTGTCACATTAGAAGTTATGTAGTTTTCTAAAACAGCTGGGCAGTGGGCACAGATGTCACTCAAACAGAAATAGTGTATTTGTGGGGGATAATTCTCAGACGTGGGTTTAGTGCACGACTGACTATTCACAGCAGTAGAACAGTGTATGTGGGATTGACTCAAAATAAACCACAGCACTCATGGTCATTGTAATGAAGAGACATATCAGACAGTGCAAACGCTGTGGATTATTTAAGTTTTTAGACAACAATGAAAGTCGAATGAGCTACAGTATATTATATTATATTATATTATTTAGTAGACTTTGGCTCCACAGGCGATATTTGTTAGTAGGATGAGTTAATTGTTGGTTTTGGTCTTTCCATGGGATTTGTTGCCAACTGTCACAATTTATTCTGACTGCCATCACTAAACTTGCTCAGTACAATATGGTATAACATGTAATTTTCATGTAAAAACATCAAAGTAAAGATGAAAGCTTTATACACAGAATTATGTGTGCACATGTGTTTCAAAGCCTTGCCAGATGACTCTTATTACCAATACCATGTGGCACAGAGCGCCGAGTGCATCACTTCATTTGAAATAAACACTCACAAACCCACGTGCACGCAAAAAAAAAAACAACAACACACACACACACACACACATTGTCTTCTGTTTTGCGTTGGCAGACAGTAATACCAGCATTAGCATATGAAAGACAGCAGCTGGAAGGTGTAGCTGTCACTGCTGTTGTTGCTTGTTGCTTGTGTTATCCATTTGGATGGCAGCTCCTCTGTTCTTGCTAACCCTCGCCTTACTAACATTCACTGCTGCACTCCCTCCTGTCTTTCTGCGTGTCTCCTTCGGTCTGTCAGTCACGCTTCTTCTTTTCCCCCCTAGGACTCATGTATGACTAATCACATCCTTCAGGGAATGTAAAGGACATGCAGTACATGCATGTGTCAAGATTGGACACTCATTACATACATCTCTGACAAAGCTGGTGTAAACTTGAGTTGTTTATCATGAAAATTCAAACATATGCTGACTTTCAGGAAATCCTAAAAGTCTTCAAATCTGGAAATCTCTGCGTTCACTTGGATGATTGAAGCTCGAGCAGTGCTTCTTAGAACTGAGAATAATGCGAGTTACAGTTAAAAAAAAAAAAGTTACACTAGATCACTTATCACAGGCTGTAAGTTGAGTTGAAAGACAGAGCTGCCCTCGGCAAAGAACACTTTATCTCAGATAGCAGCAGGGTGCCACCTACCAACTCAACTCAACTCTCTCTCTCTCTCTCTCTCTCTCTCTCTCTCTCTCTCTCTCTCTCTCTCTCCCTCTCTCAGAGATGTAAATGTTCAAACGGACTAATTCCTTCAGAGCTACGATGAGCATGAAAGACCAGTCCCCGCCCTCATTGCTAATTGATGGCCTTGCATCGCAGCATGAAAGCCAGATGAGCCTTGCTTGAGACTCTCATTAGCGGTAACTACACTACAGTTAGCTCCATTAAAATTACATTGCAGACATCCTAGACACACCTTAAACTGATCTCCTTTCAGTCTAATTCTTTCACTTTAAATGTCACTTACAGTATGTGGAAGTGAGTTGAATGATCCCTTTGCAGTAAATGTGGAAGGATAACATCACTGTTACTCATATGACAGGACTAATCTTGCATTTAAATAATTAGTACAGTAAGAACACACTGTTAATAGATGCGAGAATGTCTGCTCTAATCATGAAGTAGTGTTGCAAAGAAAAAATGGTGTGAAATAACTAGATATTCAAGCTTCATTATCACCTCTAGCTCTCCTCCACACCTATCCTTTGTAAATGCTGGCATTTGCATCATGACTGGTCAAACCACAGGAACACATTTCATTTTTTAAGGCTGGGCCTTTTTCCCCTAGGAAAACCAGTAGATGCTAGCATGTGTCTGTAGGCAGTTGTTGAACCTCAGACTTTAAGATCAACATGACAGAGTGACTGACAACATTCCCCAGCTGGTATGGCAGCACCTGGTGATCCTTCAGGGAGAGCTGGAGGATGCTGCTTCAGAAAAGAACATATGATGCTCTTCTTAGCCTGTTGCCGCTGGAGAATGCAGGGGTGATGTTGCATTGTGTATTTTTTTACACTTTATTTGTGGATTTGTTAAACAAGACGTCATATAAGCAGGCAAAAATACCCCACCCTATCCCCTGGAGTCATATAGAAAAGAAAGGAAAAAATGTGAAATCAAAATATAATTAAAGAAATAAAAATACGTAGAATAGTCCATATTCAGGTATGCAACATTTATTATTTTAGTAAAATAACTTTATTTTAAATCAGCATTCATTAACTTTTTTTCCCACTTGACATGATAAAAAATGTTTTTTCACGACAATATTGCAACAATGACAAGCTAAAAATCTGTCATTGATAATAAAAAAAACTGTGAGGAAATGTTTGTTGAGGACAAGATGGGGCTAAAATGTTAGTGGCTATAGGATACAATAAGTAAGAAAAACAAGAGGTATAGTGATGCCCAGATCAGAGTTTTTTTAAGACCTGCACCCATTACGAGAGTCATCCGCACTGCACTCCAGTCGGTCCAGTACTTTGCAATACAATTCATATGATCATGTGATGACGTATTGTCTTATCCTGTTATTCACACTAGTGATGTCAAAGGACCAAGAGACAACAATTCCACAAATCATCTTTTCAAATATCAGCTCAGTGGTCCAATGCTGACACACGCAAGCTTGAAGACATTCATGACAACAGCGTCCTCACATCCGACTGACTTTGAGAAACAACAAGCAGGAAATGAAGAGAATTGTGTCACTACTTGACGTTCTGTCACTTCACTTACGTTTTGTCAGGCAGTACACTAATGTAGACACAACTGGAGTGCAACAGTTACACCTCTGCAGGGATAAAACAACAGATCCCTGTAGCCTGTTTGACCATTTAAACCTGGAGCTAGTGTGATGTTTTCAAAGAAGTCAACCTTTGACATCTTCATCTCCTTTTGTCGCGATGGCGATCTAATTTGACCAAACTTAATCAATCACAGAAGCAAGAAGAGTAGAGAGCACTCATACGTGTTATTTAGGAATGCACTGACACCTTTTTTTGTCACACATGGGTCGCTCTGGAACAAGAAGAGGGCCCAGAGTGATGATCCTTTAACTTATCAGATGTCCATGTGTGATGGGAGTCAGTTATCCCATACATGGAGGATGATATGCACACCAGCTGGAGAGCTCTCTCAGTGCAACGAGAGAGGGTGCATGAGACGTGTTTCCATGGCTTTTTAAAATATTCAGTGGTGAAGTGGTGAAGATGATGGCACAGGTTCGTGAGGCATTCTGGCTTGGACAGTGCAAATAAAAGCTCTATTTCTTAATGGCTTTTTAAGTGACTGGGGGCCAATAAGGAGTAACAGAGAAAATGTCAGCATGTAAGAGAAAAATATGGTCAATTTAAAAGACTCACCCTTCTTTCTCCCAATCACTCGACCTCTCAGGTCCACTCATGTGAGCAGCAGGGCCATGAGGTCATGTTTATAATCTCCTGAGCAGAATGAGATGCAGGCGTTATAATACAACAGCCACTCATAATCCAAAAGCTTTTCAGGAAAAACAACAGCCATAAAAATCCAGGATTATGTTGTTCCATGCTACCAATTCAGGAACAGGAATATCTGTCGATCCTTCTGTCTTTCTTTTTTTAATCCTCTCTCACTCTCAGTTTCACTGTCTTTCCCTCTTACAGCCTTTTTTCTCTCTCTCTCCCTCTCTTTCTCTCTCGACTTTGTCTCGCGCTTTCCATCTCTAAATCTCGTAAACAGCTTTAGTTCTTATCAGGATGGGATCAGACAGAAAAGGCTCTATTTGGAGGCTGAAGAGAAAAGTTTTCTGCAAATGCATTTGTCAGGTTTTATATTGTACTATCGTACAGTTAAGAGAGAGCAGAGAGAGGGAGAGAGGAAGAGACCGTATAGCTTTTTAAGATTTAGAGAGTGTTCTTCCACTTGCATTGAAAAGTATTATTTACCCTTAACCCATCCCTGCATCCAACACCCTGCTTCACTGTGGCTCTGTGTACATAAGCTGGATTAAAAGTCAGACACAACACAAGCACGGATGTACGCCTTTAGCTTTACATATTTGAGCAGCACAGCTGGATATCTGGCCCAAGTGAAATGGGATTCAACTTTTACTCTCTTCTCAATTCCTGGTTTTTATGTTTACGTTGCCTCGCTCATCCTTGTAAAGCTTTACCAGAAGGAGGCAATTGTCTTGTAAGTCCTTGTAAACATGGTCTGCTAAACAAAAGTCTGTCCAGCTTGGATTCACATTCATACAGGTTGAAATTGCCTGATAGCCAGACAACGTCTCATCCATACAGATGTGTGTCTATAACCCCATAGAGGCATCACTGTGCAAAGCACGGCCACTGAAAGCAATTCAGTCCGTTTGTATACGCTGCCAGTGGGACTACACTGCATTGATTCATCCATCTCGCCCCTCCCTCACCCTTCCTGTCCCACCTGCTTCCCCCTTTCCCCACACTTCTTTCCTCTGACCTCCTCATTTTCCCTTGTTGACAACACCTACACATGATTAATGATAATCCATGCTAGGCCATTGCCTGCGATTTGGGAGCGTTTTATATGAGAGGCAGCAGGGGGAATTTTCACTCACTCTTTCTCTGTTCCCAACAGTGTCTTTTACTCAACTGACTCCAGCTTACTGAGGAAAAAGACACCAGAGGGAGCCAAGATAAAAGACACTTTTGAGAGAAGAAAACCAGTGAGCCCACATTCTCAGCTACTAATAGCACTATTCTGAAGAAAAATCAGCTCCAAGCCTGAGTGGGAGGAGGCAGACGAGGTCGGCGGTTATAAATGTCATCTCAGGGAGAAATATGATTCTTTTTATTTGGTTTTGGCCTAGTTTAAAAATCTTAAACTTATTTTCTGAAGGGGAGAATGAGCATGAAAAGTAGGCAGGGTGTGGTTCATGGGGTTCCAATGTTTCTAAAATTAGTCTCTTAAACCACTTTATATAAAGAAAATGAATTATTATGCAATCATAAAGAAAGAATAGCAGAGGGGAAGTGATAAGTTATATATTTGTGACTCTAGGGCCCTCTAGTGGTCAGGTCTGCATGCACTTTGACTTTTACCCACCAAAGTTGTATGAGGATGACATGTTAATGAAAAAGTTATTCTTTTTAAACAGTTTGTTATGATAAGTGTTAGATTTAAACTAAAACACATCTTGTAGACAGACATGCAGGAAAACTAAATCATGTCAGGACTATTTTCTTGTTTGGTACTTCCTGATAAAATCTTGGCATATATTGTCTTTATTTCCAAAAACAATTATCTCCACTATTTTACATCTGTCTAATTCATATGTGCATTGAAATATTTACAATTTGTGTAAATCATCGTATTTTCACTTGAAATGTTGATCGTTTTTTTTTTGGATATTACTTTGCATTTCCTTAATAATTGATTCTACTATCCTTGTCTTGATTAGCGGATGTTTGATTTCTTTTTCTTCAATGTTATGACAATTTTCTGAGTTTGGATATGAGACATACTGACGACTCATTTCTAAACTGAATCCTCCAACTTTTCTTGTTAATTAGGTCTGCAACTGTCCTTACAACACAGACATCCTGTACAAAAAGGGCCAAAGTTGTCTTTACTTGCTGAGGAGACTGAGGTCTTTTGGAGTGTGCAGGACTCTGTGGTGACTTCTGCTATATTCTCTGCAGTTGTCTGCTAGGGAGGGGGAAGAAAAAAGAAAATCAACAAACTGGTCAAGAAGGCCAGCTCTGTCCCGGACTGACTCCTAGACTCCATAGAGAAAGTGGGGGAGAGGATAATGTTAGCAAAGCTGACGTCCATCATGAATAACTCCTCTCATCCCCTGCATGAACAGACTGCTACTCCCACCATGTAAGAAGGAGCGCTACCACAGGTCCTTCATTCCAACAACTGTCAGACTCTTTAACACCAGCATGACTTAATGACTTCAGCATAATATTACTTATTTTTGAGTAATTTCTTATCCATCTTGTGTATACGAGCTGCTGTCAACAAAATTAAGAAAAATTCCCATCTCAATTTCCCTGCTTTGTCTAATTGACAGTCTAAAACCCAGATATGTTCAATTCATCATAAAAGACTAAGAAAATGTGCAGAAAAACAGGAAATATTCACATCTGAAAAACTGGAGCCAGTGAGGTTTAAAAACTGCCTAAATCACATTATCCAAAATAGCTGCCAGTTAATTTTATGTAGATTGACTAATCAATTAATCAGCCAAGCATTGCAGCTCCATTGTTGATAAATTGCACTGCTCATCTGAGCAATGCATTTTGTGCTCTTCATATTTTAACATATATTGTTTGGCTGTTTTTATTCCATTATGGATGTGTTAGTGTAAAAATGTTTTGATTCACGTCTTTCACTACAAGATTAACCAGCACAAACAGAGATGCATGCAGGTTGTACTATGTGTGTAACACCACTGAGTGTCACTGTGGCCTCACATTTTAGCTCTGTTAGTGGAGGAAGGGTGAATTGAGGACATTGTAGTCCACCTCCACTCTCATGAGTAAACGTCCTCAGGGACATGAGATGAGCCGGTAGTTCACCTCAGCCTCCAGCTTGTTCTCTTGTTTTGTGTGATCACTGATCCATAGTGACCACTGTGGGGAAAAGATGAGAAATGTCAAGTCTGGGTTTTACAGAGATATTATTGATATTTTGATGTTGTGTCCTGAGGGGGAAGGTACTGTAAAACCACAATATTGACTTGCATAAGCTTTGATAAATCAATAAAAGGCTGAGGTCATTGTATGTGCAACTTTCTACTTACTACAGAAAAGCAAAAGTTAACTTTTGCTTTCATAACACTTCACACAGGAAGATGTCGTAATACTTTCAAAACTTATTTATCAAGAAAAACAGATGACGATTCCAAAGTTTTCTAAAGATCTAAGTTAATCGGTGCAATGTGCGCTATTTTTTGTGCTTCTGAAACTTTGTTGATCAACAGCCTATCATTTTTAAAGTTTTATATGCCACGCTGTGATGCAATGTAAGCATAGTCTATGATACCGCCTTAACCTGTAGCCTTTAAACCTAGAAGTAGACTGTGTAATAATCACATTCTGAACCTCGAGTTTCTCCTGTTTTTATAATTTTATAGTTAATTTTTGGTGAATAAGACAAAATTCATGTTTCCTCAGGCAGGTCCACAGATGGCCAGATTGTATGCACAGTTTTGTCACCCATTTGCAAAGTTCTATAATCTTTCTCCCCTCAGATTTTCATACTATGTGAACATGTACTACTTGGCATTTCATATTTTCATTTAACAAATCTTAATTGATTTCTCTTAACTTTGAAACAATCAACTGCATTATTATTCAGCACCTAACATTAACAATTAAGACTGTGCTGTTTGATATAACCTCATAGGTACCAGTGATAGTTGAATCACCATCCAGAAGGATCAAATAGATGATGATGCAACTGCTCTAACAGTATAAAAAATAGAAGATGTTGTGATGAATCCAGGAGTTATACTTTTACTTCTCTTTCATCCGGAGCTCCTCTACTGTGTGAAGGCTCTTTACTGCAGCACTGAAACTCAGTCTCAGAGGTGGTGCTAAATGCAGGAAATACCACTCATGGTCCATGCAGCTGTTAAGGTACAGCAACCCATACTCAGTACTCATCTCATGCCAGGCCTGCAGGTACTGCCAGCAGAGTTTGGTGAAGCAGGTTTTTCTAGCCTCGATGTTAATGTTAACATGTTTTGTTGTTGGTGACAATTATATTAATCTTTTTATTTCTTCTACTGTCATGGTAAAAAGTATTTTCTAGATGGGAAAGCTAACACACTGATATTTAGTCTGCCTCCTTGTGGAATAGGTGTTGCTGGAAGTTTGATGATATAGTGAATGCTTATGATTACTTTAATTCAAGGGAATGTATTTGTATCATCCACTCCTGTTTCACAGTTGACTTCAAACCATGCTACATTTCTTTTGTGAAGCAGTTTATACTCCGGGCAGAGCAGGGTTTTTTTTTTTAAAACTGGATTGTGCTACACAGCTAATATGATAGCTTGCTCTCTATTTCGGACCGGGTCTTTCTTCACTGTCCAAATGAATTATCATTGGTTAACAGCATGACAGACATGTGAAAGTTTAACCCTTTAAGACAGCACAAATTTATTTCACCTCTGCAAGCAAATCCAATCACTGAATTGATTTCACGAGGCCTTGAGACTCAAAAACCAGACAAAGTCAAAAGATTTGATTAACTGAGACTCGAGTGTGCACTGATTCAAGTAAATGTTTGAATTTCAACCATCTAAATTTACAGAATCAGCTCATGCACCACGAAGTATACTGTCAAAATGGCAGTTTACAGAGGGACAGTTTGGTAGAGAGTATAGGGGTGGTATAAATTCATATGCAGGGTTATGTTCTCTGAGCTGCAGCAGCACATCAAACATCTTTCTCCAGTCAACACACATCAGCCAGCAGCTCCCCCCTCCCAGACAGTTTACAGAAATAGCATCAGTAATCTATGGGACTGGGAGGTGCCACTGTGCACCGTTTTATCTGAAACTACAGTATGTGGGTATTACCATGGAAACTGCAGAGAACTGTCCAAATTACTGTCAAAGAGCCAGTATATAGAGAAGTATGATACATCCACAGTGTTTGTTGTGGAAGCTTGCGGTTCAAGACTCTCAACAACTAAGTCTTTTTGTTTTGACGGTTTTCCCCCCATGAGAAGCAAAACTAATGCACCAGAGTTTTGCCGTTAGGTGTTTTTCTTTGGCTTCACAATAAAAGTCCCTGATTTGGTTTTTAAAAAAGAACTGTCTGATAAGAGCTACTGTGGTTTAATGATATGCCTACAGTAGGTCATGAAATGTTCTTCTTACCCTGGAGCTGCTGTGTTTTACAGTGTACTAAACTCTAGGGTGAATGAACTTACGACCTCACTGAGAAAATGGGAACTTAAAAAGCTCAAATCCCTGTTGTGTGATTTCCTGTTGTGCTGCGTGAGAAAGGGACTTTGGGTCAGAGTCCATTTACTTACATAAAGAGGACTAATAATTCTTATAATGAAAACAACAACAACAATAAGATCTATTCATCTCAGATTTACAACACAGTGAATAACACTGCAACATTGCTTGTAAGACAGAAACAGAAACAGAAAACTCAACTCATGCTGACAATTTAAATGATAGACTACCTCTTAAAAATGATGTCATTATTTTCTAACCGTAAAGGGGCGGGCACCTTGTAACGGTTAAATCCTCTCAGCCAATGGCGTGCAGGCGCTGGAATCTCAAACACTGTGCTGCATTCACGTGCAGCCGGAAATGTTCAAATCTCAAATTTTAATCCTTGAAATGAAGAGTGTAGTATGCATCTGACCCTTCGTGCCAAATGTACAACATACTCACGACCAATTCTGTAGTTTTCAATATATGTAACAAATAGAAAGACCTTTGTTCAGCCTCACACAGCTGAGAATACCACAAAAATAAGTAAGTAAACGGTGGTATGATCTGGAAACAACTCAAATAAATAAATACATTCTTAGAAAGATAAATATACTGTGGGAACTGAGGGAATTCAAAGGACGGGTGTGGAGATTTCATTCTTGAACACACACACCTCTTTTATGTCTAGGTGTCCAAATACCTGTCATGATTTATGGCTGTAAAGGCATAAAAACAAATGTATCTTATATTGTAAAGACCTTTGCACCGCAAAGATGAACATATTTCACAAATAACATTTGGCTTAAACTTAAACGTCTTAATGGCTGTTAGAAGAGGACGAAGGGAAAGAAAGAAGCCTGGATACCTCAACGCAAACCTCCTGGTGTGTGCTCATATGACATGAGCCGACCGAGGAAATGGGGAAATGCAAAGTTGAAATTTCCGTGAGCACAGTGAATGCAGCATTATGGGAGGGTCTTGTGAGTATGAGCCTGGCCGCTTGCTCGCCCCCTTCACTCTGATTACAGCTGCTTCAAGGGAAGGGCCACAGCGGGAGGGAAACACGGAGGACTTTGGCATTTGAGAGCACACTGTGGGCAAGGTAAGAGAACAAATTGTCCTTTCGGTTACTAACATTTGATTTCACAGCAGCTTGAGTTATTAAATGTGGGAGGTTTAAAGGAAAAGTAGTTAAAATAAAACGACCACCCCTCTCTTAAGACACGTTAATGAGCCCGGATAGCAGCTCCAGCTCGGCGAGTTGAAACCTGTTACTTGTTTAGAAGTTTTCCAGCTCGATGGATGAAGTGTTTCGACGTTTGTTTGACAGAAACGTTACAGAAAAGTGTCATAAACTGGGGACACTCCTGCCTGTTCCCTCCTAGCCATGCCCTGTCGGTGATATGGATCCTATCAGCATTCCTACCACACAAACCCAGCCCTGTCCATACTCATAATATACTTCATTACGTAATTTAATTATACGGACTTCAGCTGTGGAGGCAGGCACGGCCCAGATTTACTCACTGTAAAAACTTTATCTTTATCTAAAAACTTGTCTCTGTGGAAACCTGTTTGACCAGTATGCTGGTAGTATCAGATGTTTTTTTTTCTCTGGAGTTCTTGGAAAGCATAAAAAAAAAAAAAAAATCCCCACACTCTCAGGTTACCGAGTGTGTGACCCTTTTCGTGGGTTTATGTGGTCAAAAGTGTGTTGTCTGTCCTGAAACACTGTTAAAACATTAGTCTGTCCCGAGGAAATTCCTCTCTCCGAGTCACCACACCCTTGTTGTGCTGCTCGGCTACTGTAGCGCAGACCCTCATATCCCACAGGCTTGTTCCCTTGTCTTGGCTTGTTCCCCATAACAAAACTACTGTATGTCTGTCTGGCTTGAATCAAAGCAAAACCTGCAAAAACTCACGTCATGCATCAGCTGGACTACTCCCATTTGTGTTGCTACACTGTCATACAAACACAGGATGTTAAAGGGCACATACACACACAAAGTAGAGGAGTGATTTAAATATCCATATCCAATCCATATCTTATATTTGTGCATGTAAAATGTTTGTTTGTGAGGCTGCCATAGCAGAAAGTATGATGTCATTGTAGCTGAACAGCTGATTGCTGACCAAGCTGCATGCAGGTAGTGGTCAGAAGTGGAAGTGGTACACAGACACACAAATCAGTGCCAATGCAGTGGAAGGAAGTGTTGTGGAAATCCCCAATCCAGACTACGTTAATGTAAAAGCAGAAGTCATGATGTCTGTCGACGTCGTCAGTGTGCTTTCGACTGTCACTTTCAAGGTGATGTAATCCAGAGCTGCCCCAGGTGAAGTGGGCTTTTATTAGGGCTGTAAAAGTAGCAGTAGTAGTGGTGGTGGTATTGTTTATACATACACATACTACGATGGTCCGTTAAATATATTGGTATGCATAAAATGCAAAGACATCCCTCCCCCTCATGCGCACAGAGGAATTTTTTCCAAAATTTAATTGGAGAAGTGATGAAGTTGAATTTCTCTGATCAAAACATTGACTACTTAAATGTGTTGCAAGGTTTTCCCAGCATGTAGCGTTTAAATAAGAAATCCCAAATTAAAATATCTTACCAAAAACAATGTCAGTAATGGAACAACATTGCAGTTTAAACACAATAACATATGCAGAAAATAAATTTAGTAGTGTAAATATGATGACCAGCTCGGTTAAAGCAACCGTAGAGCTGATGATAAATGGGGATTTTCATGGCCGATCTAAGGAGTATCTTCTTCAAATGACGTCTTGTTTTGTCTGACCAACAGCCTTCCCACTGCAGATGTTGGAACCAGAGTGATTATTGAAAAATTACTTAACTTCAATTGATTGATTCATTAATTATTGACTAATGGTTTCAGCTCTAAACCACAGGTCATTTCACTCAACTGATTAAAATAACAGCATTGCACCATCATGGTTTCCTGCAGTGTTTATAAGGGAACTGGGCCACCAAATGAGTCCCTATCATATCATTAATTTAAACTCATCAGCTTTATAGTTTTGAATCAGGACCTTAGGTCAAGGAAAATAAGGTGGAAACAGCTTCAGATATTTGATCAACATTTAGGTAAATGTAAGCATTGGTGTCTGATATAAAAGGGCCAATAAACTTGATCAGGGCATCTCTACATAATGTCAAATTAGAATAACAAGACACGGTGTCTCTTATTGACAGAATTTACATCATGATAGTGAAACATCCATCTCTTGCATGTCTGCTCTTATTCTTTTCTTCTTGCTGTATTGAGGTCATCTCAGAAGAAAGCTGAATAGCTCAGTAGGTCAGTATGAAAGCCTTCATGGAAAACTATTATGGATCGAAAGCTCCATATAATGTGAGCCAGAATCGCCAGAGGCCATTTCACCCCGGTGCTGCACCTCATTTTGTTCCCCTCTGCATGCTCTTACCGCTGACCTACAATGAGTGTCTTACTTTTCGCCTATTGTACGTGTCAGCTCGAGATTCAGGGATGGCGAGGTAGCTACGCTTGTAGCAGTTCTCCCAGGCAAAGATTTGGGAAGTAGTGCAAGGACATAAGGGGATTGCTCAGATGGCAGGTTTTCCATCTTTCTAGCTCACACTCACTCTATTGTTTAAACTGTAGGTGCTTATCAGCCGAGGTGTTCAAACACAATGCTGCACTGTATCCTGTCTTAGATTAGTCTGGACAACTTTACATAAACTGTGTTTTCCAAGGAGGCCAGTGTCATACTTACTTCACACAGAGACCACAGGAAAGTGCTGAGTTTAGACTGTTTCTGTTTCCCGGTAATCAGACGATGACCAACAAACATGGAAAATCGAGTCTGTGGGCTGTGGGGGTGTATCATGCACAGACAGCAAGAAGAGAAAAATCCTCTAGGGAAAACAAATCATCTCTGGGAGAGTTTCCTGTTTGGATCTTGGTGCTTGCAGTTTCAGGAAGTCCCTATAAGGACAATTTAAGAAGCCAAACATTTTCCTCTGAGTTACATTAGCAGCAGAGCCCTGAGGGATGAGTCCTGATAGCTGGTTTCTATTTCGGATCCAGATCCCGGTTGGCAAAACACACGGATTTGTTAAGCTCAGACGCTAATGAAGCTTTTATGAAACCTTTTTATCTCCCCCTCCTCAGTTAAACTTGTATTCATATCATATCAATATTTAAATCCACTTCACAGCTCTGAATCAGGACCTTCAGTATTTGGTGGGCTACAGCTGTTGAATTGAATGTGTCATTTTATATATTATTCTGCTCATCTCATTTCCTGGTTGTAGGTACAGGTTATGAATATTAATCTGTTTGCCTGTGTTGCTATTATTTTAGCCTTTAGTTATCTGCACCTGGAATGTAAACATAAGATTCGATTAGGGATTTGAAAAGATTCGATAAAATGCCATCGAACCCCATCTCTATACGCCCTAACGCTCCCCATAGCTGTAAGGCACAGATGGACTGGATGGATGAGAGAAGCCGTCGAGGTGTTGGGAGGTGGCGACTCTATCCAGGCTGCGTGTATGTGTGTCAGCTTTCATTTGTGCTGTGTGAGTCGGAAAGCAGGAATGCAGCACCCTAAGGATACGGCACATTAGTTCCCTGATGGTGACATCACACTGCAACACAGGAAGAGAGAGAGCAAGAGAGAAAGTGAGGGGATGAGGACAGAGTGAGAACAAGAGCCTGGAGGAGGATGGATAGAAGAGATGGGGAGCTAAAGGAACAAGTAATGAGTGAGTAACACACAGGGTTCAGCTATCACACTGTGTGTGTGTATGTATGTATGTGTGTGTGTGTGGCAGCAGATTTGGAAAACAGACTGTGAGATTGCTAACCAAATCCTGATCAGCTCCATTCCCAATCCACTCCATGACTAATTCATCATTTTTTTTTTTAAATTTCACACTGACGGAATATTAATCAAAGACTGACGTACTTGCTACACTTTGGTATGTTTTCAAGTTTTCTCCACGTGTTGCTTATGCTCCAACACGCTCATGTTCTAGTTTTGACCACCCCGCCTCTCCTTCCTCCCTTCCCTTCATCTGCCCCGACTCTTCAGTCTGTTTGTACCGCAAGCAGAGGCTCGGGGGCGGATGAAAGGATAATTCTGTGTGATATTTCTCTCTTTCGTCCTCTGCTCTGAGCCGAGCCGTGTGCACTGTGATAAATTGGGCTGGGGGAGTCTCAATGGCTCTGTCCTATTTTGGGCTCAAGCTAGGTTCTCTGACTTTAGCCGTTTGCCTGGCCTGGATCCTGAGCAGCCACTTCTGGTCTCAAGTGTGATTCAACCTTGAAAATTTGGCTTCATCTTCCTAACAAAGATTTCTCTAATCTAACCCGAGGCCAAATGTCATGTTTTGTAAGGAGATAATAGGTACATCCTCATCAGGTTTTGAAGAGTTTGATCCAGTATGTATATATTTAATTTGTTTTTCTCTACACTATGCAGCTCCGCACTTATCTTAAGTAGGTCAACATTAAAATTAATAAAGCAGTCCAAGTACGTTTGTCAGCTAAATAGCTTTGTGTTGAGCCTACATCTCCCTACATGGTTCACCAACTTTATACATTAAAGTCTGTCTACAGGTCTTGAGGAGTATTACTGCATCTACTTTCATAAAACCTTTTGTGGCTCCAGAGGGCGCTGTGCAAAATCTGATGAATTGATTCAAGTGATGTCACTTGGAATAATGGAATGCATGGAATAAATATGATATCTCTGGTTCTGATGCATCTTTATTAATTTTTTTAACTACTCAACATGACAGTGTTAGGCCAGTTTGTTGTTTTCCAGGTACATGTAAGTGAATTAATTTAATCATCTGTACTGTATTCTTAAATCTTCTTCGTCCTGTTCTCGTTGGGTAGCCAAATACAAAAGAACAAAAGAGCTCATTTTCTGCTCATCAGAAAGTCACCATGATGTTTGTGTTTGTCTGTGCAGACCCCCGACCCTTATGGATATACAAGTGTGTACTTTCACCTTTAACTCTCAGCACTGTTCCAATCCATTCTAAAGGCTTCATAGGAGCACAGTGCTGAATCGATGGAGTGCTCTTGTGATGTTTTGTTTGGCTGCAACTAACGATTGTTTTCATTATTCATTAACCTGTTGGTTGTTAACTTGATTAATCAATTAATCGTTTGGTCTATTAAATGCCAGACATGAGTAACAAAATAAAATGCCCATGTCCATGTTGACATATTCAAATTGCAGCATTCCCAAGGCCAAAATATGAGGTTTATTATCAGAAGACAAGGAAAACCAGCAAATATTCACATTTCAGACTTTCCTCTCCACAATATATGTTAACCTACTATCTTTTGAACTGGAGGTGTGTGAACAAGAACAAGAATTATGCTTTTTTTTTGTACCGTATTAACAGAGCAGCACCAACGTTTGGGAATTTGGGAGCAGTACGCTAAATGTACATGGGCCTAAACAAATACTTTCAAACACACATCATGTGCTGGATCTTTATGGTCGACTGAGCTTCATGTATAATCCCGTCAACATTTCAACCAGGAGAAAGGGAGAGACGCTGATGGGGGAGGGATGTTGTGTGTTTAGAAGAAAAGGGTGAGGGGTTTTGAAAGTGGGTGAGACATTCCTCATAGCTTACGTCCTCCCACATTTGTACACAGTCAGTTGTGTGTGTGTGAGAGCATTCAGTGACCTGTTATTAATCATCACGAGGAATGCAGTTTCAGTGTGTCAGTCAGTACGTCAACAACTGCCAGTCAGTTAATATTTGTGACAACCCACACATTTTGTTCAGACATCATCTGCAAGTTAGTTTGATTTACTTTTATTATTCCCAGCAGAGCTTCTTGTGTCACTTTCCAGGGAAAAGGAAAGCAGGGAGGACATATTTATTCATCTGTGGTCAGATGCCGCTCTGAACAGCTGAAATCCTGTTAGTTGATCAGACTTTCAGTCTTTCTGTCCTTATTGAGTAATTTCTGGAAACGTCTTTAGCAGAGCATCAGAGATGTACTTCCCTTTGGACAAACAGGAGAAAAAAGACTTGTTGGTGAATTTGAGGTCACGAAAAACCTCTTTTATCCATGTATATGTCCAGACGATTTATTCAGTACAGTACAAGAGCACTGCATGATTGCAGTTTAGACTCTTTGCACATCAATATTCAGCCAGTTTCTCTGTTTTTTTTCCTTGCTGGATGGGAAGGTGAAGTGACACCTTCAGGTCTTTCTGTAGATTTTCATCAGAGTTCAAATGACCACTTGAAATTTTACAAACTTTCAAATCAAAAGCAGCTATCTTTTTCAGGTTCCAGTGACATGAAGTCCAGGTAACAGATTTGAGTTCAAAGGCTTCTCACACACCATAATACCCTGAGACAAAAACTCTGGAAAGTTAGTTTCTCTTTTGTCGCAGTGATCACGAGGTAAACAGTAGAAATATGCTGTTCA
Source organism: Sciaenops ocellatus (assembly GCA_033000465.1). Lineage (NCBI taxonomy): Eukaryota > Metazoa > Chordata > Actinopteri > Sciaenidae > Sciaenops > Sciaenops ocellatus. The sequence continues at coordinate 13,678,908 of CP136883.1, read as the reverse complement.
TGTTACAGAGTAATCCTCTAGGAATGTGTGCTTGCGCATTGTATTCAATTGGACACACAGCAGCGCCTTGCCGAGTGACGTCGTTGAGTTGCAGCAAAAGTTGAGCCAGGTTAAACACCCTGCATCCTTGCCAGACTGTCTTCATTCAACTGAATGAGGGGGCTGTTTTTTCCATGCAGGCCTAAGATGATGAGGTATGTGGGTATGACCAAATGTAATATTTAGCTCAAAAACCAGTTTCCTTCATGTTTCCTTTAGTTCATGTTTTGTGTAGTGTTTTGTAAAGTAGAGCTGCCTATGAAGAAAGAAGTGTCTCATTATTTGTGGCATGAAGCTTGGACAGCTTCCCACACATAGACTAAATATTAAAATGTAGGTGTCAACAGTCAGCAGCAGTTTAAAGGTGTGGTTCACCTGCAAAATTCTGCTGAAACTGAGACTGTTTTTTTCATCCAAAGCGGCTCTTACCATGTTGCTTGCTGCTGCACATATCATTAATTGAAGCAGCTGTTCTCCACTCATAGTTTAGTTTAACCGAGCACAGCGGGGTATTTCTCAACAGCTGGCATGCCCAGAACAAACCAAGACAAAAATTAGAAATGCATTGAGACTTTAAAAGTCAGCATGCTTAATGTCTTCATAATGTAATGAGTAAAACACATGGAGTAACTGTGTGGATGCCTGTTCTCTCGAGGCCCTTCAGCATTTAGATAAGTCAAACCTAAACTTCTCACCCTCAGCTCCGTTTGTCGAAGTTGGTTTATTACTGAGTTGCACAAATATGGAGCAGTTTGCTTTGATGATTCAGCCTTAGTTAGACTGGTACGTGACAGTCTATGGCTTGTGATTGGAATCTGGTTGATACTTCAAGAAGAGAGAGTTTCTATCTTGCTGCCTCTCCTGGAGCTCAGTGAGTAGCTCTCTTTTCCTAACCACTTCTGATGAGCAAGCCTGGCTAATGTGTTACTACTGTGGGGGTGAGTCAAAACCTGCCGGGGAGAAATGGGTGTCTGTGCTGCATGTGCTAGGAAGGAGAACTTTGTCCTTTGCTACCCCACACAGGGGCGAACATTATGCAAGACAGGATCATTTATCCCAAGACATGTGTGAGCACACGGTATCCCGCACAGTTAAACGACCTGTCTCGTCGAGGCCTGTGTGTACGTTTCTACATGTATACTACGGTTCACCACTCTGGCTTGAGTGCATTTTTGGGTTCCCATTGTTCTTTCAGAGTTTTATGCAGCTGTAAGTGTCATGTGACTGTCTGGGACTACAACTCGTGTCTGTCCACTTCATTGCTGCTTGTATGAGTAATTTCTACACCACACCTATAACTATATATTTTTTTAATTATTTATGAGTCATTTGGACTCTCTTTATTATTGTTCCCCTAACAGTCGTACTTACCACAACATAAAATTCAGGGCACACTTAATTATTGATTGTTTAATATAACACAAAGAAAAGTGTCATAATATAAAAGCAAATGGCACAACAATGTTATTATGGGTGCATTTAATTTGCTTTCAATGGGTTAATGTAAGTGTTTTAAGCTGCAGTTATACTCACTCGAAGGCAGAGGAGGAAAAGTGTCGTATATTGTTCTGATAGCCATAATATTCACATAAAATCGTACAACCTCTGCTCTGTGGGTGTCTTCAAACACACTGTAACTCCTTCAGCAGAGGCTTGTTAAAATGAACATGAAAATTCTACACTGAGTTCAGAGCTGTGTGACTTGAGGGAAAGGAGGGGCTGTGTTGGACTCCTCCTTGTGCTAATAAAGCTTAGTCGAAGTGACCTGAGGGGGAAAACCTCCAGGAGGGGGAACGAGAGAAAATGACAAAATGGGTGAATTCCAGTCGTCTTTCCTGTTGCTCATTTTCTCTCCTCCCCCACTGCTGTGTATATCTTACCATGAAGTGACTGAGAGGAAGAAGGGCTGCACAGTTAATTGAAATATTAGCAAAATCACAACATGGAAAAGTGTAATGTCCAAAAGAGCAAAAAAGCATTATTATAAAAGCCTGTAGTGCTGCAGAGATGCCCTTTTCTACGAATATATTTATTTGACTCCAACAAATGTCACACCAGCATGATTTTAATAGTTTTTTTTTTTTTTGTGAAAATGGGAAGTGTATATCTCAAACTAATCACAAGATGATTTATTTTTTTACCATATCATGGATCCCTACAAGGAAGCAAAGAAAAGAAGTTAGGAAGGCAAATGAGGACAGTAGGGAAATGCACAAAAACACAACGCACCTGCACATATTCACACATTTCCACAAATCCTCTATTGTTAGGTGAACCTGAGGTGAACTGAGGACTTCCTGCAGATTTGTAGAAGAAGTCTTGCTCTGTTCTCTTCACTGAAAAGCCTTTACTGCGAGCCACCTGCAGGAAGTGTCACTGAGAGTTAGTTCATGAGTTAATAATAAATGCATTTAATATACTTTCTGCTCACCTCTATGCTGTGTGGAACATGTTCTCTTGCACTTAAATGTCACTTGAGTGTGGGTCAAAAGCTATTGATTAACTTGTGTAATTTACAGATTGTTAGTTTGCTCAATTACATGCATATTGTGAAACTTTTACACCAAATACTTTAATAATCGACCCAACTTGCATGTTTTGGAGTAGAGCTATTCTTTCATTCAGGCTTTAATCTTGAATTCAGCACTAAAAGTGTTCAATTGTGTGTTTCTTTCCTAATCTTATGTTTAAGGTTTAAATAGTTTTTAACAAAACATAACTCCATTTCTTCCTTGTCTGACTCCTTTTTATTTATAAATTGTCAGCCAATAGTGAAAAATTCTGATCACAACGTCCTACAGTAACGTGAATTATATCATTTCTATCTTATAATCAGCTTTTATTTGGGGAAGAAGTCCTCGAAGTCCCTGCTCTGGTCCTTGAGCTGGCACAGTGTGCCCACATTAATGAAAAGGGAAGGGGCCATTATCCCCACCAAGCACCATGTGCTGCCACTGTCACAGTGGGCAGCATGCTGTGAGAGCTATCGTTGTCAATAAGCTGCATTATTTTGTCACAGCACATGATTTGCAGGACCAGACCCACTTTCTGGAGCTTTCTGGGGCTGCACAGTAGCTACCAGTCGTGTGTGAGTGTGTATGTGTGTGTGTGTTTGCATCTTCCCTCTGGCAGTGACAGTATGATGTATGGAGTAGCAGCAGCCTGCTATCACGAAGAACAGGTGGCTCTCTCCAGAGACAAACTGACAACACACTGGCCTGATTTAATGCGTGGGAGAGGAAAGCAAACTGAACAATTGTCTTTTTATTCTTGTGGTGAAAATATTAGCTGCTGTTATCGTTTGTGAAGGTGAAAATGACTGAGGGAATTCAAAGGACGGGTGTGGAGATTTCATTCTTGAACACACACACACACACACACACAGACACCTGGGTCTTCTTGGTTATTTTTAGGGCTCATTGTCTGAAGAAAACATAATGTATCCTGCAGGTTTTTTCCTAAATGACAGAATAAATTGTTTTGGTCATTCTGCATAGAGGAGCCACCATGCTGCCTGCAAGAAGTTAATTGGCTTTAGTTTCTATGAATATTTTGTATCAACAGCCCACACACAGACCAGTTCAGAGGAACCAACAGTTTATACACACGTGCAGCTCTGTTTACCGCCCCACAGCACAGCGTCTAAATACATAGTCTAAAAGGGGATGTTTTTACAATTTTTTTTTTTTTTTTTTTTTTTTTTTTTTTACAATAAAAGTTGTTTTACTTAGACCCATTAAACCTGCAATAACAAGCTATGAATACGCACATTATATCACCTTTTAGGATTATATGGCAGACTTGATGGCAAGCAAATGCTTATTTATACACCCAATAGATAAGGAGCAAATTATCATTCATTTGTAAACATGCAGAGTCCAGTCCAATGTTCTGTCTTTTAGCTCAGTTTTTGGTTTCTACCAACTTCTGAAGGAAACTCTCTTTAGCTACTAAATGTGCCACTATGTTCACTAACTAGCTGCTAACCGTGTCTGTCTGCTGTTTGGTGCTGAGCAGGTAGTGTTCAGTTGGTTTTAAGAGCTTTTAACTGAAAACTGCTGCCTGCTGTCGCTGAAAACAACACTATGAGCGTTAAGAATGAATCAAAACTGTGAAGTTGTGGGTCGTGAAACCAAAACAATGAGCTGAAAACGGCATACAGCTGTTAAGCTGATGAAAACTGCAGAATCAGGTGATAATTTTCTCAGGGTTTATCACTATGGGCGTCACCTTTCACATAAAAGTAATCATATTTAACCCATTGTTAATATTAAACTATGGATTATAGGGGCTTTAAAGAATTTGTCCACCATTCACCAGCTGTGATTTGGACGCTGTCTTCGTGATGGCAGCGGTGTAGATCTTTGTTTTGGTCCAGGTAGTCTTTGATCGGAAAAAGCTGATGCTGCTGGCAGGCCGCCAGTACGTTGTCTCATCACCTACTGCCTTCTCTCCATTATTGTCAGCTTGTGGTAGATGGCTATTGATCCGTGAGTGTGTGTGTGTGGCCATACCATTCGCTCACAATATACACACCTTTCAGAGGATACAAGCAGAGAGACTGGCAGAGGATTTGTGTGCAATACAGAAGGTGTCAACAAAACCCAGTACGAGCTGTAGATCACGTGACCACAGGGATGAAGAAGTGACATATTAAGGATCGTTTTTAATGTGATTGTGTCAAGAGGCCATGCATGTGCAGCAGTGTGTAAAGTACCGAGGCTGCAGTATTCCCGGCACCGTGGCTGTCCTCCTGTTCCCTTCCCTCCCATTGCTTTTCCAGCCAGCGCTGAACCCTCAGCCCAACTCTGTTTTCCACCTCACACACAGGATGCAGCCCAGGAAAGGGAAGAGGGTGCGGCTCTAAAACAGACTCCCATCATCTTTTTTTTTTTTTCCCCCCACTCGTTCTCATTCTTACTATTTCTGGTTTCATTGTTTCACCTCCCTCCTCTGTCTGCAGGGACTTGTTTTTCACCACTGTACTGGTTGTTTGGTCACTCTTGTGTATCTCAATCCTTAATATATAGACTAACCACAGTGTATTCTGTTTGCAGATGGCAGCCATCAGGAAGAAATTGGTGATAGTTGGAGATGGTGCATGTGGAAAAACCTGTCTGCTCATCGTCTTCAGTAAAGACCAGTTCCCAGAGGTCTACGTCCCCACTGTGTTTGAGAACTACATCGCTGACATTGAAGTGGATGGCAAACAGGTACGATTTTATATTAAACTTTTAATTTACTTTGATTAGATCAGTGGTTCTCAAATAGGGACAGTATCTCCAGGTACTCGTACTTCCACCCACAAGACATGCAGTTAATAGGCTAATTGGTGACTCTAAATTGCCCACTGGTTGTGTGTCTCTATGTGTGAGCCCTGTGACAAACTGGTGACTCAGCTGGGATTGGTTCCAGCCAATAATGATGAGGAACTTCTCATGTGAAAGGAACTTTCAACAATAGTTGTTGTTGAGGGTAATAGAGTACTTTGTTGTGATCAGGCAGGTTGTCTTATGCGACACACTGAAACTGCTGCTGTGGTGTTTAAGAATGTGTGACCCTGTTGGCCCTGGTGGTTGGAAACCACGTGCCATCAAGACCGATGGAGATAAGTGCTTATTGTAAGCAAATCCTTGGGTCTTTTCATTGTTATAAAGCAGCAGACCTCCAGCCAACAACAGGAAATGGATCAGTGCCACCTTCCTGCTCAGTGTTGGAACCCCCCCATCCCTCATACATCATGACTAATGTCCCATTTCCTGTTCCTGTTTCCTGTGCTGTATAATACAAAGCACCAATCCTCTCAACAGTGGTCTATAGACATAAAAAAAAAAAAAAACTGTAGTGAAATACTACTTAACAAGTCAGTGTTGAACTTGCAGCTGGCACCTTCATACCATTTATTACGTACAGTAAGAAAAGAAGTCTGTAAAGTGCAGCATGGTGATGAAATAAACTCCTGAGAGACACCTAGTGGTAAAACAATTCAAAGGCAGCAGAAATGGACAGGTTTGTCGTGGAGTGGTGATGCTGACTCTCCTAGACAGAATATGTGGTTGTCTCAGCTCTCGCTCATATACTGTGGAAAACGGACTGTAACTCTTAAGGCAGTGTGGCTACTTTGGTCATGCCAAAGTAAGTAGTTTGTCAGCCAACATGCAAGACTTGGCAAAACATGAGTTGTAGGGAGACTTGAGAAAAGTCCAGATGAACTGCTAACATACTGTAGTTTCTCTTTGGGAGCCAATTACACAGTTCTCAGCTGTATCGGATTGCAAAGATGGTGAGGTTACTGTGGAATTAAATCAACAGCTACAGGTAGAGGACACATTTACAGTCAATAGCTGCATCGTGCATGCACGTAATAGCACTTCTCGGCTACTGTGGATAAGACATTCCTGTGTGGTGCTTTGGCATTGCATTGCAGTATGTGCTACAGCTCGAGCAGATGATTATTTGCTGGGCCTTTTTGTTTTTATCTAGATCAGGTCAGGCACTGTGGGGTTGCCAACAGTTTGATTAACAGCACAAGTAAAGCCTGCAGGAGCCATCTCCACCTCTGGAGAGTTGCTTTTTAGACCTGATAGGAGGATAGAGAAATGATTTTAAATCCTCTTCTTCCTTCCTCTTTCTAGTCATTCTGCCTCTGTTCTTGATATCCATATTTGTCTCTATTCACTTTCCCCTTCTGCATCCTGCTGTCAGTGAAGTGGAAATATCCTTCCTTATTTTAATAACATGTCACATGTTGTGTTCTTTCTCTTCTCGTCTGTCTCAGGTGGAGTTGGCGTTGTGGGATACAGCAGGTCAGGAGGACTATGACAGACTGAGGCCTCTGTCATACCCCGACACAGACGTTATTCTCATGTGCTTTTCCATAGACAGCCCCGACAGTTTAGGTAAGGCTTACCCACTTAGCAAAACTGTAAATAACATTTTTATTTCTCTGGAATTAAAAGTCTGACTCCACAGCAGAGTAGGATTGTATGAAAAAGCTTTAATCGGTAATCTTTTGCACAGATGAAGAGCAGCATTTTTGTACATTCTTCATTGAATGTCCACATTTTCCACCACAGTGAGGGCTCATCTGTCGGTGCAGTAAAATCAGTACTGATACTCTTTATAGGTTTTTCCCTTCTGATAATTTATGTACTTTTCATTACAATTCCCCGTTTGCTGTTTGTGTGCAGACGTCATGCACTTAATGATCCACTTTATGAAAACCTAATGCTTATTCAGATGGTGTTTTTTCATGAGTGTGATTAAATTATTACGGTTAGCTGTTAGTCTGCTTTCCTGTTCTGGTTTAGCAATGCAAGTCAGTAAATTAGGTATTTCCACACATGCCTGTTTCTTAGCTACAGCCATTTTAATAAATCATTGGTAAGTTATAGCCTTACATACACAGAAATGTGCATTTTTAAATGAATTCAAAGTTGATTAAACAACCTAAAGTCAGCAGAGACTGTCAGTACTGACATACTGATCAATGCACGGGTTTGAATTCAGTTGAATTCAGTCTATAGCTATATCTTGACTATGTATCACATGTCCAACCAGACTCCAAAGTTGAGACGCTTTGTAAATCCTAAATAAAAAGAGAATGCAATGATTGGGAAATTCTTTTAGACCTCTATTTAATTTGATACAGTAAAAAGACAACATATTTAATGTTCAAATATTTTATTGTTTTTTGTGAATATACACTTATTCTAAATTTGTTTTGTAAATTTGTTCCAAAAAGTTGGCAAAGGGCCATGTTTACTGCTGTGTTACATCACGTGTTCACACTCATGAAGTGTTTGGGAACTTGTTTGGGTCTCTGTTGTAATTTTACACTCAATGCATCGCACATTTTCAGAGGACGACAGGTCTGGACTGCAGGCAAGCTAGTCCAGTTACCTGCACTCCTTTTACTATGAAGTCTGTTGTAACATGTTCAGAATGTGGTTTGGTGTACCGTCTTGCTGAAATAAGCAGGACGTCCCTGAAAAAGACATCATCTGGATGGCAGCATATGTTGCTCCAAACCAAACCAATGTACCTATCAGAATTAATGGTGCCTTTACAAATGTTATCCATCATGCTGTGGGCACTAACAACACCCCATGTACCATCACAGATGCCGGTGCTTTCCCTCTGTAGCCCAGAGGACACGGCCATGATTTCAAAAAAGAATTTGAAATGAGGACTTGTCAGACCACAGCGCATTTTTCCACTTCATGCGAGTCCATCTCAGATGAGCTCAGCCAAGAGAAGTCGACAGTTTCTGGATTTTGTTGTTAAGTCTTAACTTGCATTATAGAAGCAGTGACAAACTGTGTTTGCAGTTTTCTGAAGTGTTTCAGAGTCCATGTAGTAATATCTGTTATACAGTCATGTTGGTTTTAATGCAGTCCATTCTGTTTTACACAGCGTCCCAACTTTTTTTTCTGGAATCTGTGTTGTACTTCGGACTCGGATCTGAGTGTTCTTGGCCTTCAAAACAGATGAAGAAAATGTCTTGTTTAGTCAGACGTCAGCCCTGGGGCTTTCTCCCACAGTGTTTTGACATAGCCAGTGCCACAGATGGTGCGCCTACTCTTATCACAGCATGGCATCTCCTCTCATTCTAGACGGCACAAATTTTGGCTACCAGACTCGCCCATGTATCAGGGAGGGGTCAGTAACCTCTTGATGTTTATGTCTGTACAGTCACAAGGGAAACGACAAGGCCTCTCCCAACTGTCCTTGTAGGGAGAAATATCTGGAATTTACTGTGCCATGACGTGAGCTGTTTTTTTTTTTTTTTTTTCATTCTTGTAGAGAACATTCCCGAGAAATGGACGCCTGAAGTGAAACACTTTTGTCCCAACGTCCCGATAATTCTCGTGGGTAACAAGAAAGACCTTAGGAATGATGAACACACACGCAGGGAGCTGGCCAAGATGAAACAGGTGTGTGTGTGTGTGTGTTTCTGTATCCATTTGTCTTATGGCAACAAATTATCCCTCCTTAAGCATCATTTTAACCCACTGTCTGTACACTAAACCTCCAGGAGCCGGTTAAGTCTGAGGAGGGCAGAGACATGGCCAACCGCATCAGCGCCTTTGGCTACCTGGAGTGCTCCGCCAAGACCAAGGATGGCGTTCGGGAGGTGTTTGAGATGGCCACCAGAGCAGCGCTGCAAGTTCGCAAGCGCAAGAGGAGGGGAGCCTGCCAGCTACTGTGAAGGGATAGAGTTTGTTGGCCAATCAGCACCTGAGGGAGGACTCCCGCCCCCCTTTACACATAGAGAAACCTTAAATCAATGGCTTCCGTGGACTATACTTACTTCACAGATGCAGATATGCCACAGAAGAATATGAAAGACTGACACACCTGTTTAAAAGCAAAGCAAATCAGCCTTTTTTTTACCCTCTGCTTCTTACACTGTCAGTTTTGTTTCTGTCTGTTCCTCCACCAGCCTGTTTGTGTGAAGGACCTGCTCCCTTCCTCCTATATGAATGTATGTTTGTATTTATGTGCATATACTTTACAAATATATCATGCGTCTGCCTCTGTGTTATGGTTGTTTACAGAAAAGGGTCTTGTCGCTCATGTGCCCACTGACTGTCTCGCTCTCACAGCTGCAAGTTGCAGACAGTTTTAGTTTTGCTTTAATTAGTGTGAAACCCCTGCTCCTCTTGAACCTGCATGTACCACTCCGTCTCCTTCATGATCCATCCATTTGTCATACCACTATTAATTTTAGACTTAAATGTCCTATTTCACCAAGTGCTGAGCCGGCAGAGCTCTGTTTTCCCCCAGCTTTCTCTTCTGACATAAAGGACTAAATTTAGAGTGTGTTCACACTGCATTAATCCAGTGAAACCTACATAAACTGAAGCAGCAGCAGCGACTATTTGTGCGGAGAGGTTTTGGACTGCACCTTGCTCTCCCTCTCTTCCATGGCGATAGCTTAAACTAGCACTGGAGACAGTGGTCTATTGTCACGGACACAATACGCTCAGTCACGCTCACACTGGCTCTGACAGACTTGCCTCTACAAAGACGTCACCAGGGCCTTCCCCAAACAAGCCTCCTGTCTGAACTCTGTACTGCTGGTTCACATCCAGTACACAGCGATTATGCATCACTGTGTACTGGATTTTCTGAGGATAAGTGCACACTGTAATCTCCAGGATGGATAATGGGTGCACACTGTATACAGCCATATTGATATTTGGACAGATTACAACAGGCCCATTCTGTGTATAAGAGTTTTAATAAAATTTCCAACTGACAACTTGACAGCTCAGACATTGTTATTACCAACGTGCAGTAACTCTCTTCACTCTTTGAAATTAGGGCTTTGCTGTTTGCTACGCACACACACACACATACTTGATTAAAAAAAACAAGGATATCAGAGTACAGTAGCCAGTGGCTGATCAAAAGTAGCCTTTAAAGATAATATGAAATGGGACTAGCTGACAAACAGAGGGTGTATAATGTCTGGGAACAATGGCGGTGTGTTTAGGCTCGAAGCTGAAACAATAAATTTTAATTTTGTTTTGTTGACAGGATATTTGGATAAGAAATTGCAACAGAATTGGGGTAGAAAGCAAACTCTGTCAGTGGTTGCAACCTCAATTTATTTTTCTCCGGATGTGTATTCTCATCACCGTGTGACTCATCAAACCACCTCATTGTCTTACAGGCATCCTCTGATACCATTCTGAGTCATGGCTGTAGCAAAGAGATTCAGTCTATATATTACATAACAGATCCTGTCATGAAAGAGCCCTGAACACAATGTATGCAAGTGCATACAATGGTTAGCACCATCATGAGCTACAACTGTGGTGATCTTCCCTTTTTATCCAGTTCATTCAGATCCATAGAGATCAGAATGCTGCGGGCTTGGGGTAATTTCTGGACAGTGCCTCTATGTCTGTAATGTCAAACACCGTAGTTCAAGAGAAAATGTTGATTGTGATGATGCTTTACAAACAGGAGTGGGATGTGTTTATTGTCTGGATGGGACAAACATGTTAATAAAGTATTTTTGAAATACTACGTAAACTTAACTGAGTCATTTTTTATACAAACTGACTTCTCTGCAAAAGCAACAGTGTAATACTATTTCCAAAGATTTATATTTTCCCCAGTGTTTCAGGCAACAGTTAGACATTCATTTCCATATTGCATAAATATAAAACTAACAATCCCATTGAGATCCAAATGATCCAAATGATTTCCAGCTCAGGATTAGATCAAATTTAATTTTGACATTTACTGTACTTCCATTTCATTTCAGCTTGTTTTTTTAATTCAGAAAATACGACACTGTTTAAAATAGACCATAAACATTTTTTATTTAATTCATATCAATAAAAATATTTGCATTGAATCATTGTGATTTAAAAATAGATTGGATACTTCATGGACCCCTGACCTAAAATAAAACTACATGATTCTAAAAAAGCATTTTGTTGATTGAGCAAAAAAAAAAAAAAAAAAAAAAGATATTACAAACCCGAGACATCTGGTTGCTAAAATTCATTTTAAATAACAATATATATTAATTGTAGATTCAAGTATCCAAACCATTTGTTGTGATATTGACTGAGTGAAAGCAGCTTTTGCAGCTGTTTCAAGTGAAAGCACTTTTAAAAGTGTTAATGCAGTCCACTGAAATAGCCGATGACAAACTGCTCTACGCATGAATCTCCCTGTCCTTTGTGGTCTTTGGTCACGTTCATATGGCTGACATATTTATTTTCGTCTTGAGAATAGTGACTGTGTATCTTTAATGTGTAAAGGCACCATGAAGCCTTTTTTCTGAAAAATTGAGTACAAATGTAAAAACTTTATGAACTTTTCTTTGTAACTTTTTGTTTCACCTGACAAAGACATAGATCAGACTACAATCAAAATAAATCCCTTCAAAGTTTTTTGGCTCTCCTCTCCCTCACAGGTCGTTCCTCCACTCGGGGTCCAGGACCTGCTGAACGGCACTCTCAGCGGTCTCACAGTTTATGGTCACTGAAAAGATTCACAGAAAGAAACAAAGGTGGACAATTTTAACATCTATTTAAAATCTTAATTTCAAAGCAATACTAATGGAAATAAAGACATGCATCTGTCACCTTTAGCCTGAATGTCAATGTAGAGGGCAGATAGTCTCATCACCACATCATCGTCTTCCTCTGCTTCAGTGAAGCCAGTGTAGCCTCCTTCATCTTGACAGTACTGGATGAACCTGCAGTCGAGCAGGGAGGACGACATGTTAATATGCTGACAGCAGAGACCAGAAGTAGCCATGTGACACGTACCTGGCCCAGGTAGGATCTGTCCTCAGCACTCTGGGGTTTCCCACCACAATCAGCAGGGCTTTAGCTCGAGTCACAGCCACGTTGAATCTCTGAACAAGAAACAAGTTTGTCAGATTGCTGTTTTGTGTGTACATAAACAGAGTTAGTGTGTCTGTTTGTGATGTATACCTTCTCATTCTTGACAAAGCCGAGGTTGAACTTTTTGTCAATCTCTACAAAGTCAGGGCTGCTCCGAACAGTTGACACCATGATCACTCTCCTCTCCTGACCCTGGAACTCCTCCACCGATCCAACCTGACACACAGACACACATATATACATATATGAACTCACACTGCTTCCGCTGTGTGTTTCACATGACTTAAGTGTGAAATATTTACTCACCTTGAGGCCACCTATGTCCTTAAACATATGTTTATCGTCTTTCCCAAGTTTTTCCAGAGCCCTTCGGATTTTCTGCACCTGTGTGACACCCCCCACAAAAAAAAACAGCTCCAGTTTTTAATGTACATAAGATTACATGTTTCCACTTCAACACGTGTCATTTGTACTTACGTAATCTAGAACATCAATAAGATGTTATTGTTGATGTTGTATTCTGTAACTTGAATTCATTCTGACCTGTTTCCTGTAGGGGGCGATGATGCCAATGTCTCTGGGTGAGAGGGTAGCCTGGCCTTTCTTGCCATGTGTCTGCAGCAGTTTCTTCACGTAGTCCACCAGCACCTCCACCTCTGCTACATTAAAGAATGAAGGGCTACTGGCCTCACGCTCATCAACACCGGTCACACCATGGAAGATCACTGGGAAGTCCTGAGAGGGTGAGAAATTTCAGATTTCAGAATGTAAATATTATTAAAGGAAATGTTTCAGGAGAACTTTTTTGGTATATTGTGTTTCTGTGAGGTGGGAAAAACAAGTCTAGGATGAAAAATAAAACAAAAAACAGTACTATCAGAAAATGGTAATATAATTTGTATTTAAAATAATTAAATCAATCAAGATGTTAAACATATTGTCCTTCAATGAAAATCCTCTATCAAAAAGAAAAAAATACCACTGACTATGAGTTTTAACAATTATGTTAATCTAATCTATGACATATCAAATAATAGCGAAGAAAATTTAACTTATAATGACATAAAACAGAGGAGATTAAATGTTTATCAAAATTTTCTGTCAATCGACTAAGATTGTTTAACTTATTGATTGCGAATGAGAATAATAAAGACATAAATAATTCTTGAGGTGCAGACATGATGTCTAAATGATCAGTTTACCCTTAAACCTCACAGTATATGTGTGCTGACAGAAGAATCGTTACCTTCTTCGGGAGGTATTCCCATCTGCAGTAGGAGCTGCGTAAAATTTCATCCGCGCTAACCTGCAGCTCTCCGTCATAGAAGAGCTCGTTGGGAATCTTCAGGATGGCAGGGTGGGACCTAAGAAGGACAAACACAAATGAAAAAAGATCAGCAGATGTGATTATGTGAAGATGTCCTATAACCATGTCAACTAGCACACCTGTAGTTGTTCAGCAGTTTGGTGACAAAGCGACTGTTGAACACGCCCTCGTTCTTCAGGTACACAGGGAAATCATTCATCAAACGCTCCAAGAGGGACTTTCCTGCAGACAGCAGAGTCTTTTATCTCCAGACACTCCAGAAATATACACACAAGTAGAGCAAGACTGTGAAGTTAAAGTCTGTGTATCAAACACTTCTGATCTAAGTATCCTCATTTATCCAAACTCCAGCGTTAAAACAGGACAATGTGTTTTTACTTACCCATGCCGTATTTTATTGCAAAGGGGGATCTGAGAATGGGTCCGAGCTGCTTGGGGTCTCCAGCCAGAACAACCTGTCCAGACGCTGCATCGAGCAGCCCTTTGTTCCACAGAAAACAAAACTCAACCAACACATAAAACAAGTTCAATACAATTACAGAAAACAAACTGTTCGTCTTCATTACCTGCCAATGGGACTAAACACTCGGTCTCCACGGCGTGTCCTGCCTCGTCCACAAACACGTGAGTGAAATGACCTTCAGGGATGTCTCCTGAGACCAGCCTGCAGAGATCAGAGTGCAGACATGTTAGCAAACAGAAATTCATCTGTAGAGTTGACTGTTAGTATTTTCAATAGCAGAGAACTTTTTCATGCAGGTGAGCAAACTGCACTGTCAGAGTCATTCACTACCTTCCAGCGGTTAACAGGGTGGTGACCATGATCTTATACTCCATCAGCTTCTCTTTTGGGGGAAAAACGTAACACTCCCCTACCAGGTTAGAGCATGCCTGTGAAGGTACCACAATGTCAGTGTTAGGACTATAACTAACGATTTATTTAATTATCAATTCTTCTGACTATCATTTTATCAATAATTGATTAGTGGTTTGTTAATAAAATGTATTGTTTTGTCCACAACACGAGATATTCAGTTTATTTGCAGCTCCAGTCAGTGCACACAAACTCTTTACAACTGTAAAACTGTAGTAAACATGCATAACACCAGGAAGTGCAGCAGTATTGCAGCAGGAAAGCAAAGTGAATAGGGATAGATAATCTAACTGTGACCAGCTGAAGGAGTGTCAGTTACTTTCTGCATCAAAGAAAAGCTTCATATCTAAAACAAACATCGTGCATGGACTGCACCTGCACTGACCTTTAGTCCTTCAGGGACACATTTTGGGTCCCGGCTAGTGGCGTACATGCGGTACACTTTACGCTCATCCACATGGTCCAGAATCTTCTTGCAGAGCAGATCAGCAGCGCTGTTGGACGGGGCGCAGGCCAGGATGTGGCAGGAGGTCTGGCTCTTCTCTATCTGCTTGATGGCCTCTACGAGGGTCACAGTTTTGCCTAAAGAGACAAAAAAACATCAGAATAAAGTCAAGTGAATTTCAGGCTTCGTGAGGCAGTTGGTAAAATGACAGGTCTAAACTTGTGTACCTGTTCCAGGCGGGCCAAACACCAGGTAAGGGGCAGGTTTGGACGAGCCAGCTACAATGTGTTGTACAGCCTGATACTGCTCTGGGTTTCTCTCCAGCTTTGAGTCAAACAGCCTATCAAGAGGATCAGATGTAAGATGTCAGAGCCACAGTCACCTTTATGTTTACAAGCACAGTGAATCACATACGCCACAATCACGCTAAGCTGTCACACATCAACCACGTAAGTAAATCAACCGCAAACATCGACAAGTCTATATAGTTTACAAATGAAGAGCTATAATATTAGACAAATTTGAATAAGTTGAACACATAATCCAGACAGCTGGTAAAAAAACTGTGTGTAAATGCATAAATTAGTTGGTTTATAATAATTGTATCACTGCCCCATCATTAGGGCATGAGTAGACCTGACTATAATTCAATTTTTGCTGTGCTGTGTTGCTTAGATGTATTCTTCTGGTGTGTACGATAATTTCTGCATTCTTTCAGCTGCAAACCCAGCAAATAACACTTTTTATCTTTTTATCTTGTAATGAAACTATGAAAAATCTCTTTCAAATGCCTCCTTTAATTTTGATTAAACATACATTAGATAACAGGATTTTTGGTTCTGACTGGATCGTAATTTTTCACTCATTTTTCACACTATTTGTAAGTGTGGTAGAAAGTTAACAAGCTCTCTCTCGAAAATATTTGTTCTGTTCCCATCTTTCTTTTTCAATTTCATTCAGGAATATGCCTTACTTGAGTCTGGGAAGCTCAGTTTGCAGAGAGGAAAAGGCAGGTGCAGCAGGGAACAACACCTTTCCCAGTCCGTGTGTAACCGCCAGCTCTGCTGCTCTGTGCTGAATACGCAAAGTCAGGCGGTTGACAGTGAACTCAACACTGAAGTTCATGCCATCTACAAAGCGACTCAGCAATCTGCAAACAAATTCCCAGACAAACTGTGTGAATTTTGGATACTAACAAACAAGTTAAAAGGAATCAATATATATATATTTTTTAATAATTGTGTGTAACTGTAAGGTCTTAATCTCACTCTGAGCTAAAGCCGAGTTTGACACTGTCGAGCTGCACACTGTGGACGTAGCCGCGGTACTTCACTCTTTTATCCTCTCCTACAGGACGTGCCAGCAGCGCATCCCCTCGTAGCACAGATGGGCGGTTCTCAGACACACCAGGCACCTGGTAGGTGAATATGTTGCAGTTATTAGAAATTGTTTAAAATATATCAGACATCATTTATCTTTTTGTTTTCTCACAGCAATGATTTAATGTTTGCTTTAAATGGCTTAAACTACTGTTCTTTGCACTCTGATGCTGTATATTAATGATAAGCATGTCTGTTAAGTTATTCCTTGTGTCCAGGCACTAAAGATGATGAAACTTCAAGTGAGAGAGGGAATGAACGAGTGAAGGAATGAATGATTTAGTGAGTGAATTAGCAAGCACCTCCAGAACGAGAAGTCTCTTGTTGACACGGTCTCTATGCATGATAGCCTCATTTCTTTCATTGTTGGGGATGTTGTATCTCTTGATGTCCACCACCATCTGTTGTTCCTCCAGATAAAGCAGCAGTTCAAACTTATCGGAGTAGTTCTCCCAGCACAAGGGACTTTCCAGCAAGACCATTCTGAACAAACAAAGGGAAAGAAACAAATTGTATGGCAGTGTATAGAACAATGTCTGTGTTCACCCAAAAACAGTTTTCCCAATTATGTTGTGCTATCAAACATACATTAATTAGGCTTGAATGAATGTGGATGAAACCATTTTTATTTTTAACTCTGGTTATGGCTGGGGAAAAGAGAAAAGCATTTTGATTTAAAACTTTGAGTGAAGTAATAATCATGTATTAAACCAAGACGATGATGTTCTAACCAGGCTGCCAAACACATTGATATCATATGAAAAACACATCAGTGAGGTTAGGCTTTCCATAGCCATTACACCAGCCCTTTAACTACTGACCTATAGCTGGAAAAAGTGAACTGAATTTACCTTGTACCGGAGGAAAAAGTACACTTCAGTGACTTGATGAGCTGGGTCATATAGTCTGGCATTCGATACTGTCTTAGCTCAACCGAATTTTGTAGCTGCATCACTGACAGTCTGGTAAGAAGAGACAAAATGGAAAAGGTTGTGACATTCGGCATTTCAGTATTTACATTTGATGAATACTTAAAGGTCCTGTGTGTGGGATTTAGTTGCATCTAGCAATGAGCTTGCAGATAGCAACCAACTTAACCCAACCCCTTGCCTTACCCTGCCTTTCAAAGGATGCAGGTTAACCTACGGTGGCCACAAAATTTACGAAAGACACAAAAGGCCCTATATAAAGGCAGTGTTTGGTTTGTTCGATCAGGGCTACTGTAGAAACCTGACGCTGCAACGTGGCGGACTCCATGGAAAAGGACCATTAAGACATAAAGGTCCTATTCTAAGGTAAGTATGATGATTTTTATTTTTAGATGATTATACATTAATGAAAAATTACTTGGGAATATTAAACTCAACAAAAATAAAAACACTTCAACAATTCAATGTTAAGCACTTAATTTAAGGTTAATTTCCCTCAAATTGTATTCACAAATTTGTTGAAATGTTAGTGAGTACTTCTCCTTTGCCAAGATAATCAATCCACCTCATAGGTGTCATATCAAGATACATGACTAGGACACAGGTGTACCTTTGGACTGGTCACAGTAAAAGGCCACTCTAAAATGTGTATCTTGAAAAAGGCATTTATTAGGAACTCAGCAATGGATATTTCATGTCGGGTTACAAATAGAAGTTTTTTCTCCCCAGGATGACAAAGTCATGACCTGCTCTACACTGCCTCTGGGGAAAAATTGTATAGTTCTATTTTAGAGTGACCTTTTATTGTGACCAGTCCAAGGCACGCCTGTGTCACAGTGATATGACACATCTGTCAAGTGGATGGATTATCTTGGGAAAGAAGAAGTGCTCACTAACACAGATTATAACAAATTTGTGAACAAAAGAAGTAAATCTTTTTCTGTGCATGGAAGAAGTCTTGTGTCTTTAACTCAAGAAAAGTGGTATCAAAAATCCAAATGTTGCAATGCATATTTCATTTCTGCCATATTCTGCCCCTAAATCATACACACTGGACCTTTAACAGTGTGTTGATTTAACTGTGTTACCCTTCAGGTCGTTGTCCATCCACAATCGTGTAATCAACTTCAGGGGTCCAGGCAGGGAGGGAACGAGGTTTGTAGGGCGCTATAGGTGCCAGCTCCCGTCCTAAGGCAGTTATATAGCGAGCCTCAATAAAGCGCACAATGTGGAACGCAGCAGATTGCAGGTCTGGTTTGAACTCAAAGGCCAGTGTAGCTGGATAGAATCCAACTAAAGTGCAGTGGAAGTGAACATGGATTTCATAGCTGTCACCTGAGAAAAGAGCATGGCAGGTAATCATTTTTATTGTGTCCATAAAGTCAGTGAAGGAAATATGGCATCATGAAATTTACATTACCTGGTTTTAGACACAGAGGGTTTGTCTTGGTCACTTTGTGCTCATCCATCAGGGTGAAATACTTGAGCCAGTGCAGTGGGGTGTAGTAGGTGAAATATACGGGGTCAGTTCCAGTGTTTTCCACTTTCAGATTTACCACACGCTGTTTCAAAATGAAAGAAAAAAACATAACTTTACATTTGTACAACGCCCAACAGTTGGTTAAACTGATTCACCAGATGATTACCAGAGAGTGCTGCAGTTTCATAACATTAATACCTCACATTCGTCCACATGCAAGCAAAGTTTCCCGTTTTCAATCTCATAGTCATCAGAGACGATGCGTATACCATGTTTGTCAGAGATGAACTGAGCCCTGCGGGTGCAAAAAGGGCAAAGGTTATGACACTGCATCAAATTCAGTCGAGAGTTGCCTACAAAAAGAATTATTACATTAAACATGTTTGACTTGACAGCACAGACAAACTGCAGAGGTAAAAACACACTGATTATAAGAAGACTCATGTCTTTACCTGTCTTTCTTCAGACTGGTCATCAGAAGACCGGCCAGTTGCCTCCGGGCTCGAACTCCCGTCACTGCTTCATCTCGAGAGGGGAAGGCCTGTATTGGACTGGCAGTTTCACCCTGTAAAGGCTCTGGCTGATGACGCCTGTGTGAATGCCACTGGTCCAGATAAAGAGATGTGACCTGTGCAGAAGATCAAAGAAGAAGATCATTCTGTGTCCTCTGTCGTGATTTTTTATTGGCAATTGTAATGCACATATTGCATATACTGTAAATAAAATATATATAAATGCACCGCAAGCTTTGTCTTAAGACGTCACATTGTTCTGAGACAGGAAGTTTGGTTTCTTAAAAGGGAAACCACCTTGTAACACAGGGACTTTGCAAGTCACTGGACTTGACAAAAACATTTCTGTTGTTAGTTTAGAACATTAAATCCTTTTTAGACTTAGCTTCAAAACTTTATTATATTTTTTCCATAACATTAAATATTTATAAAATAACAAATATATAACTGATCCACCAGAATAATGCTTGTGGAACCAAACGATAGATGTTTATATTTTACACCATAGCACTGACATGTGGTGTAAAGTGACATCAGATGTGTTTGCCAGTCCAATAGGCTCCTGACCACACCCACACTTATCTACCATTATTTACAGTAGACAGATATCTAATAGACTTTAACCTGTAATTTAGAGCAATTAAACTAAACAGGTCTAATGAAAAACATTCTGGCTGCACCCGCCCTACAGAAACTGTCATGTAATGACAACAGGTAATTGGACTCATAATTAGTAGTGTAATAGTGTTTTTCCATTAAATATCATCGTAATAAAATATTGTGAGGACTGTGCCACTTAACTTAGTAACTTAAATCAAGTTGCGAGTAAATCAACTTAAAGAGTCAAGTGACTTTAAATCAAGTGAGAAAACTAATAATTATAATTATAATTACCTATAATTGGTGTTACAAAGGACATTCCATCAAGGTTTAAAGTGTCATTACAGTGAAACTGCTCTCGATAAAACAGCTGTTGAAAGCCAAAAAGGGCCAAAGCCCCATCCTCTGCATTATCAAACATCAAAAGCTGTAAATGCAATTACTGTTGCATAACATTGAGGTAATACAGAAACAGGCTGAGGTGCATAAAGTATGATGTAGATATGCATACGTTGGAGTTAAAGCGAATATTGTCTCCTCGTCGTTTTATTTTGCCGGTCACTTTCAGGGCATAGAGGACTGACCCGAAGTTTGGATCTTTGGTCCCTGGAGTCCTAAAATAAACACAAAAGCATGAATTAATAATAAACATGTATGTATTTATGTCAAACATACATGCAGATCCTCTATAATATCCCCACGATGAAAAACAACTCACCTGCTCCTGAACTCTGCGTTGTAAATGTCTCTCAGTTCAAGTCTGTTTTTGATGGATGCTCGATTACTCTCCTTCAAAAACTCAAAGAAGTCGAGTCCAATCTGAGCGCGTTCATTTGCCGTCTGATAAACCATGATCAAATATTTCTATGATCGAAGTTATTCCAACAGAAAACGTCCGGATGGTTCGTCTGATATTAACAGCAGTTTATAGACACAGGCGTTTTATATGTCATGAGGAAATTATTGCGACTGCGGTTCCTTTTCTATTCTATGACAGTCCACGTGAGCGGTGTCTCTCTGGCTGTCATGATACGAAGCTGCAACAGTGAAGTCGGTCATGCTCCGATAAGTAAAGCAGGCGCACCCACACCGTCTCTCAACTGCGAGAAACGAAACTTAATGAGTTGGACTGAGCAAAACGAAACTACAAACAAATGACATAAACGAGAGCAAACACATGCTTTTGATGTGTCAGTGAACAGGTCAGCTCGTGAAATAACACACCAAACACTGACGGGATGAATATTAAAATATACTGTGCTGTGCTGAGGAGCAAACGTTCACAGAGAAGGTCTCAAACAAGAGAAAAATAACTCACTGTTCACAGTTTTCCAGGAACAAATAAGGGATACATGATTAACCTCCTGCTGCTTTTAAGGAAAGTACCCAAGTAAGAATCCTAACAGTATCACAGTTGGCGCACAGGAGCAACAGAAACAAATACAGAGTTTAAGATAAAAGAAGTTAGACTTTAATGATCCTATAGCAGCTTGTGTACACAAGGGGGAGAAGAAAATATAAATATATAAGTTTAAAGTAAAACTCTTTAAATTTGTTTCATTTACTTGAGTATTGTTTCCCTCATTAGATTAAATCAATGTTGGGATAGGCTTATCATCCAGAATGATGATGGGCTGATCTTAAAAAAAAGGGGGATGACACAAATTGACAAATTATATAAAAAAACATGACTGTCTTTTTATTACACAGGAGGTAAGGCAAGTAACCTTTGAACAACAAGGACATTTGTGCTCTACATAAGACATAAAAAAAACATTAAGAAGACACAAAATATAAAAGAAACACAAAAATATGATTTGACAGAGAAAAATAAAATAAAAAAAGATAAAAATGAGCTTAAATAGACGAAACAGGAGAATAAAAATTACAGCGCAGTACAGCAGATATGAATTAACAGTCCCAAATTTACCTTAATCAAAGTGGACAGAAACGCCTTAAGCCCCAATTTACAAGAACAGAGAGTTTTCTGGGAATTTGTTTCAGATATATGGTGTATAAAAACTGAATGCCACATCTCTGTGTTAAGTTTGACTCAGTGTTAAATTCATTACATTGCAGCAAATCAGAAATGCAGTTTGACCCTAAACCATTCAGTGCTTTATAAACCAACATGAACATGTTTTAAAGTCAAACTCCAAAAACTGTTTTCACGTTTATCTCTATCTGATTAACTTAAGAAAATTTGGCACATCATGTCTTCCATGATCTATGCTACTGGGAGCATGTGGATGCAACCAGTGACCTGGATGAATGAAGACAGTGAAACCTCACAGGCTGGTATGTGGGGTGGAGGATCTTCATATTTTAAATTCTCTACAGGCGGACGCTGACCCTTTCTGGCATGTTGTGTTATGTCTTGTCGGTGTTTTCATTCCTCTTGTCTCTTGTCCCTGGCAGAGGGAACTGGTGCAGGAAGTACAATACATATGACGTGAATAAGATGACCTTGAAAAAGTTTAAATAGTCAATAAAGTGCAAGAAAAAGAGGTACATGTTTTTCATAACATTGTGTTCAGTGCCAACAATCCTCTACTGACTGGTGGTAAACGGCCACTCACAACGCCAGTCCCTCTTTGATAGATCAGTCTTGTTTCAGGACGTCTGATTGCTCTTTCACAATATCATTGGTTCTTGTGTGCATGTTTTTCACAGTTGGGTGGCCCCCAGAATATGTATATGACCATAACCTTGGCAAAGCAGTGTATTTGTGTTCTTAAAACTCATGCCTTTTACAACTTTAATGGGAAAATTATCAAAAATGGGAGTTCAAGGCCCAGTCATTGGCTTTCCTTATAGTCCTTACCTTGCTATGTGAGGATGAGGGGTTATCTAGGTCATCGGACAAAGCTCCTGGGTTCTGCAGCAGTGGTGCAAATCTGCTCTCACATTGTACACTTGGACACTTGTTGGAGGAGGTTTGTTACTAGTTCACCATTTGACAGCTGTCCATGGCCGTGTCCCACTGAGAACAGGGGTTGATGAAGGGCTCTGTCTGAATTGTAGTGCAGGCCAACCAGAACGCTGCGCTCTGGCTATCACTCATCCTCTCCCTTTTCCAGAGAAATTATTTATTATTGGGCTTTGTGCAAAGATAGTTGCGGAGAGGTACGCTTAATGTCTGACAGGAAGCCCTCCAGTTTCTGTTTCGGTAGGCTCACAATTACAGAGTCATTCCTTATAGCAGATTGTAAGTCATTAGCAGACTTACAATCATCTCTTTGTGATTATTCCAAAAATTATGTGGGTATGAAACAAATAAAAGTTGGGAATACTACAGTTTTAGAGTTTGTTTTACAAATGTGTATTGACTGAACCACAATTTGTAGAGTTATCTCAATGTTTAGGGTTGTAAAATGAAAATGAAACTATCCACTGGACTGTACACGGCGTTATACATTTCCTCCCATTTCTCGCTCCACATCATTTACTAGCAAACCATAAAGTGAGTTAATGTTTTCCTGTTTGTCGGTTATCAGCAGGTGTCACTGATTATTACCGTTGAACATTCTTTGGTCTTGGGAGAGCCAATAACCCAAGTTTTCATTCTTTATTAGTTTGAATTTCTGAGAAAAATCGGAGATGCAGGTGGTGTTTCAGAGGCCAGGCTTTAGGTCGAGTGGCAACCTTTTAGTCTTAAAATGAGTCAGTCATTAGGTTAGTCTGAATATAATAAGATTTACCTCTATAGCGCAGCCTAACCAAGTAACTCAGCATGTAACAAAAGCTGAGTTCAACTGTATTTAAAGTTGTGCATTTGTTAGATATGAAAAAGTCAATCACTATAATTTAATTTACCATTAAAAATGTTTGTAGAATTTAAATAAAACACAACTGATACACTTAGGTAGTTCTGCTGTGTGCCTGTCCTGAGTGAAAAACTGCACCCTTAGTTCTCAGTTTCTTATTTTGTTTTTTATTCTTGCTTTTTAATATTCAGTACTGGACCTAAAGATGAGTGTGTTGGTATCTTCACCATGGGTCCATCTGTTGCTGAATCACTCTTCACTGTGGGGTGTAGATCAAAGGTGGACAGAGAACCCAAACATCCCTTAGTCTTCAAGATTATTCAAAGATTTTTGGACAAAAAAATACAGTGTGTACTAGAAGTGTGTGTGTGTGTGTGTGTGTGTGTGTGTGAATGTGCATATTACCAGAGGTATGGCGAGTTTACAGTCAGCGTATCTTCTTCTTCATCAGAGACAGTAATGCCTCGGTAGCCCCCTTCTTTGTAGCAGTAATGGATAAATCTGTAAAGAGAGGTCAGTGTAAAAGTCAGCTATGTATATGTGAATCCACCTGTCTCCACTGAAAGAGAATTAGACTGACGAAGCCTTACTTGTTCCAGACTTTGTCAGTTTTCAAAACTCTTGGGTCTCCAACCACAATCAGTAAGGCTTGTGCTCTGGTCATTGCCACGTTGAACCTCTGAGGGGACAGTTTCAGTTAGTGTGCATGTAAAAAGTTTCATGGAAATCACTTTCTTCTCAGTAATCTGCAGCGAGGTTCTCAGAATTATGAAATGAGCTTGTAATTTATTGTGGCAATCTTACACAAACATTATATATTGTTCTTGTTATTGTGTGGCTGTGTAATGTTTCTCACCTTCTCGTTATCAACAAAGCCTAGAGTGAATCGTTGATTTTGCGATGTCAGTTTTGGAGCGCTGCGCACTGTAGACACTAGAATCACGTTGTACTCTTTACCCTGAAATTGCTCCACCGTGCCAACCTATGAAAAATATAAACGTCAGGTCCAGTAAGGCAGTTCAAAAGTCTCTCTCAAACACGTTTTGCAACAGACATACAATCACTTTTTATCTCCATACCAATACGTTTTTCAGGTTTTCCTTCTTGAGATCTTTGTCATTTAGAAGGGCATTCTGGATTTTCTCCACCTGTTGGCACATACAAATATGACAAAGAGTGTTATGCTGACCAGATGTGGTGATGGTTATTCCAGTGCTCATACTCAACTCATGTGCAGCTATCAATTTACCAATATTGTGCTGCTAAAGTGAAAGATTGCATGGATGTTGCAAATAACCAAATACAACCTGGATCATTTTAAGCATATGAGAAATTGCAACAACAGCAGAAAAACTATATCTTAATGCAATGATCATTCCCGACTTATTGCTTATTATTACAATACTATGCACTTATTACAATTCTATTTTTTGGGGCGCATTTGGCTTTTTTTTACAGTACAGTGGAAAGAAAGAGGAAAGGTGTGAGAGGTGAACTGCATGAAGCTAAGGCACCTAGCAGTCTGAAAGCCTGGCTTTTGAAATCTACAAAATACATTTCTAAGGTTATTTTTATTATCTAATCTTAATTATCTAAAGCTAATCAACTGCTAACGTCTGCCATGATGGTCGGCTTTGCTGCTTTGTGGATGAATGGAATATTTACAAGTAATTTATAAGCATATCTAATAACGCTAATTTTGATGCTGTTGTTGTCTTTATGGCATCTTGTTGTCGTCTGTAAATTTTGACCATCACCCTGTTGGTTTTGGAACATCTCGCCAAAGAACTGCAGTTGAAAATTAGCCAGCTGGCTAACACTGACACTTTTACAGAATTGTTAATTAATGTGGATTGTCCTTTACTGCCATGAATAAATAAATTTAATTAAATATTTATTTATGGGAACTAAATACTGTTCTTCAAGATGACACCCATTCAACTGAATAACAGTTGCCCGCCCAGTATATATGACAGAAGTGTCTCTTGAGTATTTTTTTCCCTGGTCTTACCTGTTTGTTCCGGCACTTACATGCACATAATAATAGCTTTTCTTGGCTTGGAAAGCATCTTACAAATATTACACATAGATGTTATAATACAAAGAGTAATAAGTGACCTTATTTGTCATTTGAGGTGTTTTAAAGTTGTGTTTTTATAATGTTGGATGAAAATGTATGTTGGGCAACATAAGATTAGTTTTTTGTAGTCTGGCGCTGAGCCTCTGGGAAGACATGGCAGCAAAGCTGTTTTGCATTGCTGTATCTATTAATATGTTCATTGATTATTGTAATGATATACTCACTTGTTTTCTGTACGGGGCAATGATGCCGATTTCCTTCGGTTTAATTTCCTTTCTATTATTTTTGTGAAGATGGTTAATAAGGGCTTTTAAGTATTCTATTAACACCTCCACCTCTGCCATGTTGAAAAAAGAAGGACACTGGTCCTCACGTTCATTAATACCCGCCACTCCATGGAAGATCAAAGGGAAATCCTGAGAAATGGAAGAGAAATTAGAATCGTGATGGAGAGAGCGAGAGAGAGAGAGAGAGAGAGAGAGATAATCTTGTGTGTGTGTCTACATTACTTCCTTGGGCAGGCATTCCCATTTGCAGAATAAATCGGACTTCTCTTTTTGGACATAATTCTGAAGTTCTCCTTCATAAAAGAGCTCATTGGGAATTTTCAGAATCGCAGGATGGGACCTGAGAGAGAGTAAAGAGATCAAAAATACCAAGGAAAAATGTAAACCAGGGACAAGTTAAGACAAAGCATGGACAAGTGGACGGAAATATCAAAGAGTGATTTAAAACAATCTGTGAAAAGATAAAGCAACACATTTAAGCATCGCCATTACTCCACCTGTAGTTCCTGAGTAATTTGGTGACATAGCGATTGTTGAAGCCGCGTGTCTCATGTGACTTGTAAAGGCGGTTGTCGCTCATCAGACGCTCCAACAGGGACACACCTGAGGTACAGAAAATAATAAACTGCATTTGGATAGCATTAAAGTTAAAGTTCAATCTTTGCTGAGCTCAACAGATCTTCAACTTTCACTATAATTTTCAGGCTTTGTGTTAAAAAAAAACAAACCCTGATATATCAAATGCTGGTGTATGACTGATGGTGTAACTGTTAGATTGTTTAGAAACATTGCACACTTTAATATAGTTTATCTATACATTTAAAATTTACACAGTGCTCACCCAAACCATGTTCCTCTGCTTCTTTGGATGCAATGATGGGGCCTAATTGTTTAGGGTCTCCAGCTAGCACTACCTGGCACACCTGTGGTTTCATTAAACCTGTGGAGCACAGTAAGGGTTGAGGCAATATAGAAAATGAAATACTGTATATAATACAGTAATAATATGACACCTTGCTTTGTCACCTGCTATTGGGATGATACACTGTGGTTCTGTAGCCTGGCCTGCCTCGTCCACAAAGATATAAGTGTAATGACCTGGTGGAATCCCTCCTGACACCAGCCTGAAAAGAGAGAGAGAATCCTAATGTGTAAATGAATTGAAATTGTAGTAACAAGTGCTTTTTGACATGAGGGTTTCATAACTTTCTTGTATTGAAGACTTAGAAACAAAGCTCCAATGACAACTACATGTTACAGGACAGTGTGAGCACTGTGAATGTCTTAGACATTAATGCCTGTAACTGTGAGAGTGTTGTTATAAGAATTTTTCAGAGTGACCCTTCAATAAAGAAGATTGGATTCGAAGTTTCAAAGTTTAAGCTGAATTTATTATTCTTGTACAAGAAGGAGCGTTTAACAGTGCAGCACACAGAAGGGGTTACAGAGAAAAAGGCTCCCTGTGGAGCTCTAACAGTTGGTTCTTATACAATCGATAAAAGGGGCCGTCTTAACCCCTGCAAATTGTTAACAGATAATCTACATACATAGCATCCAAACATCTTTCTTAGTTCCCTTAATCAGTAGTCAACATATCCTCAATCTAAATGTCACCTCTCTGCACTGCCTTGACATTTAAGCGGATCTGAAGATGTAATTTGGAAAAGATGTAATGTATAAAAATGATACTGAAAATAATGCTGAAATTAAACTTTTCCACCATTATACGTGTTGGCTACCGCTTAGTGTTTGCATGTATTAGCCAGGAAGATGATACAAGGAACTTTAAGCAACGCTATTGAGCTGGCATAACTGAAACCGACGCACCCAAATGGAATGGTGTTTTTCCTGCTTTGACATGTCAAAATATTTTTATCTTATGTGCTATTTAAAGAAAATAATAACAAACATGGAAACTTATTTTTGTTGTTAATGTAACAGTACAATTTAAATGCAGACTAAAATAGTAATCCACTGCATTAAATACTGTACCTGCCCGCAGTAAACAGGGTGGTGACCATGATCTTATATTTCATCAGCTCCCGTTTAGGGGGAATTAGAAATGTTTGTTTTTTATGGTTCAGGTTGCAGTCCCACTATAGAAAAACACAAAACACATACAGTACACTTAGATACACAGAGGCAGGAGTTGACTAAACTATATTGCCTCTCTAATTAATTCCCTGCTGCATAGTTAGACATACAAGTTGTGGTAGGACTT
Organism: Sciaenops ocellatus; assembly: GCA_033000465.1. NCBI lineage: Eukaryota > Metazoa > Chordata > Actinopteri > Sciaenidae > Sciaenops > Sciaenops ocellatus. The sequence continues at coordinate 13,650,591 of CP136883.1, read as the reverse complement.
AAAAATTTAGAACAATGTGATATCAGAGAGCACTCTTCATGAATCTGTTATGCACTGGTATGTATTTCTGAATCTTCATACACAACCCTTGTTAGAAACCATGGTATATGTGATTTCTTGCCAAATATTTGTGTTGTCTTCATGCTAATGCCTTGATGTGTTTTTGAGGGAATGGGTCAAAAAAAAAGGAAGAAAGAATCCAGACCTCTATCTTTTGGGGAATATTTGTCAGAGGCGTGCTCAGGGCGTACAAGCGATACGCCTGGTATTCTTCATATTTATTCTTGAATATTTCCAGAAGCTTCTCAAAGAGATGATCAGTTGCACTGTTGGAAGGAGCGCAAGCCAGGATTTTGCACGATGCCTGAGTTTCCACTATCTGCTTGATGGCATTCACCAAAGTCATTGTTTTTCCTGACCAACACATGGGAAATACATTATTCTGAATGTTAATAAAATTAATACTTAAGCATCAGGTGGCATTCACATACACATGTATGTATAGTACCTGTACCAGGTGGACCGAATACCACATAAGGGGCAGGTTTTGCAGAAGCACCTAAAATGTGTTGAATGGCAATGCGCTGCTCTGTGTTGACCTTGAGCTTTGACAGCCTGATGACAGAGAGACAAGTGCACAGGAATAATATCAGAGCTGACTCACAGTTAAGGCTGTCATGAAAACATGAGGGCACAGGTGGGATATAAGGCACACTGCCAGTAAGACAGTACTGAAGCAGGACCTTGTCTGTATCACGTTTTGGATGTTTTTCCTGGTTCTGACCTGTGTGCAGGTGAATGGTGAGAGGAAGATTTTTCAGTAGGGAACAGCACATCCCTCAGTTTGTTCATCCCAGGAAATTGCTCTGCTGCTCTATGCTGCATACGTAGGGTTGTACGGTTGACAACGAAGTTAACCCTGAACCTCATGCCGTCCTTGAAACGATCAGTGAAACTGCATTCAAATTCACATGTTTAGTATTATGGACTGAACAACTTAACAGATTGCATAGGGTGAGAAAAAGAGGGACTGAACATTGGAACCAAAAAGCATTTTAGTATACCGTCTTTAGAGTAATAAGATCCAGAGAGTGATCATTGGTCACTGTAATCTGTATCTTTTTTTTTCACTACATTTGCCAGAACCACAACCAATAAAAAAGGTATGAACGTATTTCAGTTGAGCCTTAAACTTGTCACAGGAAAGCAGCGCCAACTTGTAAATTAAACTTGTAACTAAGAATGATAACAGTAGTGAAACAAGAGGTTTTCAGACAACTGACTGTGAAAGGATTGGTATCTCTGCCTCTTTTATGCCAGAGTCTGCCTGCTAAATTGTTGGTCCAGTGGTGCAACCCCTGGTACAAAATGTGAAGTTTATCAATGTACTGTATTTTATACAGTTGAAAATTGAACTCTTCTGTGGCTATGCGGAAAATATCTCATTCTGTCATATTTTTGAGCAATTAAGCACTTCAAATCTAAAGTCACAAATATCACCAAACAAACCTCTTTTTGTGTTTAGACACTTATCTGCTCTTACCATTCATTGAAATGCATGTAGACCTGCTTCGGATCCGCATGCAGGACGTAGCCTTTGTATATTGTATTTTTACTACCTCCAAACTGGTTTAAAAAAAACACATGCACGTCGTTCTTGGACAGCCTCATGGGCGGTTCTGTACAGCCATCTGAAATCTGATGACACAAAATGTTTATGTGCAACTGTTTCATTCAGAACGGTTGAGGTGACATTTCCAGCCAATTCAAAGGCAGTCGTAAGTCTTTATGTTATATTGTGTGTGTGTCAGTGAGATGCATTACCTGCATAATGAAAATGTTTGGGTTGTTTTTGTGTCTGCACAAGGGCACATTATCCTGGTTGAATTTCTTAATCTCTTTCTTCACCTGGTGCTCCTCGAGATGAAGCAGCAAGTGGAGCTTCTTGGAATAGTTTTTCAAGCCCAGAGGTTCCTCCAATGACCTAAAAAGATCCCGGTAACATTGAAATCTGGATCAATTCTACAGGTGCGGCAGATGTGTGAAGTTATGAAATTAAGGCAACATGTTTCATGTCCTAAATGCATATGGATCTTTGTGGCATTTTCATTTTACTTACTACAGATCAGCCTAGGCAGATTGACTCTTCTCCATTCTTGTATATAATCTTACATTTACCCTTCAAACCAGTATCCTTAACACACTGGCCTTTTTCAGGTCAATAAAAACTGTATGTCACCATAAAAATTGTTGTGTAGAAGAATAATGATCATATAGTGAATCACTCGATGAATACTACTATAGTGAGTCATTTGGAGAACTGCTCTTTAGAACGAGACTATTTCAAATATGTGTCAATATTTAATAATAGACTAATTTTCCTTTACATGAGAAGTTAGGAATATCTCATATAATATATTGCCCTGACATGTGTTTGGTTGATAATGAAGTTTCATATTTACTGGATAAAAACCTGAATTGGATTATCTCAACGCAATAAATTAAATCAGGTACAAATTTCGTGTTCACCTTCTCACAGTATGATTTTGTGTGTGCATGTGACAATACATACTTCTTGTATTTTATACATCTGGGCATCGGATAATTCTTCAAAGGCACCACAAACTTAAGGAGTACCAAAGGACTGGAGTGGAAAAATAAAGTCAGAACAAAGGACAGTGGTAAAGTTAGATGACTAATAATACTAGTAACCAACACTGAACATGTTGCAATCTGCAGTATATAAACTGGGATGGGTGATACAGTGTTCCATGTGAGTGAAGACCGTCAGAGGGGAATCAAAAGACAATATAAATGATATTCTGTCATTCAGGAAACTGTTTCACAGTCATGGGAATTTCTGTAAATTTGATTTTTGTCCAAAAAAGGGCCATTAGAGAAGGTATTACCCAAGAGAATCTCAATTTTGTAATAAATTACAAAAAGTACTGTATGCGATGATACCAGAAGTAATAATGTACAGCATAATCATCACATTTACATAGACATAACATGAATATTACATGATATTAACTTGTCATACCATCCACTGGGGATCATGTCCAGGTCACACGATGAGTCTGATGAGGCTTTGGGGCAGGGCTCTCCACTAACCGATGTCCGATGTGTGACTTCCAAGAGGCGCATGATCTGAAATTTATTTGAGGACTGCTGGCATGTTTCAAACTTAAACATCAGTAACTTTTCATAGACGCCAGCATGGTCAGAGTAGAAATGGACCTTGATTTTATATGCGTCTCCTAGAAACAACATGGGAGAAAAAAAGAGTAAATTAGGTATATACTGTTATGTAGTAATGTCACTTTGTGAAAAGTCATTTTTCTCGTGTCTACATTGTTAAACGATTTACACCCTTGTGCTGTGCCTAATCTAACACATGAATGCCTGGAGGAATTTGCAAAAGGATTATGAACAGTAACTTGTTTCAACTAGACAGAAAATGACACATACTTAATTATGCAAAGGGGAAACAAGCCTCTTTGTTGTTTGATGTTTTGAATTCAGTTTTTGTTTGTTTTACGTGTACTATGTGTGTTGGGTGAGCCTTTGTTTTTTGGGTTTCACTATAAATCCCCAAATCAAGAAATACTATGCACAGTCATTCCCCGTTTGTGTTTTTTCTCCCTGTGAATCAGAAATTAAGAATGATGTACACAATACGCACTATTACTGGAAATGACCTATTTGATACTGTTATATTATAACAACAACAACCACTGAAAACCATAAAGACCCTCTTGCAGATTGTGTGTGTCTTCTCCATACCTGGTGCAAGAACATGTCGCTTGACAGTCTTGACAACGTTTCCATGATAGTCTTTCACAGTGAAAATGTTCTTTATGAGGTCAGAAGTCCAAAAAGTTAAATAAACCGTTGTGACACCAGAGTTCTTCACAGTGAATGGCACAACTTTCTGTTGGGCAGGAAACGTGTTATATGCGAACTGTCAGTATTATCACTGCAGCTAGAGGCAAATGCATATCCAAACACACACACAAGCACACACACACACAACTCACCATCACACATACAGTACGTTATTGGAGCTATTACAAACCCTGCTTTGTGAAATTTACCTAGACAGATAGATTAAGAATGGTTTCACAGGGGTGTGTATGCTGATATTTGTTTAATATTATAAGTCATGATAGCTGATAAACTCGTGTTTGCAATGATGAGACCTAAATGTTTAAGAAACAAAGATTTAATTGATCTACACTATGTGCTTTTACTCATACTTAATGCAAATGCACAACATTATGGCATTATTAGTATCATTAACAATCTCACAGGATCCTGGTTGGTCATCAGCAACCACAGTTGACTAGTCCTAGGCCACATAGTCTCACCTCGTTTTCAGACACAGTGAGGCAGATCTTCTCGTCTGTTGACACAGGGTCTGAGGTGACTGTGATATCATATTTATTGGGGATTAGCTTAGCCCTGTAACAGAGAGTACAAGATACAAGACAAGTAATACAAGGCTTGTTTGAAATTACATTATACATAAAATGATCTTCCAAACAGGTATGATACTTCTGATTGATTATACTTCAGAATTTAGGTTGCACAGCAGCTCCCTGCCTTGGGTGCTAAACCAAGATCAGCTAAAGAAATACAGCCTGTACAGGAGGTAGAATCAACGTAAATGCCAGCCAACAGAGAGAAGACAAGCAGACGCACAATGAAGGATGGCACCTGTCTTCACGGCCCTTAACCACATCATAGGGAGGTTGGTTAGGCTGGTTAAGTTTGCAGGCTTTGCAGTATTTATACTTAATGTGGCTGTCACAGTTGTTAGGAAAACCCCAGGTTATGAGCAGTTACTTAGAGCAGTTAGTAACTTATTACTAGGCATTTGAAGGAACAAAAACGTTTTAAAAAATCCTATTCTATGTGGAAAATAACTAATCTCTGCTGTTAACAAGCAAAATTGCTTTCAGACAGAGAAAATAGTAGAAATGGGCCAACAGGCGACTTGTCTAGATGATTTTTATCTCTCATACTTTGAAATGTACATAATTTCAGCACTGTGTTGTGTGCTGTGTGACCATCTGAACAGAAGTAAATTCATTTATTATTCTTAACTTTAGTAATAGAATAAAATCTGAACAAAATGGTACCTTTAAATATCAGTAAATACAACTCAAAATCTATCTGAGCTTCAGAGGTCTAATTGAAGGCTTTCTTACCTGTATTGCTGGAATAACGTTGCCATTTCTAAATGGGCTCCAATCTTTTGGAGGTTCTGCTGAGCCATCTGTTCTTCACCATTGAATGTATATCGTGGCCCATTCAGGTGACCAGATTTTCCTGGTCCTCTGGTCCGGACAGGCCGTACTGCAGGCATCATCTCTAGCTGCAGTCACTGCTGGCGGAGTAAACTTATTTGGTCCTGATTGTGCTGAAAAAAAAAGAACCAGTAATGTTCATAAACTCACTTTCTCGAGTATGAGTTATGATTATAGCAAAATTCCTAAGCCTTATGTGAGGATGTCATGGTGATGTCAAACCTACCATCAAAACACTGCTACACTACTACTAACACAACTGCAAGCAACAAGCAGTCATGTATAAGTTCTCACCTTGCTGTCAGTACACTTAACCCTATGATAGGGAATACAAAAACATAGTAAGTTAAAACTAGCTATGTCCATTTTTAATTAATGTTTTAACCCCCTATATAATTTAATGCCAAAACAGTTATGGAATCATTGCAAGTAGTGCCATCAGTAATAGTTTATATACTATATAGTACATATAAATATAGGCCTAAACATAATATCTCATTGTATTAATATTATTATGGAGAGCCAGAAATACAGTTATACTTCACTACCAACAATGAACGTCAAGTAGTTAGCCAGCTGGCAAGTTGTTGCTACATTTATCCACTAGGTGTAGTAACTGCTAACTAATAAAAAGCATAAAATAACTGGTTGTATCTCTAAACATTTAGTTAGGTAATATTTGTAAAAAAAAAGAAAAGAAAAAAAAAAGATAGCATGTTAAATCTGCTAGCTAACCTTGATCTCAAGCACAACAAACGACAGTATAGTATTATATTACTATAGTATTTAGCAAATATATACAGTAAATTAACTTACTTTTTAGCTGACAGGTGGCAGCATGGGAGACTAGGCTGGCAAAGTAAATCTAAATTAAGTTTTGTTTTGAAGACAAACATATTTCCAGGATGAGTGTGGCGTATCCTAGCTACAAAAAGTGATGCAGTTTGCGCCGTTCATCAGGTGTTATGTCGAAATGTGTTTCCCCTGCAAATTATGTCCCCTTATGAGCGGTTTCCCCGCAGCGTTGCACTGTGTTTGGGGGTTAAGAATTAAGCTAGTTTATGGTTAGGAGAGCAGAGACGACTGGTTACGGTTGGGTGAGATTAGTTTGGTGAGGAGAAACCATAGAGAGAAACACAAACCGATGATATAAAGGGTACGTCACAGTACTCCTAACTGCAATATTGTGAAAAGTTGTGGCCCAATTGTCCCGCGCATGCGTGGGAGAGAGCGGACCAACGGTAGTGGATCAACGTCTTCGACAAAATGATTACTACAACAAATTACGACACTGTCACTTAAAAAGGGATACCATGTTAAAGCTGGAAGATGTTTGTCACAGAAAGCGTCGCTAAAACACTTTAAAGTCCTACTCCGAGGTTGGTATATTCAGTATTATGAGTTGGAGTGTTTTTGAATGTGCAGAAGCAGAACTACAAACAGGGCCGTGTTTTGTAGTTCTACCTATAGTAAAGCAGACTGTTAAACGCAAAAAAATTGTATGTTGAGTTTATGTTTGTTTATGTCTTTGCGATATTAATTTCAGTTGAAGGCCTTGTCTTTCGACCACAGAAATCAAAAGGATATTTTATCCATAGCTTTTACTCATGTTATGTTATTCTGTGAAACGCCACAAGAAAATTCATGTGTAAACTGTGGCCAAACCTGGTGGCACAGAACAGGTTGAACTGTGATGGCCAATGACTCTGTCACAGCTGGTATATGTTTGACCCATTGACCAGACAGTGTTATCTTTGGTTTGACTCATGTTTCAGATCCTTGCCCACTAGAGGGCAACGCAGGCTTATTTTAGCTAAAGCACACACGATAAGCCAGGCGTGTCCAAGGTACGGCCCGGGGGCAAATCACGGACTGCGGTCAGATTTCATGCGGCCCGAAGCTACATTTTTATAATATATTATTTATGGCCTGCTAGGATTGTCAGATACTGTATGGCTGGAAGATTTGGCTTTTTTGGTTGACGTAGTGAAGCATTTGAACCTTTAAGCACATAACTGCTGGTGTTACATATCTGTAGATGTGACACAAAATATTACTTTCTGAATGATTTTGTTAAAGACAAGAGCAAGAGTGATATGTTTTAAACTTAAATGTTAACAGACTTTGCATTACTCATAATAAGTCATGTTTAGAATGAACATGAGGTTAAGATTTGTATCAACGTCATGCAAGTTTAACATATTCCATACAATTTATTCTTTGTTATTTGACTCCAGATGTGAAAGAAAGGAAGAACTGGTTTTTAGATTTGTTCAAGTCTGATTGGCTTAGATCTGGTTACATTGTCATTTAAAAAAAAAAAAAAAGATAACTGTGACAATGAAAACAAAATTGTTACAGAACAGTGCATTTGTATGTAACTTTTATTGGTATTTTTTCATTTTTAAAATGTTAGTGTTGTCATAATGTCAAATCTGGCCCTCTTTAAAAAACGTTTGGACACCCCTGCTATAAGCTGTCTAATATCTCTGAAATGTGCAACATAAATTCATTTTGATTTAATTAAATTTGGTTTCTTTACACTTCATAGCTCTTCTGTAAGAACTATGGTGATTTTTGGTAACACTATAATATTTCTGTAAACATTTAAATGTGTTTTTTTGGTGTGATAAATTTATTATATTTGTCAAGATATGTCTGTGTATAAAGAGAGCATCACTGGGTGCTGTTATAATTGTTATACACTCACTAGTAAAATCAGTCCCACAAAACACAGAGCCTCAAAGTGACATTAAAACAGTAAGCAGTACGAGGGATCAGATGAAGAAGGACTATTAAAATTATTATTTTATTGTTACTTTATTTAAGTGTTTACCTCATATTTCAAGATTCAAGATTTCTTTATTGTCATTGCACAAAATCCAATCAAACAAGTGTGCAAATTTTTGTAAGTACATACATACATAGGTAGAACAATATGTGCAAAAGTTCCTCGGGATCAATGGAGGGTTTGGTAAAACTTTATGCTGGTTGTACATTTTGCAGTTTAGGAGGGTTTAGTTTGTGTGTGTGTGTGTGTGTGTGTGTGAATCTGAGCGTAGGAGGTGTCTGCTGATGACTGAAGAAAGTTGGAAGTGGCCAAATGAGGATTAGAGGAACAGGGGGATGGGTTTGTTTGACACAAAATCTTCAGAACAACCAGAGGTGTTTGTTTATCCTGATTAGTGTTAGTGCTGTACATGTGTCTGTTTGTGTGTGTGTTTCTGTCAGCCTCCTATCTGTCTGCCTATCCATGTTTGCGTTTGAAGAGTGCGTGATGACTCAGCCGTCCAGATTGTCTTACTGTACTGATCTGCCATCAGTCCTGCTGCGTCAACAGTGACTCAGTGATCATCTCGCTGTCCTGTCGGCTGTGACCCCACATGAGCCAGAATCACACCCAGACGGCAGAGCTTGTGTGTGAGACAGCGTGATAATGATAGCAGTGTGCATGTGTAACTGTTTATCTGATGATTTGTCGATGCATTGTGTGTTTGTGTGCGTGTGTGTCAATGACCCAGAGAGACAGCAATGGCCAAGAAATGACTTAAACGGCCACAGCTGCATTTCCATGGCAACAGGGTGTTTTAATGGAGGGACATTATGGGCTAGAGAGCAGGGTAATGACCGCTCTGGCCGTCGGAATGCCTTGATCTTATCACCATGGCGAGAGGGGATGCTCCCACTTTCTGATGGTCTAATAGCCCCTGCTCTAATAGACAGACAGCCTGGGCCACTGAGGTCACCCGGAAACATAGGACCACCCCTCCCACACACACACACACACACACACACACACACAATGCAAACCCATAACTCTGCTTTTCTCACCTTAACTGTGTTAACAGTTTTCTGGCGATGCATTGCATATCAGGTTAAAGGCTCTTGCCTATTATAACAGTGCCTTTCTGACAGATGGGCTGCATGTAAGCAAGCATAGCCTATTTGTGATGGAAATATAATCAAAGGTGCATTTCTCCCAGGAGAGGAAGAAACAAGGGAATGGATGAGGAGAGAGCAGAGGAGAGATAAGAGCTTGTTGAAAACCTGTTAATAGAAGAATGGCCTGTCACTGTTTTGGCACCCTCACACACTCTCGTACTCGCATACCCTCCCGAGTCTCACACAGCACGGTGCAGTGTATACATGGACAAATCCTATAAGTCCATTTGAATACCACAACAGTCTTCTTCTAATCTGTTTGTTTGAAATTCGTGATGAATCGGCAATTTTCAGCAGACCCAACGCAGGCCTTATCCCACACCTATTTGTCCATGTTAAGGGTTGAGTTATTTCTTAACACGATTGGGTGGATGCCAGTGGAGGTGTGTGTGTGTGTGTGTGTGTGTGTGTGTGTGTGTGTGTGTGTGAATGAATGTTCCTCTTTATCTCACTCAATGAGTGAGTGGAGGTTGGCTGTAAGGCTATCTGTCCCTCTCAGACACCCAATCTGTCTCTGTCACTGTGTTTGCAGCCTGCGCACACACTCACACTCACACACTCACAGTGACGTTACCTTCGTTAGATAGTGATATTGCCCCAGTGCCACGTTATTATGTATTCGATGCAAACCAGGCCAAAAATTACAGTAATGAGTGACTAAAGTGAGTTTTTCAGTTGTTGTAATCAAATTTAAAAATCTTAGTCCAAGTTGAATTTATCAAAGTCTCTCTCTCTCTCTCTGTCATGACAGGCACACAGACAGTTCTCAGGGTGAGTGCTGCGCCTGTGCTGAAGTGTCCCATTGAGCTTGCTGAAGTGGACTTATCTCCGACCATCCCTCCTTGCATCTCACTCTTCCCTGTATCCAGACAGGGCTGAAGCGCCACTCTCATCCTACTTTCTGCACACCAGAGAGGCCTCTCTCTTCTGGGCTCTGTCTCACACTTTACAGCCCCTCAACCATCACATCCTCCTTGCAGTTGGCAGAGTGCTGCATGATACTCAAGGTAATGATCTTGTGTGTGTGAGGTCTGCGTGAGGACAGTTGATGGCGATGGTGATGATGTTGACAGAAATATTGATGCTACCGCTAAAGATACTGCTAATTCTGAGCTGACGCTCAAGACACACAATCAGGAAGAGAGACATAACACTTGAGTGTTTGCTACCAATCTTCACATTTAAAGATAACAACAGTGGAGTGATGGAAGGAAATAAGGGAGAGAGAGATGCAGCAAAGGTCCAGGGGAGGATTTGAAGCAGGGACATTGCTCCCAAATATATTGAAATAAGCTAAACACATTTTTAAGTGGAGGGGTACTTAAGGAAATACAGAGTGGTCAGAGCATGTGCACATGCTGTACCACTATCAGTTGTAATAGTGTAGAGTAACTACACAGAGATTGCTAAATCTACTTTATACCATCTAGCTGCTAAAAAAGTTTAATATTCTTTTGTATAGCATGTTGTGTTTAGTGCTCAGAGGTGCAACATACCATATCACAGTTTATAAAAATCCATTATTCTCATTTAATGCATCTTCTTTTCCCTCATTTGGCATTTGTGCCTCTTTCTTTGGTCATGCAAACATACAGTAAGACACAAGGAAAAGATGAATGGGAGGAATTGACATTACACTATTTATCAAACAGGGCACAGATTGCTCAAGTCAGGTGTAATTTTGAATCACTTATTTATGATGTGTTGGACAGTTGTTTGTTTTTTAATAGACATTTCCTGATGTTGATGTCGAGCCTAATGTTGTCAGATAAGGTGATGTATGGATGCTGTTTTGTCTGTAAGGTTATTAGTGGAGTTTGTTTTTTTTGCTTACTATTGCTTGAAATTGGGTTCATACCCTCCATTTTCAGCTCAGCTGTAGTTTCCAGATACCAAAGAAATTTGAGGTTATGTCACCTAATGCCTTTTAATTGATTAACCTTCACATTGTGTGTGATTCAACAGTAAATATATGACTTAAACAGATTTGACAACTTAAATCACTAAATACGCTGATCATCAACAAAATGCACTCTGTGCATATATCCGTATTCAAACTGAGGGTCTAAAGTTAGAGAGCTGACAGCCAGAAAGAGACAGGAAGCTGGGGAGAGAGAGTGGTTGAAATCAAACCTGGCCTTAGTACATGGGGTACATGCTCTGCCAGGTGAGCTTCTGGGATGCCCTTTGAAAAGCATGACTGACTGCACCCCCAGCTGTGGTTGTATCATTGCAGCTAGGTAGATAATTAGCAGAGCCAATTAACCAAGCTCTTAACACTGCATTATTATAACCTGCTGTTGCCATGGCTGATTGTGACGGACTCTTGTGATTATGGTTATAGCCAGGATGTATCTTTTGCTGTCACTGATTGTGGATGCAGCTATTCTGCTATTCTGTTTTTATGAGGTGTGATACTAACTACATGCAGGGGTTGTGCGTGTGCGATGAAATGACATGGTTGTCACAGTGTTGCAGTGAAGCTACTGTGCTCTTGTGCTATACTGACACATCTGTCATATAAACAGATCTGCAGATTCAAATCCTGTTGATGGTGCTTTCTTGGCTAATGCTAATAGGACCAGTAAAGAACTGTCATTGTGCAGCTACTGTAGTCATATCCATAGTACCATATATACAACCAAAACTGCAGCATAGCCTGAGCATTAACTATATCCACAGCCACAGCTTCAACCACCACAGCCAGGTAGAGCAGCTCCAGCTGTGCTCACAGCCTGTGGCTGTATACTGTCAGAGCTCTGCCTTTTGAACCTACTGAACAATAGATGCTCCTCCTTCTTTCTGTAGTATCTGTGGAGTGTTTCCCTAAACTGGCAGTGTTATAACTGGTCTGGCTCAACACACTTTTTTTTTTTATAGATATTTTTTGGCCTTTTTCAAGCTTTTATTTGACAGAGACAGCTGAAGAGTGACAGGAACGCGGGGAGAGAGAGACGGGGAACGACATGCAGCAAAGGGCCGCAGGTCGGACCCGAACCCTGGGCCGCTGCCGAGCCCCCGCACATGGGGCGGATGCTCCACCAACCGAGCCAATCGACATCCCCCAACACACTATTGTTAGGGAACACAAGACTTAAGTTGAGGTAACGCAAAAGTAGTTCAGGAAGACAAATCCCATCATGATCCTTCAGGGCCTCCATAAGCTCCACTGTGCCACACACATGCTCAGTAAAAACTGATCTAAACTACAAAAGAGAGTTCGACTGGGGGAATTATATACTTTAAACTTGACATGAGGATGAAAACAACAATGAAAAAATACAACCGCAAGCAGCGATGCGTGAGGTCTACCACCACAAATAGATGTTTGAAACACTGCAACTGTCCAGCTTCACTATGCACACACACACATACTATATACAAACACTAAACACAAAGTATATCAGATTAAACAAACAAGAATAAATAGCACATCAAATGCTATTATTATTATTATCTCATTTGTTTAATCTGAACAAAAACCAAAGTGTAAAAACATTACATGGTTTTAAGGGGGGTCTTGTCACCATGACATTGCCAAGCAATAAGCAGAGACTCTTACTAGTTACAAAACCCACGTAAGCAATAGTCCGTACAGTGAACCTCCATAAAAACCACAACGTGTCATTTTACACTTAAAGGGATAGTTCAGGTTTGTATGAGTAAGTGGGGTTGTATGAGGTACTTAACGCTCAGCACACTCACAGTTTGGAGAAGCAGACAGAAATCCTGGTATGAAAGTAGAGTGAAGCACTGCAGTGGACAGGGTCAGCAGAGAAATGTGTTTTAGCCACATCAAAAAGGCCCTCCTAAAAAAAAAATCAATATAAGTAATAATAATAATATTATGCTATAGTGATTATATTGTGAGTATTATGTTAGCCAGTCAAAAGAAAAGCAAGAGATTTTTCATCCATCCATCCATGGATTCAAAGTTGTTCATTTGTTTCACCATTGTCATATTACATATAAGTTTTACATAGCCACAAATAGATACATTACCTCATTGCTATACATCTTGAAACAGATGTGTTTAAAAAAGAAATGTAATATTAAAAATAGGTTGTAGCTTTCTTTCACTCGCTCCCAAAACAAAAAATGCACACGCTCGCTACGGCACGAGGTGGTGGTGGTCATGGCAAACACTGTCCACAGGGGCCGCCAAAATCAACACAGAATTAAAGTTCCCTGTAGTTGCTTTAACTCTTAACAAGAAAGTGAGTACGGGTGTTTCCCAAAACAATTTATTAACAATCACATCATGACCTAGATAAACAAAGTTTCTGTACGTTTTCCTACGTGTATAACTGCATGTAGTTTAGTCTGGTGTGGTGCATTGTTGTGAACTGGAATCATGTTTATTGATTTGTTTACCAAGAGCGGGAGGCTTCTCAAGCATAAACAGCTTTCACTGACTCTAAACTATAGGGTGAGGGAGAGTGTGTTGCAGCAGCTGGATTTTCCTGTGCCGGGTGGCCATATTGTCAGATTCCCCCAACTAATCCAAGACACAAACCCCCATCAACATCACCTTCCCTTACAGCATGTTACTCCAACAGATCACATGTTCCTCGTGCTGTTGTTGTTGTATGCGGCTTGGCTCTCTGTGTGGTAAACAGCCGTTGGTGTGTGCTTTAGTGTTTGATAAACACATTAGACTGTTGTTTACTCTTCCCTAAACTATCCTGGTTCAAACACTTGATAGAGATGGAGCTCTAAGCTAATAATGGAGACATGAGCATCGTTGTAGTGGACGCATAAAATGCCTTTAGGTTATGTGTATTTTTTTACATTTAGCAGTACTAGGTAGCCAGGATGAAAACCATTTTCTAAGTGTCATATATAATTTTGAACATCTTTCAAATATCGTGATATATAATGTACATATAGTACAGTGATGTTAGCACGTCTGCATGAGAGGAGCAGGTTAAGGTAAGGTGTGAGATGTGTGAGGTGAATCACAGTCAGTCAGTTGATGGCTTTTGGTTACTGGAGGAGGATGGGGACGCGATAGTGCCAAAATAAGGTGTGGTGTGTCCCAGCCTCTCTGGCTGACAGTGGGTATAATTAAAATTCCACATTTCCTTTAGTCATTGGGACATAAGTATGGTGTGACTGCTTCCCTTCTCTCCTGAGCTGTGGTCTGTAATTAAAATCAATTTTGCTTTACCTTTCACATAATGTATATGTTGCTTTCTCCAAATTTAAGTAGCCAGATTTACCTCCCATTTCAAAATAAAAGTTCAAATCATTTGTTGGTGCAGATATATTAGCAGTAAGAGTAAGAATTCTGTTGACGTGGGAATAGAATAAAATTCTAGATATTTGAGATCAGCCTCCAGATGTACAGTAGGTCTTACAGCATTAACGCTGGTTTCAACTGTGTGAAAGTTCTATTATACTTGATTGAATTATCTCCTTACAGAGAGCGGGAGGCTGAAGCATAAACAGCACTGAATGGAGAGAGGGACAGATGAGATTCCCTCTGTTGTTTTTGTTATACCAGCACTTTATTGTAAAACTGAAATGATAGTGTTCCCGTGGCAGCTCTGTGTAAATGTTTTGTCCGCTGTATTCCTCCATTTAATGCAGAGCGCTTGCTCTGTTTACCACTGTTTACTGAGCGACTGAGGCTACTGTACTGTGTCCTTGCTCTCGATCAGCTGTCTCAGTGCTGGTAGAAGGTGAAGCCCAGTTGTGGGTAGTGTTGGTGACTTGTTACTCAGCACGCTGATTGTAAAAAACACACATATGAAACTAAAGATAATGCCAAGTTTATATAATTCTACGTCTGGGCCAACAGGAGTATACAGTATATTACAGGACGATGAGCAGGAAAATGAAAATTGGAGAAGGCTGCACCTCCAAACACAAACAAGACCGTCTCCTACATTCCACATAGAGAGTGTTTGTTTGTGTGGTGTGAGTTTGGGATTCGATACGAGTGAATTTATGTGTATCTTCAGTGGTTTGTGTTTTTAAAGGTGAGGAGTCTAGGAGACTGCGAGTGGGACATTGCCTCCAGTGATGTGGTAAACACATCTACTCCACTATAAGCAACAATAAACACACAGTTGTGAACATGTTTGAGTACAGGTAGACACTCCAGTAGATGATTTCACCTTTCACCCATTTGCCACTTAAGCCCTGTTATTTTTTGTTCAGTGTTTAGACCCTATAAAGTTGTGTCTGGTGCACATTTTCCCCCAGCAGCGGACACATCCCTTTGCCACAGTATGTCCTGATTAAGTCACAGAGATGAGCTGAGTTTTGGTTTGATCGTGTGTACGTGCACGCTGGGATGGCCCAACACTATCTATCAATGTCACTCAGGTAGCCATGGTATCACTGTTAGTGTCAGCATCAGTTTGTGTCAGCTGGTATCACTCACTGGTATCTATGTCTGTGAGGCCTACACAATTTGACCCTGACCCTGTATCTCTCCTGTTTCCCACACCTCTGCCTCTCGTTGTCTGTGTGTGTCAGTGTGTATTGTCAGCCCAAACCCCCAGATTCCCTGGTATGTTGGTGGAATTTGGACTATTTTTCCAGGTCACTGTTGTTTGTGCCTTGCGAGGTGTGTCTGTAAATTCCCACACAGGGAGGGAGATAAACACACTCACACTGTCACACACATATACAGACCTCATCACATGGCAGCCCACACCGTGTACGGTGAAGAATCTACTTGCAGCTAACTGTCTAAATGTCCGACTCGGGTTCAGCACAGACACTCTTTGTCCTTTAACTGTCACGGTGGCTATCTGTGAGCCAAACCTGCAGGATATTCTGCTATCCAACGCTAAGCTTGACTTCTGGCCTAGCAGCGAGTGAGTTATATCACAGATAAATTAGGGATGACAAATTGGTGCTGTGTCAGGTCACACAGGCTTTCTGCTCACGGAAAATTCATTGAGGTCAACCTGCATGTGGTTGTACGTGTCAGTAGTTGGAGCAATTTTAGAAGCACCGGAAATGTTTTATATGCAACGGTGGGTGAATGCTGAAATACTGCTTTGCCAAGGAGAGGAATTGTTAGGAAAATTCCAGTTTTATTATTTGCCAGTTCAAAGAATTCATTTGGCAACCAGTTGCATGTTAAGCCAATATTTTGAGTTGAGAGAACTGCAGTAGTTTCAGTGATATTATAGGGGTATCACTATGATGGCCATCAAAATGTGAACCTTCATAGGAAATAACAGAGCAAAAGTGTTAGTGTTAGGTTGACAGACTGAGGGGGAAAGGGTTGGGGCTGGATAGGGGTGGACATTTTGTCCTGTAGGTCTCAGGAGATAAGTGTTTTGTGTCGTAATCCCCTTTTTCCCTCAGCGCAGACGCTGCAATTCATACCCACACTTTCTCTCGTTCTCTGTCTTTACACTCCTCGGGTCTTGGCAGGTCATGTAAATATTAGTCTGAGCTCCCTAATAAATCTGCACCTCCTACTGCTCCCACAGCCTCCCAACTCAAACCTGTTCCCAACAAAGCTGCACCACCTAATACCTAATGGCTGACACCCACCCATCAGATAAAGGCAGAGCGAAAGGATGAAAGATGAATGGAGGAGTTGACACTGTAGGCAGCTACACTGTAGGCCAGATTTTAATCCAGCAGAGCAGGTGTTCGTCTGAATAAGTTCACCTCTTTGCTGGCCAGTCAGACGAGAACATAGTTACATGAGCAAGCTGTTAATGTTTAGGAGGTGTCAACAGGCAACAGGTCTGTGGTGGTTGTTCATAGTGCTGAAGGTTCTCTGTTGATACACTTAAACTTTATGACCCTTGACCTCACCAGACTCCCCCCCTCCAACCTCCGGAAAAAAAATGACCCAGGATCTACCGGCCCTGAGGGATAACCTCATCCCAACACACACACACACACTTGTATGTTTGCATGCACCTTCTGGTCACAAACAGTGAGTGACAGCGTAGAAAGGCTTGCTAACACACTGGGGGTTTTACCACACAGGTGATAGGTGAGCTCAGGAGGCACCGAAGGGGCCTATCCTAGCCTGCAGGTATGTACATGTGAATGTGTGTACGAAACAGATCGCATGGCTGACACCCGGGACCACCCCAATGTGAAAGTTATTAGGAGATTGTTAGAGGGGTCTCCGACTAGATCTCCTGCAGACAGAGTGTTGTATCAGAGGCAAAGAGCAAAAGGGAGGTGGAGGGAGGCCGTCGGGAGGGAGGTGGCAGGTGGGCCAAGTAATGATGATGAATTGTGGGGAACGCGGTTCTTTCTGCTCAGATTAAGATCTGCTGATAAACATGCCTGCTAGGTCTCTAAGTAACCCTAGACATTTCTCTCTTACCTTCATCCATCCATTTGACTCACTGTCTTCCTTCTTTCTGTCTCACACCTCTCATTTATTTTCTGTGTCTCAATCGAAGCTGGACGATGGAGTTGAGCCCAGTCCTGTCGGAGTGAAGTTCATTCTGTTGTCATTTGGCAGCCAGAGCTCAGACATGCATTACAGTCTGGACACAAGGTTGATAAATCTACATAACTGTCAGTGTTGAGACGCTGATGATGTTAAATAAATGATTTGGCCCATGTGTGTTGTCTATGTGGCTAATAGTCGAAAGATAATGCATCAACATGTGAGTCAGCGTAGTGGTTTGTACAGAGCCATTATTATACAACTAGGGAACTTTTACTTTCCAACAGAAAATATAGAAAATTCAACTTATCCACAGTTTGATCTGAACTTGTGCCTCTGATTTTACCACAAAGCTCCTGTCTGATATGTGGTCCCAGTCAGATTACTTACCCTTATTGTGGAATTAAAGAATAATTCTGATTAATTACAACTTGGGTCTTATTTTGTAGCTTTGGTCATTGTTTCTGTTGGTTATGATAACAAGTTAATTGCTGAGATCCAAAAACATGGCAACATCGTACAACGGGGAAATGGATCTTGAGCATTCAAGATGTTCAAACAGGTTGTGCCCACAGCAACAGATTATCTAAACCATAATAATCCCTCCTTGTGCTGGAAAACTCTGTGCATGCACAACTACCACAAATACTGCAGGTCAAAGATGAACCACAGTCAGTCTGTAATGTTTACAAAGGTTGGGTGATCATTTTAGTGTTTGGACAGATTTATTCTTCCTAATAATTTGAGCTCACCAAAAGGTCTGTTTAAAACTTGCATGATTGCCTGATTGCTTGTGTTTCTTGACCTGTAATGCTGGCAATCCTATTCTCAGATCTTAGTACTTAACTTGATGAGTATGATGTTATCATAACAAATAGAGCTACTGGCCAAAAGTATTCAAGTTCTGCTAAACTGGAATTATCCTTAAAAACCTCCTGTGTTGCTTGATGCCATTTCTGTGCCCTCAGTCTTCCTCGCCCACAGCGCTGCCTGCCAGCTGTGAAGACTAATGGTTTGCCTGTGATACTTCTGCAGCAGGAATGCTCTCAGCCTGGCATCCAACACACAGATAGATCTGCCACAGGAAGCTTACACTAGAATAGTCTCAATGACTGGAATTACTTGATAATATTACCCCAAGGGACAATAAAGCTTATCTTATCTAGTGATATGGGCCCCCCGTGACTATTAAAAGACCACTTCTGGGATGTTGAGGGCTCTTTTTGGGCTGGTAGACTGAAAGATGAATCGTGAGTGGCCTAATCCATCAAAAATATGATTGTAAAGAAGTTTCACATGAAAGAGATTGTTCTGATTGAAGAGACTGAGGAGAGTAGTTTTGTATTTTCATCTCAGCTGCTGTATCTGAGTTTGTGCCTGCTTCCTGCTTTAAGATGCCTTGTATTTCCTGTGTCATGGACTTGGTGTATCCAATCAAGCCTGAACCTGGCTGCATCCTGTCCCAAGCCTGGCCAAGGAGAGATGATCTTATCACCAGGACACACTGACTAACACAGCGCACAGGGGTAGAAAATATAAAAATGTAGTAGTGTTATAAGACAATACATAGGCACAGGATTAAAGCTGTATTGTTTGGCCTCTTCAAAAAAGCATCCACACAGTTGAGTTTACACACTGCTTTTGTCTTAAGTTTGCATTTGTGTGCGATATCTTTTTGAATTCATGTTATCAGGAGTCTCTTGGCTCTAATGTAACAGAGACCGAACTGGACTGAGAGTCTGGGGAGCAGGAGGGGGCTGAGGTAGAGAAGATTGCGGGAAAGTATTCCCTTTGATAAGCCGGCCAAGAAGCCTTTGATTAAATGTGGTCCCAGCAGGAGCCCACACTAGGTCCTCTGTGGCACGACCATGTCCAATCACCAGCTATCAACAGCCCTGGGTAATTACAGCCATCTAGTCATTAGCCTGGGACCCACCTGGAATTCCACATAGGGTGGGATGAGGCCAGCAGGGGTTGGGGTTTAGGTTGGGCCTTTAATCAAACACTTCCCTCCCCTTGACTGATATAACACACCCAACCCCTACTCACACTGAAGCAGCCTTTGTTACTAACATAGATTGTATTATTACTGCCCCAGTGTCTCTCAACTTGGGCCGGTGAGGAGCAGCGATTGTGTGTGTGTGTGTGTGTGTGTGTGTGTGTGTGTGTGTGTGATGGAAATAACACAGCGGGTTATGACAGCAGTCCAACAAAACTTACTCACTATCCTCAGTCACACTGATTAGTTCTGCTCTGTCGGCATTATCTAGTCTCTTTCTTGCCTTCAACCTCTGTGTTTGTCTGTCTGAACAAAAAACAAAGATTCCAATGTCATACTAATGCACCATATATTTCATATGAACATCTGTTTAGATAAGGCAATATACACAATGTTATACAAGCAAGCTGGAGAGCAGAGAAGTGAAATCTGTCTGATGTTGTGGTTATGTGTGACTGAATGACCATCCAGGCCTTCTTCTTCTCTTTCTTCTTCCTCTTCTTTTTCTTCTTACACACTGAAAACTAGAGTACACTGTATAATCATAATAATGGGAGTGCTCTTCTCTCTTCTCGTGTCAGCCAATGTAGTGCAGTCTCATCCGCAGATGAGAAATGAAACAACACTTTACAATTTAAATAAATCACTTTAAACAGCTTTTTTTTCCTCTTTTCTTTTTACAGTTGCATTCAAAGTTCCAATGATGCATTCGTCCATTTATTCATCTGGTGTCCATCTCCCTGTCCTCCCTTGTAGTCCTCTGCCTGGACTTCTGTTTGGCCACACAGAGCCAAACGTACGCTTAGATGTCCACTTTCTCAAAGTGCACTTGTCAAGCTACTTCCCAAAGTCAAACCAAGCATTTGTTTTTGGTAGATAAAAGTGTATTCCCCCCCCCAAAAAAGAAATAAAATTATGTGAGTATATGATGTTGTAATAATACTGGATATGTCTGAAGGCTCAGTTAATGTAACAATGTGTCTTTAAAGCATCATGAAAGCAGCAAACCATTTTTAACCCAGAACCACACGCTAGAAACAAAGGCCGTCTGGACTGAATCTTTGATAAAAGCCCAATCCACCCAAATCCCAAAGTGTTCACTGGTTTCACCGTTCATCATCTGATACCAGCAGTTCAGTCACAGGGCCATTCACAAACAGGGGCTAATGGGTATTAATTCATATTGATGGGTACTGAATTCTAGTGCTTTCACAGAGACAGGTAGAAAAGCCATGCAATGATGCACCCGAGGTGGGGGCAGGGGAGGGCGGAGATGCAGAGCACTTTTGGACAAACTTTCCCAGAATGCCATGTTCCACAGGTTGTCCTGTAAAGGGGAAAGGGGTGGGGTTGCATTACAGGGGGGCAGATAGGGCGTGTCCTCAGGTCTGGTCCAACCATTCAGCTCGTTTGGGGGCTTTGCACGTATGTATGTCCACAGCTTCCTCACAGTCCTTACACTCCACGGCGCAGCACCATTTGAACTTGCACTCACACTTAGTGATTTGCTTGACTCTCGTGGTGTCGTAGCCCCGCCCACAGCACATGACCTCACAGCCATCCGTGCCGCGTGATGTCTTATTGCAGACCCGCCCAGCCGTGCCCAGGGAGCCTGCACAAGAGTACAAAAGAGTTCAAAGTTAACTAAAGTTTGTACTTTACATGATATTTAGCGGCAGGTCAACACTCCTTAGTCGCAACTCTAGTCTTAAAATCACATAGAAACTAGCTGCTGCTCCACCAGCCTCTGTAACTAAATGCAATCTCAAAAATTTAGGATTACTTTCATAGGTTTTTATGAAAAAGTGAAATGTATTCCTGGGTTACAAGACCATTTTGCCCTCCATGCCCATTTTCATAGCCCGCCATTTAACTGTGGACATTTATGCTACATTCAGGCAATGTTGACTGAACGGGAGAATAAGGATACCTCCCTTTATTTGAGTGTTGAGGCATTGAATCAAACACTATTTAAATTGCTTAAAATGGCTACTTGTTAGCTACTGTGCTACATGGTAACAGATTGTGTACAGACCCCTTTAAATTAGCTGAATTAATTCTATTAGTCTTAATATTATATAAGATTTTGTTTGGGTGTAACTGCAGTGATGGTGACTTTGCAGCCATTTTGCCAGCGGTATATTGGCAATTCTGTTGTTCTTTTCACAAAACAAGAGATATCATAGCAGTCAGAAGTTCACAATATCGCTTACTCAGAATTACTTACTTGATTACTCAGCAGAGACTGTTTTTTCTGGCTCGGCTACTAATTTGACAGTTTTAATGTGAACACGGCATTAACCCATTATTATCTTGGGCTTGGTGTTTGTTAGAGGCGACTACAAACAGAAATACTAATTCCATTTTTGTCTAGACAAATGGAGTGAACCACCGGAAATGCTGTAAAGAAGTTTATGTTCCAGGGCCGGATCTTTAGTAATTTGCATTATTGCAAATGTTAATGAGTTTTGGAACAGGACCCATAAGTTCTGGCTTCACTTTAACTCTCCTTTTGGTTCAATATTTGATCTGCAGTAGCGTACTAGTCATCGCTATTGAGTATATCAGAGTGTTTGGCCGTCTGGCTATTACCTAATGCAGTGGCATATTGTCTGTGTCTTATGTGAATGTCATCCCCACAGAGATTAGTGTTGGTGTTTCGTGTGAGAAGCTCCCTGTTTGAACCGCTACCTATCACAACAAGCTGCCCATAGAACAACAGACCCACACACACAACTATGCAGTGTTGGTAGAGTGGCCTATAGTTACACTGCCTTTCCCAAGCCACTGCTCCCTTTGAAGCCACTCTATGTGTGTGCGTGTGTGAGTGTGTGTATGTGTGTGAGGGTTAAATGGACAGTGGAGCGTGACAGACAGACAGGCTCTCACACTCTGAGGCCCACTCTGCCCTCCAGCTATGCTTAGTTCAGACAGAGAGGGAGAGACTGTGACAGACAGAAAGAAGTGATTTTTTTTTTTTTTTTAAATTAGTTGCTTGTGTCCCTAGGCTGTGGATTCCACTGGGAAGGTGAGAAAGAGGGGGAGGATGGACGAAGGGATGAAGAGAGAGGCGGACAAAGGGAGCAGGGATGAGGAAGAACCGGACAGAGCTTCTGAGTGATGAAGGTGTTGATGTCAATAATCTTTGCCTGAGAGTGTTTCATCCATCAATCAGCCAATTAGAACCGTCATAACTGATTAGTGAATTGTGTAAAGGTTGATCAAAACTTCCTCTGACCATGGGGTTGTGTATACGTGTTTGTGTATGTGTGTGTGTGTTGACAGAGACTGATAGAGGTCAGGTGGTCACAGAATGACCATGTCCCCAGGGTACAAGGATATTAGCTTCCACAGTCATCACAGGGGAGGCTTGCTGTGTTATCTGACTACCAATGCACACACACTGACATTCACACACACACAGACACACTAGTCATGCATTAACATATACACAACACACACATAACACCCCTAAAACATAACACAGTCGGGGCAATCCATCAACACCCATCTGCTTTTCTGCATCTTTCAGTCCAGTCCACCTTCCTCTCTCCTTTTGCCACCTTACCTGCTGATTTGTCTTGTAGGCAGTAATCTGGAGAGTTCTCGAAGTAGACCAGGTCGTTCTTGGTGGCCTTCCTGAAGGCTTTGTTAGCCACAGTGAAGCCTGTCCCATCCTGATTCATCGTCACCTCGATGGCCCCATTGTATTTCCTCCTCAAGTAGTCACCGGTCTTCCTGAAATCTGACATGGCCATCCAACATGTCCGCAGCGTGCAAGAGCCGCTCACGCCGTGACATTTACACTCCAGCTTCATGAATCGCTTCACTGCCTGAATGAACAGAAAGATGTGGAGATGTGTTTTAGCCTTCTTGAACTTCAGTTTTGTTCAAAAAAGGTAGCGCTAAGGCAGGAATGTTTCTTAAAGGGTTGGTTCAACCAAATTTTTGGTTTCATCTTTCAAGGTTTTGAGATACAACACTTATTCAGTGACAATTTTGTGACCTAAAGAGATAATTCTAGATTGAATATTTAATATATTCCCACGTTTGAATGGTAGCTTGAATTTGAAATGCACTCAGAATGTATTTCAATTGGGAATTCTGTTGGGTCGGCCAGACCTCACCTGGAGGTGGTCTGGCTTGCATTGGGATTGGATCCCAGCAAGCTGTGAATGTAATCTGTACAGTTTGGCTACAAAAACTTTATAATTCACCTAAATCTGCATTTTCCACTAGTTTGCTTGCTCCACCCACCTGATTTGCACATTATTTACTTATTAATACCAGGTGTAAATGATCATTATCCACGTCATGTTGCAAGATATATCCAAACTTGGGCAAATAAAATAAAGTCTACATAGCTAGACAGATATACCACTAGATATATTTGGATAAATCGATGCTGCTGTAGTCACACACTTACTGTTCTGCCACAGCGGTTGTTGTGTAGGTTCATGAGCGCTCGTGCATCTCTGACAGTCCTCTCTTTGGCGTCTATGAAGGCTTTGGCAAACTTTATCCCATAGTTGATATTGTCACTGCAGCCGCCCCAGTCAAACTCTCCTCTCTCATCGCTAGCCCGCCCACGCTTGTGAGGGTCGCAGTTACACGTCTTCAGCTCCCCCTGGCTACAGGCCCGAGTGAGCGCATACACCACTCCCGCTGAGGAGATGGCATAGACAAATGCTGCTTCACGACTGCCTGAGAAAGACAGACAGAGACAGAAAGCATGAAAAAAAAAAGCAGAGAGGTTAGACAGTTACTCATATCATGCAATACAGTACATTCTCAAAGACCTAAAGACTTAAAACTGTGCAGCCTAAACGTTAACATGCCTACACTGATACAGATAATGCCATGACCAGACTTGGGCGTGAGCCATCAGGACGTGAAGGTGCAGCTGACGGGGGCATATCAGGCTTAAAACGGAGTATAGGACAGTTCTGTTTAAATATTATCATGGAAATAATCCTAGCTGCGGGGCTCTCCTCTGCTCACATAAATTGTTTAAATACAGACACAGTGATACCCCATTAATCAGCGCCAGGGTGATGTCATGACAGCATTTTCTACCATTGCTGTGCTCTTCTGGTCTCCTTAGTTCCTTTGAATATGACTCATCTATTGTGTGGCCAAAGATACATAGAGAATTAGACATAGTGTTTGGTCACAGTTGCTTTCTGCAGCGTCCGTGGGAATGAATGCCCCAAAAAACAACATGGCAGCAAGAGAACGTGTCCACTTGGTCAACCTAAGAGACATAAGTGTTTTTTATATATAACATTAATAGTAATTCTGCTGTGTTGTTGTTAATGTTATATCTCTAGTCACGGAGAAAAACTTTTTTAATGATTTTGTTCATGAACATCTGGAACCAATGCTGTTAAATCCTCTAAAAAACTGTAGCTGAATTTCTGATTTCTGTTAAATTTGCTGTTCAGGTTCCCAGAGCATTAATCTTGATGTTTTTCATGACCTTGCCATCTTTTCATCTTGTGCCACCGGCAAGCCAATTTGTTTACTCACACACAAGAAGCATCATCATCAAAAAGAAATAAAAAAATCTTATCTTGAATAAATAATTAAATAAAGATTGCTGTAAAATGTGCTTAGAATATTCATGCTCCCTAGAGAATTAACTTTTTCTACTTTGGACCGTACTTGAGCTTTCCTTTAGCACAGCCCTCACGGCACGGACATCTTGCTTTTTATTTTGTTGCCCGTGCAGGTCACAGCAGCCACACAGTCTCATTTCATAGCAACACTTTACTAGAAAGAAGAACTCTCACCTATTTTATTTTTTTTTTGCATGCTGCATGCGTTTCTCAGCAACAATAGACAGTGAAAAGAGTCTGTTCATAATCATATCAACATTGTACCAGCAACATATAAACCTTTCACCTCAGTTTCAATGTCTATATCTGTACGTGACAGACATGGCAAAAATATGAATTTAAAAATATAAAATAATATAAATATAATCAGATAGGAGTTGCTGGAAGTTGCAGTGCAGCACCAGAAAATGTTGCAGACCAGAGGCAAGCGAGTTCAGCAAGGAAGCCGTCATGCACTGCTCACACAGGCAGTTTGTCATGGGCGTCGGGCTGAGATATAAACTCTGCGTACACAATATGTCATTATTTATTGGGCAGATTGCTGTGTAAAATACTAAGCTGATTCAGCAGATAAACCATTTTAAAGACCCCGTCTACAGAGGATGTGTTACACATTTGACGTCCCCAAAGTTAAAAAAAAAATTTAGTCCAGCCTTAACTTCTATTTTAATTAATACAGCTACACGTGCCACACAATAAGCTCATGTTTCACTTGTGCTTCAAACTCATAACTGTGTGTTATAACTGTTATGTATTGGTCTCTGAACACTGCCAAAACATGTGTACCATGTAGCAGCACTGTGACAACATGTATTCTTGCTTCAGTCCTCCGTAGACACAGACAGAGGACGTAACTGCTTTGCTGCACACACAGCTTCCACCATGCAGCCTGTGTAAACAGGATGTAAGACTTTTAATCTTGTTTTATATTAGGTTGGCTCGAGTTGCATGTTAATAAAAGGTGCGTAGGACATTTGTTTCTTTGGTCTATTGAACTGTCTCTGTTTCAAGCCATGCTCACACACATAACTGTTTTAGTTTGATCACAACCTCAAGGTGTAAGATGATTTAAATAGTGTAGCAAAGTATTCCAAGACGTGCAGACTAAAATAAATAACAATAGCATTACATTTATTTACATTGATGAATTGATGAAACAGTCCTGCAGAGAGACATGCAAATACATGTGAAGCAATATTTCCTTCTAAAACGTTGAGTGGAAGGATACAGTTTCATGAAATGGAACTACTCAAGTACCAGCACTTCAAAATAACATCACAAAACTAACTCATATAGCACTGATTATAAATGGCTATGCATGGGGCACTTTAGTACGTGAAAACAAGATATATGTTCAGTCTGTAAACCTATTTGAACCAGCCCGGGCCAGAAGAGTTTGTGTGATCCAACCTGCTTGCTCTGTATTCACTGGAATGTCCCATCCCATCTCTGGGGTGAGGAGAAGGGGGCAGTGGGTGCTGTTGAGGGGGTGTATGTGGGGGAGGATGGAGGAGGGCATTGCTGATCATCATTCAAACCTTCGCTGTTTGTCTGACAGTGAGAATATCTCTCTAAATATTTACATCTACATTACTGTTTATTCCTTTCCACCACACACACACACACACACACACGCAGCCTCTATCTCCATATCTGCTACTTTTTTCCATGCATCGTTGGCCGCCACACATGCTTAGCATGGCTGAAAGAGGGACAGTAACAACCCAAGGAGAGTCAGTGACGTCCGATGCATAGTCTGTTCAGATAGGGTGAACTGTTCTACACAATGTCAAGTCAAGTGTGGAGAGCATTGACTCTTTTTAATGGTTGCACTGCATGCAACGGGGAATCACAGGTGCGTCATTGCAGCCATGCTCTGCATTCAGAAAGCAGCCGTAATGATCTATTATGGCTACTGCAGTATCATTGCAAAACAATGTCTGATGGACAGCTTATAGAAGAGTCATCATGTAATGTTTCATGCAAAATAACCGTCTGACTTCGAAACACTAATGTAGCTTGGCTATCGGGTACTGAGGAGCCCATGTCTCTTTCTTATATAATAAATATTCATGATTCAGACTGTCAGCAGTTATAAAACCTGTCATAAGGAGGAATTATACATACACTGGCTACACAGATAGTTGGAAAATCTGTATGTTAACATGCATATGCGTCTGTGTGCATATGTGTGTAAGCATGAATCTGTTACAAAGCACAGAGATCTGGCAGGAGTGGAAAAACAAAATGACGACAAGCTCATGCCTCGAAGCCTGTGTGTTTATTGACGAGGCGTAAGGCATTGCAACAGTCCATTAGCGACTATAAACACGGAGCACCAGCATACGTAAGTATGAGAAGGAAGGATCGGAGAAAGAACAGAGCGAAGGGAGAAGGGCAGACAGAGGAAGGGAGAGCTAAGGCAGTAAAAGTGAAGAAGAGGGGTGAGAATGAGGAGTGAGATAGTAGCAGCAGGGGCTCAGGATCTGGTTCAATATCTACACTCTTTGGCCGCAGAGTCGGTAATCAGACGGGGCGTACACACATATGGACTTACTCCGTAGCAAGACACGTCCAAACACAGTGTGGTCGCGGTCCAGTGTGCTGCAGTTCCAGCGATGGTGTCTGAACTGGTGCTGGCACTCTCTGATCCACTCCTTGGTGCCCTCACCTATGGCCTGCATGATGTCTGGGTGGCGTTGGCAGAGCTGCCGCTGCTTGTTCACCAAGCCTGGGATGTTATCGCAGATCACACGGGCCCCCAGTGCACCAATGTACCTAAAGATTTAAAAAACACAAGAAACTTCTAGGCAGTTTGAACTGAAGCTGAGCTGGGGCAAATGTGCGTCATTTAGAAGAATTAATGTGTGCAATATGAAGCAGTTATTGATGGGATACTGCAATTGATTGGTACACGTAGGTGCCCTCATATGGTGGGTGTATATATGTGGATACACACACACACTCAAAGGTGGTGAGTGGCATGAAGGAGAGCTGCAGTAACAGTCCTCTGTGAGTCAGAGTTCACTACACTTAACAGTTTAAGGTTTGCTAGAAGGAGGGGAGTGGAAACCATTTACTCTGCTCTCCAAATAAATAAGCACTTAACCTCTCCCCACAAGACCTGCGTGTGTATGGGTGTTTAAATGTTTCCCAATGGGATAGTTGAAATCATGTCGTCACAAATCAGAGCACGAAGTCTGGGGCCTCCAATAACCCTGTCAAACTAAGACTCCATTTACTCACTTTACTCCTCTCTGTCTTCTGCCTGTTCTCTCATTCTCATCTCACTCACAGTTCTTCTGAATGTTTCTTTTAATCTTACTCCCTGCTCTAATAAAACAGACTCTTACAGTATCCTATCACGATAAATTCTGCGTTGAGCTTGCC
This sequence comes from Sciaenops ocellatus, assembly GCA_033000465.1. Taxonomy (NCBI): domain Eukaryota; kingdom Metazoa; phylum Chordata; class Actinopteri; family Sciaenidae; genus Sciaenops; species Sciaenops ocellatus. The sequence goes on along the minus strand of CP136883.1, from coordinate 13,621,944 downwards.
CAAAATGAACTCTAAAGCTCGCCATGACGTGCGCCCAATGTGTGTTTGTCCGCTGTTGCGGCTCGGTGGCTGCAGGGCTTTGGCAGGTCAGCGAGGAGAGGTCAGGGAGCGTGTAGCTGTGTGGTCGTGTTTTACGAGGCCGGGCAAGAGGCTGGAGACTGGAGGCTCTCTGCTCCCCAGAGTGGGATTAGACAGGAGGAATAAGAACAGAGTGCTCATCAAAGGAAAGAGCCAGGGCGGCTATTCACACTTAATTTTCTCTCTCTCTCTCTTTTCATTCTCTCTGAGAGTCAGGAGGAGTTGTAGATTTTATAGGATAATAAATCATTATCCACGGGTCTAAACCAACATGCTGTAAAGCCCTGCAACTCCACTGTGAGTCACAGGGGAAAGACAAGTGGGAAACAAACAGGGAAGACTTCTATTGACTTCTGATGACACAGTCATCCTCCTATATTACATTATATTACATTGTTGTTGCCTTGGCATCTTCTTGAATTATACAATCTGATCATTTTCTCGAGCATTACCAGTAAGAAAGCACTTTATTCTGGGGATTCCCTGAGAAATTTGCAAATGACGCAGCAAACAAGCAACTCAATGCTCATCAAAGTCACATTAGCTATTCTTGTTCATGCATGTACATGTAAAATGTGGGTGTTCTTTATATTTCACAAAGTGATAAAAGTTGATTTATTGTGATTACATTACACATTCTTTTTTTCTGAAATGGCTGGAACATGCCGCAGTCATTTTTGCAACCCTTTCACCTCTTTTTTTTTTTTTTTTTTTTACCCTGCTTGGGTGTTAAATCCTCAGATCGGTCCATATCACCACTTACTGTACCCCCACAGAAATTTGATAAACAGTTAAATACTGTATCTAGCACACTAAATTCCCCTCCAAAGCCAATAATGCCTAGCTAAAGCCGTTACACACACTCTTCCCACTACTCCCCATAACTGCTTTTAATCTACACAAACTATTAGGCATTCCATCACCCCCATACCCGCCCACACACAGACACTTCTCCTATAAACACACTCACACACATGGACATTTTCACGTATGTTATTGCGCAGGGAATGAGATATTTTTTCACCCCTCACCTATGCTCTAGATGGCTGGTTTTGGGGTATTTTAGTGAAGTAATTTCTGTGCATGTGTGTGTGCGTGCGTGTGTGTGTGTGTTACCTGGTGAATTAATGACTGCTCTGCCTTGTCGAATACAGGCTCCAGCTGAGCTGAACACGCGCTCAGCCAACAGCGCCAACATAAATTACATTTATCGCTCTATTATTATTGCTCTATATGGCAGGCCAACAAACTGACATGAAGAAAATGCGTTTTAGAAACAAAATCCTAAAGAGGCTTGAATCTACTCACTAACTCGTAATTTAGGTTATTTTTACTATATATGTTCCATATTTTTTTCTCTCTCTCTTTTTTCAGCAGAAAATCATTTTGACTTAAATTACAGTAAATGATGACAGAAAAACACATTTAGAGTTTTTCTTTGCAGTCATTTCCCCCCATAAAAATTACAAGGCAATGCACCCATTCGTGACAAATAATAGCCTATAAACTCTTTCTAATAAACCCCAGTGCGTTTAGATTATTAACAACAATTAACAAGAATGATAAAAGTGTTGCACTGATGAGAAAAGTGAGACCGCGACAGTAAATTAACTGATACCCGCAGCCCTCATAATGGCCTTGTCTGTCTGCTGTTGGAAAAATCGCTGCTCTGAATTAATTGGAACGGGTTTTTGCTTTTTGGAAAGTGGTTATTAAAATAGTCATCATAAGTTAAACTCGTTGGCAGTTTGAATCCCTTAAGTTTCTAAAGAAAGACCCGAATCTAGGCAGTGGTCCCAGCTCCGTTTCAAATGATTAAGATCAATGATGAATGTTCAAGTTCCTTACCTTCCATTCACAGTTAGTCTCTTGATTTAATTTAGTTACTACTACTAATAATAATAATAATAATAATAGACAATTTACCTGTCTAATTAATCGTTTCTTCCTAGAGGAAATATACAAATTCAAGCACCCATAAATCTTGTTGGCAGGTAGGCCTGTAGATGTGATGGATGCAGGCTGTACTCACCACCATGAAGAGTCCGCCCGAGGCGTCACCAGCAGCAGCAGCAACAGACACGCACAGTAAATCCTCGAACTGGCACCGGTGTTTTGGCATGAAGGAGACCGGGATGAGAGCTTGACCGCCGGTGAACCACAGCTCCGAATGCGGGCTGTCCGGAGGCTGAGAATCCTGTTTAAACCCAGCATGGCTCTGCGCTTTTTTTTTTTTTTTTTTTTTTTTTTTTGTGTGTGTGTGTGTGTGTGTGTATGTGTGCAACCACCAAACAAAAATTAGGTTTCAAAAGAAAATGCCAAACTTTAACAAGATAAGGTTTGGTGTGAAGTAGCAACCACCCAGTAGGTAGGCCTCATTATCCAGTGTGTGGCTCCATTTTTAATAGCGCGACTGTCAGGACTGTGAGGAGCGCGTTTTCGGTGCCATGTGCGCACCAGACTCTCCACTGGCTGCCGGCAGGAGGTTTACCTGACGAGACGAGCAACAAGTGTCGGCTATTTTCACCTCTCCAGTCAGCTCCTCAAACACCTATCCTTGCTTTCTTTTGCTTAGTTCAGAGGCAGAAATAAGATCCGAATCACAGCTGGAGCCAAATGTTTGCAGATGCGAAACTCGCTGCAGTTCTGTCGGCTGTGTGACTGTGCTGGGTCGGATGCTCGCACCGGACCTCTCCTTTATCAGTGCGCTGTGGACAGAGTCAGAGCTAAGAGAGAGAGAGAGAGAGAGAGAGATGAGGGAGGGCTCGCTGCTGACAGCTCCTCTCGCCCATTGGGCAGATGCAGGGGTTACAGAGTTTGACTAGGAAGGAGATATTATGGAGGGATGGATGGAGAGAGGTGCGTTCGTGTATGTGTGTTGGTGTGGGTGATGGGTGACGATGCTGTGGAGGTCGAGACGGTCCTAATGTGAGGAGTTCATCTGTAACCACAGAGTGAAATTATTGTAATCACTGATGGCGCCTTCATTTTACAGCGCACTAAAACTGGATAATTAAATCACAGGGGAAAAAAGAAGATTTTTTTTTTTTTAATATTTAAGGAAATTTTTGACAAATGTAAAATGCTGCAAAATTAGAAACATAATTCGAGAGTGAATGCCCCACGTGCACCAATATGTTAGCAATTAAGAATTGCAGGCACAGATATAGTTAATGAACACTTTTATTATATTTATTTAACATCTTTTGTTATTATCACTTATTAATAATTAGTATTAACACGTCATATTCACTGCATATGTATAATTGGACTTTTATCTGCGTAACATAAACCTTAATGTTAATATCAGCCTGCCAAGGGACTCTAGACAAGAATAAACATTTTGGTTTAATCTGGCACATTTACATCATATTAATATTAATTAATATATGCTTTAAAATAAAAAATAAAGTAAGTAAATCTCTGACATCGCTTAAATTATTGTTATTAACAAATACTTGTCATCCTTGTAACCACGCACCACCCAAAGCAAAGCAGAAATGAAAGTCGGAGAAAAAAGTAGGGAATGTTGGACTGGGAGAACAGAGCCAAAATCGTCCAGTGGAACAGCACTATGGCTTAAATATGAACCACATGTGTAGGAGAGAGAGAGTGCTGAGACAGCGCTTGAATAAAGCATGCACACCCACACATTCACACACATTCACACACACACACACACACACACACACACACACACACACACACATAGTGCACATTGTCCCTATAGAGAGACCATCCTTACCTTTCCTCCAATGCTCGTGTGTGTGCGTCTTCAGGTTGTCTTCAGCCTTGGCAGGAAGCTGTCATCCATCATCAAATCTCTGATATTTCTCTTTGTCCTCAAATGGCTCCTGACAGATTAAAACTTACTTTAAAGTATCCAAAGACCTTTTCAGAAACTCAAAAAAAAAGGACCACTTGACCGGTTTACAGACACCAATTTACATAGTTTTGTATCAGCGTAGACTTGAACTTCTCCGGAGAGTTTGTGATATTGGATTAACATTACCACAGTTGATTCAGCTGACCCAGTAATACTAACAAACAAGTAAACACATCAGGAAAATCCCTAACGGAATTGAAACTATTAGAATTAGCTATCGCTGGCGCAAACCGCTATTTCATCAAAAGCTTGAGAACAGTTCTAGTGTTTATGCCAAAGCTGCTGTTAAAGCTAAGCTCCTTTTAGAGAAATTTGTATTTCTGCTTAGAGCTCAGCAGGCAAGCTGCTGTCAGAACGGGACACACACACAAACACACACTTTTTTCAGTATTTTCAGACACAGGCACATGCACAAACTCACAGACTAGTGGTGGGTACAGGTTTGTGAGAGGCTGCGAGGTGAGGCAGAGAAGCTAAGCTCTGGTGAATATTTGTGCGCTGCAGTTTAGCTCACAATTTTCTGCTAAATCAAAAGGAATTAGGGAAGCACAAACACGGCTGAGTTATGCTGTCTCTCATGGGGCTAGAGTTGGAACAGACTTTCTCTCTCTCTCTTTCTTTCTCTGTCTCTCTCCCAGCCTGTGAACTTGACCCCAGCTTTCTCCTCATAAACAATAACAGAGTCAAGCGCCTTCTTGTCAGTTGGAGGAAAAGTTTGCCCTGATGTACGAGGTTCAATCTGGCAACCATCTCCTCAGAGGAAAAGTACTGACGGGGGTTGCTATGTTTAAACGCTACACTGGGGTGAAGAAGGGATAAAGGTGAGATTTACAGAGGCAGAGGTTTTGGACTAATCCAATTGATTTCTGTGTTGATAGATTATAATCACACAGGATTACTTCTGAAAGGAAGGTTGCTGGGAGAAAAGGGAATGGGCTTAATGAACCAAGGGCAAGCCAGATACATGTACTGAAGGTGGAAGAGTTGGACTAATGGTGCAGTAATGTGTCCCCTGTGGGGATTACGCTGTGGGCTGTCACAAGTCAGTCAGTCCAGGGATGAGCTCAGCATTTATTCCCATCCCCTGGCAGGCTGGATTTGGGAGGACAGCCTGTCGTCAGACCTCGCAGAGTTCCCGTACTGATGGGACACACTGGGGCAAACTCAAAACCAGGCAGGTCCGAGGAAATATCAGGTGGAAGAAGGACAAAGACAAAAAAATCAACTGAAGCAAGTTAGAAAAAGATGTGGAGTGTTGCTGTAACTAACATCATTCCCGAAGGATAGATGGTGTTTACTTGAGTTGACTAACATCTCGTAGTAATAACAATTGCTCCAGCCTAAACAACAAAAAAAACTATTGTGCAACTTGTCATTGCATTCAAATATGAGTGTTTTCTGATCTGGTTCTCCTATCAGCAGGACAAAATTGTTGATTATGGCTTTCCAATAAAGGATTTATATGATGATTAGCTCATCTGTCACATCTAAGGCCACGTTCACACTGACTTTAGCCCTTAACGTATAGCCAGTCAGAGAGCGTTGAGATGCCAACACCAGCAAAAAAAACAGGGTCAATCGACAAAGAAATTTAACCAGATGCAACTTTTGCCACAACACTGGATCTCATCTCACAATCTCATACATACAACTGCGCGTTTCTGGTACTTTTCTTTGTAAGGTGATCATTGTGTTTCTGTTGTTTACCTTGCCGTCATCGTGACTGCAGGGCTAACTTTCCAGAGTTGTTAAATCCTTTCTGTGATTATTATAAACTGTTGCACTGTGTTTTGCTGTCTGATAATCCTTTAATGCATTCATCTGTTACTCAAACTGGACTACATAGATCATATTTCATGTCTTAATGGTATCTTAAACAATACGTACCCACTAATGCACCCCCCTGTACTGTTTTAAATCATGGCTGTTTTCATTCTGGATCCCTGCCTAGTTTAAGGTAAATAAAACTTGGTCAGAGGATGAAGGTCAGATGAAGATCAGGGTCAAAGTCAAAAGAAACTAGGGTTGACTATTGGTGGGAGACTATGTAGAATGTCTAATGTAGAAGTTGGACACTTTGTACGCCCAACCATCCATCCCAGTGTCCTCCATACAAGGTTTTGCAGCACTGTGATGTCAGCTTACTTCCATCTTTGCTTCTCAGAGACAACTGTCATTACTCGCATGGCCTCAAGAGGTCCTTTATGTGGAAAACGTAAACGCAGGTTGTGAATAATGATGTCATTTTTCTGATGGACAATGTCCATTATAAATATTTTATTTAAATTCTTGCAGGATGACTTATTGCAGGATTTGATACTGTTATAATTTCTGCATGTTAATTACCAGTGAGGATAAAAGGACCAGACCTGAGTGGCTGTTTAGATAATAATCAGCTGAAAATCCAGGAGCATTATCTATAAAGCTAATGAAAGGTCAGAATACAACACAGACACTAAAAATACATCGTCCTCCAGGGACAGACAAGCCACACTGTGTGTGTGCATGTGCGTGCACCTACATGAGTGCAAGCCAGAGAACCAGCTCTGTGATAATTTATTGTCCTGTAAATTTAGATCTGCCGACAGAGATGAACTGTCTTGAACAAACACAGCGGCGCTGGAACTCCAAAAGCTTCTAAAACATTTGGCTAGCGCTCACAGTAGGTGTCAGGGGCTGTTGTCAACCACTTTCCCCTGATGCAAGGGTGCAACGAGAGGCATGTACATTCAGAGAAAGTTTGTGCTTGCGCCGATGCAAAAAATGCTCACACACACGTCCATAACAGTACGTTACAGTATGTACCCTTACGTTACATCATGGTTGGCCTCCACAGGGCTAAGCTCTCTTTCTTTACCCCCAGGATAGCCTGTCATTAATAGATTTTATAGCTCTTGTGAACACACTAAGTATCTGTAGATGTGATAACTCTATAATAGAATGTTTGCTTGGTCGCCGGAGGATGCCGTCATGCTGGACAAATTTGGCACATGCACACACATGAACGCGCACATACACACACTCTGTAGAGCAGGTGATACAGATGACATCAAAGGGATATATAGGGTAGCATGGCCTCTTTGATGTTTAAGACATCTCACACACAGATACAGGCTTACTTCACTTGGCAATACATAGACAATGATGCAAACAGTCACACAGATGTAACACAGCTATAATCGAGCGTACATTGTCCATATTTGAAGGGATAAACTTTAATCCAACTGCTTCGATTTGCCTTGTCGCTTAAAACATTTAAATTTTAAAGACTGAAATGTTTTGAAAGAATTTTATATTTACCTTTGTGGATGCTGGTCATTTTTACAGCACAGTTTCTCCCTGCTCCCTCTTGGTGGAACTGAGTTTGTGCTGAGTAGTTTCCTGTTTTAGTAGGGAACTGTCTGTGTGACGTACACTGCAGGTCATGGGCAGCTGGTCACATGGTGGCTGGCTGAGGTAACAAAGTGAACAGTGAATCAGTGAATTGAACTCTGAAACAGTGAAATCTGTCTACTTTTTTAAAAGACAATGGAGTTAGTCTCCCTGTAAACCAAAACTGAAATTAATCACTACCTATGTTTTTATAGACGGCAGCTTGTGTTTTTCATTTAGTTATTCAGGAGTTGAGTGAAAAAAAGTGTAATACAATCATTGGACTGTAATCAAAACAGAAAATGTAAAAGCACATCTTCCATTTGGAAAACAGGAAGTGGATCCCCACAAGGTTAACCATTTATTTTAGGATTGAGACATGGATCTCGTGTGTGGACAGTTGCGTCTATATGTAGATGAAAAATAGTCCCATAATGCCATACAGCCAAAAACTTGACTGACAACAAAATTTACAACTCCACTGGAATAATTTTCTACAAGAAAAAACTGTTTTAATGTTTCTCTTACTTTTTTTTATAATCCTAATCTTATATATATTTACTCTTGATTTACTCCCCAATTTTATTTCTATTGAAACTACAGCTCGACTGGACACACTTGGAGCCTTTCTTTTTTGGTTTTCCAAATGGATAGTACCTTTTGTTGCATTGAAGATCGTGGCAGTTTCCTGGTGTTGCTCTGACAATTGGCTAAGAATCCTGCATAAAAAACAGAATTGAGAAAAGTACCTTGTTCCAAAAAGCCATTCGAGTTGATCCAAGACGAGCTACATTTCGCAGTGAAAATGGGCCTAAAGCAAGATGGTGAAAATGTAATAAATGTCTTTATTTTGACAAAGCTAAAAGAACTGTCATTGGACTGCAGTTCCCATAATATCTACACAACCTTTTAGCATGTTTTACCTCATTGTTTTTACAGTCTGAAACTGTACTGTTTTGATTTTAGTCTAACAGCTCTCATCAGCCTGTTCAACAGCAGGAAGCTATAAAAAAAAAAAAAAGCTATGATAAACCCAGTAAACACCTCGCCAGCACCAAACGCAGACAGAGAGCCAGATATTTCCCCCAGCAGAGAACATGAATGTTAATGTTGCACCATGTCTGCTTGATGTGTAAATATACAGCTGTTTGCTATGTCACTGTTGTGTTAACAGCTTGTTACGCTGTACCAAAGTGGTCAAAAAGAATCAATTAATGCCGGTTTAACCAAAATCTTTTTAAAATACAGCAAAACATCAAACACACGAGAGAAAAAGTGTTTAACTTGTGTCCAGATTGTGAAAACAATGAAAGAATCTTGTTGGCTATCTTGTCAAAGAGGGCTTAAGGCACAGGACTTAAGTGCTGATATTGGTTTTGTCTGCTTGTGCATGTTTGTGCTTTGATGACTGTACATAGCACACAAGAAGAAGTACAAGAAACTGTGGTCCAGATTAAGTGCTAAGCTTCTTTGGTGTTTGTTTAGTCTCAAACTTTACTTTCACATTTTTCTCCTTTTACTATATTAAGGCAGACTCAGTGGAGCTGAGCGTGAGAAAAATTAAGAGCAGTTGATTCTGCCTGGTCCGAATGCTTTTAACACACAATGAGAATCCAGTCTCCTCAAATCACGCTCAGATATACTGTTGTCAGGGACCCATTCGCCACAATGGACCCCTTTCTCATCTCTGTGAGTAACACTGAGCTTATTTAAATGAGAAAATCCAAACTGCAGCACATCTAAATTATGATCTGTCATGTTGAGTGAACTAGTTTACTGGATGTAAGTTATTGAGCTGGCTGAATGGAGACATTATGAAAGTGAGGTATATGTTTATTTGCATCTTGGGAGAGAAGCATTGTTATTGATTGTTATTGGAGTTGACATAATATCAATATGTCTTGATAAGAAGAATGACTTATTTAAATTTAGCATTTTTTTACCTGTAAATTTCCCCCTCAAAGATCCACATGTAGTTTTTTATATCTCTACAAATTAGTAATTAAACATAACACAAGAACAGAGGAAAAACACTTCCTGTGCTCTCTCTGTGACTAATTTGTATATATCTCCAGGTCTCTGAACCCTGAGTATAGACCGGATTGTGGTGGTTATATGAGCCTGTGATGGGGGTGGCATAGACCTTGAGGTTGAGGCTGCAGGGACCCTGCCGTCGATGTTCTGTGAGCGCTCACGTCATGTGATTGACGTTCAGTGCTGTAGCGAAAGTTGTATGGGCTACCTGGTGTTTTAGGTTGAATTCTTGAGTGCGGGCCATTACGGCCCTTTGGCAAAAGGCTTTGTGGTGAGGGCTCTAAGTTGTAGGAGAGGTCCTTCCACGCCCTGAGTGATGAGAGCAGGGTTTAACCGGCTGCAGGTGCGCCCGAGACAGGCGGGTAGTGCCTTTGAAGTGAAAGCCAACTGGGACCCCGGCCCATCTCTGACCAGCAGCCAGCACAGACACATTCGCTTTCAATTAACACTCTCTCTTCTTTCCCGATCGCTGCTCTGTAAATGTTCAGAAGAGAATGTCCAGAAAACCTGTGGTGCAGTTATTTAATATCCTATATGACGTTACTAGTGATTAGCTGATGAATTTACTACAGTCACGATGCCAGGATTATTTGTCTGAAGGCTTTTGACCATCTAAGTGCCTGTTATTTGTATCTGTGTGTGTGTGTGTGTGTGTGTGTGTGTGTGTGAGTGAGTGTGAAGCCTCTCTCTCTCAGGCTTCATGGTGTGTCTCCGGGCCAGGTCGAGCATCCAAAGAACTGTGAGTCCTCAGAGCTCTGACATCTTGATCTATTGTTTCTCATTAATCTTTATGTGATGAAATCATGGATCTTTTCACTCTCATGCCTTGTCATCTGTACAGGACACATCCTGTCTTTGGCGCTGCTGAACAAGAAAGCAAAATCATATCAGCTTTATAACCAGATAGAGAAATATTGCAAATGCTGTTGTGGCTTTTATTTAAACGACATATCTGCACACACACACAAGTATGTTTGTAAGCATGCATGCACACATCTCATTAAAGAGAGTGAAAAAGAGAAATAAATGGCTGTTTCGATGGTAAGCTCCCTGGAGGCAGCTACATCTGGCTCCTGTTAGCCACAAGCGTATAAAAATCAAATGCGGTTTAGTCCCAGGCATTCTGTACACACACACACACACACACACACACACACACACACACACACACACACTGGGAGGTAAGAACTCCAGCATGGTGGTCACCCCCACCAGTCCCAGTCTCTCCTCCAGTACCAACCCTAGTGAACTCAGCAGACATCAAGGGGCTCAGACAGGGACTAGTACTGCTGGCACAAACAGTAACAACAAACCATATACAGCCTTTATACAAAATATTAAACCCTTAAAACCCTGTGGGTACCTGTCTGCTGGGCCTCTGCTAATATGTCTGAGTGACAGTGGGGGGTGTCAATAGTAGAAAGAGTAAAAAAAAAGTCTAACCCATAGTTCTGTCTGTGGTAATGTTCTGTGTTTAGATTATTTATTGTAATTACTTTATGTTATTTTTATTTGAGTTGACCCTAGAAGAATCTAGTAGGATTTTTTTTTTTTTTTTTTTATAACGTTATTTTAGGCATTTTTCAGTTATACAGAAATAAGCATACATACATACATATACAAACATACAATCTCAAAACATAGTCCCATATTAGTACCCTCCCCTTCTCCTGCCCCATATATCTCTCTCTCGCCTCTCATGGGACCAAGACTACAAAAAAGTAAAAAAATTTAAAAAAATACACAAGATCCAGTTCTGCTGAGGTATATCAATGGGCTAGTCAGACAGTTGACTAGAGAGAGCACTTAGATAACATGATCTGTTAGAGATTCAACTTCTTCACATATTCAATGAAGGGAGCCCACACGCTAGAGAATGTGCCACAAGAACCTTTCAGTGTATGTCTAATCTTTTCTAGCTGAAGTAAAGATAGCGCCTCCTGAATCCATCTCCTGAAGGGTGAGCATTTATTAGATTTCCAGTTCATTAAGATTACCCTACGCGTTATGAGACTACAGAATGCTACTGCTCTCTTTTGTGTACTTGTGGTATGTATTTCCAAGGGTGTGACTCCAAATATAGCAGCGAGTGGATTGGGTTTGAGGGATGTGTTGCATAAAGCTGAAAGGCAGTCAGTCAAATATGGAGGACCAGAAATCAACTAGGGAGGGACATGACCAGAACATGTGACCCAATGACACCGAGTTTCTACACCTGGGACAGATAGGGCGAATAGATGGGTATATTTTAGCTAGCCTGTCATTGGAGTAATGTAATCTGTGAAATACCTTGAATTATATCAGCCCATGCCTTATACATATAGAGGAGGTGTGTATGCTGGAGATGCATTTAGCCCAGACATCATCCAGGATTACAATTTCCAGGTCCCTTTCCCAGGCTTCACATATATCTAGTAGGATTTTTGCGTGGAAAAAAAAAATCCAAAACTTTTCCATCTTTAATAAAAACACTAGAGCTGAAACAATCAAGAACTATTTTGATATTAAGTAATAAATTTTAAGGATTAATGAATCTTTATTATCCCCGAGGGGCAATTTGTTGTCCAGCAGCAGGATGTAACATAAATAATACATATACAAACAAAGGTAACAACAACCAGTAAAAGACACAATAAATACATACTACATAAAAGTTCCACACCTCACATTGTGTTATTAAAAAAGCCTATAGCAGCAGGAACAAAAGAGTTTTTGTATCTACTTGTTCTGCATTTAGGCGGGCAGAATCTGCGGCCAGACGGCAACAGCATGAAGCAGCTGTTCAGGGGGGTGACTTGGGTCGGCCAGAACTGACTGTGCCCTCCTAAGGGTCCTAGTCTCGTACAAAGTATTTAATTCAGTGAGAGATTTTAGTAATTTTCCAAGCAACAAGTCCAACGTGTCTACAGCCATGTTATCAGCATTCTGGCTGTTAGAGAGAAATGTTAGCGTCAGCATGCTAACACATTCTTTGGGCAGCTGCGTCTCAGGAGGTAGAATAGGTCGTCCACTAACCCTTGACAAGTGCTTGCTCATGGTGGGATTGTTGGGTCTCTGTAGGTAATATTATAAAGAGTACGGTCCAGACCTGCTCTGTATAAAGTGTCATGAGATAACTTTTGTTATGAATTGGCACTATATAAATAAAATTGAATTAAATTAATCAGATGATCGATGGTTTGATTCTCGGCTCCTCCAGTCTGCATGTCGAAGTGTACATGTCGAACACGATACTGAACCGCAAATTGCTCCCAAAGGCTGCCTCATCTGTGTGTGAATGCGTATGAATGGTTAGCTCTTAAAGCTGATGAGCAGTTGGCATTATGCATGGCAGCCAATGCCATCAGTGTATGAATGTGTGTGTGAATGGATGAATGTGATTTGTAGTGTTAAAGCGCCTTGAGTGGTCAGAAAGACTAAAAGGCGCTATAGAAGTACAGTCCATTTACAATGACAATGCTAATATGCTAATGTTAAGCTGATATAGTAATGTTCATACCATGTTCACCATCTTAGTTTAGTGTGCTAACATTTGCTATTTAGCAATAAGCACAAAGTACAGCTGAGGCTGATGGGAATGTCATTCGTTTTTTGGTCACAAATAAAAGTATTGACACCTTGAAATCTGACCAGATGGTGGTGCTTGATGAAAAATCGGGATATCATCAAAGTATGATTTATCAACTGTAAACTAACTAAACCTCCTAAAATGTGAGGATTTTATGCTTTTCTTTGTCAAATAAAGCAAGCAACTTAAATTTGTTACCTCTGAGAAAATGATTGTTAGTTGTAGCTCCTAAACAACAAACATCTTTGAGAGCCCTTAACAGTAACTCTGTTGTCATGATTATGAATAAAATTATTTTTATTGTCCTCCGGCTTTGATCTAGTACTCTACTACCCCCTCTGTATTGTGTTGTTGAACCATGAGCCCATGACACACATTGAAATTATGTGAATGCATGCTACTGTACAAAACGAGAATGCTACGATGAGTTCATCAACAGGATGTAAGAGATAGTTTATGCGATATAAACAGACACTCATGGACAAACAAGTGACCAGACTACCTCCACATCCCACATGTCCAAACAAATCAGCATACACTCTGTGACACATGGCCATGCAATGCTTCACCGAAATCATGACTCGAACGGTCATCATCGTTGATGGTGATAGTGGGATCGCTGACACACACTTGAGGCATGTGCTCTGATATCTGGGTGTGGCATTGGTGTAGCACTTGAGAAAATAAACTGTTTATGGTGTTCATTTTATTTTCATCTTTTCTCCCCATTGGAGACTGTTTAATGTCAATTCTACAATTTTCTGATGTTCCCTTCTTGTCTAAATGTCACTGAGGTCAAAGCCAGCTCATCCTGTGTGTTCCTCCAAGCCCAGCAGGCATGTCTGAAAAACTCTGCAGCCCTGTGAGTCTGTCTCTGGCCTTCAATTTCCTGCCATGTTAAATCCTGGACCAAAGGCTATCTTAATTTCAGCATGGGTGGGATGAAGAGCACTTCAATAACTTTTGTATTATTGATATTAACATGAACCAGTATGCAAACACACTGGTTCAAAGCTTTGACAAGACAGAACAAGTGCTTAAGTACACGTCACAGGCAAGTGTATATGCTTTTGTTATGAATGTTTGAGCACTGGCATTATCTAAAGCCTTTGTTGCACACGCTGCCCTGTGTGAAATATTGACACAGGTTTACCAGCTCCATATACAGTACAGCATAATCTTTGGTGACTGCCAAGCAGATGTCAAAAAGCTGCAAGAGTCAGTCGGCATTAAAATAAAAACATTTTCTTGGTGAAGAACACTAGATTTCACGCCATATTTTAACAATAGTTGTGTTGTGGCCGACTGAAGCAGTCCAGTAAAAGCTGGCATATCCTTGGCAGCAGGCTGGCACTTGTCCTGGACTGTCAGAGTGAAATGTTGCTCTTATGTCAGCTCTCAGTAAACTCTACTATCTCTGACTGTGATGGACGGGCCCTCTCGTGGCCTCTGGAGATCTGACTCACATCGAGATACACCAAGGCTTAGATCAGTCTCTGGACTGCTTTAAGGACCTGGAAGCAGTTGGTTTGTTGCTGCCAGGTTTCAGAAGAAGGTGAGGATCAGAGAGCTTTAGGACTTGCTCTTTCGCCTTGTTGCAATATACTTTAGGCTTTGCTGAAAGAAATACTTTATGCAAGAAAAAGTAGCAATACAAAAATGTAAAAATACTCCGGTACAAGTAAAAGTCCTGCATTGAAACTCATTTAAACATCACCAACATTAAACATTCTGCAGAAAACTGGACCCTGTGACTGATATATTAACTATATTTTACCTTATTATTATCCATATCGATGAATATAAAGCGTCATTTCGCTGTTGTGGCTGGTGGAGGTGTATCTATTTTAACTTTTTTATTGCTTATAAGAAGACTCTTTTGTAAGGAGTGACAAGGCAACAAGATCTGGATCTATACATACTGAGCTGGCTCACAGCATAAAAATAAACTTGTCAGTGCTCACTGATAGATAAACAATCTAATGGTGACACTGACAATTTAGCTTCATAATGCATTGTATTTTATCAGCGATAAGCTTCAGATTAAGATGTCTAAAATCGTAATCTAACAAGTAACAGTTACTTAAGATGTCAAATAAATAGAAACTTCCACCTGAACATTTTAGGGGTGTTCATTCATTAATTTGTCTTGATTGCTTACATTGTGTTGAATGTAGCCCTATGAACAGCCACCCCTGTCATTTCTGCAGCTGATATCAAAGCCCATCCTCTTCTGGGTGTCCCCGATGCACATCTGACCTGCTCTACCAACCCTGGTCCTCTCACACAAATGTTGCAATGCCTGGATGTCTCACCATGTGCTTCTAATCCAACTCCAAGCCCCTCTTTGGTGGTCTTCTGTCTCTCTCCATTCTACTACACTAACCTCTCGCTCTCAGACTCCTTAAGCATCCTGCCCTCTTCACTTAACCCCCACCATCGTCCCAAATTCGTTCATCCAGCTCAACCCCAACACCCGTATTGCACCTGACAGTCATTCATCTCTTTCTTCAACACACTTCACTCTGCCATAACATTGTTAAAGGATGATCCCTGTCATTTAACATCATATTAAAACAACAGCTTCAATGAGAATATTTCAGGTTGTGTCTTATTCTGCAAAATATGTTAGTTCTGTATTTAGTCTTACAGTTGAATAAATAATAAGAATAAAGAGTACTTATTTACTTCAAGACTTCGATAGGAATATCAATACCACTTGTGTATATTTGTGTATGTCAAACATGAAGACGGGGCTAGCAGCTAGTTAGCTTATCTTAGCCCTACTGGAAACTGGGGGAAATGCTAGCTAGGGCTACAGCTTAGAGTTATTTGCTGATTATTTTCTCATTAAAATGTCGTAGAAAAACATCATAATTTTCGAGAGCCAAATGTGACATATTTAAATTACTTGCTTTGACCAGGCCAAATGCAAAGGCATTCAATTTACTATTATACAAAACCAGCAAAAAAAAAAACAAAAAAAAAAAACATTTGTTGGTGCTGTAATCCGTACAAAATTCAAATTGTAAACATTACAAGTTATGGTTTTAAGCTGGGTTATGTGCTGCACTGTTTCTTGGCTAGGCCAGTGACTTTCATGTAATTTTTCTTCGGATTAAATAAAAGAGATTCAACATGTCAGTTCAGCTTTAGAGATGTAAGAGGCAGATTTTGTTTCCTTCAGACAGAGCCAACTAGATGTTTTTTCCTGCTTTCAGTCTTCATGCTAACCATGCTCTCCTGGCTCCAGCACAGATATAAGAGCAGTATGGATATTAACTTATTTTAACTTATTTAACTTGTGGAAAGAAAGTAAGTAAGCAAAATCCTCAGAATTTAGTATTAGTATTTATTTCATCATATATCTAAGTCTCGTGCACTAATGGGGGGTTAAAAGTTGAATGCTTGGTTTCAATTTCACGCATGTCAAATGAAAGTGATTATTAAAGTGTGATTTTGAAATAATACCATGGACTATTTACAATGAATTTTTCATCATAATATGGCATATTCTTCTAGTCAAATAGAGCATCAAGCGTTGCCCAAATGACAGACTATGACAAAATTTACATGGCGATGCATAAGCAACAAATGAAAGGTCTTGTAAATCCCAAAGACTGCATTAACAGCCTGCTCTCTATGGGATTTGAAACAGACGCTCTCTTGCTCGTTCAGTGTGTATGTATGTATTTATGCCCTGTGGCAGACTATTAGCAGGGGAAACACATGTCCACATTAAGTGGTTTCATTGATCAAGCTGATATGACTGGAGATGAAAGAACAGAGCGGCAACTTGTCCCCCACTTTTCCGGTGCTGCTGCTGCGAGCTGTCAGCAACAATACTCACTGAATCTACTCATGTAATCATTAAAACTGCATGTAAATTTAACACTGCTGCTTACAAGGCAGAACAAAACACAAGAGAGATGATCAGAGTAGATATCATTGATCTGGACGTGAGTGTTTGTGAAGCACATGATATTAATTCAGTTTTCAACACAAGGAACTTCACAAGGTTTTGTAAACGTCTCCACGAATGAGAACAATGAACAGGAAAGAAAGGGAAGGAGGAGAGTAGAGGAGTGACTGATTGCAGGGCATCAGACCAAATGGGAACCAGAGACTGTGAGATGTCAGAACTACTATAGATTTATACTTTACCTGTTCCCCTGAGGTCTGCCACACATACATCCAGAACAAAAGAGGGGGGAGAGATATGAAAAAGTATGGGCACCAAGTCATAGGTCAAACGGTGCGAGAGGATTAGTAAAAGAGGCCTACAAAGATGGGTGAGAGATGGAGGACCAGAGAGCGAGAGGGCTGGGTCTGAGGAGAAAACAGCAACATCAGCTGGGTCTTATTTAGATCAACCTTTTGTACTCTGAAAGGAGCCCTGTGCGCACGCCTGTACATCTGCCCACCGCATGTTGGACTGCAATGGGTGGGCTGCCCTTTTCTACCTTACCCTCTTCTCACACTGCCCTATATCTTTCTCCAGGGTACAGGAGTGGTCAGACAACGTCGAGCCGAAATGGTACTTTCAGGGAAGATCTTGACGCTGATGCTTCTGATTCAAAACTTCAGGGTTTTATTCAGAAAACAAGCAGCATGCGGCAACAAAAATTCCCCAGTGAAAGTCACACTAAAGAAAATGTTTAAGTTGGGGTAGGGCAACATATATTGTCCATTCAAGCAGAAGATCTGCAGAGTTCTCCATCAGTTCTCCATCAGCCGCCACTGCAGGACGTTGCTTCAAACGTGGATACCTATCTTGGCAACTTCCTTTCCTCCAGAGCTCTTATTGACAAAGAAATACATCACGGTATTAGCTATGCCAGAGGGGGCTTAGCAAAACTCAGGAGATGAGTAAAAACAAAACTCATTGCTCGTTTACGAGGCAGAGACCTGGACCACCTGTAGTAGACACATCACAATCATGGAGTACCACCGTCAGCTGATCTTGAGCATCAGTTGGAAATACAAATGCACAAACAGAAGTTTGTAAGAGAGAGCAAACATTGACTACATTACAAACCACCATTATTAAACTCAGATGGACATGCTAGATTCACACACTAGAGGTTAGAAGAAGAGGAACAAGGACAACATCGAGAGCATCCTCCACATCGACTCCGCTAACTGGGATTCATTGCTCCAGAAAGAACACAAAGAAAGTCCTTGCATGAAGAGGATCCCTGACAGGCTGCAAAGGACAAGGATCAGTCTCTTCAGGCTTCAGCACCTCAGGAGGACAATCGTACTCAACCACGAGTAAAGAAAGGGTAGACTACAGACTTCTGTTACACCCAAATGTACTCATACTCGTCTGTTCAGTAGGAGGGGGAAACTCTGTGATACGTGCATCAAGTTTCAAACAAATCTTTAACACTAACTGTCTAAACGAATGAAGTGTGCACATAAAACATTTTCTAGGCTTTGCTTAAAAGCTCCAATCGTATTGTGGTTGCCAACATATCCACAGTATATAACTAAAGCCAGTATCCTTCCTATTATTATTACAGTTCTGGTATACTAGCCATTGGTCAGTGGACAACTTGCTGCCATCCAGCCCTTGTCTGATTGACGCAGATTGTCCCACCACAGACAGCTTGTTGAGAACACTGTGTGAAACCGCTGAGTATAGCTGACAGACACGCATGACAGCTAACAGACCGCGGAGCTACTAACTGTTACTTTGACTGGAGACTGGTCTGAATTAGAGCCCCTCGCCCCCTGCGTGGACCTCAGACCCTGATCCAAACCTAACTCCTGTGTAAATCACAGGCCGGTCAGATGATTTCTAAATCCTGACATTTGTTTCTTTTCCCTGGCCAACTTCGCCTGTCTGGGATGAGGTAACTCACTTTTTAAGAAGAGATGCAAGTGGGTGTGCCTCACCTGTGCAGAGTTAACTCTGAGCAGCTGATACATCGCTAAGTTCTGCCTCGAGTCCTAACAGACAAGGTCTCTCCTAAACACAGCTGTAAAATCTTTATGGATATGTCAACCAAACTTTAACATCACACCCAGTCAAAGACTGCATCAGGGTAGATACTTGTACTGTTTACTCTGACAAAAGATCAGCTGTAAAGAGATTACTTGTGTAATATACTCAGATAATTTTCTGCACACATGAGGGAGCACATAAATTTATTATCTACAGGAAATTGCGGACATAATAGCGTGCAAGCGATGTGACATGACATGAGCAGGTGGCAGGTGTGTGTGTGCACATATGGCGGTCATTCACTGATGGTGGTATACACCAGCTGAGAGGTCTAAACTGCTTTATCTAAAAGTGCTTAGATGGTATTAAAAGGTCACATGGACGGCCAGACTGTATGTAGGTATGACTGTTCGAGGAGAAGCATATCCAGATGTGTGCAAGTATGCATGCGTGCGGAGGCCTAATGGCCCACAGTGACTTTCTCTGATCACATAACACACACACACACACACACACACACACACACACACACAAAACACAGCACAAAAAACACATGAAAGCTCTGTCAAAAGAAACTCCTCTGGCCCCCTCACAGGAAGACCCCATTACAGCGTGTGCATCGATAAAAACGGTCCCCCCATCTGCCCTGTGGCTCCCGATAGCCATCTCCTCCCCTCAGTGGGTTCCTACTCAGGCTGTGCAAGTCCGACTGTATAACTGGCCCCCAGAGAAACAACATAATGGAGTTAACTCTATTTATGCTCCAGATAAAACAAATTTAGCCTTACTTAATGCCAGATTCCCCATATTGCTGGTGGGCACACATATATTAGCATGCTATGTTTTAAATGTGCTCAGTAATGATGGTAAAATACTGGCACACTCTGTGTGTTTGTGTGTCTGTGGGAGGGAGCAGATTTAATCATTTCAAATAGCCACACTACAGAGCGACAGGCGAGGGAGTTTTTTTAGTCCACTGTTAAATGCTGGTTTTCTTTGTCTCAGCCCTTGATATGAATTTAATACTGTTTTGGCCTGACTTGGCACACAGGGGCACACAAACATAGCCCACAGCTTTTTTGTGTAAATTCTCCTCTTGTATTCAAGCAGCTCTGGAGCACATATGATGCAATATTTATGTTTTATCAATAAAGATGAATGAGGTTTGACTGTTTTGTTTTTTTTTCCTTACAACCACATTTTTGTAATGAAAAACTGCAGGTAAGAGAGAGATAAGAGAACTTTTTTTCATCCAATTTCCAAAAGGATTTTGGCCAGTATATGTAGTAAAATAAATATGCAGAATATATTATTTATTTATTTAACCTTTATTTAACCATGAAGGGTCCCATTGAGATTAAAAAAACTCTTTTTCAAGGGAGTCCTGACCAATACAGGCAGCAGCACAAACTAAGAACAAGTCAACCTGCAGGTTGCTAAACAAGGCCATCCTACCTGGGCATAGAAATATAGAAAAACATGCAGAATAAAGATGCAAAAGACATGAAAATTGCAAGACTGAAAATGCAGGGCTCCAGTTACTTTGTGTATCTATGTATTGTATGTTCTAATATTTATATTAAACTATTATGTATTAATGGAAAAGAAAAATTATGAAATGGAGCAGTATGAATATTATTAAAATGTATATCGCACTGCAGGTCGTAGATATCATTAAAACAGCAGAAAAGAAGTAAATTGAGTTTCAGGTATCTGATAGTTGTGCATAATAATAATCCTTGTCTAAGTTGTTTTCCACAGACTCATGGCCACTTGGAGGAAGGTTCTCCTGTGGTGCACCTCTGTGGTATTGGCCTGTTGCTGAAGGTGCTCTGTGTTCATCCAGAAAACCATGAATGAGGTTAGATGTAGACCTTTGGTACATGGCAGCTTGAGCAATGATACGTAAGCAGTGGGAAATGTTGAAACATCATTAATGTTCCCTCTCTGTCCTAGAAAAAAGGCATCAATCACATAGTTTTTAATAGCGGACGATTTCACAGTTAACGTTTGACTTAGCGGTTTTAGGACAGCATGACTTAAATGTGCATGTAACACTGCATCTGCCACATAAGGATGCAATACTATGATGTCTTGTTACCTTGGGAGTTGAACTGGGAGCCTGTTTTTTCCCTTGCAGTTGAAGTAATCTCATCATGACATTATAATGTAGATGAATAGCCCTGACCTGGCAGACTCAGCTCCATCACTGCTAATGGAAGAGAGAAGTCATTCTTCACTGCTTGTGCAACTCTGCTGGCAATCAGTCTGAATTACAAGGCAGTGCACCAAGACAGGCTTTGTTTTTTTTATTGATCAATCGTAATGCAATACTCATATGACAGTGATAGATACATGATGCCATATATATTGTAGAGTAGTACCTTTCACTCTCCTCAGATCTTTCTCACTATCGTTTCAGCAGCTCTAATCAGCCTCAGGATCAGCCTTGATCACCACTTGACCTGGAAACCTCAATAAATGAAAGTCCTCTGAACTGGCAGTTCATTGGCACCATACACCCAAAGAACTCACAACACAATTTGGAAATGGTGGACTAATTCAGACGTGTATGATTATAATGTTTTTGGTCAAGATTGTATTGCTGTTGTTTGAAGGTTCTGTTTGAGCCCAAGAAGCTCAAACTGACTTAAGGAGGTATGATGATCCACTAGTTTGTCTAATCTACTAATTCTGAGTGTGGGAAACACTTGGAATAAAGCATCAGCCTTCACACTGAGTTTACATAGTGGAGTCTGATCCTGTTGTTAGTGTCTTTCACCATAAACAACAAACAGCCCAGAGGGAGTAAAACTAGCTAGAGATAAAGTGCTCAACGCACTCACACATACATGCTCGGACAACATTATGTGCAGTGGTCCCTCTCACTATGAGGGATAAACACCCTGTCGTGTGGCCCGATCTGTTTACGAGTTAACCTCTGGCTTGGCCAGGGTTGTGGGGGTTGTATGTGTGTATAAATGTGTGTGTGTTACTGTCGAAGAGTGTTGGGGAATGTGTGATGGAGGGATTACAGGCGAGCTGGCCGTCGCTTTCATGAGGAAAAAACAAACACAAACAGGCAGAATGTTAGACAAGCTCGATGTTTAGAGTTTTTCGTAGGGAAATAAGTTTGTCTTCAAAATAGCCTGCTGTCTATTCCCATTAAGAAGATGGCTGCCATATCATAGATTAAAAGGAAATTCTATCGGTTTATCACCTTCTCTCTCTCAGCCAGTAAACTGTGTTGATAGTCTCTGTGGTGGGATTTACATTCTCGGTTAGTTCCGCTGTGTGATCCTGCTGGTGGTCGGTCCATCTTTATCCTCGTGGGAAAAGTCTCCACCCAAATCCACATCCATCCATCTATCCCTCTATCTATCTAGCTATCTTGCTATCTATCATTGTTTCCTTTGTTCTGATCTTTATCTCCTCACTATCTGGCGCATTTCTTGACTTTGTTCACCTGTCTTACTCCACCTTTTCCCTTAATGACGCATGTTGAAGCCCTCAGAGAGGGTAGCAGAGGTCGTACCAGCCCTCCCAGCAGTGCAAAGCCCTGGCTACTGAGGTTGCAGCTGTTCCCTGGACCCAACTACTGGCAGGTTACAACGCCCTTCTGGCGAACATCGAGCGGTCCACGAGCCCTGGGATACATGCTTCTGAACTTACCCACTGGGATGTTTCACAAGAGGCCAGCTGGGAAGTCAGACAGAGCCAAGAGGAAGGTGAGGGGGTTGAAGGGAGATGGTTGACAGGAGGAGAAAGAGATGATATTGGTAACACATGGAGAGGGATTAAAGAAGTGAAGGTTCTGGTTTGTGTGTGAGAAAGAAGTAAAGGCGGCGAGTTAGAAGAAGGAAAGTTCGGAAATGGTCGGACAGAGTAGATCGACTTTAAATTGATGATTGTGAGATGCACACAGACACACCCTGCTTCCCTTTGTTCTCATAAATGTAGAATGACAGAGTGTTTTTTGTTATATTGTCAAGAAGTGCAACTGTGTATTAATTTGAAATGCACTACAATAATAATAGAAACATTAGGAAAGAGTGAAATTAAGTAATGTGGCAATTAACTGTTCATGTTTTTAACTATTACTGTATTAAGCACTTGCAGCAGATGACATGTCTTGCAAGTGATACTAAAACAGTTTCTTTTCCTACAGTTTATCCTTTTGCATTTATTAAAACACTAATTATGAGTGCTATTAAAATCTGAAAGCTTGTCATCTAACAGACAAAAAATTTAGATCTTTGTTTTAACACCACAGTAATACAAAAAAGAGCAATTCTCTCACAGATGAAAAAACACAAAAACTTAATGATATTCTTCTTATCAACAGAGACAACAAATATATGCCAAATATCCTTTATGTTAAAACATAATTGTAAAAAATGACCAGAAAAATAAAGAATTTCTGTAATACAAACCAAAACAAAAGATCTGAAATGAATACTGTCACAGTGAACATTTAAAAACGTGTTAATTGTAAATTGTAGTAATAATTTTACTGGTGTTTGTTGTACTGTTGCAGCCTGTTGAATTATAGTGTGTAACAAATGGGTATCCTTGCTCTTATTTAAATACACAAAATTAAAAAGATTAACATTGTGAGATTCACAAAAATAACATTTATTGCAAGACTTTTATATTGGTTTAAACTGCATCAGCCAAGATCAATTTCCATCAGCAAAAACGCAACTAAAATATTTTTCTATTTATTTATTTTATACCAATCCCTCACATTTGTTTCCAGATTTCCAAATGTTAAACTGTCAGTTGAGGACCGGAGTGTATTCTCACTCCAGATAAAACATATTTTCTCCTTTTCTTTTTGTCCATATTTGGCTCCAGCTGAGCGCATGTGTGCACAGTACGTTTGGGAGTAACTGTTTGCTACAAGCGTTATGATACACATGCTGCAAAGCTGCTGGAGTTTTATGTACATTTGAAAAAAAACTCACATTGCAAAATAACTGAAATTGGGTTACATCACCCACCCAGCCAGTGATACTGACCGCATTGCATGTGCAGTCTATGTACTGTTCCTGTCTAAGGTATGTTATGTGTGTATATTGCTGGGCAGAGAGAAACCCTTACTGAAAAGTCAGGCTTGTAATGCTTATGTGTTTACAGTCTATGGCAGTGAAAGTAAAATTATTATCACACAATTTATGTTTCTGACACATTGAAATTTAGTTTGTGGGTCCTGTTTTCACCATCTGTATGTGCTTGTTTATTCACGACTGATTGAAGCTTATCTGCTGTGTATAGAAAACTGTCATATCTCGTCACACTTCAGGTTGTTTGAAGCTGCAGCTTTCTTCCTCTTTACCTGGTTGTTCTTCTTATCTCTAAACAAATAATCTCTCGTCTCCATGAAATGACCTTGATCGCAATAATGGTGACTGTGTAGGCCTCGCTGCTCCCAAACCAGATTAAGATGTTTATGTTTTAATTTAGTGTCACTGTGTTTTCTGCACACTTTGGACTGTAGCCCAAGCAATACTTGATTTTTGAGGCCAATGTTGACATTGATATTTGTTTAGTTTGTTTTTTAATAAATACAGAACATAAACAAACTAGCTTGACATTAATCCCTAAAAGCTAAAGCACCTTCAGGTCGATAAAGGTGATTTACTGCTTGTTTTTAATAGTAATAATAAAAATGACATAATACGATTATTTTGTTTTTTAAGGCGCTATACATCCTCACTGACCTGGAAAAAGCAGTAAACAGTGGGGAGTGAATACAGTGTGTCATTTCTTTTGAGCAACACTTGAAAAAGCCTGAAGACTTCAGATCATGGCAAGATACTGCCACCTACCAACATGCAATAACATAACAGGACATAAAATGAACATGAGCAAGATGAGGTGTTTATTGTTTTTTAACATAAACACAAATTACTTATATTTGTATTAACCTCACAAGTCCTGATTCATTTTTAACTAATAAAATCCACTTTTTTGTGGGCATCTTTATAAATTATCTGAACCCAGTTTGGCATTTCTGTACTGTCATGTCTTGTAAGTTATTGGCCAGCATATACACACAGATATAACTTCAAACAGGTACAAAACTTTCTGTCAAGCATTTTTCCAGATGAGGCTTTCACCATGTACGTTTTCCTGGAAAAATAGGTATTACTTTAATTCATTGTTTTTCAATGCAAGGACACATTTTGACTTGTAGAAATGCTGCCTTTACATGTAACTTTATGAACCTTTTCATAGACACACCCTCCGTGATGATAAAAACCAAAACATTCTTGTGGTAGTCATGATGCAGTGATACAAAATCGTCAGTGTAGCAAGTTTATTACATCGTCTCATACTCATCAAGGGTCAAACAGGCCCCATATAAGAGGACAGATTGCATCTCAGATTACCTTCTTCCTTTCTGTCGCTGTTTGTCTCTCTGTCACACACACGCACACACATACACTGGTTGACCAGTGTGGTATTCCTTTGATAGACCTAATGGTTTCTAGTGCTCAAAAGATAGAGCCTTAACTCATACTGACAGGCCAGATTAACACACAGGCCTTAAACACGAGTGGTACAAGCCAAAGGTCAATACACAGACAGAGGTGTAACCTGTGATTGTCTTGTTGTGTTTGTGTATCTATGTGTTCTCTAGTAAAGATGTAGGGAGGTACAAAACAATTTTCTAAATCCTGTATTGTAATCTGATAGATTAAATACTGTATATTTTGTGGGACACTTTGTCTGACAAGCCTGCACTACAGTTTTGTTCCATAATTCACAAGTGTCAATAAAAGCAACCTAATCTTTTAATCCATTATATTTAAATATTGAAAATATAGACTATGTTGAAAGATGTGCTTGAAGATCATTTTTTAGACAATGTATGTACAATAAGATCAGACATTACTTTATTGATCACCAGAGGCGAAACTTGGGTGCTGCAGCAGGCCGAGGACAGAAATAAGAACAGATAAACAGAGAAATAAGAAAAAAAAATCATTAGAATTATATAAAATTAAGCTAGAAACTACACAAGAGCAATTAAACTTAAATTACAAGGCAACTAATCTGCTCACGCAAAGTCACATAGTGGTGAGTGCTGTGCCAGTTTACAGGTCTCTACTCTTGACTCACATGTTAGAAATAAGCCAAAAAACGCTTGAGTCGCTTGTTTCTGTTCTCTTTCGTCGATTATTTATTTTGAAACGAAACAAACAAACATTTTCAAACTGATAACATGAGGCCAAAGACTGTGTTGATCCTGTCTAACCTGCATGAACCTGTGTGTTCAGATAAAGGACAACTTCAGTCATACCTCCTCACACAGCTGATGGAAGTCAGAGTTAATCAGAACAGCTAATAAATAAATAAATAAATTCAAAATGACTATTCTGATACTTAAGCAAACCATAACTTAGATGTCTCATCAGCTAAATAAATTATCTAAATTTTAAAATAATTAAACACAAAAATCTCCAACAGTGAGGTTAGTAGCAGAAAAGTATAGTATATGTAAAAGTAATATGATATCATCTACTATAACATCATACACCATAATACCATCAACTTCACTGATAAGAGTAAAGACTAATACTTTATGTAGGACACTTTTTCCCCTTTTGTCATTTTGTCTTTGTCTCCTCCTGCTGGAAGACAGAAGACAAGAGCAGTCGCTCACAGACAGATACATAAAGTGGATGACATTACATTGTAATGGAGGAGGATAATAATGTATGTGGGAGATATAAGATGACATGGATGAGGATTTTTTTTTTTTTTTTTACTAATGCATAAAATACACGAAGAAAATAAACTACTGCAATCCAGCATTAAATAATTTGAGTTTACACTCCCTGACCGTGGGCGGCGGTATTGCAGCTAAGGAGCTGGTTTCTAACGAGCCATTGTGTCCACAAAGAAGACGAATAAGAAAGCGGAGAGGAGAAGAAGAAGAGTGCCTAGTGTTTGTTTGTAATCGGACTATCTGACAGTCTGTTAGCTATTGATGGGATAGCTGACACTTACACTGACACTTGTGTGTGAGGTAAGATGTGTGTCTTTAGTTGAGTTCAGCTCAGATTGTGAAGATTCTTTAGATTGCCGGTGTTTCGGTTTAACGAGCGACCATGTTAACCGGCGACAGTCGAATGCATCTGTGGTTGTCGTAGTTAAGGCAGGTGTTGAAAACAGTAAGATACGTTGCTGTCCCCGTGAATGCCTCTTTATTTATTTATTTATTTTATCATTCATTAACGTTACAATCTAAAACAAAAACACTACCTTGTTCGTATTTGGAGTCTTGTTTTATTCCTGTTTCAACAACTGTCGTAACTACGACAACCACGGGTTCTTGTTCGGCTGACTGTCGCCACTTAACATGGTCGCTCGTTAAACCGAAACACCGCGATAGCTATCTGATGCTATCAAAAGGTGGTTTGTTTATTGTTAACCACTGTTTTATCAGGCTAATGCCCGGTACGTTAATGCAGTGTTATACATATGTGTTGTTACAACGGCCACTCTTAAACTAAAGCCCACCAACACGTTGTTTACTGTCCTTTACTTTCTCTGTGTTGTAGAAAAATCTACACAACTAATATTAGCTTGTAACAATAGCTACACGATTGTAGCTTGTAGCTAACTCAACTCCTACTGTTCCTCATTTCACGTTTAAATATCATTTACATGTTTCTTAATGTTAAACATTGTTCACATGCAGAAGCATAGCAACACGTTAAAAGTACATATTAAATACATACAAACTGATAAAAGGGAAAGAAACCTCTCCTCCAGACATGTTCAAGGCTACCCACTAAACATGAAGCACTTAGTGAATGTACAGTGTGAGGATTAGGATGTATGGTTTGTTTTCAGATAGGAGGGAAGTGTCACACAAAATTAACACCAGCCAAATCTTGGTAAACTATGCAAGTGGCTCGGAGGTTTGTCTCACCCACAAGCCAAAAGAGCAAAACAAATAAACAATGCACCCTGAAGGGAAGGATAGGATAAAATTTCTTCAAGCTTCTCTTTCAGATTAGCAGATTTTGTTTTTTAGATCCTGGATACTGGTTGTTTCTACAAGCCTCAGCTTCACTGTAGATGCTTTACAGTCTTAAGAATCAGTTTTCTATCTGTGCTGTTACATGCAGATGACAACATTTTATTTAACTTACACCCTAATTTAGGAAACACTCCCTGGATGGGACAATAGGCATGTTTGCAGTTCAGATGTTTGTGGGTGTTCATTTAATCATATTCTATTTATGTCTTAATATTTTATGCGCACAAGAATGGATGGATGGATGGATCACCCCTTGGAAACACTCCATATCAACAATGGTCATGATGCCGATGATGTCACTTCCTGGGTATCGGTGTGTCCCAGAGGCCTCTGGAAAGTCCAGAAAAAGCGAACAGGCGAGGGGAGTCAACAGACTGTTTCTGGAGATGACGCCCGTATGATGCTTTTCTCTCAGCTTCTTCCTCAATATTTGAATCATTTCCATATTGTTAGAATTAAAATTGCGTAAATATCTAGTAATCTCACTCACATGTCACATTTTCTCTTCCAGTATGTTCATCCTGTTACTTTCCAAGGTTGGGTTCACTGTGTCGAGTCCGAGTGCGACTCAAAGCTGACTTGGATGGAGCAAAAAGTTTAGAATCTGAAAAGGAAAATGAAAATCTGTCAATTACTGAGGTCATCGAGGAAGTGACTACAGCCTTCCCAAGGTGTCAGGACTCTGTGCTGCAGGTCCCACTGGGTGACTGGACAACGCTGAAGCTAGGAGAGGGTCAGTGTGATATCACAGAAGCTTGTGTGGAGAGGATGAAAGCAGGAGAAAAATGTGAGGTAAGAGTAAACACAGGACTGGGCAATAATTCAGTTTTGTTATATGTCAGAGTAACATTTACATTTTAGTAAAATGTATGGTATTTGTAATATCCTGATATTATATTGACAGTTTGGGGGCAAGAGGGCTTTCTTTTCTTTCCCTCTGAATGGTAACTGTGGTATATGATAGAGTTGGGTGGACCTAATAGTGTTAAAGTAGGCATTTTTTTAATTTGACTTGTATGCATTCATGCATTCAGTATGCTATTTTGTTTAAATATCAAGGGTAGTAACATTTTATCCAAGGGCACTGGAGACTGATGAGTTTCTATAGTAGATAATAAAGCTTATGAGAATACTAATTTTGACAGAGAGCACCAAAAGTTTTGGAGTTGATTTTTAAAAAAAGGTGAACTTAACCTGAAAAATCTGGATGTTTCAAAACTTAGTTGGGTCCAAAGTTGCCAGTTCTCCTTGACATAAAAGCCATGATTGTTGAATATAGATTGTAGACTTACAGGTCACACTTTATTTTAGTCTCTATTATTCATTTCAAGCATGTCAAAGTATACAGCCAGTGTAATCATCATGTTTTGCTTCACAGATTCTGATTTCTCCAGTCGGAAATGGTCCCGATGTCTCTGTTCCCCATCCTGCTGAGGACGACTTGCCTTTATTCGCCACAGTTGAACTCAAATCTTTCACACCAGGAAAGGAATCCTGGGAGATGTGTCCTGGTGAAAAGTGGGAGTGGGTGAAGTCACACAAAGAAAGAGGTGGAGTGAGATTCAGGAGTGGGGATGTGTGGGGAGCAGCAGACAGCTATAGTCGAGCTCTCAAACTTCTCATCACTCTCTGTGGCCACATTAGAGAGGTGAAGAAAAAAGGACAAGAGCAAGAAGACACAAACAGTGGTGATAAAACACAGCAGCTTCCTTCAGCTAATGAATTCAAAACCACCAAAGCAGAGCTCCACTCAAACCTGTCCTTGTGCCAGCTCAAACTGAACCAACCAGAGCGAGCTAAGGCCAGCGCTGCTAAAGCTACTGAGCTGGAACCAGCTGGGGCTAAAGCCTGGTACCGGCTGGGCCAAGCCTGCCAGATGGTGAATGAGCTGGAAGAGGCCAGACGTGCATTTAAGAAACTGCTGGAGATACAACCAGAATCACCTGCTGCTCTGAAGGCACTGAAAAACATAGCAAGTAGAGAGAAAGAGACAAACGCACAGTTGGGACTCAGACTCAGCAAAATGTTCAGCTGAATATAAATTACTATCAATTTATTATCATATTTTCTGTATGATAACGGTATGTTTCTGCTCATGTTTTACCATTAAATGGAAGTGCATCTACAGTAAAATCTCAAAAGTAAAGCTATGAATCTGTGAATGCATGTATTACTCTGGACTATATGCTGCTTGTGTGTAAGATTCCTGAATGTAACTTAAAAGTAAAAAAAAACATGCCAAAAACCTTTTTCGGAGCAATTAGTGTATTTATAAAGGAGTGCATGGAGGGATTTTGTGTGTGCGGCAGAAGTACAGATGTAGTTCTTCTAGTTGACCACAAGGTGTTAGGCTTTGTCTGTCTATCGCATACAGGCGGTGGGCTAACGGCACGCGGGTTGTATGATGTTGCAACAAAATGCCGAAACCCGGGATCTTTAGATCTTCAGTCTAACGCTCTCCCAACTGAGCTATTTCGGCGCCATGTTGGTATAAAATATTCGTTTCTAGAAATAATCATGCATGATGTATATCTAGAAGTGTTTATATATAATGATAATTTTATTTTACACGGGGTAAAAACAGCCTGGTTATTAAACCCAAACCTAGTTATTGTTCGCTCGTTATTGTTTATTTAGGTTTTTTAATAAGTTACAATGGAAGTAAATCTGAAACGTCTGCATTATATTAGCATTCAGACACATTGTCATGTTTCATTACTGTTGTATATTAACTATGTCAAAGGTTTTATTGCTACCATAATGAGATAAATGGAAAGAAGGCCGGCTGACAGGCAGGTTAAAGACATAATTATTAAGTTATTTTGTTGTGCTGTAGCAGAAAATGGTCTGCAACAATGTGAAGTACATTTTGTACCAAATGGTGCAAAAGCACATACATAGTGGTAATGAATATTTAAGTTTGTCTGATTGGATTTCAGAAATTGAGCTACCCACTAAAGTGACTGGTCAGGCTTCAGCCAAATACTTGCATGTGTTTTCAATCTTATATCACCTCAGGCAGTGTTCAGACCATTCATGAAGTTGTGCAACATATAAACAAAATGAAGATGGTATTGAGAAAACAGACTCTTTATTTTGCTCCTCTCCTTCAGGCTCCACACAGCAATAATACAATTCAAAGACTTTGCCATATGCACAAGGAAGAAGTTGCAGAAAGAAGAAAAAAGAAGAAACTCCTTATTTATTGAGTATACACATTTAAAAGGTAATGCATCAAGTACAACACAATAAACCATAGAAATGAGCATGTCTTAAAGGTGTGTAAGATTTGGGGCCTCTATTTTCAGAATAAGGAAAACATGGAATATAATATTCATAACTATGTTTTGATGCATGTATAATCACCTGAAAATAAGAATCTTTTTATGTTTGTTACTTAAAAAATATCCTTTTATATCTACAGTGGGAGAGGGTCCCCTTTCATGGAGGCCGCCATGTTGAAATACCTTATTTATACAGTAGTCCAGAACAGACAAACTAAATACTGACTCTAAACAGGGTCCTTAAAGTGTTGTTTCTCCTTTACATTAGGAAGGTGAGGGTGATGTGAGGAGATTACAATGCAGTGATTGGACCACTAAATGCAACTAAATTCTACACACTGTACCTTTAATTGAAGTCCCCATTAAGTCAAAATTACACATACACATTTAGGTATTTTTTTGGTATTCTTAATGGTATTTTGGACTTGCTAGAGTAGCTAACAACTATTTAATTGCTGCTAACTTAATCTTAAAACTGGGCTCAGCAGCCAGACAGAGTTAAGGTACAGCCTCTGAGTACGGCAAGACAACCACCTCAATAGAATACTACATTCCCTGTAAACAAATATGAGGATCAAATAGAACAAATAGCACACTCTGCTTTCCATTTCATGGGATGTTTAATCATTTATTTTGCCTCATATCTGAACGTAGTGTTTTTCTACAATACAAAATGTATGCTCTCTCCATTCCTCTTTTTCCTTCAATCTCTTATAGTCATTGTCATTTAAAATTGCCCCCCCTTGGTAACGCCATGTTTGGGAAAAAAACACAGCTAAAGTTCCCTCTTTGATGCCCCCAAGGGAAATAAAACATGATAAAATGAAATGCCCTCTGCGGTGCCCTTCCAGTGGTCAATTTAACCAGGCTTTGA
Source organism: Sciaenops ocellatus (assembly GCA_033000465.1). NCBI lineage: Eukaryota > Metazoa > Chordata > Actinopteri > Sciaenidae > Sciaenops > Sciaenops ocellatus. The sequence continues at coordinate 13,589,840 of CP136883.1, read as the reverse complement.
AACTGTTTCACCATAAATGCATCATGATTTTATGTGTGCTGCTGCTTTTTTCACCCCCACCCTTCAGTCCTCTTGAGTCCGCCAGCGGTCAGTTCCTCTTAGACTTGGCGGACTTAGTGTTGTCAGTGTCTGCCTGGGCTGCTGACAGCTGTTTCCATGCATCCACAATGAGCAACAGTGGTATGACGATCCACAGCACATTCATGAACACAAAGTAGAACCAGAAGTAGATTGGATGTCCCAGCTCACTGTGAGAATAACCATCTCTGTGCTCTGTGAAGAAGTAGAGCACTGCTCCATACAGCTGACCTGGAATCAGATTATATAATAAGACCTATCATGTAAATGTGAAAAACAATACATGCTTTCGAGTGAAGTGACTTTTTTGAAGATGCACTTACCTAATGAAATGATGAGTTGCAGGACAAATCTGTAGGGTTTATTAGTTAAGAAGGCAAACACAGCCCAAAAGCTGAACGGTCCCCATAACCATGCAGTCACAGTCTCCATGCAGACAGTGAAGTTATCTGCTCTAGAAAAGAAAAGAAATTTACAGTTAGCAACAGCTTTGTTCCTTCTTTTTCATGTCAAATTATAACATTTTTTCTGTGTAAAGAAAAACTTACATTACATATCTACTGTCTCCTTTGGAGTACTCTTTCCCTGTGAGAGAAAAGCAGAAATCAAATTCACTGAAAAGTATACAATGCAATACACTTTTCTAAACATGTTTTCTCGTTTGTACTCACAGAGCTGTGACAGGAAGCTCTGGTCTCCTGGAATAATATCATAATACAGTGAGAACCAGCCCTCAATGACACCGTGGATGAAACCACAAACTGCAAACCAGCACACAGCCAGACGCCTCCATGTCCCCAGCCTGCCAGTGGCAACTTTCTGGCTGGTGATCATCCAGGTCACAAGCAGAAACACTCCAGATACAGAAAACAGGAATGTCAAAATCTCTGACATGGATCGGTCATTGGCAACATAGGTGGGAATCAAAAGGTCCTGTGGCCAGTAGGGATGAAGAACTCCAGCTGCTGATGTGGCATCCATCATCTGTTTCAAGAGAAGATGGTCAGCACTCTTCAAAACATCCAAAGTCAGCTTAAAAGTCATTATAAAAGTCAAAAGTTCTTAAAGCTAATGTTTTATTCAATGGCAGACAAAGCAATAACAAATTTGGATTTTGTCCATACCTACAATAAAATAGGTGTCCAGCCGCACAGAGTTGATTAATTAAAGATTTTAGAAATATCTTGGCGATCTAATCGTTCAATGCTGTCTTACTACATGCTATAATAACGGGAGGGAAACCCGGAACTCACTTCTGTAGGGGGCAGAGACCAATCAGATGACCGTATGCATAGAGCTAGCAGCACATGCGATCTTCTGGCCCGTTGATTGGCTCTTCATCTCGGAACACAGAGCTATTCTCTCTATAGCTCTGTCGGAACATAGACGTTGTCCTTGACAACCACCAATGAAAACGTGTCTCTTACTCCAAAAGATCCTCCCCTCAGTGTTGTAAAATAGTTCAAAACTCGGTGAAGGGTGAAAATGATTGATATTTTATATTACACACATTACAAACTCAACTAACGTTATACCATTATATATCTATTTATTCATGTTAAGTAATTTTAGTCCTCCATACAGTCAAAATTGTCAGTTTTCGAAAGTATCAACCGTTGTCATTAGCTGTGTGGTATACTGATTTAGTCGTGTTATATGTTATTATGTGTCAAATGGTGGCAAAATATTCAACTGAGCGTCTTCGTATGCTTTTCTCAGAAAAAAAAAAAAGTTGTCCTCCCATGCCGTGTCAGGGATTAATCCCTGCCGTGACCCGGATTCGAACCGGGGTTGCTGCGGCCACAACGCAGAGTACTAACCACTATACGATCACGGCGAGCTACTGGGAGTCATGCTTCCACCTCGCACAGAAGGGTTTATGAAGCGCTCGAAGGAAGGTGGTGTTACATGACAATATGGCTAAGTGAAAAACAGACTTCCGTCAGCTAGGTAGGGTGACCTCTGTTTGGTACCTGCTGCCTGAAATTTACAAGAAACTGGTTAGTTTTTTTTTTTTTTAGCAAGCTAACGATTTTAGCGGCTGTTTTTCCAACGTGAAGAGTAGCTTTACTGTTGTTTTATAAACTTCGCTGTTGGTAAACTCTAACTTATTTTAACTAACGTTAAGTTGCACCAAAGGTACGTTGCGTACCTCAGTATTATATTTTACTTAGTGCATTTTAACGTTAATTAAAATTTTGCAGTTCAGTTGTATTTTAAGTAATGGAAAACATGAAGAGGAAAGACAGGCTATATGGGAATGTTTGGTTCTCTGTTAAATTAACAGAGAAACACGGCGAGTACCATGCTTCAAAGGAAATGGAGTCAGTGAAACACGCATCGGTCCCATATGGTCTAGCGGTTAGGATTCCTGGTTTTCACCCAGGCGGCCCGGGTTCGACTCCCGGTATGGGAACTACGTTTTTATTTAGTTGTCCGTGATGAATAATTGGTACATTTTGCTTTATACATATACAGCTTGATTTTAGTATTGGTGGCCATAACAACGCTAAGAAATGACTTCAAATGTGCTTCGTCCAAACCGTAAATTATTTATTGCAATGGGTACGATGCAGTGGACACGTGATATTAATCACATGACGTCGTGTGTCACATGATGCTACGCGGAAGCAGTAAACGTCTATTGTACTCTTAGCCATGCAGTCTTAACGTTAAACAGCTGATATCCACACTACAAACGAATAAGGTACGAATAAAGCACCTGAGCTAGTACAAACAGCCGACATGGGTGTGTCAGAACTGGAGGAATCGTCTGTGTTATTGGACGAAAAGCTGCTCCGCTTCATGGACCAGCTGGAGTTACTGGAGGAGAAACGAGCCACTCTCAACTCCCTCATAGAGCAGGTAATTTACCTCAAGACATTTATCTCTATTCTCTGCACAAACATGTTTTTGAAGCTCCTATCCTTTTGATATCAAGCTGAAGCAACATTTTTAGTCATGTATTACATATATGTCAAAAGAATACTAGTTTTAGCCTCTTTATTGTGAGGATGTGATGTTTGTTGTGTACTACTCTATAGTAGTAAACTGAATGTATTTGGGTTTTGGTCTGTATGTCAGCCTGGAGTCTGGGAGATTTTGCTGGACAATTTCACTATATTTAGCAACATTTTACAGACCAAATTAAGCCCTAATGTCAAGTGTCACTCTGACCTATGTGCATGTACATCTTTTATATTTTCAAAGGTTTTTTTTTTTTTTAATCATGTATCCTTTTCGCCCACTTTAGCACCTATGTGTAGTTTAAACATTTCGTATTCCTCACAGGGATGGTTTTCCATATCCAAGGCTCGATATTCCATGGGAAACAAACAAGTCTCTGCACTTCAGTATGCAAGCGAGATAGAGCCACTGGTCTGTGTTCATGCAAGGTGAGCAATTAGACAGTTTTCATAGAAAAAAGAATGCTCCAAAATTGTTGTCTGGTGGAATTAAATGTCAATTAAACATGTATTTATGTGCTACAGAACACTAGACAATGGTGAGGTGGACTTCAGCACAGAAAGGGTTCAACAAAAGTGTAGTAAAGAAGCTGGATTAGATGCAAAGTCAGTAGAGGATATTGGCCCTCAAGAAGAAGGTGAGTCTGCCATAGTACATGTGGTGTTGGCAAAGGAATGTTGTTTACATTCACCATACACTAATACATTTTTCATTTGTTAAATTATGTGGTTTCCTAGGTATCAGGAGACGAATCAAACCAAAAAAGGATATCACAGAGAAGGAGGCAAGTGGAGAAGCAAGTACTGAAAAAGCTGAAGTAACACCAGTAAGAAAATGTGACCAGAATCCTCAGCAAGATCCACTAAAATGGTTTGGGATTCTGGTGCCACAATCTCTTAAACAAGCACAGACGTCATTCAAGCAAGGTATGATATTACATTTCCAAAAGTCAAAGGTTTCTTTGTTTTGGTTTAATATGTGACAAGTTTAAGAGATAGATAGATAGATAGATAGATAGATAGATAGATAGATAGATAGATAGATACTTTATTGATCCCGAGGGAAATTCAAGAACCATTTCTATTCAAGATAACTATAGATAACTATTCAAGAACCATTCAAGATAACCAAGATTAAGTCATTATTTTACTGCTAAGGTTTCAATAGTTATACACATTGCATCCCATATTACAACAACTTATTTTGTGTACAGAAGTGTACAAAAACCCAGCCTACATATTACACGACACTCCTAATTACGCATATGAGAAGAACATTGTACTTTTTGTGGGTGACAATGGTGTTTGAGCATGATGAAACCTCTGACACGGTTCCTGTTTTGTATTAGTGTACTCCTTGTAAATCCTTTTCCTCATCCTTCATGCTCTCTCTTTTCTCTTTTTTTCTGTCATATTACAGTAATAGAGCTGTCAGCTGAGATTGCTGTCCTTCAGACTGCAGTGTTGAACACCAGACAGGAGCTGAAGCACAGCATGAAAGACAAACACGCTGCACAGGAGAAAGCCTCAGCAGCCCAGTCAGACAAGGTGGCAGACTGAATAACTTTATCATGTTAAAGCTGGAGAAGGGCCCTTGGCCACAGAGAGTGACAGACTGGAGTTAGTAGATTATGTTTTACGGCCAGCTGAACTCAATAGTGAACCTCCGGGCAGAATCTGGAGTGGAGATTACAGATGTAGCAGGTCATAGTCAATTATTAATTAATAATAAATTATGTTTGAACTTGTGATTTTTTTTTTCTTTTTTTGACTGTCTCACTGATAAATGTGTGGCCTCTTTGTGAATGCTCTCTTTGAAGATTTACTCAGGCTTAATAACATCTATGTTGTAGTCTGTAAAGATGAATTTAGAAATGTTAACAGAACCTGAATCTTTTTAATAACTGGTGGTTACTTTGTGATAAATCACCCTTTATATGGGATTTATAGGTTGTAATTAATGGCTGTCATAATTATTAATCAACAATTTACTAACATATCAGTTATAAGCTAATAAAAAAATAGTTTGAGGTTGCCAGGTTGTGAAGAAAAAGAATGTCTTCTATTTTGTGGTAACACAAGTATAAATCCATTAATAAACGCTAAATAAGTTGTTATAAATACATTTATTACAGATTTCATTCAGCCCTTTTCCAGAAGGTAAAGAGTTAAACATTGATTTGTAATAACTTTATACTGAACCTACAGACAGGCATGCCAATATACAATATTATACATTATTTTAATGTTTATGTTGTTCCTGCTTGTTGATTTTAGTATTTTCTATTTGTTTATATTGTTTTGTTGTGGTGGTTTTGAGAAGTACTATGCAAATCAGTATTTTTCACAGCCTGGCAATCCAAACGTTGTTCTTAATGGCCTAGATTTGATTAGTTTAGCAGTAGTTGGTAAATTATTGACCATTAATAAATCCCTTATATAACTCCATATATAACTCCTTAACTCTTTGTAAAGGAGGTTTTTAGAGAGTGCCATCTTTTGTCCTAACATTTGTCTGTGTATGTGTTATTAAAAGAATTTATATTAAATAAAAATACATGTTTTATAAAGCTGCCACTCAAACAGAAGCTTTTATTCAGTTCTCAGCACAGTAAACCAGTGTTTAATCTCATTACATGTATTATATCAGCGGTAGATGGCCTCCTGTTATTTTAACGACAGGAGTATAATTGAAAACATTTGACCGAGCGCCACCACCCTCCGCTCCAGTCGGTTTGACTGGGGACAGCCGAACATTACCGGGAACTGTCGAAACGGGAAACGAAAACTCCCGTTTATTGTGTGTACTTCCTGCTCCAATTATAATACCGTCGATATGCCTCCATGAAACACACCGCTCTGCCTCCTCTACACTTGCGTCCGAACGACAAATAGGAGCGCAGAAACAACGGATGTAGCCTCTCTATCATATTATTGATGTTTCCAGACATCCGCAGCAGCCCGTGTAGCCCGATTGTGACCGATTTCGGACGTGCCAGCGACGCAACTCCTGCTTGGGGATTAAATCTTCTTTTGTCTGCAACATTTTTTTTTTCTTGATGTGTGTGTGTGTGATCAGGGATTGGGAAGTAAACACGCCGGCCTGCGCTCATGATTAGAGGCGAGGTGAGATTGATACATCAGACTCAGATTGTCCTTGATCGCCAAGTTGATTTCACTTCGGAGCAGAGGGACTGTGGGCTCCAATGGCGTCAGTTTCGAAGGTGTCTATTCTGGATTACTTTAATATTGTGTTTGAAGGTGAAAATGGCAAAATCGAGTCCAACTGCAAGGCTTGTGGCACCAGGATCCAGGCGAAACGGAGTGTCACGTCCAACTTCGTAACGCATCTCAAGGTAATGATTTCAAAATAAAATGTGCTTGTTAACATGGACGGACGAATCATCCACACTTATCATATTCCAACAGCTGGCCACACAGCATTTTTAAAAAATGTATATTACAGTGTCAGCTATTTACACCTGACTGTCTGTTGCTCCTCTACAATTTACCCATACTGTATTTTCCACAATGCATACACCTAAACAGTAAATTAACTACCTGTCAACTAATAACACTGCTGTGTTTCTCTCTTCTCTTCAGCGAAAGCACCAGGCCATGTATGATGACTTTGTAAAAAGAAAGGATATGAAGAGAGAAGGTTACTCCTCTGCTTCCCTGCATAGTTACACCACCAATGGAGGGAATACCCGATACACTCTCCCCATCAGTACCGGAGGAGGAGGAGGAGGAGGAGGAGGTGGTGGTGGTGGTGTTGGAGGAATGGGAACTCATGAGGGAGGAGTAGGAGGAGGCTCTGGTGGGGGGGTGACCAAGTTTGACAGACATGACCCACGTCAGGTGTGTATTACCGTCCCATCTTAGTTAGAGATGCAGCCGAGCTTCTATTTATGAAATGAAAAAGTGTTTCATTATTTACTGTTTTTTGTTACCATAGGTTCTCATATCTGAGGCTATAGCTAAGATGATTGTGCGTGATCTGCAGCCAGTGTCCATAGTGGATAATCAAGGCTTCAGAGAGCTCCTTCAGCTCCTGGAGCCACGTTACACTCCTGAGCGCCAACACTACATCCAGACCCAGCTCCTCCCAGCCTACGCCTACCAGGCCCAGCTAGCAACCCGTCAAGCCCTGGCCTCAACGCACGCCCTCAGTCTCAGCCTTGATCTCTGGAGGGGTTTAACTGGATCCACTTCAGGGTAAGGAGGTAAAATCTACCAAAAACGACACGATTCCCACTCAGTTTGATTCCCTCACTGATGAGTCCACTTCTCTCTCTGTCTCTGCAGGTACCTCGGTGTCACCTGCCATTTTCTTACATCTGATTGGCAGATGCGTTCAGCTCTCCTGGCGTGTCTGCCTCTGACTCGGGGCAGCTCTGGGAATCGTGTGCTGTCAGATTTTGATGAAGTGTGTCACTCTCATGGCGTGTCAGGCAGAGCGTTTCGTGTTGTCGCAGACCCTCTCCTGGCAACCGCAACTGTAAAGCCATGTAGTCTTCCTGGTTTCCTGATTTCACCTCCTCTCACCAACGGGCAAAACGAAGGTGACGAAGAAGAGGCGGACAATGGTAACAGTGTGGAGGAAGGAATCAGGAATGGCCATGGTGACGGTGGAGAGGAGGACGAATGGGAGGACTCATGGGAGCAGGGTCTGGGTGTTTGTCGGGTGGACTGTTTCTCTCGCTCACTTGAACAGTGTGTCACTGAGGGGTTACGCTCCTGTCCACAGCTCTCCTCCACACTGGCCAAGGCTGCTTGTTTCTACAACTACATTACCTCTGCTGTCCCACCTGAGAAACTTACTCAGGTGTTTGATGCTCCTGGGTTGATCATGGGGGGACCAGGAAATAACCTTGGTGCAGCAAGAGACTGGGCTGCTCAGCTTAAGGTATATAATATTAATCATATCTTATATAGTGTACAGGTAGCATTTTCATAGGAGGAGCTATAGTGACAATTACATTGATAAATCTGTGAGCTTTTCTGCTAAATCAAGAGTGTTGCTATAATTTTCTAATTGTTTATTTTTCCGTGCAGGTGCTTCGGCGGCTCCTGGACTCGGTGGAGTTCCTGGAGGAGATGAGTGGACCAGGGGAGCTTGCGCTTGGTGGATCAGAAAGAGCTCTGCTGAGGGAGCTCACTGACACTTTGGAGCCCTTCACTGAGGCCTGGGACATGGTGCATGGGGACAGACAGACAGACATGCAGACAGACAGACATGTGTCCATCAGCCTGGCTCTGCCGTGTGTTCTGGGCCTTCGTAAGCATCTCTCTGAGACGTCAACCCCCCACTGCCCCTCTCTCCTCGTGGGCCTCAGCCATGCTTTAGAGAGTCGGCTGGCCCCTATCCTGGAGGACCCCCTCTACATCACTGCCACCACCTTGGATCCCCAGTTCAAGCTCACTTGGAGCAGCAACCCTGAGTGGCACAGACACGTGTTAGTAGAGGAGTTGTCCAAACATTCCACAGCCTCCAGCCCCATAGACCCCAACACAGACCTACATCCCCAATCCCAGACCCCTCCTGCCCCAGCTCCATCGCCGGTCTCCTCACTTTCTCGGCCGTGTAAGCTTTTCTCTTTCATCAAGCAGAGACCCACAACACAGGCCAAGAGTCTGGAGCAGGAGTTGGCCATCTACCTACGAGAGGAACCCACAGACGAGGAAGCTTTGCATTACTGGCGGCGGAAAGAAATTGACTTTCCTCTGCTTGCCCAGGTGGCTAAGAGAGCGTTTACCATACCTGCTTGTGGCACTGTAGTGGAGAGCATTTTCACTACTGCTGGGCGCTGTCTGCGGCCAGAGAGAGGCCGTGTCTTACCAAAGAACCTGGAGACGCTCATCTACCTCAAAGCTAACTACAGATTATTATGGACTTAAAGCTATAGTCAAGCATTTCTTTTACCTAAATAGCGACTGAAGGCTTTATACCTGCTGTAAAGTTACTTATTGGATGCTAATCTCTGTTCCTCTCTAAGGGAACTGAGCTAGCAACACAACAGTCCTCATACTACACATCATTTGACATGAGATTAGAATGAGTACCCAAAATATCAGAGCTGAGCCTCAGTCTCCATTCTTAATAAGGGTTTTCCAGACTGCAGTAGATGTGGATTGCTATCTGTTTACCATGTAGCCTGCACATGGACTATCATACTACATGCTGTGGACCGAGGGGACTAAAAGCAGATCAATACTAAAGCATTTACTTTGATGTTATTTTGCCTGATCAGGGTTTCCAAACAACCACAAGACCACAAAGCCCCCACTCTCTGCCCCCCCCAGCTCCTAAAAACAGCTTGTGTCTGTACCAGCCAACATACCAACAATAACTAAACGGTCAGTTATTGCTCACTGTAGCACACGGTTTATTTTCACTGATATATGGTAACACTAGAGGTTGTGACTAATTCATTTGATGTTTTTGAAAGAAGGCATCAGCTGCTAAACAATGCATCAGTGCATCATCCACTTATTCTTTTTTCTCTCTGTATGTATGCCTTATCACTGGGACATCGTAATAAAGGACTTTCACTTCCGAATGCAGAGGTGTGTGCAGTTTGCAGATGTGAGTGCAATCAAGCGTATGTGTAAAAACAACTTTTTTTTTTTGGCAATGGGAAGAAAGCTGAAATCTGCTTCATGTATCTCATTTTTGACCCTAATTCATTTATATTTTCCTCTGCTATTCCTTTATATGTGTGCACTTTCAGAGTGGAGGTCAATTCCATTTAATTTTCTTTATCAGTGCTTTTTTTCCTTTTTCAATTTCATGTCCAATTCTACTGAATTTGAACTTTGAGAAATCGAAATGGGTTTGACCCTTCTTCTGCCCCAGAAAACTAGCACAGGATATGTGCATGTGGCACAACAGAGGCTTTTGCTTTGTCTGACCTCACTGAAGTACTTTGAAACCACTTTGCAGGGCTTCACTTTGAAGGGGAAGCTGTGGATGTTGCAGTGCGTGTGTGTGTGTTTGCCTTTATTCAGGGACTCTGTTACTCTGTGGCTGGGCCAGTGGGGAGGCAGGGTAATTGCATGTAATTCCATTACAGTAAAATTTGAGTCAGCAGGAAGGCAGCAGCCACATCCTACACAGCCCTTTTCTACAAAGCCAACGAGGCTCACAAAAGCATATTGCTAAAGTACTTAGAAATAAATGGCAGGAAACAATATGCAGCTCCTGTTGTCTTGTTCTTTAATGCTACATCAGAAGAAACAAACTGCTTCAGTGCATTGATGAATGTTGCGTGATTAATAGCTAACAGTCAGACAACAGCATCAATCAATTTGAAGATGACTGGCTGTGAAGGAATTGCAGTAGACCTGATTATAAAGAGTGTCACAAGGATTACATCTCTTTTTCACCAAGTGAAAACAGCTTCATCCCAGTGTTACTGTTTTTGTTGTTGTTGAAAACCACTTCGGAGGAAGTGTGTTAATCTCTGTGAGATACAATGAGATTTCCCTCATAGATCATAATTATCAGAGATTGCTGTGATCTTAATGATTATCACCTCAGGACGTCTCTGTGGATTTAGATGCTAGATATCCGTGTGGCTGCGTCAGTGTGTTGATCTATGAAAAGTGTGTTTTTGCTCATCCCCATGGTGTGTGTTGTTGTTCTCGAATCTATGTGGAACAGCTTGAAGCGTCCCCCCCTCCATCGCTTCCTCCCTCTCTCCCTCCCTCTCTCCTGGCTGTGACAGCTCATCCATATGAGTTAGACTAGCAGGCTGGGCTGCGGTCCTATTGGTAATTGCCTCTGAAATGAATTACTTGGCAGAGAGAGAGACTGAAGGAGGGGAGGAAATTGTAATTGAACTGCCCCCTCCTTCCCTCCCGCCCTCTCCCTTATGCCTCAAGTTATTACATCTGCAGTGCAGAAAGCCATTTTCTGTCCGCACATAGACACGCATACACAGAAAAAAACACACTTACAAAACCAATTTTTCCCCTCCCCCATGCAATGGCCTCAGCAGAGGACCATATTGATGCAGGGTGATTTCATAGATTGATTGTTCATGGGTACATGCACACTGGGCCACACTTTACTCCTGAACTCTTATTCATAACACAGAGACAAATACTCTCTTGTTCTGTGTTTGTGTATGTATTTGTTTCTGTTGCACTGCTCCCAACCCTCCCCCTATTTGGGGTGCCCTTTAGCTGGCCTTGGTGTATTGCTAAGGCCTAATATGCTGCAGGACATTGGAGTTGGCACAAACAAAAGTGGTGTTTAGTATCAAGAGAGCCCTGGTTACCCCATACACACAGACATGCACACAGCAGAGCATCGTTATTAATAACCTGCCTGTTGCTGGCCTGTTGACAGTTAAAACCTGATGGATGAAGAGCTGCCACTTGTTGTGTCCAAAGTTGTGCATTCATACACAGGATGGCAGTTTTCTAATCTATTAATTTAGCAACAATATGAAGTGTGTAAGAAATCTAAGTCAAGTTTTGCCCTACTTTCCTTGTGCAACACATGGGGATTCACTCTTCTAGTCCTTTGGCCTTTTAGCAGCCAGGGCATGGAAAGGGGGGTTTGGGGGGGGGTTGGGTTAAATGAGCGACATATCCCTGTCCTGACCAGACATGCACATGTTGTGACTCCAACTTTAGCACACAATAGGTTCTATTTCTGTAGATGCACTAGGGTTATCATTCCGAGGTCGCTCTCTGTCCCTCCCTCTCTTTATCTAACGCTCTCACCCACTTACGCAAAATCATGGCCGACAGAAACAGCCGGTTGAGTGTTAAGAAGAAAGAGAAGAAGGTGGAAAACAAAACAAATGACGACAAGGACAAAGAAAAGGAGAAAGGGAAGGAGAAAACAGTGAAAAAGCCTGACAAACCTGTGAAGAAGCCAGAGAAGACCTCCGATCAGCCCAAGACAGATGATGAGAAGAGGAATGGGGAAAGCGAAGGGGCAACAGGAGCAGGGGCAAATAACAGTGAAGAAAATGGAGAATTTCAGCCCATAGAGCTGCCACCATTTGAAATCGTCACAGGGTGGGTAAAATTTAATACATATACAAAAGTTAGAGTCAGCATGTGATATCTAACACCTCCACTTTGTGATTATTTTGTTGTGAAGTAGTTTTTATGTCTGTCTTGAGTCATATTGTTTCCAAATCATAGTTGTTTTCAGTCAGGAGGGATACAAATGACTTGCACCTGCCATCCTTACTAACCCAGCAATAAGAATAGGGATGAGTCACAGAGCTGACACACACGTCGGCCCCTGCTATATCACTCCACATAGCATCTGTTCCCCAGTCTCTGTCTCTGAGTATTAGCTGTTTGATTATCAAAGCTATAAGAGCTCTGTTTGTGTAATCCATCCAGCTATTCATGTACGATCTAGTAATGGATTGATGCAGAAAGAGAGGAGGGGCTGATTCATGATGGGCCTGGCTCATCCAAAGATCTTGGGATGATGTGAAAGCCAAAAATATTTATAGAAACATCAGTTTACCCAATTAATATTCTATTCACTATGTCACCATAGTCTATATAGACTCACCATCATAACTCTTTTACTGTGTCTTGGATGGCTGACAATGAGTGAGTCATGCTCTCAGCGTTAATGTCATCTGGATTGGCATTTCCAGTTACAGCGTCATACACCCTCATTAAAGGTGACAGAGTACTTTCAAAGCACACTCATAGAGACATCATGCTGATTGTCTTTGACTCTTTCATACTAATCTGATTCAGGCACTTAAAAAAGTCCCAATGACGACGACAGTTAGTGCTGTTAAGCCTTTGGTATTCACTGAAAAGGAAACAGGCAACTTAATATCAGATTAATGTAAATTCTCACTCTCTGTCTTCAGGGAACAGATGAGCCCGTTCTACTTCAAGTTTCAGTTCAGGAACGTCGAATACTCATCAGGGAGGAACAAGACCCTGCTGTGCTTCAGAGTGGATACACCAGGAGGCACCACAGAGCCTCTGAAAGGTTATATGGAAGATGAACATGCCACAGCTCATGCTGAAGAGGCCTTCTTTCAACAGGTAATGAACACTCATGCTTTTCATACTGAATATCATGTTGCACACGTGAATCCCATGGGAGGTCTGATTTCCATTAGTTTGCAAGCATTTTCTCTCACGATAATGTTACATGTAATATGATAATGTTTTTGCATCCATAAAACTCCACTCTTTCCTTTCCAGGTGCTCCCCAACACTTCCCAAGCGTATGAAGTCACATGGTATGTATCATCCAGTCCCTGTGTGTCCTGTGCAGTCAAGTTGGCCAACATCCTCCAGCAGCGCAAAAAGGTCCGTCTCTCCATATTCTGCTCCCGACTCTTTGAATGGGAGCAGCCGGAGATAGTAGAAGGGCTCCGGGCTCTGGTGAGCGCTGGCTGCAAACTGCGGATGATGAAGCCATGTGACTTCGTACTTGTTTGGGAAACATATGTGGAGAAAGAGGACCAGAGCTTTACACCCTGGGAGGATTGTCAGGAGAACTACGACTACTACATGGAGAAACTGGCTGATATCCTCAAGTAGATGTGATTCAGTAAGTATTGTGTATATTGTGTGAGATTATGTGCTTCTTCAGGGCCAATAAAAACTATTTGATTTTAAAGTTTGTCTGGATAATGACTGTCTTTTGGCTCATCTTGTTACAGGTGCACATGTTGGACAAGATCTCCCCACTGACTGAACCACAAATCAGCCTGCTTGTCAAATTCCCACTGGTTGAACGTGTGTTTCTTGCAGTCACATCTGATGGTGCATATGAATATTAGTTTGAACACTTGTGGCAACATTTTGTATTTTTTAATTTTCATAATTTCATACGGTCAGGGTTAACACAAAATTCTAGAGAGGCATTTCTGTAGCTGCACAGTAGATAAAAATACAATAGCCCTCGGGTCACTAAGCCACGGAGAAGACTAACCTGTATCTACTGACCTCTGGTGTTTGTTTTAAGAATTAAAAGATTCTCCTGCAGATCATCAAATATGTACAGTGCATACAGTAATTGAAAGCTAACCAAATGCATTTACAATACAACAATATACATATACTTATGGCTGATTTATGCTCACATAAATAATGTTTCATATTTTAACAGTGCCTTTAACAGTAAAATAATCACTACAGTGATATGAATTAAAAGGTGTAATGTAATATCTCAATTCAAGTAAATTATTTGATGAATTTCCTTTAAACTTTGTACAGATAATCCTGAATGGTCCTCAGCTGTACTTCAGGATGAATTCTAACATAGTGAACCACAGAACGTTAGCATTTTTCAGGTCAAAGCACAGCTGAGACTGAGAGTTTAACTGTGGACAGTACAGGCAGACAAAATAAGTTTTAGATGTCTTATGATGGCCACCGTACACAGCCTGGTATTCTCCTGATGCCACGCTGAGGCCGATCTTGCACGACTCACTGTTTGAAGGAAACCAGCCCACCATTGTTTTCTGTTGCATCACTGCTCTCAGTCTTCACAGCTAGAAAGAGATGAAGGGCAAGATGTGGAAACTCGGATTAGAAATACATTATGTGTCGGTTATATTTGGCACAGCATCTGTCATCGCAGAGAAAACGTTTAATTGGAAAAGTGCATTTATAATATATATAACTTAATTACCTTCGTCCTCCTGCTGGGTTATTGGTAATGGTGTTGCATCACTGCAAATCTTGCCATTCTCTTCCTCTTCTGCAGGTCAGAGAGCAACCAAGAAAACACACTTGAGATGCACTTGCATAGCAATATAGTTTTTCAATAATCTTCTTTACTCATCTGTGGGTTCTTTACCTTTGGGTGGAGTATTCAGTGCTGCATCAGTGATGTACTCAACAAGTGGGCAGGGAGTATCTGCAGAAGGGAGGAAGGAACTTTTAACCTGAGATCACCAACGGCTAAAGACAGTCAGGCTCTAACATGAAAGTATCAGTAGATAGTTTCAAGAACGGTAATTTTAAAAATAACTGAATGAATCATTGGTGAGGGTGTATCTGCAGCATTTGAGGAAATGGCAACCAAAACCACAAGCCGCTAAGGGTGGTGTCAACATACCATCCCGGTCTTTTTGCTGGGCCATGCTGAAAAACAGCTCTGCCTCTTCTGGCCTATATTCATCTTTAGCTATGTGAGAACAAAAGATGACAGGTAATCACATAGGAGGTGTGAACACAACATTGACAAAGCGTTGTTCGTTAGTAAACACATCACACATTATGTAATTCTCAGAAGGTTCATCGCTACAAGTAATCACATTAATACTATAATAATATTGATTATAGCTGCTGTAATAATGCTGACTTTTAGATTTTATGCACTCAAGAAATCCCAAAAACTAAAGTAAAAAACCTGGTTTGCGGGTGACTCTGAGGACAATGCATCCAATGAAGACAGCGATGATGCCAAAGAAGATACAGCCAAGAATGGAAAGAAGCACCCTCCTCTTCAAAACTGCAGATTAAAAATTAAAAACAGAGAAAGAAAGTGAGACAGAATATTTGCAGGGTAAAATTGATAACCTTCACGGCTCATTCATACTCACGAAGGTTGTTGGTCTTGAAATGATCACTCTGTTTTGAAGTAAATGGTCTCCTGGTGCGAATGCCCTGACAGGTATACAGGCTCTGCTCAGGATTATTTTGGGGTGTGACTACATATTTCTCAGTGGGCGGCTCATTGATTGGTCGTTCCTCTTTGAACCTGTTCAATTTTTTGTGAGAAAAGTAAGAATCCACATACACCACAGATAAAATGCATCTAGAAAACTTGATTCTATAATATTAATGTGTAATACCATGTGTAGTTCCAAGCTTCGTTGCTTTCCTTCACCACACATTTAAGCACCAAGTTGTCAGTGGAGAAAACCTCTGACCAGCCAGTTAAAAGGCTTACTTCAGCCTGCGGGCGCTCTGTAGACACACAGTCAAAACTGTAACAAACACCTTTAACACTTCCACATACTGTACATAATAATGTTAGCGGGACGTGAAGAAAAACCTACCTTTTATGTCAAGATTTATAACTTTACTCAGGTCTGACTGAAAGACTGTGTTCCTTCCTCTTTTGGTTTGGCATTTATATGTTCCAGTGTTTTTTGTCAGAACAGAAGAGATGGTATGATTGTTTCCAGATTCGTCAAGTTTTACGTCATCTTTGTACCACAGGTACTCCCATCCAGTAGAGATATTAATGTGACAGCTAAAGGTGACTGAATCTCCAGTGTGCAGCACATTGTCAGTAGGGTTCTGCATCAGTGTGACTCTGGGTTTTGTATCTGAGGGGTGACAATAGTGCCATTATTGTTAGTATGACAGCATGTTAATATATCACACTGCACAGGCCAGAGTAAGGAGAACCTGTCCAATCTTACTCCCGGCAAGAAAGTGATTTTCTCAAAGCTGTAAAACTTTTTTTTACATTTTGTTTTTGCTTAATGTGTGAAATTTCAAAAATAAGTAATATATAACTGTGTTTAAAAAGAAAAAAGAAATCTCACCATAAACACTGAGTTTAAGTCCAGAACTGAAGCTACTGCGGACAGACCTGCCCTTGAGGTTTGCTGAGCAGGTGTATTGTCCTTCATGTGCAGCTGAAGCAGACTTGATGGAAAGAGTAGCTCCATTCGAGTCAAAAGACACATGAGTATTAGGCTGGATCACATGTCCATCTTTGCGCCATGTATAAATCCAGTCAGAGCTGTCGCTCATCCCACAGCTCAACTGCACACTCTCATCAGGGAACACATCCAACCACTGCGTCTTTTGAATCAAAGATGGAACAGGAATTTCTAGAGAGAAGCAGACACGTTAGCCCCTTTCTAATATCCTTAAAGATATCCACTTTAATTTTGCAGTAACATTTAATAGCAGGAAATCCATAATTACAGATGAAGGCGGCATTATTCCTCTAAATAACAGACAACACAGCACATAAACACAAAGTTTCTTTTGCTCACCAGATACTTGCAAGGTCCGCTTATCACTGTGCATTGTCTCATACATGGTTTTGTTTCTTGTGGCCATGCAGTCATAAGTACCACTGTTAATCAAACTGACAGCACTGATGGTAAAGATGTTGCTCTTGATAGATTGCTGTACTCCATTTTTGAACCAGGAATACTCCCAACCAGACGTGAGTTCAACTTTACAGCTGAAGGACACTGACTCTCCAGTGTACACTTTGTCAACATCTGGCTGTCGAGTCATCACAGGCTTAGGCTTGTTGTCTAAATACACAAAGAAGAAATATATCTGTGCATATTTTGTGATATCAGCAGTTAAACTAGTCATTAAAACATCTGACCAGACAGATAATAGAGTCATAGGTGAGCAGATATGTATTGCAGAAACACAACTGGAAAATACCTTCAACACTTGCAAATTACAAATAAATGTTTAAAGGAGGTCAATATAAACTTACTTTGAATTGCAAGGCGTATAGTCTGACTAGAGGCGGTGGAAAAGGCTTGATTAGTGCCTCTTTTTGCTTGGCATTCATATGATCCCTGATTTGTTGTTTCGACAGATTTGATTGTATACTTGTTTCCAGTCTCAGCAAGTTTTGTGCTATCTTTGTGCCAAAGGTACTCCCATCCAGTAGAGACATTTATGTGACAGTTGAAGGAGACCGACTCCCCAGGAAACATCGTCTTGTAGTCTGGATCCTGGATCAGTTTGACACTGGGTTTCTTATCTGAGGATCAAAAAACATGTAGTTGCCATCAATGAGTTAAATTACACTGTACTCAACTGTCTGCACTAATCCTCATCAAATGTTTGACTGCAGGAAAGTTAGGAAAAAAGTTATATATATTATTTAGATATAGTATGTTTACTTTTATGTAAATAAAAAAACAACTCACCATATACTGTGAGTTTAAGTCCAGAACTGAAGCTACTGCGGACAGACCTGCCCTTGAGGTTTGCTGAGCAGGTGTATTGTCCTTCATGTGCAGCTGAAGCAGGCTTGATGGAAAGAGTAGCTCCATTTGAGTCAAAAGACACATGAGTATTAGGCTGGACCTCCTGTCCATCTTTGTGCCATGTATAAATCCAGTCAGAGCTGTCGCTCATCCCACAGCTCAACTGCACACTCTCATCAGGGAACACATCCAACCACTGCGTCTTTTGAATCAAAGATGGAACAGGAATTTCTAAAGAGAAGCAGACACGTTAGCCCCTTTCTAATATCCTTAAAGATATCCACTTTAATTTTGCAGTAACATTTAATAGCAGGAAATCCATAATTAAAGATGAAGGTGGCATTATTCCTCTAAATAACAGACAACACAGCACATAAACACAAAGTTTCTTTTGCTCACCAGATACTTGCAAGGTCCGCTTATCACTGTGCATTGTCTCATACATGGTTTTGTTTCTTGTGGCCATGCAGTCATAAGTACCACTGTCAATCAAACTGACAGCACTGATGGTAAAGATGTTGCTCTTGATAGATTGCTGTACTCCATTTTTGAACCAGGAATACTCCCAACCAGACGTGAGTTCAACTTTACAGCTGAAGGACACTGACTCTCCAGTGTACACTTTGTCAACATCTGGCTGTCGAGTCATCACAGGCTTAGGCTTGTTGTCTAAATACACAAAGAAGAAATATATCTGTGCATATTTTGTGATATCAACAGTTAAACTATTCATTAAAACATCTGACCAGACAGATAATAGAGTCATAGGTGAGCAGATATGTATTGCAGAAACACAACTGGAAAATACCTTCAACACTTGCAAATTACAAATAAATGTTTAGAGGAGGTCAATATAAACTTACTTTGAATTGCAAGGCGTATAGCCTGACTAGAGGCGGTGGAGAAGGCTTGATTAGTGCCTCTTTTTGCTTGGCATTCATATGATCCCTGATTTGTTGTTTCGACAGATTTGATTGTATACTTGTTTCCAGTCTCAGCAAGTTTTGTGCTATCTTTGTGCCAAAGGTACTCCCATCCAGTAGAGACATTTATGTGACAGTTGAAGGAGACCGACTCCCCAGGAAACATCGTCTTGTAGTCTGGATCCTGGATCAGTTTGACACTGGGTTTCTTATCTGAGGATCAAAAAACATGTAGTTGCCATCAATGAGTTAAATTACACTGTACTCAACTGTCTGCCCTAATCCTCATCAAATGTTTGACTGCAGGAAAGTTAGGAAAAAAGTTATATATATTATTTAGATATAGTATGTTTACTTTTATGTAAATAAAAAAACAACTCACCATATACTGTGAGTTTAAGTCCAGAACTGAAGCTACTGCGGACAGACCTGCCCTTGAGGTTTGCTGAGCAGGTGTATTGTCCTTCATGTGCAGCTGAAGCAGGCTTGATGGAAAGAGTAGCTCCATTCGAGTCAAAAGACACATGAGTATTAGGCTGGACCTCCTGTCCATCTTTGTGCCATGTATAAATCCAGTCAGAGCTGTCGCTCATCCCACAGCTCAACTGCACACTCTCATCAGGGAACACATCCAACCACTGTGTCTTTTGAATCAAAGATGGAACAGGAATTTCTAGAGAGAAGCAGACACGTTAGCCCCTTTTTGTACCCTTACAGAGACCTGACTTGATTTTTCCGATGACACAAACAAAGCATAATCTTTGCATCTGCTTATATCATACACAATAAAACTGATCTGAACATAATCACGCCTACATAAAAGAGGACAAAGTAAAATCTTGTGTGTCAAACTCTTTGTGGAGCCAAATCTACTTAAATACTGAATCATTTTTAAAAATAGATCCTCACCGAATTTGTCTCATGAAAAACAAAATAAAATGTGTTTTTTTTAAAACTCATTTTTAACTTTAATTAATACATCAAGTAAATACCACAAGGTTTCTTTACACTACAGACAAATAGTCAGAGGCAGACCTTCAATGGCCTCATAGAATAAAGATCAAAATACAGATTAAAAAGATTACAATGTCTGAAAAGAGCCAGTCAACCAAAGGCACAGCAATGTCATTATGTCAACTTAAACCAGAGGAAGAAGGGTCAGATATCTTGCAAAACAAAAATGCCTAAAAAATATAAATCTGTGCTAAGCTCACAAACAGTCATTCAGACATTTTATTATGTAAAGTTTGCAAGAACATGAGAAATTCTGACTTTTTTCACTTTGTTTGCCAATAATAGCACTCCTGTATTTACAGTAAACATCCTTTTTGTCCCCATGGTAATGTGCCACTGCTACGTAGATCTCAACCATCCCTCTCTGCATTGTGCTACACCACAACATCCTGTTTCAACAGAAAATGCATAAAATAACGGAAGCAAGGTGCTCTCAAAATGCTATTTCACTGAATTCAAGAGCAGAACAATTTTAAAGCCTTTAGTGACACACACAAGGACAAATTACAGATTCATAAATATAATAGATAATTAGCATTTTACATATTTACAGAAAAAACTTTTCCTTTTTGTTAAATTTAAGCTTAAATATTATTGCTTTGCTGTTTTTACTTACCATGAACATCTTGTGATATTTCCTCACTGAGGTCTGTTGTTGTTTGGCCCCTGATGGCCATGCAGGAGTATTTACCCTTATCAGATAGTTGAAGAGAGATGCTGATGGTTTTGCTGGTTTCAGAAAGCTCATTTCCATCTTTGTACCACTGATAGCTCCATCCCGAGGCGATGTCAACATTGCAAGTGAACTTCACTGTTTCTCCAATGTACATCAGGTTAAAACTGGGATCCTGGCTCACTTTTGGTGTTGGTATGTTTTCTAAAATAAAAAGGCAGTTCACATCATGTTACCGCTACACACAACATCGGAAGCATATGTATATATACCAATATTTGACCACCCAAATTAAGTCTTATGTTAATGAAGCTGAATATTAAGTTTAAGAAGAAATAGAATAAGAAATCCACTTTCTTGGCAAGAGTTGAGAAGCTTGACAACACTACCATGTATGGTACATATGAAGCTATCAATCCCTTAAAGTCAGTTTAGCTCTTAGATTGAACTTCACAGTGATGACAAGACTCCAGGAAACCCTCGGCTCTGACTCGCAACTCCACTAAAACCACATCATGTCATTTTTACAGGTCTTTAACATTTTTCGCAGCCACCGTAGTTTCTCCTGAACAGACCTGCTTTAGAGGTATAGGCAGGCAGTTTTGTTACTTTGGAGCAAGACTACCAGTTTCCCCCTGTATCCACTTTTTGTGTTAAGCTAAGCTAACTGACTGTCGACAGTAGCTTCATGTCCCTTCAATGTCCCGTCTAACTAACCCAAACTATTTCTTCAGGTTGGCTGATTAAGATATTAATGTAAGGTTTATGCAATTCACACTCACAGAGAGATCAAAGCTCACCATAAACAATGATATTAACTATGTTGCTGAATTCAGAGCTGACTTCTCCATGCACAGCTTTGCAGGCATAGTCTCCTTGCTCATTTGGAGTGATATCAGTGATGTTGAGTTTGTCTGCTTCAAGCTCATAACTGAAGTTTGTCTCATCCAGCTTGCTCTGATTACTGTACCAGGAGAGCATCCACTTAGGGTCACTGACTTCACAGTTAAGCTCCACTGTCTCATTTTGAAACACATCACTCCAAGGGGTCAGCAGCTTCAGGTGTGGTTTAGGTGGGTCTGAAAATATGCAATGCAAAATAA
The DNA here is from genome assembly GCA_033000465.1 of Sciaenops ocellatus. NCBI lineage: Eukaryota > Metazoa > Chordata > Actinopteri > Sciaenidae > Sciaenops > Sciaenops ocellatus. The sequence continues at coordinate 13,568,144 of CP136883.1, read as the reverse complement.
TCTTTAAAATTTAGAAAGGAACACAGAAATGTTGAATGCATCATTCAAACTTATGAAAGTATTATAGACATGTACGTTAAGGCTCATATATGTCGATACAAATGTCAGAGTTTGAACTTGCTTGCTTGCTGGAAAGTTGACGATCATCGAAAATATCGGTGATGGAACATAATGAAACTTAGCAGAAAGTTTCAGTACATTGATGGTTGCAGTGGTAACACCCTCATATTTTGTAATGACCTTTACAGGAATACTTTCCAGAATATATTTGTGTTTTTGAAGTAATTGTAAGCACTGATTCCTCTGCAGACACATTTGGATTCTGAATTGTCTACTTCCATTTCTGGAGCAAGTGAAAGTCTAGTCAGAGCTGCCAGTGACACTATAACTAAACTTCGCTTTCTCAGAGGGGAACTCATTCAACCAGGCTGACTATGCAGCCTGGTTGCTGCAGAGCTGGTATGGCTATGGGCTCAGGAAGTTGATTAGATCCATGTAATTAAAAAAAATGCTGAAATAGCCATGCACATTAGGCATACTGCAATTACATGCCTTACTGTGAAAGTTTCTTGTGTTGATTTTTGGTTTTAAGTGCACGAACAAACAACACGATGCTCCAAAATTTAAATTATACAATTTATACCATTGAAATTGTCAAAATATTACAGATGGTTAAAATGGTTTTAGAACACATGCTTAAGTTTTTTTTTCAGAGGGAAAATCCACAATTCATATTTGAATGATTAAATAAATAATTTCAACAACAGTCAAGTTTCATTTCGCATATTTGAACAGGTTTCTTCTAAAAGGCAGAGAGACAAATTGAGATGATGATGTTAAATATACAAACCGGTATAGATTGCAAAAATAATCTCACTCTGATCATAGAGTGTGACAGATATTTTGTAACGCCCAAAATGTGTATTTTGCTTTTTGGTTAACAGCTGTGAAGGCTTACTGCCAAACAGACATATGATGTATATTTCATACTTCTGCTTTCTCATACATTTGAGTTTGTGGATTTTAAATTTGGGTGAATTTTCTCCTTATATGATGTAACACATGCTTGATGAAACACTGGCTTGATTTCAGGAAGTAATGCCTTTCTACATGAAATCTACTGAATTTAAAAATGAACTCCTTTATACATTTAATGAAAATTCATGATCATACACAATGTTTGTTTTGGCACAACTAACAAATAATTTACATTATAAATTTTTCAACTGTAGCATACAACGCTGGGCAATGTAGTGTTATAGCAGCATAGTAGTAGTATACATTATTAGATGTTATTTTACCAGACTGGGATGATACAAGAACAGGGACATTACAGTTTAGAAAACGTTATCATGTAAAAACATGAAGTTGGAACTAAAGAATAGTTATGTATGAATATGCAATAGCAGGCGTCTAATTGCAGGAACTGCCAGACAACAAAGTACTTCATGTTCTTCCTCATGTTAAGTCTCATGTTCTACTTCCTATACTTTGTTTTTGACTGCTTCTGATATATATATATATATAATAGGCTATCTGAAAATGTAATACTATGTAATCTAGTTTAAAATCACAGAGGAAATTGAATGCTTTTCTTGTTAAAAAAATTCAAAAGAAGCTTTAAACTGCTGCTTTAAAAGTGCAATGAGCATGAAGTACATAGCAATGTTCTGTGAGTATGACAGAAATGTTTCTTACCACCACGAGGAGCTTCCTGAGCTGCACAAACAGCTGTGAGATCTGTCAAATTAAGATCAAGATGAATGTTTAGCATATTTGAGACATAAACATATTTGAATGTCAGTGAAGATATTCTTTATACATTAGATAAATAACAAAAATGAATGCAATGCTGGGAAACTTACACATAACACTGAAGACCTTGACAAGCCACATTTTCCATTAAGCTGCACATAGAGTGGCTGTGCTGCTGAGTTGAGTCATTTAACTTTTGTGATGTGAAGTTCAGAAAAGGAAATAGACTGCAGAATTAATGGGCGTGTATGAGAAGCTCATGTGTAAACTCACCTCAAGAGGCAGCTTTCCTGTCTGTGAGATCTGCTTTTTTTTTCTGCTAAAGCAACAGGAAATGTTAGTCACCACACTCAGATGTTTGTGCTCTCATGAATTTGAATTGCTGATTTGTGCTAAAGAGTGACAGAGGGTTTAAGGAATTGAAACAACATGCAATGCGTTGACAAAACCAAATATAAGAACAGATCTTGTTGTTATAATTTAAAGTACGACAAGGAAACTGATTCTTATCATTTCACAAGTGACAGAATTAAAAATATAAATGAAACCAAACCTCTTTCTAAAACTATAAATGACTATATTATCTTGTTACAGTTTCACATCAGACCAGTTTTAACCTATGGGTGTGATGTGATTTTAGGAGCATCAACGGAAACTCTTTTTTTTTTTTTAAACACTTGAGTGAAACAAGCCTTTTCACCACAAACATCAACCACAACGTCACATCCCTCTGTCTTTAGTTGAAAGTCGCTCTCTAGACATGCAAATGGAATTAACTTAATTCCCACTGAAATCACACATCCATATTTTAAAATCTAAATGTTCATACATAATGTGAAGTGGTCACACACAATGTCTTTTTGCCACTAACAGTGATTACTTCAGAAGAAGTGTTGAAGTTGACATACGCTCTGTAAAGTTTTAACTTCCTGTATGGCAGTGGTGTTTGTTAGGATGTGTTTCTGTTTTTGTCAGTGGTTTAGTCTCACCATAAGATGTCAGTATAACACTGAACATAGTATAATCTCCAATCATGCCCCTCGCCCTTGGCACACTTCTGTATCGCTGACAAATTATAGTATTTACACCTTAATTTAGTTTAAATATTCCATTTAGCCTATTGCTACATGTCTTACGTCTGTCTTTAATCATTTTTGACCATTTTGTGAACATTTTATTTTTTTTTGTAAAGAAAAAATCTAATATTTGATCAATTATAACTTTGCAATATTCTAGGTCAGCACATACCAGAGCACTGCGTTTGAAGCATTTAAGAGTTGAGCTCGATGACATTTAACCAGGGTTGATGTTTGCCAGCATAGATGTTTGTAAAACTCAGTCTACGTCTAAAATACTGTGGTTTATAAAGGAATATTACACAGAATATCTGTTCTGTTGAGCATCACTTATTATAGGTAGATAGTGATGGTCCCGAGTCAAGGCCAAGGAAGAATAACAACACACAAACAGTTTCTTCCTGAATACAATGCTTCCATGTCACTGACATGGTGGGCCGCGATAACCTATACTGTGGGTTGTGTAAATAAAAGATTATTAAAGGCTCCAGCTGTGCTGTTCAGTGGATGATCGTACTGTCTATTGGGCAGCTGTACAATGTTTTATACTGGAATATTCATTTAAAAGGTGGTGGTGTATTGCTATTGGCTGTTTTGGTTTTATATGCTGAAGTTCAGAGATGAAGACCTCTAGAGCTATTTCTAGAACTTCTACATAAAATTTATCTGTTGTCCATATAGTCCAATAAAAATGACTGACAGCACAGACTGTAGATTATCCAGAATTACTGTTACAGAAAGGACATGTTATTTTTAAAATGTTATTTTTTAACTATTCGGGCAACACTCACTACTGTTGGGGTGTCAGCATAAATCTTAGAGATGGATACATCTAAACATCACCAAACAAATTCTGAAACTATCCTCATGGCTAGATACCACTTTTTCTGAATTTGGATGGCGCATGACTTCATTCATGATGTCGTCCTTTGAGTTTTCTTCAAACTTAACTTGTTTTCCACTGAGAACTACGTGTAGCATTTTATTGTAACCATCATGCAGTCTCTTGAAATCTGCGCAGAAATCCACATAATACATAATAAAATACTTTTTATTGCACATTCATACAGTCATTGCAATAGCATGTCCAAGGATTCACTGTTTTATTAGATAGTACATATATATATATATACTGTAACAAAGAGCACATGGACACCGGCAGAAACATGGTAAATACAGGCTTACATACATTCACCAGCTAAATTAACATACAACATTTGGCAAACTGGGACAGGGTTTTTGGCGGGGGTCTTCCCTGCGCATACTGGGAAGAGGGGGTTGGACGGGGATGTGTGGGTGGGTGGGTGAAGAAATGGATGCGAAGATGTTGATATGTTGTTCTGTCCCTTATTTCATTATGTACATTTCATTATGCTGCACAGCCAGCCACGACTTTTTCTCTCACCTCCTCAAACATTCTGGATAAGATAAGAGAGAGATGTACAGAAAGGGTTAGAGGGATTTAATATATATGTGGCACACACACACACACACACACACACAAGAACACACACACATAAAACTCCCCTTAAAACATAAGACCTGGACATCTGCTGGTCCTCCACTGGTGGAAAGATAATTAAAGCAAGGGTTAAATGGGGTTAGGAGGTGTTAATAGTCACCTCAGTCAAGAATGTCCTGGGAGAAAGTGTGAGCGTGTGTGTTTGAGGTTGTGTGTGTGTGTGTTTGTGTGTATGTGTGAAAGAGAGATACACTGCGTATTTTCCAGAGGATTATCTAGCTCGGTTTCTGCCCTCTTAGCCCATTCTCCCTTCTTCTCACAGCACTCCACTTGGCCTGTTGACTCATGGTAATGTGAAGAGTTTGGCTGTGTGTCAGATCATCTGGAGTAATTTTTAGAAGCTGTGGAGTGCCACACTGACATCACCCCTATCCCCTCCCCACCCAAAGGCGATCCCTGCTTAATCCCTCGTTTTCCCCCCTTGAGGGGCCCTCCCATGTATGGCTGTGCCTTACAGGACCGCATCCCGACACCCCGCGCAGAGTCACAAGCATGATCACGTCATCTACAGGGAGCAGTTTACACTTGGCATGACAAACTTTGGTAATCTGATCACAAGTGGGCAGCTGTTAATACAGGTGTGAATGCATCCAAACACATCGAGGATGCATTAAGATCTGATTACTCAAGCCACATCGGGGGTGGTCAGGCAGGCATGTGACCCCATTTGAAGTATAGTGTGAACACACTGTCCCTGACCGCATTGAAGGTCAACTTTGTAGTGGGCATGTCGCACAACAACTGCATCCAGTTTATGGCCTAATGTCAAACAAGTAAGGCAAGGAATTGAGGCCCTATATTCAAGGTTGAGGACCAAAATGACACTGTAATCTCACTCCAAGTGTAGACCTGAGGAATATATGTAAAGTATCAGTATTCTGTTTAGCAGTGGTCATATTGTGCCTGGTGTGAACTATAACTAATGTCAAGTAGTAGTAGTAGTAGTAGTGTGCATTTACATGCACTTTAAATTATTATTGCCTACTACTATTGTCAACATATCTGATAAAAAGACTGAAACTAACAATTAATTAATCTAACAGGTATTTCTTGTGTAGCTAGACATAGCTTATCTGTGCCATAGAGTGCCAGACAATTGAAAACACGTCGGTGAACCTTGCCGCTGCATTTGGTGACTTGGATTCTTCATTCTCATGAACATGAGCATTGTAGTTTATTGTGCATTATTCCCACATACACTGCCTTAAATACTGATAAGCACTTCACTATCTACTTCTGTTTGAATAATGAAAAAATCCTTTGGAGCTTAACGGCATGGGCATGCCGGAGGTTTTGGCCTTTAGTCATGGGATTTGTTTACAACAAGAAGAACAGAGATTATTGTCAGCCTTATCCTTTCAGAATCTGATTATTCCCCAATCTTTTGCAGTAGTCTAATTTCTGAAATGCCCATGTAAATAGCAATGCTCCATTCCCTTTTTTTAAGTTCATGTTTTCAAAATAATCGATTTATAACATTCAGATTCTTGCTGGAGAAACAGGATCACTTGGCCACGTATAAAGCCAAAGCTTGCTTGTGGCTATTCAACATTGTATCCAGAATATTTGTAAGATTCAGTCAAATTTAAATAAAACATAACTCCACTGGTTTCATATTATAAACTTAATGTAACTGAAAATCAGTTTGAACTCTGCTTACCTACTGCATACTTTCTTTATAAAATATCATAACTGGAAATAAAATATATGGGCATAGGGTAGAAAATTATGGTCAAATTGCATGCACACTGCAATCATAGGCTAATTATACTAAAAGCAGCACATATAAAGGTGCTATTTAACCTATTGCCTTCACTATAATTAATCTGCATTTTTATGTAGTTAAGGCAACACACATTCTAGCCTGCCATCTAAAAAATATTGAATAATATGTAAATGCCCACTTGCTAATGTTCTGAATGTACAGCAGGTATGGAATGTACTAGTGTTTCACAGTGCTGTAAAAAGCACCAGAGGTATGTCCTTTACAGTAAGATAAAACTATTATCCTTCACTCTTTAACTCTTTTACAACCTTCAACTATCCCGTCCGTACCTTTACACATTCAGCCATCTGTCTCATCTTTCTTCCCTGCTCAAATGTCCATTTTCCCATCTTTCTTTTCTTTGTCTTTTTGTCTCTCACTTCATCACTTCATGCTTTTTTTAATACTTTAATGGAGCTTCTCTTGTCAGCAGCTGACACTGAGCAGAGCCTCCTGTCACTCCTTGAAAGGCTATACCACTCAAGCATTTAAAAAAGCTTAATCGTAAGGGCCTATACCAAAACCCCAATATGGCTGTCTAACAGTAAGAGTATAAATAGAAACGTTAAAGCTGTAAAAACATCAGATTCGGTATTTCTATTTAACTGACATTAATCTTTGCCACATTACCACATCCAAAAGCAGAGGTTGCAACATTACAAGATGTACAGAGGAGGAGGAGGGTGTGGAGAGGAGGGAGCAAAAGTGGTGTGACACATGTGAGAAGGAAAGAAGAGGGCAAGAGGGAAGGACAAATGAGTTGTTATTGGGTTTAATTTGATGCTATGAGTTTGAGAACGCTGTAATTCATGGCTGGTCAGCAAGCATGGGAGTGTGCCAAACTGAACCTGAAGATAACTGTGTTATTATCTCATATACAGGGTTCATGTGTGAGAGCAATAGTGTTAGTGACAGTAATAACACGTGATTAAAGGATGTTTCATTTTTGAGGAAATACAATATATAACAATGAAATGTGGATATTTCTCTCTGTTCCTTACCTCTCAAAGTTTGGGTGTAGATTTATTTGCCCTTTTCCTCAGAAATAATAATCTCTGTTGGGAGAGGAATATAAAAATTATTTCTGTCTTTGTAATAGATATTATTACAGCTACACGATTTGAGTCCAGTAATAACAGGTTCTCCAAATGTCTAATAGGAATAGTCCAAAGGTAACAAATGTCTGCCTTAACAGCACATGTAGTACAATAATTAACGTTATATCTTGTTTAATCTGGAAACAAACAGAAGTATAAAAACAGTTCCTGCACATAAACCCCTCCATATAACCACAACACGGTGTTTTGCATTTTCTTTTGCACAGATTAAACAAACAAGATACAACTGGTCAATTATTGAACTTTAATTGTGCTGGTAGGTTAGGATAGGCTTTTTTTAACCTTTCCACAGAGCCAGGCTAGCTGTTTCCTCTTGTTTCCTGTATGCTAAGCTAAGCTAACCAGCTGCTGGTTTTAGCTTCATATTTAGCATACATTAAAGTGGTATAAATCTGCTCATCTAAGAAGAAAGTGTATTTCCTTTAACGAGATCTTGTAACCCCAATAGATTTGGACTTGAAATAAAATGAATGAAAACTTTGTCCTTCGTTCGTCTGTAGATACGTACGTTTGACCTCCAGCTTGCAGGAGACAGTTGCCTCTCCCTGGGCGTTCTTGGCTCTGCAGGTGTACACACCACCATCGAAGCTGCAGGGCTTACGGATCTCCAGGGAGCAAATGCCCTGGTTAGAGATCTGACGAAACTTGGGGTCGTCACCAATGACCATCTGATTCTTCAACCACTCGATCTTAGGCTGAGAGGAGGAGATGAGAAATTTATAAACTTACCTACGTGCAGTTTATCTCTTACCTATTCTGCAGTTTCCTAAGTTTCATGTTCTGTTATAGTGTCACCCCTAAATCTAAAAAATGCCTTTTGTCTTTCAGTCTTTCCTGTATTGAATTAGGAATCCAAATTAATCAATATTCTTCCCAAGTTGCTGTAACTTCCAATACTACACATCACAACAACCCAGTCAATCACAAGTGCCTGTTTCTGGGTCTACAGTTGAGTAGACTTTTAGTCAGTTGTCAGCTTGTCTGCCAGTGAGTTTAGAGTCAGTGCTGAGTATGACAGTTAGGTAGAAACGGAGTAACTCAAGTCTTTTTGCCTGAACTTGGGTATGTGCTGCTCTGGGTTTCAGTGACACTCTCCGTGCATGGATTTCCTCACAGTCTGGCTTCATGCAAGGTGACTCCGGTTATTGGATTTCACCTCAGCTGATGCATGTCAAGGAGTTTGTTTCAACCCTTCCTCACTCATGTGCGAAACATATTTAGTTCTGCATTGCTGCTTACGACACATTTTCAAAATAGATGTTTCTTCTATTTTAGGGAGTTTGGGAACTTTGTCATGTTAGGAACATGTCACTTTGACATTATGTGAGTATGTATGTTATTCTCTGATGGGGTAACAGCTGTAAATGTATTTTTAAGATCCACAGATTAATATTATTGAACTGACTTCTGGAAAAAGATTAATAAAGTAAATTGATTAGGTTTCACTAAAACAGCTTTGACATTGTAAAGTTTGACATTTTAACACAAGTACCAGGAACGGGTCAGTCTAACATCTAGAAGGATTTGAACTTTAAATTTCTTGTGTATCTTATTTAAAGTGAAACTAAAGTGTAATGTGAAAACTAATGTCATCCACTGAGTGTTCTCCATCTCCACGGCCCTTTCTGATGGAAGAGGTGCAGATTGGGACACGTTTTCATCCTAGGCAGCAGACCAACTGTATATTTGAGCCTTTGGCAGTGGGGAGGTGCTGCTGCAGATGTTAATGATGTTGTTGCAAACTAACACCTCCAACAAATGGTAATGCTGCCAGCACTTGGTCATCTTAGTTGACCTGCAGGGGACAGTTGGGTTTTCAAGATCTAGGATCAACTGAGATCATAGTTTGCATCAGTGCATGGGATAAGGAATCAGCCTGCAAAGACACAATGATTTATACAAAAAAAGATTTTGATGTAATGCATTTTTAGCCATGCTAGCAGCACTCCTCTATGGATGGCAAGAATGTTTGTCAGCAGGTCCGTCCACCACTTTGGTCCAGACTGAAATATCTCAACAACTACTACATACTTTGCGCTTCTTTCACTAAAGAAATACTCTTTAGTTCGCTAACAACAAGCTTTAAGCCTGGCAAAATAAATTCTTGTGTGAGCTGGCTTAAAGCATCCACCTTCAACACACTTAGTTAATTTAGACTGCAGGCACCCAAAGACTAGGATGAGACCTCCCCAGATAAAGTGACCAAAATGTTCATTCATCATTCTTGTTACTGAGATTGCAGTATGGATTGGCATTGCCACACCCTCTACCGTGCTTCACCACCCACTGGGTTGCATGGCGAATATCCAAGATATCAAATGGGTGCAGTCGGGACAATTATCTTAATGCACCCCAGTAAAATACCAGTATACAGGGTGTGACACTGCGTGCCATGGCAACATAAAAATAGAAGCCACAGTCTTGTTTAATTGAAACCCATAACAGACAGAGATAAATAAATACAAGTATATTCATCCACTCATCTCTTCTGCTCTTAACATTTTATCTTCCTTTCTCTCTTTTCTGTCCCATCTTACTTCTCTCTTTGGACATCCATGTGTGGATGTCAGCCACACTGATAACAGCGCTGCAGCCTGGGCGGGTGGCAAAAATAGTACCTTCTGTGATAAAGCAACATCTCCACTTAGCCATGACAGGACAAAAGGCCATACATCTTATCGTAGTCTCTTCGTTGTCTTCGCTGCTTATCTATCCTCTCTCCTAGTGTAGTCTCTGCCTCTATATGTAACAGCTCTTTATCAGACAGCAGGACAATTTATCACAGTACATGCCTTTCTGCTGGACCTCCTCAGCAGTTCTTAATGGGCTCTGTACTTACAGCTCAAGTGTGGAATAATTTAATTTATACAAGCTATAACAGTTACCCTCGGGCAGGTGATACAGGACATTAAAGCCCACACAAACAGACTCAAAAACAGCTTTTATGCTAAGGCCATAACTGCCCTAAATGACCACATGAAATAACTCATGGACTGGTGCTCTGTATATACTGTATGTATGTGGATGTATGCACTGTTTTGTTTTTTGTTTTTTAATTTTTCCATGTTTGTATCCCTTTTATCTATGTTTTATACTATATTTTTTTGTACTTCCTGCACTGAAGACGGCACTTAAATTTCGTTATGCATTGCATAATGACAATAAAGATATTCTATTCTATATAATGAGAGAGAGAGAGAGATAAAGTGTGGGTACATGTTCAGAGTATGTGGGTCTCCTGCATGAACAAGTTATTCAGTGCCTCTCTTGCCATACATCCCCCTACAGATAATCAGTGGATATGTTTTCACACAGCTGCTATGACTCTCTTCCTCTGATTACAGAAATAAAGTCTGCTGCTCCACAGGGACGGGCACGAAAGACTCATTTAGACACAGGGGGTCTACGTTTATAGAACCTAATTTCAGGCCCAGGGTGTGAATCAGCAACTGGGTCCTTATTCTCAAACACAGGCATCCATTTAGACTTCTTTGAGGAACCAGCATGTCAAACATACTGTACTCACAGCGCTGTAAATAGTCCACACATGCCACATTAAGAATATTCAAACCAGTGTTCCTGGACCTTTTCAGCTGCTCCTGCCATGAACACTGGTACCAGGCCCTCTGTGAGCCTACATCAGCTCCAGTTTGATTTTCTCAACTACACTGGCATGTGTAAACTGTCCAACTGCTGCTGTCCTTGGTGAGAGAGACCAAGGACATCTAGGACGCATTATCAACTGTGTTTCCAGCAGGGCCTACCATCTAAGCTGTCTGCGTCAGCCAGACAACTGTAAAGATATGTTTAACCGGAGCAGCAGTCGCCAAGAACAGTGCGAGACATACTGAAACTTCACATGGACATTCCAGTGTAAGCCATGCCCCAGTTCTACAGCAGACCTTTATAGCGGCGCCATTAATACCTCATTTGAAGTTGAATATCGTACACTCAATGGATTTATTAAGGCTCCCAGTAAGAACAAAACTGTTTAAATACAGAATAATATATTTTGTGTCAGGAAAAAATAAAATTCAGCTGCCTAAAATATGAAAAAATATCCTAAATCCAGATGTTTCTGCAGTGAGGATTAACGGTTAAAACACTAGCCACTGGCATTAGGCATCAGCTAAAAGGACAAGATAGACTGATACGATACTATATGAGTGTCAGTCTGACCTTTGGGGATCCACGAACAGAACACAGCAGCTTGGTGGTATAACCCACGGTGGCAGCACGGTCACTGAGCAGGGTGGTGAACTTGGGTGCCTCGCTGAAGTCGTGATCCGGATACTCGGGAGGCTTGTAGACAATACCTGTGAACACACGGAACAAGGTTAAGATCTCACCACCAACTATGTGTTGTAGTCATGTATGTAAACTTGCAATACCTGTCTAGGGACAGTAATTATTGATAACACAGTAAAGTTTTTTACGCGAACAGCTGCACCATGTGTGATACATAGAAGCAGCGGTTAGCCACAAACTTTTGGTTTGTCTGAAAGTGAAACAACTGTATGCAGATTTTGCTGAACAGAGGCTACTGTGGCTGTAAGTGAAACTACTGTATGTACAATTTACTGAACAGAGGCTACAGTGGCTGCATGTGACAGTAACGCTAAATGCTAAACTAACGTAATGAAGTTTTAGCTCAGTAAGGAGGATTTCGTCTTTCTATTTTCTCGCTCCAATCTACTTCATCATGTCCGCATTCCCACGCCTTTCATTCACAATTGTGACCAATGATCTTTCTTCCCGCGACCATCGAGGCAACCAGTTCTCAGAAGCTGCTCTTTAAATATCACTGTGTTTCTGTCAATCTCTCTATCAGTTGTAGGATTACATGACCCACCACCTCACCTCTCATCACCACCACTTCATCTCACATCACCACCCTGTCTCTCAGGATAATCTGAGAGGTTTCATCTTCCATCTATTGGCTTTACTCCACCACCAGCAGCACCACCTATCTCCTATCTTCATTGGTCTTTCATTAAATGTCTGTTACATACTTCCAATTGATCTCTGCTTATTAAGAAGAGTCATAAAGACAGCCAAGCGACTCGTATGTGAACATATTACAGCTAGTGGTCAAACGGTCAATGTAACAATGTGACTCCAACAAAGCTTTCCATACTACACTTTGTTGCTCCATACAGTGTATGCCAATATAATATATCTTCATTAAATAACATAGTATTGGCTGACATATCAGCCTGGACTGTGAGGCTTGCAGGACTTAGGGTCGGGTTATGCTCGATCAGAACTATATCAAACTACGTGACCACGTCAGAATTTAAATGTGTCCTACTAATACGATGTTGGACGCCTGTTGGGGGTTTCCAAAGCTATTAGATCATCCGACCGCAGCGCATCCTATATGCCAGTTCTACCTTTCAAGATTGTTGCACTGGTAAATGGTAAGAAGGAACACACACATGCGCAGACGTTCTTAAGTGTCCATGCAAACCACCAGATTTACCAAATGACAGGGGTCAACACTAACTTTTAAAAGTGGTTTCCAGGCTGGCAACCAGATATTGGATTTTGTTTGGTGAAACTGAACATTTGGTGGCCATTTTTAGTTACTTTTATATTTTAAGTTTTATTAACGTATAGTGGTTTGTGTTTAATCTGATACTTTACAGAATTTCGAATGATAAGTGTGATCGCTTCATCTTGTCCATTCCTGTAAACAAAATACCAGCAGTGCAGCTGTTATCGTGTTCTTCACAGAATCCTCAAAGCTGAATCCAGCAGGTCACTGGCTTAAAATACTTTTAAAAAATGTGATCAAATTGCACATTTGTTTGAGTTGTTGACAGGTTAGTCGAACTGTCACCCCGCAGTCTAACAACTTAATTTGCTTCACCATTGTTTCTAAAACAGGTGCCTGTGTGCACGTCAGTAAACGCACAGTGCAGTGTTGTCTGGTTCTGATTTTGGTTGCAGCAACAGTAATATTTAATATTTAAATATAATTGATTTTGGGGTGCACATTTTGCTGTTTGCTGTCTCTATTGTTTATATGTTAGCTCATGAATTGGTTGCCAATTTCCTGAAATGGCTGCTAATGGCAACTATTGCCCTGCAAATGACATTCCTCACAGGGGACAAAGACAGGAAAAAACTGTATAAGCTCACTGAAACATACACACACACACACACACACACACACACACACACACACACACACACACACACACACACACACTCACACACACACACACTCACACACACAGAGGAAGAGCAACATTTACTCTGCCAGCTGTCTTAATGTTGGAGCCTCTTAAAATTTATTTCAGTAGTAGCTGAGTGCTGGCCAAGAGAGCTACCCACTTATGATTAAAGTGGTGCCAAGGCCATTTCCACTCCTCGTCTTCACTTTAAACACACACACACTCAAGGCTCTCACAGACGTAGCTCATTAAACTATAAGTACCCACTTGTACTGAAGTCCTGCCACTAAACTCTTTATTATATCAACAAATGAACCCACGGAGGAATTAAGGAATGAATCAAGAAGGTCACCTGTCTTCTGAATATTGGCCACATCCTTGGTGACAGCGCTGCACTCGCTCATACCCACTTTGTTCAGAGAGAACACTCTGAAGGAGTACGAGTTGCCCATGATGAGGTCTGAGATGGTTGCATTTAGCCTGTGATAGTTCTCCAACACAGTGAACCAGTCCTGCAGGTGGAGACACAACAGAAGGCCAGTTTTAGTAAAGCATTGATAGAAAACAATACCATCGTGTGTCTAATGAGGATGCATGACCACTGGTTATTACCAGTGAGCTTCATTGGCCTGATGTCTTCAGATTGGCAGGTAGATTTTTAATTTTTATAGCCACTGTGATTGATTCTTCTTCACTACCTTTCAGTTTATCTGATTTCATTGATTAGGACACCTATTATTATTTATGTTACGCATGTCCTCACCCACGTCTCTGGCTGTATTACAGGTTCTGGTATTTGTCTTTTCAGTGCTTCCTGGCAGCAGTACCCTTGTACATCTGGCAGATCCCATTCAGAACCATAAAAAACAATTCCTGATTGTAAGTAGAAGAAAGGTGGGTGGAGATGACCTGATGTTTAGATACCACATATACCTAAATATGTAAATACTACGTTTAGCTGCTGCTTTAAAAGAACAATTTAAAATTCCACATTTTCCTGCTTTATACTTGCAGCACTGTGAATGTAAAGCTTCTACTTCCGCAGTTTCACAGTGTGTAGGCTCTGATAACGTGCAACTCTTCAAAAGATGCAACTACTTCATCAACACGTACTGCTCATGTTTTCACATATGAGCTTCTGTGAAGCGAATGAAAGAATGTAAACACAGTTACAAATGTGAATATAATTAAAGCATGACCGGCCTGATCATGTGTGTTACATCTGTCTAGTGTGGCTCTATCAATATCAATGGGAGAAATCAGACACTGGTATCTACGGCAGGATTCCCATTAACTCCCAATCATCTGACTTATGTCTGCAACTTTAAACAGTCAGACAATGAGATTGGTATTTGTATGTGAAGATCTGCCATACCCCGGTCTTTTTGTCGGCCTTCTGGATCATGTATCCAGTGATCTCTGTGTTGCCATTATCCTTGGGAGGGGTCCATTCCAGAGCAGCGTTGAAGCCCCAGGTGTCCACCAGTTTCACACTGGCAGGAGGGCCGGGCAACTCTGAGGAGACACATTACTGTAAGTATTTATGAAGGATTAAAATCATAACCAGCGTGCTCCTCAAAGCATGAGAGGTGTCTGTTCCCAGCCAAGTTAGATCAAACAAGGACTGTATATTTGTATGGTAATGCCTGTACACATTTTAACAGCAGCAGCTGAGAGCAGGGTCTAACACTCTCAGGTCAAAAGGCATCATTGTTAGAGGTGTGATGTATGTTGTCTAGTGCTTTGAATTTCTGTCGGCGCAAGGAACAAATCAACATGTCGGCTGCGCAAACAGCTGAGCAGGTTCAATGGGGAGGTCGGAAATATCAACATATACACACTGCACGCGTATCCATGCATGTGTTTGAATGTAAACATGTATGACTCACCCACAATTTGAAGGGTGATGGAGGCTTTGTCTTCAAAGCTGTCCACTTTAACAGTCATCTCGTAAACGCCAGAGTCCTCCCTCTGAGTCGTGCGGATAAACATGATGCTGTCCTTGTCGCTGTTCCTGATGTTGACCCTTTTTGTATCCAAAGGTTGACCATCTTTAATCCAGGACACCACAGGTTTGGGCTTTCCCTGACGAGTTGGAAAAAAAAGTGAGGAGAGGTGAGAAGATGCAAGATAAAGTGTAATGTTTGCCAAGTGTATGTTATTCATGAGCTTCATGTGCTGACTTACAAGGAAGGGTATAACCAAGTTGATCTGCTCGCCAACCTGCTTGACATAGCGAGATCTGAGGACACGAGGCATGCGGATCTTGGGACGGTCTGAAAAAACAAAAAGTTGTTTATCTACACGTTTATCTTCTGCCTAATTCATCATCTGTTTTCGATTGTCATTAACTGATTATTTGCATATGCTGGTAAATTTTAGTATAAGTTACCTGCACATAGAATAAATCATCCTGCCAGTTTACAAATGTGCACTTCCTGTTTGTGTCTTCAAAGTGAGGTCATGCATGTTCAAAATGACAGGTCAACAAGACCTAAATATACCAGCCACTGCCAGGCGAAGCTGACAAGAGAATATAACTGGGGGAGCTAAAATTAACTCTCCAGGTTAGTACACAGTGTCCAAGGATCCAAACCTATCACAAACACATCAATTTTAATCATGTTGATCGTAAACTTGTTGGAATAAATATGTTCTTTTACTCATGTCTGTTTTTTTCTTCAGAAAGGCTGATTATGATGTATGATTTAGATGATCTTTTATTTCTAAAACCTAATTATTTGCTGCCTTTCTAGAGTCTTGCTCAGAAAAAAAACATACTCACATTGTTGTGGGCTTTAAGAAATTGTAAATAGCAATTATACATTGTACACTAAATGATTAATGAATAATCAAAATCATTGTTTCAGTGTTTCAGTGTCTCAGATTGTTTCAGTGTAAACATGTTTCTTATAAACTATAAAACATTGAGACTAATTTGATTTTTTGATTCCAGTGTTTCAGATGATCCAAGTCAAAGTCTTATTGATGAAGGACAGAGGAAATCTAGTCGATTTCCTCTGTGTATGAGAGAAGAGAGAAAAGTACAGTATCTGGGTAGAGAAAGGGAAAAGAGGACGACCCCCGCATCCAGCAGATCTTAAAATAGATTTGGTGACGAGACACTTGGATAAGCCCCAACACGTGTTCCCTCATGTCATGCACAAAGAACCAGCAGGAAGATGTCACCACTTTCAAATGACCGGAGTGGTCAAACATCACATCTAGAAACAGTGAGTTACCACAGCCTGGGAACTGTAAACGACCAAATCGTGGGCGATAACTGCCGCTCTAGCTGTGAATAAAGTAATATGGATTAAATTGCACTGTGGTTGGGACTTTGTGACTTTGCAACTATGCTGGATGGTTTCATTCAGGCTTGGTGCTAAGTATCAGGAACAGCATCCCTTGCATGTTTCTGCATAAGCAGCAAATGTCTCAAAAGCTCTTGGGGCTTACAGGATACACGAAACAAGCAAGCTGCTCCTCTCATTCACATTTCTGTCCTCTCATCTAACTCCTCATCAACCTGCTGTCCTGTCCTGTCCTTCTTTTTGTAGCTGTCACACCTCCCTCTCTTGCTATCTAACCTGGTTTCTTGCCCAGTGTGTCTCATCCTCCTCATCCTAACATTTGTCACCATAACACTGCTGCACAGGCTGGGATCCGGCTGCTGGAATCATCATTCCTCATGAGGATCAGGTCTGCCTCCAGATTTGGCTCAAACAGTAATCCGTGCTAATCAGTACACTTCCCACCAATGCACAGAACTGTTGTTGGCATTACAGCATCGAGCAGCCAGAAAGTCCTCTTGTAAACAAACTGTAATCTGTCTTTGTCTCTGGATAAAATGTCTTTGTGGGGGGCTTTCAGCATATGCAGGACAGCATGTCTTTATCAGAAGCTTGTACATGTCGATGGGTGTCTGGTCAGGACAGTGTGTGAATTTACAGCTGAATTTACCCCCCAACAAGCCCTCCAGAATCCATCAATTAAGCTCATGTTTCGCTCCCCTCAGTTGACCAGTACTGGTTGCTAAAGTTTCCTGTAGCAGTTTGTACCCTGAACAGGAAACATGCTAAGGGACAGTAAGTGGATAACTGGGGCATGTCAGCTTAGGTCTACACTACACGTTAATGTGATCAGTGTGAGTGCTGATGGAAACTCACAGCTCCAGTAACAAAACCAAAGACAGTTTAAACAGACAAAAACAGGGGTGAAAATGTCACTTTAACACATTTTTTCACATGTTTCTGTTAGTATCTATTGTGGCATTTGTACTCTCTAAGTTTTAAAAGGGCATAATAATCAGGATAACCAAAATGTTAATAACGACAGTTTATTCCAATAAAACAAAAGCCTCATTGGAAAGATGAGATGTATGATAGAGCAGGACAAGCTGGCATTGAATGCCTGGTCAGATTTGCTGAGTTGTGTTTACTTATTCTCAGATCAGATAGTTGCTGATGTAAATGATGAATAGTTTTATTTAAACGATTTAAGTAATAAGTTTTATTTAGACTGCATTTAAGCAGAATTCTTGTATGACTGCTTAATTTAACTTGAGAAAGAGAAGGCTTGCTTTCTGAAATTAAATTTTATACAAAAACGTGCTATATTGCTGCTATATTTATCACAAAAGTAATGTTTTGGGATCAAAACCAAAACTCAGATATCATACTCTGCTGTATTTCAACACAACAGTGGAGATGAATGCTAACATAAGCATGCTCACAATGACACAATAATGCTCATAATGCTTTTGATGTGTACAATCTTAGTTTAGCATTGTAGCATGCTAACATTTGTTTATTAGCACTACACACAAAGTACAACTGAGGCTGATAATAGAGCTAATTACTTTTTTTATTATTACCATTAATCCTGAGGGGACCTGGACCAAATTCAATAGTTGCTGAGATATTTCAATCTGGACTAAAGTGGTGGGCTTACACGCCACTTTGCTAGTGTGGCTAATATTCAACGGCTATGAAAATGTAATTGGTAAGAACTTATTATATTATACAGAGTTTATTTATTGCTCATCAGTCAGTGGTACCTGTGCCAGACAACAGGACAGCTCGAGAGCCGCTGCCGTAAATTTAAGTAAGTGACAGTGAGGTGAAACTGACTGGGTTGAAGTCAGTAAAAAATTATGGCTCCCAGATGGCTCATTAGTCAAATGTTTTTCTTTTCCTGACTCAGTCTTCTATTAAATCATCTTGTAGATTGATGCAGCAGTAGCCAGAAGACTACAGAGTGCAGCAGTGAAGCAGATCCTGCATAATATAAGGGGGAAGACTTTTTATCCTGTCCTGGATCCAACGTTTTTCTATGGTCAAGTGTTTTTTTTGTGTGTTTTGTATCAGTTAATTGTTAGCATTTTAACTGCAATCAATTCTGCAGTTAAACAGTTTAACTGTCAATTAATTAATTAACAAAGAAAGTAATGTCCTATCTCCGTATTTATACAGTATATTGGTGTATAAGCACTAAATAACCACTATTTTCAATGTTCAATTTGTCTTAATATTTTATATTGTTTTATGTTTCATGTTTGTAAAGCATTTAATAGTTACTTTTACTAAGCACTACATAAATAAGTATTATTAGTTGTTATTTTTGATGGCTTTATATCTCTTTTAATCCTTCACAATGTCCATAGACTGTTACTGTCCATTCAAGAAAAGAAACATCCAAGTAGAAAAGAGTGCTTGACCTTCTGATTTTCTTATTTGTCAAACGTGCAGTAACGAGTGAAGGTGTGTACACAAGTGAAAGGATGATTTACAGCTAATGAAAGGTCTTGTCAGCACTTGTGTGATTTATGTGCATACATCTGTGCAGCCCATCTGAGGCCCTCGCAGTTAATCCCAACTCTACCTCGGAGACTGTAACATGAGTATTTTAAGGATAGGTCATAAGTTACAATGATCAGGGAGCTCCTGATAAAGAGGTTGGAGACACGTTTTAAAAGTTTTTACACAGGTGAAAGTCTAAAATGCTCCTCAAGTGAAGCTTTTGAGGGTAATTTTTGGTTGGACTAGTTAGTTGGAGAAATCTATACATTTTTTTTTGATATTTTGCACACTTTTGGACACAGTTGCACTTGTGTATAGGCCCACATATCTCATACATGAATCTCCTATGGTTCAGTTGCAAAGGTTTCTACAAAGACAAGCTTATAAATTGTAGTTTGGACTGTTTGAAATCTCTTTTAAAGTGGTCTGTTTGGGAAATGACATTGGCTTCTACTTACCAACAATCTCGCGGATTGGCACAGGCTCAGCAAGTGCACCAGGTTCACTACGGCCACCGGCGTTTACAGCCACCACGCGCACATGCAGCAGGTCACCAGTCGTCAGATTCTTGATGCAATAGCGATTAGCTGCCGTCAGCTCCTCTTGAGCTACAACCCAATCTGATGCTGCAGGGAAACCCAGGGTTTGTGTTAGTGCAATTTTCCCTTTGAAGTATACATGTCAGTTTGAAGGCTTAATAAGTCTGCAACTTAATTTTTAAATACTCATTCCTCCTGAAATTTTCTTTCATTTGAAAATTGTAAAACATCCCTTAATGGGTCATGTTAAGTGGTTTATCGCCTGTCGACACAAGTTTACAAACAACCTGCCCATACGGAGTACACTTTGGCTGTCATAATGAAATCTCAGAAGACAGGCTGTCATCTGAGCAAACGAGCGCTTCTAAAAGTGGTGGCAGGAGATACAGTGACAGCCGGTGAAATGCTGCCTGCCGTATACGGCCTGGACCCAGCTATGAGTCTATCTGCCCTCTGACACTTCAGGGACAGGTGCAGCCTCACACATAGCATCACTGTATGTTATGTACTTACTCCCATCCTTGCAGTACTCGATGGTGTATCCATCCAGGCCGGAGTCTCCGATGGTCTCTGGTGTCTTCCATTTAATGGTTAGGCTGCTTTCGTTCACATCTTCCACAGACACTTCCAGAGGAGCACTGGTGGGGACTGAAGGAGGTTCAAAAAGTGCTGATAAATTAAGCGTTGACATGGACAGTAAAATTACCTGATTAACACTGAAAATACAGACAAAACTGAATAATTACTATATTCTCTCCATTCTACAACATGATTACTTAAGTAAGGTTGCAACTAACCATTATTTTCATTAATAATTAATCTCTAGATAATTGACTTGATTAAATCATTAATCATTAAGATTTTATTTGGTCTCATTTTGTCCAAAACTCAAAAAAATATTGAGTTTATATGACAAAGAAAAGCAGCAAATTTCTGCAATTCAGTACCTGGAAAGACAACAAATAAATCTAGAAAATAAAGAAAATAAAGAGATATTTTCAAAGCAAAATGTCTAATATTTGCAGCTTTCAGCCTCTAGAAAGTGACAATTTGATGCTTTTTTTTGCCATACATGATTGTAGACTGACTATCTTTGGGTTTAGAAGAGAGGGGTTCAATTTGTCCCCTGCAACAACATTCATCATTGACCTTGACTGGGTGTTTAAAGCAGGACCAAGCTAACGGCAGAGCGTAAATTAAATGTTCGTGTTACCTGCAGGAGGTGGGGGCGTGGGGGCTTTTGGCGGCTCCTCAACTACGGCAGCTTCTGCTGGAGCAGCTAGCATCGAACAAGCAGGAGGTTAATGTTGTTTTTAGAAACAAACACCAGCAATGAGGACACGTTAATTATCCGGAGCATCTTTCCCACATTAATGACATTTTAAGCTTCCAGTCACTGGAAAAGATATCAGGAAGTTTAAAGTTTTGTTAAGAATCCACTTGTCCTCACAGCTGGGGAAAAGCATGATGGATAGCACTCGTTTGATGAGATTTTCAATAAAGCAGTCATTACTGTTTGCTGTGTATTTTATGGTTGAGTAGCAACGTTGTTGTCTGTGTGGTGATTTATCTTTACCATCGGCGGGAGCATCTGCAGCAGGAGCATCTGCAGCAGGAGCATCTGTAGCAGGAGCATCTGCAGCAGGAGCATCTACAGCAGGAGCAGCGGCACCGTCTTCAGCAGCGGGTGTAGCAGCTAGTGTTAAAATGCCATTAGGAAAGCCAATTAGTGATTTACATTAGCCATTGCATGCTGGGAATCAATCAGTTTCAAGATAATATGATCAAGAAACACTCCACTGAAGCAAGCAGCAGGACAGAGCAGTCGGTGACAAAGCTTTGTGTGTTCACAATGACAAGAACAGATGGTTTTATGACCCCAAAAACTGACTCCTGGACACATTTTGGAGACAGTGTAAGACATCTGCACACAGCGGAAGACCATTATGACATATCCACAAAGATAAACCTCAAAAACTTTGTAAACTGAAGTACCAGTAAACACAACGGATCATGAACAAGAAACATACACACCATGTGTTCGCACAGTGGGATACAAACACACACATCATGCATTACAGCTTGTGTGTGGACCACCCTCGGTGTGTGTTTACCCTCAGTAGGAGCTGTCAAATCGGCTGCTTCCTCGGTGGCTGGGGCATCAGCTGAAGTTAGGGGTTACATGTTGAGGTTAGCAAGCAGAAAGTCACTTGACTTCATCCACCACTGATGTACTTTACCAACCAAGGTCTGGAACATGCAAGTTAGAGAAGTTGTAAGAGGTTCGTCTCTGGGATATCCAGTACCTGGGTGGTGACGTAGATATCACTGGTGGGTTCAGCTATTTAACCATCATATAAGTCCAATGCATTTTGTGCTGTTACTTCTCCTGTTTCTGCAGAATGCAGGGACTTCAACAATGGCTAAATGATATAAATGGACTGGAATTAACAGCCAGAAAATGGTCATTAATAATCACAATGTAATTTACCATCAGCAGCAAGTGTATTAGATGTTAGATACACGTTGGCAGCTGAAGAGATCAACATAACTGACCCAGGAATAAATGGTCAGATAATGTAGAAAGTAGCCTCATGAGTCCACACAGTCAGTTTTATACTGTAACTTAAGACATTAGAGATGATTAAAGTTTTACTGTTTTAACTCCGCCAGGAATAACAGCTATGTTTTGAAACATCATTTCAACAAGTTAACAGTTTGGATTTAAGAGTGAGCGGGGTTACAGTTGCTGCAGCAGCCCATGTTTCAGGCTGATGTCTCCTTTGCTTCCTTTGCTTCTTATGCAGTGACTTGGAGGTGAACACGAGGAGTGAAAGGACTACAGATTAGTTTAGTTTAGTTTAGTTTAGTGATCATGTGTTAGTTCACTGCACTCACCTATTTTCAGTTTCCAGTAAAGAGGAGGATAAATTAGGATTGCGGAATTTGTAATTCATACCCAGCATTGAACATTAACTCTGCTGGATCTTACAGGCTATAAATTATAGGAGGCAAGCTGACTCATCATATTACCACTGTACTAATGGTACATGCAAAGAAGAGGAAGCTCAGTTAAAGTTAAACAGACCTCTTTTAAAAATGTTTCTATATGTATTATGTAGACCTAACTAAAACTAATACAACATTCATGAAGATTGTTAGAGAGATATTGATTCAACTCCATTCTGCTATTACCATAATTGACAGAAATGGAGTGGACAAAATAATAGAAACAGTATAAGGCACCAGCAGCACAAACTGACTACGGCCTCCAAAATGTCCATAAAGTTAAATTAACAAAATTTTAAAAGATATTTTCATTAAAGATAACTTTAATGAAGTTTTTACCAAAGCTGGCAACAATATTTCTGTGTACTCACATTATTATTACCTCAACTCAGTTACTCATTTATCATTTTTCGCGGTTTTTAAAGGTGCCTTCAGGTACCTGCAGGGCTTCCTTCAGCAGCGGGGGTGTCCTCTGCTGGGGCGGCTGGGGCTGCCTCTCCCTCGGCCGCGGGAGCTGCCTCGGCCGGTGCCTCAGCGGGAGCGACTTCCGCAGGTGTTGCTTCCGCAGGTGGAGCCTCCACGGGAGCGGGTTCAGGCTCCGGGGCGGGCTCAGGTGCCTTCTCTGCAGCCTTTTTGGCTGGAGACTTCTTGATGGGGGCAGGTTTGCCTGGCATCGTGCTAACAGACGGCCAGTCCTCTGGATGAAGAAGCCAAGAGGGTCTTAGGTAGTATTTATATAGAGGGAGGGTTGGTGGGATAGACAACTCCACCCATTCCCTGACTTTAATACCCCCCTCCCATAGATATATACCCCCACATCCCCACTTCAGTCACATCTTCTTCTCTGTTAGGACCTGCCTGCACAAGCAGGACAAATCCTGAGTTATTTTAATAAATAAACAGTTTTTCACGTGTTCAATAAATTAAACCCACATTTAAGTAACCAATTAACTTTAAACAAGACAAAAAGCACCACAAAATTAATTAAAATGGTTACAAAGCCTGATAAATCATTATATACAGTACTAATAGCGCCCTCTAGTGGACAACAATGCAAGCAGAGACAGGTAGTGATGTGAAGAATGGCATGACTTTATTGTGTCCATTGCTCAATGTTAGACATATGGGATTTGATGTGGTTATAGAGACATGCCATACAACCATTATTAGGCCCCCTTTTAAGCCAAGTGCTCCTTCCTACTTGAGGAAGACAATAAAACCACCAAGGATGCCAGTTTTCTGCATACAGGGCCATGCCTTCTCTTAGATCTCTACACATTTAAGTGATTGTTGTCGCAGATGCACTGATTATTTACAGTGTTTACAATAGTGATGTCATGTACAAAAGAGAAAGAAACCTTTACAAATATTTGCATAAGAAAAAACAAATGTCTGCTCTTAAAAACAACGTGAAAAGAGGAAGATATCCAGTTATTAAAAATCCCTCCCGTGATAAGGTTAAGCGTGGTAGGTCCAATGAAACAAAACTTTGGGGAAACACACACCAGGGTTTAACATTACATCTCCAGGCTAGTATCTGTTCTTACACTGCTCCCAACTCTCAGGCAACTCCTCAAAGATGTCAAGTCTTTCACTCGTAAGTTTAAGCCCAGTCATGATAAACATTCTCATCGATTGCTGAGTTAGCTGACACCCGCATCGTCTAAACTAACAGCTTATCACTGTGACTACCAGCCAAAACTATCCACCCGAATCTGGGCATCAAGGTGACGACATTAAAGTGACATCAGAGTAGGCGAGAGGAACTGATGACTTTTCCTCTAAATTGAGGCCTCCGTGTGGTAAAATTAAAGCAGCTCGAAGGCAGCTTTAGGCCAAATTGTGTTTCAGGCACAGATAGACTTAGGCATCATGTCTCTACTTCAAACCAGCACCCTGTTTTGGGAAGTAGAGGAACATCTGGACAGAATATGGCAGTCTGAGGTACTTCAGGGTCAAGGGGCACATGGCTGAGAGGTTTAAGAATATCTCTACTACCGACAGTTTCCTCCGATTACATGTCTCTTTATGCTTTTGTCCTTCATCACAAGAACAGTCAAGATGTGAGCAATAAATACTCTCTGTAATCTAGTACTCTAACATATATTATGTGCAAACAAATGAAGGAAAGCAACAGGAGGAAGCCACTTATAAATGAGTCTCAATCATTCTTACCCACAGCCCTTACTCTTAAACTTAAACAACATGTGAGAAGAACTGATTTCTACAGTTTGACAAAAGGTATGTTATCAAAGATATAAAGAGCAAATGTAATGAGGAAGGAAATGTTTTTTTTTTTTTTTTTTGTACAGATACGTATCACTTGATGGCAGTTTATTTTACTGATGTTCTCCTCTTCCCTTCCTGTGAGTTAATGAACGTGATGACAGAGGTAGGTCACCTCTCCCCACAGTCTGACGTTGTCTGATAATGGCATGTTAAAGATACATAGGTGGTGGTTGCTGTATACAGATGATGGTTTAAGATGACTCAGTATAAAATCCTAAAAAATCAAGATTTTCAAAGCTGTATCCTCGTCTATCACAAGAGAATTTCGTGTGTTTAAAACCGATATCTAAATACAGAATATATGCAAGCAGAGCCAGAAATGGTAGGCCGTTTTGGCAGACAAGATAAACAAGCAGGGGTTTTTTTCTGTTTACAATACAGTATGTTGAGCAGTGTCTGTTTCTGTGGTCATGATATCAGGATGTTACTGGAGGAAACCAGTGGTTTCTTTTCTGACCCTAAAACCAATTCATCATTCACCCATGCATGTTACTCTTATAGCTTCACTGCTTCTGATATTCAATCAGAATGGCTGTACATTCAGTACATGGCTGTACTGAAAAGAAAAAAAATGCAAAAACATTCAAGGCCTTTTTAATAGTGTGTTATATTCTATACTGAGCACCTTTGATAAGTCGGAAAGCTCACCCGGAGAGGCAAGAAAAAGTAGATACTGCCATCTAGTGGAACTACTAACAAACTGCATGATTTGGCCAAACTGATCCCAACGCCTCCCACCCCTTTGATACACACAGCCTCCTAAAATCCAATTACCACAAGTAGAAAATAAAGTGCATTTTTGGCTGTTGTCAAGTGACGATCCTACTTTTGAGGAAATCAGAGTTACTTCTGCATTTCTTTGTGAAATGAAACATGCACCCTCAAAGAAAACCAGTACATTAAGCACCAATAGTTGTGGTGAAAGTTGTGGCAGTTAAAAATCAAAAACAAAAGAATGGGTCTTGATCAGTAATATTATAGGTAATATTTTGCATCATACTATTCGGGTTACCATGCACTTGCAGATTCAACAACAACCCACTGGGAACAAATTGAGGACAGAGAAGAGACAAGTCGATGTCTTTCCCTGACATGATCATCACAACTTCCTATGAAAGCAGTTTAATAGTCTTTTCAAAGTTCTGATAGCAGGGCAGAGCAAACCCTTCGTCCATAATCACTCTATCTCTGTAGATCCTTTACATTTAGCTTTTTAGCTGCTCACTGAGCACACAGTAAAGATAATATTGTCTTTAAAGTCTCATTGGGACTGCACTCGCTGTGTCAGCCCTAATAAAGAGTCCATAGTTCCATAGCTTGACTGACAATCTCATGTTATCCTCAAAGCGTAGCCTGCAGAGTTGGATCAAGACAGCCCTCCCGCTCTGGAGACTCGATGTAGTTGGCCGACTCCTGGAGCTTCAGCAGCATGGCCATCTGGGTAGGAGGAGGGGAAAGAGAGGCAGAGTGAGTTAAACTGCAGATTAACAGACATATTCTGTTTTACAGGGTTAGATTTAGCTTGGCATACATGAAATATTTCTTGAAATACATCTCACAAGTGGAGAATATTAAGTATTAAGGCAACTACTACTACTTCTCTGGTCTGTTAACATGAACATTTCTATTATTAGATAATTATTTGGATTAAGAAATGTCATAAAATAGTGAAAACTGATCATAACAATTTTCAGATTTTCTATTTTCCATCTTCAAACTGATTGTATTGTCCAAACAACACTCCACAACAAAACAAATAGAGAGAAGTGGTAAATCTTCCACATTTAAGGGGCTGGCACCGGTCAATGTTTGGCATTTTTGCTCTATTATTGACTCAAACACGTAGGGATATTTACCAAGCTTGATGCAAATAAATGTCACACACAATTTTTCAAATTAGCAGGGTATTAAGACTGTATTGATTTGTATAAATTGCTGCTAAGTAAGATCTGATGAATTATTATCCCTACTTTATTCTTAGTAATGTGTTATGTGTTCTTTATATACTGCTGAACCTTACATACTGGTCGAAGAACAGACTTTTGGAATTGCAAGCATGTATTTATGCTGTTTGATAAAACAGTGCTGCAGACTTATTTATTTATGTAATTTTTAAGAAACTCGTGATTTGAATGTGGTCAGTCTGCGGTTATACATCAGGCGCTGTGGCTATTTATATAAAATTTCCATCTTCCTCTTCTATTTCCTTTTGAGCCTAATAACAGGACACCTTAAAAAAACATACTGCACAAGCACAAACACTCAAATTTGCAGCAGCAACAAATCAACCCCCTTTTTCCATCTAATCAAAAATATTTGTAACTTTCTGTTGATACACTGATTAACTGACAACAAACCACACACCTCTGTGTGCCTTTTACTAGTCTCGTCTCAACAGAAACCTTCACTCTTACCAGTGGGTCTGACTCCAGTGTGCTGGGTGGAGGTGTATCTTTGGGGGGCTTCTTCTCTTCACCGGGTGGACCTATGCTGGGGGGAGGTAGGTGAAAGAGCCTGGACTGGTCCTGCTGTGCATTGGGCCACGGGAGAGTTCCTCTCACCCATTCCACTGGATCCTCCCATACTGCCTTGTGCCCGTGCACCTGAGAGAACAGATAATAAATATATTTTAAAACAACAGGTGAAGATATAAAGGAATGACCTTCTTGTTGCTACACAGTGAAGGATGTCTGTGTGAGTGCGTGTTCACCTTGATGCCATCTTTGGCTCCCTCCTGCAGGTACGGTATGATGGAGTGGTTCCACAGGTCAATGAACCACTGCCTGAACTCTTCCACTGACACTGGGCACGACAGGAAGAAGCAGGGACCTGAGGGAGGCAACATTTAATGTTAATATTTCCTGTCCCAGATCCTATTATCTCCCCATTCCCTGACTGTGTGTCCGACATCTCTCACCTATGAGGAAGTCTGAAGTGCTGTGTTTCTCGAGGAAAGCGTGGAGGTGGTACCAGAGCTGAGGGACCCAGTCCAGTACATGAAGGAGAGCCTGGTGGCGTGCTGAGTCCTGCTCTTTCTCCTGGTAGGCTTCCACAGCTTTACGGTGCAGGTACCTCAACAGGAACCCGTTAGCCGGTTCCACATTGTTGGAGAACGTCACCATTCTGTGGTCATATAAAAAAAATGTTATTTTTACATTACGTTTTATGTTAATTTTGTATTTAATTGTGTAAAGTATGAGGAGGCATTGTAAACATTTTGTGCTCACCTGAAGCTAAGGTGCAGTCCGTGATTGGATGACATCTTCACAGGCTGATTGGTTGTTCCAATGATGTAGGGACTGAAACATCAACAGAGGAAATTTAGCACTTCCGAATCTTATTTTAACTCGTTAGTGAAATACCACCAAGTGTTTGAAGTGACTCACCATTTGTGATACTTGCAGGTGAGTGCTCCGTTAACAAGCTCAGTGATGGCTGCTGAGTCACTAATGTCATCTATAATAACAACCAGTGGCAGTTCTCCTCCACTCTCTCTGTCAATCTGATTTGCTAGATCGGAAAGATACAACTGCAACTCCTGTGAAAGCCGAGAAAGATGAATTTAAATTATCTGCATTATAAAACCCAAATTCCTATTTGTGTGGAAAAAGCAAAAAGTCCTAAGTCATGTTTTACCTTCTGTGACTGACGATGCATGTTGAAGGTGATGGCTGCACTGCGTCCCAGGACGCACGTCTCACGGTCAGCCTCGGATGAGTCAGTCCGGCTGCGCTGCAAGAGGTAGTGAGCGAGACGCTGAGCCAAATAAGTCTTACCCGTCCCACTGGGCCCAGACAGAACCAGACGTCTGTGCTTCAGCAGCAAGCTGATGTAATGCTGCATCATCGGCTTAGGGATCATTGTCTCAAACACCAGTGAGTCGACACTTTTTTCTCTGAGACCTGGAGAGAGGTAGACAGCGGGGAGATAGAGGAGCATTAGAGTACTATTTATAATTCATTATTTGTAAATAAAGTATGTGAAACACTGATGTTGATATTTACAAATCACAGATACTTTACATGAAATAAAAAACATAAAATCAGTTTTTAAATGTTCCTTTTTAAAATACCATCTAGACATAAACTGTTTTTTATCCATTAATGTACAATGGAAAAATTCAAATTAATCTTGCTTGATGGAGACAATACATCTATCATTAACATTTGCTTTTATTTTTTTATGTGCAGTGATGAGCAGGGACTGATTTGAAAACTCTCTATATTTGTGCATTCATGGGCACTCTGACATTCAACATTTCAGGCTTGGCTGCCAAACAGGAACATCTTTAGAGGAAGAAAATGTTCAGTTTAGACAATGTCCATCTAGTGGGACAAAGAATGGTGAGTTTTACAGAGTGCTGCAATTAACTGAGACAAATGGCTGCTTAGAAAATAGGAAATCAATCGCAGTGAAAATGTTTGGCCACTATTTTAAGCGTAAAAAGTGTGTTTTTTATTATCAGTCGAGGACGCTCACTAACCTTTCAAGGTGACAAATATTCGAGCTGATCCACTGCCGACACAGCGATAAGGTGAGGCTTGAGGTTTGTCCCCTCCTATCACCCTCTGTCCTCCCTGGGTCAGCTGGTACATGTGCAGCGAATCACAGGACAGACCCAGGCTGGCTGTCGGGTCCACTTGAGCTAAGTAGTCCTGGCGAAACAAAAAAGAAAATAAGTATGGACCGGATCTATCAAATCAGAACTATTCTATTTGTTAGGATCACTAATGTCCACACAGTGAAAGAGGACAAGCATTCATTGACTTACCTTGAAGGTTTTAGCTATAAGAGAGTCGAGACAGGCCCAGTCGGTTCTTGCACTGACCAGCACTGAGCCCAGGAAGTAGTCCTGCTGCTGCTTACTGTCCTACAGAGACAGAGAGAGGGAAAGAGCGCACAGTCACAGAGCGGTTTGATTTAAAGCTGTTGACATTGTTTTATATTGTAGTAATTAAAGGTGTTCTGTGTTTACCTCTACTTGATCTCCAATGCGGACCAACACTCGTGCACACACCTCATCCAGCTGGGAAGACACACTTAACATGTCAACTGGAGACACGTCTGAAAGAGTGAAGAACAAGAAAGGGATGAACGGAGTACAGAAATATAGCTTGTGTACATACTCTGGATGTGTGTAATAGGTGAAATTCTATGTTTGTCTCTTACCTGGATCTTTACAGTCATTCAGACTGAGACTGAAGGACTTGGTGAGGGACATACTCATCGGCTGCCTCAATGAGGGCCCCAGGAGAGAGGCCAGGCCTGAAGGCTGGGAAGTGGAAGACGTGGGACCAGAGCCAGGAAGACAGGGCTGACTTCCTGTTTTCAAATGGTCATTCTCCGCCTTCAGGTTCTCCACCGTTGACTAGGACACAGGCAGTTTAAAAAACTTTAAATTCAAGTTATATTAACACAAAGTAAATTTATACTTAAAAGTATAACTGAACATGCACACAGAGGAAAAACAAACCTGCATGCTGTTCATGGCTTCTCTTAGCTGCTCCAGCTGATGTGCGGAGCTTAAGGCCTCCAGGCGGATGTCTGTCAGTTCTCTCTCTTTCACCCAGAGTTCTGAGCGTAGGTCTGATACCGCCGTTTCCTCATTGTCTCCCTCTTCTGTAGTCTCCATGATCCTGGAGGGGATAAGACACACTTATCAGGGCCAGACATCCATGAAAGCTAAACTCGCTATCTCACTAGTGAGCAAGGTGTTTGTGTACTCACACAGAGGAGGTGGCAGAGGCTGAGGTTTGGAGGGATGAGGGCTGGTTTTCTCCTCCTTCTATGCCCTCATGAAGCATCTTTGGGGAGTTGGGAGCTGAGGAGTCGGGGGTGGCGATTTCCTCAATGTCTGAGTATGTTTTGGAGCCTTTCTTAATGCTGAACGCCTTGTTGAAGGAGCTCCTCAGCTACACAGGGGAAGGAGAGACAGGCAGTTGAACAAATATTCAGTGAATTGCAGCATTTATTACTTAGAGAGGTAAAAAAAATAAAAGAAAGGTGTTAGGATTGTTAATTTGACACATGCTAACCATTAAAGGAATGGTTTGTCATCTTGGTAAACACTTATCTGCTTTCTTGCCATGAATGAGATGAAAGGATCGACACCGCTCTCATATATGTCTGTTAAATATGAAGCTGCACCCAACAGGCAATTAGCTTAGCTTAGCAATAATGACTGAAATCAGCTAACCAGGATAATAGAAATCTCCTTACCAGTACCCCTAAAGCTCAGTAACACACTTCCTGGTGTCCTCTTGTCACTGTGAAGACTCATTTTCATCTGCATTTACATTTTTAAATGGATTCAACAGATGAGATATAAAATAATTTAGAGGTGCTTTTAGGCAAATCTTGTTACCTTTGGACTGGACCAGGCTAGCTGTTTCCCCCTATTTCTAGTCTTTCTGCTAAGCTAAGCCAACACACTGTTGATGGTAGCTTCATATTTAAGGAACAGACATGAGCATGGCATCAACTTTCAATAAGAAAGCGAATAAACGTATTTCCCAGAGTGACAAACTATTCCTTTAAGCTTTGCATTCCTTTTAGCCTTTAAAGCTTTAAGGTCAAAGTTATAGTCAGTGCATGTTTTTGCAGATGTGGTACCCAGCTGCTCGGTGAGTCAGGGTTACTTAGTAAGGCTGTAGAACATTTTACTGAAGGACAAAATACACAATAACGCATGATGTAAATGAGAAGAAACATAACTGAAAACGACATTTAATAAACTCTGATGATTACACTGAGAACTCCACTGTTTATGGGACATCATGTCTGCTGATTGCCACTTTAACTGAATTACAGCTATCCATTCAAATCCAATATTCACAGAACAGGCAGCCAATCAGTAGTTTAAGAGGTCAATGAGCAGAGATGGAGGGTACTTGAGGATAGCGTTGCAGTTTTAGATGGTCCATCATGCTGTATGGCAGAAAATTATAGAGGCTTTATAGGGACACAATGACTGCACTCACCTCAAAGACCTAAAACAGAAAAATAACACAACACAGAGGAGGGAGAGACTGGTCACACTTGCTGTTATCATGCTTCTATGTCATTATTACTGCCGAGAATGAACTGAGCATCGACAAACACCAGGTTGTGAGAGTAAAACATTCCCCCACATGCAGGGCGTGTTCTTACCCAGCTCTTTTTCTTCTTCTTCTTAGCATCTTGGTCCTTCAAGCTGCCCAGACTCGACATACTGGTCAGGCTATTGAGGCTGGAGATGCTCTCACATGAGTTCTGGCGTCGAATTTGCATGTCTGGTTAACGAGAGAAGTCAACATCAAAAGAGGCAAATGTGCAGAAACGCAGGCAGACGTGCAGAGAGACAGAAGAAAAACAGAAAGACCAACTGGCCGTTCTCCATACCTTTCATGTTATCTGGGTTGTTTAAGGCCCCGTGTATGACAGCCTGGGCTTCTTCATTCTTGGCCCTTAGTGCTTCGATGGTCTCCCTCAGGTCCATCAGCTCTGAGTCCTACATGAACATTTGATACATGTCAGTGAGTTGTGCTGGGACAGATCAATTTGCAAAACTCAGACTTCACCAAAGTTGTGTGTTAACATTATACAGCTAATGAGGTCGTCTTGATAGGACAGCTCAGAAAATGCTTCTGGTAATAGACAGCCACGAAAAAGATGGCCGTCAGATTAGTTGTCGAAGGATTTAATAGTTTTATGTCCATCATTACTTTATTCATATTGTTGTATATTCAGTGCTACTCCATCTCTTTTTTTTCTTATATTGTAACTACACTCTATTTCAACTTTCAGCTATTTTTAGTTTTAGTTTTTTTAGGCTTGTTTGAATATACTAGTACTCCATTTTGTAAAGTTGAGTTTACTTTATTGTCTCCCAAAGGTAAAAATGCTTCTTAAAATCTAAAATAAAATCTAAAATATGTTCCTATACTTTTTTGGTGGTGGAGATTTATTGTCTGATGTGTTAAAACACTACAACTCTACACTACTACAACTCAAACCCACACGACGAGCTGATACACCTGGTGGGTTTGATCCTCCTCACAATGTTAACAGTTCAAAGGACAAAGAGACGAGAACAACAGAGCCTCTCTCTGTGCTAAAGTCGATCCCACTCCACTCTAAATAGAGCCGCCCGGCCCATCTCCTCAAGGTTAAAGAGCCTGTGCTCCAGGCTGAGCTGCACAGGTCAGTGCGCTGGCACAAGCAACAAAGACTTTTTCTGGAGCGGTCTAGACAGGCCTTTCAGTGGGAGCATCAAGGCATGAAGCACTAAGAGAAACTCCTCGCATTTATACACACACACACACACACACACACACACACAGTGAACACTGCCTCGGGCACTGATCAATTCATTCACACCAAAACAGATACAAAGGCTGAAGAATGCAGGAATGTGATGTTTGGTGTGAGTGCACGTGCAGCCTGTTTGCACTTATCATTCAGTCTAAAGTTTTTTTTTTTCATTGATCCTCTGTTTTCTTCTCACACTAAGTAACCCTGTGGGGCTGCAGCCTGGGCCTCTGACCTACATTCAGCTCCTCACTGCAGGCTGTGATCAAAGTCGCCTCGCTCCATGTTAGGACAATGCTGCCTGCTCTTAGCTGACTGCTCATAAGATGAGCACAATGGTGGGATGCAGCTGGTATTCAGGTTTGTGAGTGTTTGAAAGTGTGAATGTGTGGTTACCTTCTGTTCGTGGCTTACTGACAGACTCTGCAGCCGAGTTGTCATCAGTGCCAGACTTTGCTCAAAGGCGGCCACCAGATTTGCCTGTTTGAAGATGAAAGACAAAAACAACAATTAATTTTTTCCCCATTTTTTTATTTAAGTAGTTGGCTATAGCTGGACATAAGCAGGATTTAAATATTCTGGTTCAACAGAGTATCATCATTTATACACAGATAAAATATTTAGAGACTAATACCCAATGCCCCTTTATACATCGTATATGAGGTGCTAAAAAGCTGAATAACACAGAAATGCTGAATAGGATGTCTCCTGTGGAAAGTTCACCTCCTCCCTAATCATGTTCTCACACACACCCACTTTACCCTCGAGCAGGAAGGGAAAATTACTTTCCCTTCTCCCCCATAGAATATATTAATACAGAAAAATAATGGAAACAGCCCAGTCATTAATCCAGAACATAATCATGTTGTGATCCGTGCATATGTTTTG
The DNA here is from genome assembly GCA_033000465.1 of Sciaenops ocellatus. Classification (NCBI taxonomy): domain Eukaryota; kingdom Metazoa; phylum Chordata; class Actinopteri; family Sciaenidae; genus Sciaenops; species Sciaenops ocellatus. The sequence goes on along the minus strand of CP136883.1, from coordinate 13,533,914 downwards.
CCTATTCACTGTCCTTGCATATTAAGGTCAAACAGTATGAAAATAAATCTCAGGGGAAGGAACACACACACACACACACACACACATTTGATTGATGTGTGCTGCATGAAACCATGCATAATGTCTGTGCTGTATTGCTGCACTTGGACAAATGGAAACGCTGACGGGGTGGTCGTACAGAAACAACCTTGTACAGTAAAAAGGGCAAGACACCTATGTGTGTGTGCCGAAGCAAAGTAGAGGTTAGCATTATTCAAGTCTCACAAGAATAAAAAATGTGCTGAAGCCGCACAGAAACTCTCTATGACTGACATGCCACAGCTTGGATTTTAAATCTCTCTCTGAAGGACATGCAGGAGGGAAGACAGAGGGGTGGACTGGCTGGCGATACTACTTTATTATTGTCAACCAATCCAATTACAAGACAGACACTAAGGCTTATTTGTTCCTGGTGAAGGTGTAAATAAATAGTGTAGTTTTTTTTTATTTTTAAAAAAGGCTAAATATTCCTAAAACCGCTGAGCACTGAAGCTCAGCAAATGTTACTCAATGACAAGTAAACAGTAAATACAATAGGATAGATATTTATGGCAGCTGGACGTATGTGGGACTGACTCAAAATAAACTACAGTACTTGCGTTCATAATGAAGGAACATGTTATCCAGTGCAACACTCTAGCTGATGGATATGTTTAATAGGTTTTAGACAACAATGGAGGAGTAAGGTTTCTTAAGCTTCAGATACACAGACAATACCTGATGATAAGATCAATTCATTGTTTACTCCAGCAGCAATACACTGTTCCACGAGCATAATCTGAAGGAAGTTTAATGTACTATTCTTTTGTGTTTTTGGATTCTACACTAAGAAACAAAAGAAAAAAGGTTGAAGCATCCTGACATTGTTCTTTCTCCGCCTGCCATTGCTTGTTCCACACTCGTGCAGCCTCTATGAGTATCAGTTACTTCTGCCTCAGGGTAGATGTCATTGAGGTGGACAGTTCATCAAGATGAGTGACACGTATTAGTGTGTAAAATTGGAGGGAGGGGCTACAACAAATTCTAGCACGAAAATGTCATTCAAATAGATCATACTCTGGTTTCACAGAACAGAACAGAAAGTTTTTCTCCTCATGATTTCTTTAAAAAATGTTTTTATCTTTTTATCTGTGAGCTAATTTAACTGTTTTATTTTTGTTTTTGCTTTAATCGAGTGGTTGATAGTTTCTGGCAGTTTTTTAAAATTAGTTGTCAATGATGACAAATTGGTTATTGCAAGGAACACTTGTACGATGGAAAGTTCTCTTGAAGGGATTCCTTCAGGAGTTGAGATCGCAACAAAGAAAAATAGCTGTCATGTTAAATAATAACATACGTTACATACGTTTGCTGTCAGCTGTGTCGTCAGGTTAGACACCTTCTCCTGGGATGATTCCAGCTCCCTCCTCAGCTTACGGATTTGCTGTGGGGAAAAACAGGTTTGTTACATTATAAGAAAAACAAGGTTACTATAGCTGACAATGACTTGACACTACGCAAGTGATGAGTTGAGCGGATGTTGTTCATGAAATAAATGACAGATGTGTTCTCCCACAGACAATCAGGATGAGAGTGATGGATGAAAAGACAGAGATGAGACAGAGAAGAAGAAAGAGCAGGAAAGAACACACTTACCTCTCCCTGAATCCTTTCCTCAGCCTTTGAAAGCAGGGGGAATAAAAGTCAAGATGTTAGATGAGGCGAGAGGAGAGGAGAGGAGAGGAGAGTATTGGGCAGCGAAAGGGAGAAAGTCCTGTCTCTAGTGTGTACTGTTTACAGTGTGAAACATCAAGCATCACTGTATGCACAAACATCCACGCACTCACACCTAAACACACATCATACGATATACTGCGCTGTAGCTACCTGAGTCTGCATGCCGCCCACACTCACCGAAGAGTAACTTGACGAGGCGTTGGATGCAAGTGAGAGTACAGACCCATGAACTACAAAGGCAAACAAACCAGTTAGAAGCTCGGTCAGAAACACAGTTGCACAACAATTATAAGACAGATATCTATGTAAGTCAATGGACTCACCCTCGTCAGGCTCTTTGTCCCTGAAGGATCCAGAGCGAACCATGCCCATGCTGCGGGGGCGTTCAGCCAGCGACAGCGTGCTGCCCAGTGGAGACGCTCCATACAGCTCCAGAGAGGGATCGTGTGTTGGGATACTGTTGGATCGGGTCATCCTCGGAGGTCCACCGACAGGGCTCGGTACTATTAAGAACCCAGAGGGATTGAGGGGCAAGTTAAACAAATGCATAAACATGTATATACCCTGAAGCACAAGTGGAGTGTGTCTCAATGCATATATACTCACCCATACTTGTCTTTGAGGTGCGAGGCAGGGAGGTGGGTGAGGACAGCAGTGGAAGAGTGAGCGAGTCGGTCATACTCATAATAGTATGAGAGTGTCTCCTCTCTCCTTTCTCCTTCCCTTCCTCCTCAACCTGGGAGGCTCCGCTGAAACTACACACACAGAAACCAAAGTCAGTGATGTTAATGTTAAAAGCTACGTGTACTAAACACAAATAAACAAACTGTCTATAATGTTTTTATTCTTTAAATGAATTAATTTATTATCTGTTCATATAAGAGGAGCTCTGCTTACAACTACATTATAGTGTGTTATAAACATTTATATAATAGTTACATACTGCTATTAAACACTAAATAAGGGGGGGTATAATAAGTAGCGTTACCCAGCACCAATATTTAATCAATGAGTGGAAAGACAAACAAGAAGTTGCCAGAAGTATGAGACAATGAGATACAATTTCGAGAGGATTAAACAGGATTTTTGGCATGCTGACAGGAATGATGAGGATTAACACAAACTGTCATTCACTGAGGATTGTATCAATGGGATCTCTGTATGTGTGCAGTTAAAGGACTGTGGCCAATCAGTGCCTGACAGCCTAGTGTATAAGATGTGTGTAGCTGTATGTGTGCGTCCACTCACCTTAAACCTTTCTTTGGCAGCGTATTTCTGTCTCTCTGAGAACTGTGGAGATTAAACAATGTCATTATTTAACCACTGGTGCAGGGAGTTATTAAACTCTCAAGAACAGGCAGCAGGCACAAAGAAGCACAGTAAGACTGGCAGACGGCTGGTGTCAGCCAGTAATTACGACTTCAGTCACTGGGTCTGGTACACTGATAATAGGTCTATAGTAATAATAGCCTAGAAACCCCTCAGTCTGTGTGTGTGTGTGTGTGTGTGTGTGTGTGTGTGTGTGTGTGTGTGTGTGTGTGTGTGAGAGAGAGAGAGAGAGAGAGAGAGAGAGAGAGAGAGAGAGGGTGGGCTTGCATGCATGTGGATGTTCATAATGTAAATATGCTTTTTAGCCTCATCATTGCACCATATTCTATTATTTGGACAATATTTAGTATTTAAAATGCAAAAACATTAAATCCTCAATATTTTTAAGTTTTTTGACTATCATGAGAAGGTGATGGAGAAAAAGCATCCTCTCCCATCAGGATATTTAGTTTGTCTTAAAATAAAAATTGAGCAGAAGTTACCACAGTCATATCCGGACAGGTTTAGTTTAGTCCACCTCTTAAGTATATTCTGATAGATGACTCTCGCCATTTTGAATCAAAGCATCTTTACCAATCCATGTTTTCATTTTTGCAGGTTGTTATTTTCTCGTTTCTGTAGGTATGAATCAGTGTTTTTTTCTCGCTCTTCATAAATGCCAATGCTGTCAAGTAAATGTCTTCAAACCTTTTCCAGTACGAGAAGAATTTTGTTATCAAATGCCACCGAACAACCTTCTCACCTGCCCACTCAATAAAAGGAGGGAAATACAGGACTGTAGAGCAGAACAAAGTGAATAAGGTATCAGAGACCTTCCCTGAAGAATGAATAATGTTGGTGCAGTTCCTCAGCTGACCAGTAGGTGGAGCTACATAGCAGTATTATGAAACATGGACGCTTTGCATGCACGTCAGGGTGATCTGATTGGGTTTAAATATGTGCATCATTAAACATTATCTTTAAGCAGAACTGACTCTCACCTTTCTATGAGAGACAAAGACACTCTACTTCCAGAGCTCCAGCTGGCAGGAGGGCCTCTGTCCTCTTGTCTATCTTTATCTCGTGTTTCGATGGTGGCGTAGCCTCTCTCCAAACTCTCCCGCTCTCTCTCCTGGGGCTCTGGGGCCAGACTCATCTGCAGTTGTAGTGACTCCATGCTGCGATGCAACCCAGACAGACGGGGGTAGATCAGAGGAGAGGTGTTCCCTCCGCTACCCTCAACCCCGAGTGAAGAGACCTGTCTGGGTCCCAACCCAGTCCCCGAGCTCGAGAAGCAAGCAGAAGAGTTCACATTGAGTACTGGGGCAGGGCTGGGGGTCAGGCAGGGGCCGGTGGAGCTGCCTCCTGAGCTGGCCAGGTCCTGGAGCTTAGAGTAGGGAGGAATCTTAGGTGGCAGAGAGTCATGAACTCCCACCTCTAGGCTGTTGGAGTTCAGCTTATCAAGCTGGGCCATGGATGGAGGTTTTGCCAGGCTGCGCACCCCAGATAACCTGAAGACAGACAGAAAGACAGACGATGGTGAAGCAAATACATATTCCTACTTAGTATGTGAAAGTGTGTGTTAAAAAACACACAGTGAAATTGCCCCATGTGTGTCTTGTATATAAGCTCGGGTACCTGTGTGTGCTAGGCGAGGGCAGATCCATGACCTTGCCACTGCTGGGAGGTCTCAGCCCCTGCAGCTTCCCTCCGTTTTCTGAGGGGGTCTGAACAGGACTGCCCTTCAGAGATCCACCTCCACACTCAGAGTCAGATACTACAGCTTTAGCTTTGGCCCTCTCCTTCTCTTTCTCTCTGTCTGTCTGATTGACAGGGCTGGGACTCGGGATCCCACGACTCCCTGCCTTACTCAACCCAGTTCCAGACCCAAGCCCTGAGGTGGGCTCTTTGAGCCTCGAGCCCTGGGGCGCTGTGGTGGAAGGTTTCATCAGCCCCGAGCCTGTGTCCATGGTAGTGCTCACTGGGCGAGCTGAGCTTGGCCGGGTTAGAGTCAGTGTGCTTGTCTTTGCAGGGCGAGGCAGAGAGCGATACTGGAGAGACGTCCTGGCATTAGCAGATAGAAAACCACTCTGGTCGCTATTCGAAACATCTAGACTTGTCTTACGACCTCCACCACCACCAGCTCCTGGTTTGACAGGAATACCCGATGTTTTGGGAATCTTCCCAACAGTTGCAGAGCCGCAGGGTATGCCACTGCCACCTGTGCCCGTCAAAGTGGCCGTACTGGCGTTGTTTGTGCCATTACTGGTAACTGTGGTGGGCTTCTTGAAGCCGAAGTTTCCACCAGTTGAGGGCCTGACCAGGCCAGATGGAGGTTTACGTTGCTCACCAGCACTGGTGCCGTTTCTGTGGTCTTTACCGGCATCAGAAGAGGAGCGCTGAAGGCCGGAGGTCTTCACTGCTAACCGAGACTTATCCATCGGCTTCCCGTCTGACTTTACTGTACCTAGAGAGGTAGGGGAAGAAAAAAGAAATCACTGATGAGTAGCCTGAACAGTTTAAAGCCTGAAGTGTCTGGTGGTGAGTGAGACTAACCACGCCATATTAGGACATGATATCTTATCTGGACACCTACATGGTCTGACTGTTCACTGATAAACACAAATCCCTGTCTGAGCAGACAGACAGTGTGTAGACCAGACTCTCAGCCAGCTTTACCCTCAGACACACTGTTATCACGCAGTTACTCCTCTTTTCCATCCTAATGCACTAAAACTGACTTCTCTGGCTTTCCAGTAAGTGCACGTCTGCGTGTCACAGCTGCAGAGTGCTGAGATTAACATGTGCACTGTGGCTGTGGAAAACTGGTGTTCAGATTCACAAAGCGTGTCTGCGGGTGCAAAACTACATGAAACACCAACTATAACTGAGTTTCTCCACTCTTGAATCGTCTTTGGGGAAAGAAGGCGGAGTGAGAGATAACTTGGCGGAACAGTGGTTGAAGGAAAATGATGTGATTTTGTCCCCATCTGTACATTTCCCAGTTGGGAAATTAATTGGACTTGTTTGGAAGTTATTATGAGAAAAAACAGTCTATTAGACACATGTGCACTATATGCACCACCCACATGAGTGCGAGCCACACTCTTAATTTGTATCTAATGGGAGTTGTTACAGGAGGTTTATATACAAGGCATTAACAGAGTCAAAGAACTGCTGTTGAATCGGACCCACCGGTGTGCTGCCTTGGGACATCTGGAGTCACTTAAGGGTATTTATAAACCCGCAAAAGACACATAGACACATATGGAGTCAGACATATATACCACACACACACACTCGGTTCTTAGTGATTGGATCTCATAGGAATGTGACGCTGACAACACATTACACTTGGAGTCCTTTTGTAAATGTGAAAATTGGGTTTACATGTCAAGTCATAAACTCAATCCATCGTATAACCGCAATGTTGTGCGTTCCAAGAACATTTTAAGTTGCAAACACACACTGTTGGCAGTGAGAAGCAAACACACACACACGCACACTGACAGAATCTAGGCATACGTATTAATTTGAACCTAAATGAAGCCTGATTTATTGACACCGGCTGTGGAGACAGTGGAGCTCACAGCTTGACACAGCAGCGTGGGAGAGACCATGAACCACTACATGTCTCTAAGCAAGATGTCTGAAGAGATGGAGATCTGAATACACAGGCAGACAGAGAAGTCCTGCAAGCTGTAAAATTTCTAACACTGCCATCTCTGAATGTTGGCTCATTTATATTCTCCTTCCCCAAGTCTTTTTCTATTTAAGGCCACTGTGGTAGAAGGGGGAGCAGTGGGAAGAGGACAGTTTGGAATGATGTATCGACACACTCTCATATTCCTGTTTATCACTCCCAGCGGTTTTCCCAGCCAGACAGGCCGCCTCATTTCTAGACTCCATGATTCTGCTGACATCGTCTCCCATCCACCATCATCGTGTGTGCTTTTACTCGTGGCTGTTAAAATACAGTATCAGTGTTTATTTGTGTGTATGTGAGAGGTTTTGTAAAGATTTGCTGCAGACATTTGGCTGAATGTATCTGCAGGTGTGTGTCTGTGTGAGTGCATGAGACACTGAGGACAGACATGACCGGTCAACATTTGTTCAGTGCTGACAGAATTATGAACACACCTGCCCTGTGTCCCACTTAAAAACTACATATGAACTCTAGCATGTCTGCAGTGCATTCGCACCAAAAAAGTGACAAAATAATGAGGCTTTCTAAATCAGTTTGATGTTTGACTCTGCTGGTAATGGACACTAATGTCCCATAATGCAAAAGAAATAGAGGTGATGCTCACAGCTGGAAAATATTAAAACAAATTGAGGGTGTTTGTTCCAAGACTCAACCAACATCTAAGAAAACACACCAAATAATTTAATTTCCCCTTATTTATTTAATTTCCAGTAGTCAAATCTAGTTTATTCTATTTTTATTGCCCAAATTCACAAATTTCTCTCAGAGGGCTTTACAATCAGAGCCAAATACAACTAACATAAGACCCTCGTTTAGAGAAGAATAAAGTGTGAAAGCGTTTGGAATGAAGACTGTGCCGTGTTAACTGTTTATTTAATCATTTTTTGTTAGAACAAAACAATAAAATGAGTGCTGAAACAATCATTAATCATAATACGACAAAACATTGATCAAATTGGTCATTTTTTTATGAACGAGTAATCGTTTAAGTCATTCATCAAGGGAACATACCAAATATGCGTTGGCTCCAGCTTTTCAGATGTGAGATTTTACTGCTCTTCTCACTTTTATTTAATTGTAAACTGAAAATCTTTGGTTGTTCAGACCAAACAGACAGTGTCACATTGTGCTCCTGGAACTTGGTGGTGGGTTTTTGTTGTTTTCTTACATTTTATGTTGTGATATTGTGAACCATCAGCTGTAAAAATAACCGATTAAGCTCTAAATATGATCAACCAATCCTATGCACTAACTGCAAAGAAAGTATACCATGTGGTACACACTACAATGCATACTACAGTACATACTATAGAATGAGTATACAGTATGAAAGTGCTTATTTGTTGCTGCTCCTTCAAGGATCTCACACTCTCTGTGTCTCCTACAATGCCACAAACACACAGACACAAACACACAATCCTGCCAAACCTCAGCGATGGACTGATCTCAAGCACAAGCAACAATGACATCTCAAACTATCTAAGAATGTTTGCTCCTCATTTGGTTAAATTCATGGGTGCCTCCACACTGATAAGCTGCAAGAACCTTTTCCTGTCTCAAACTCTGTGCCATATTGAGTTGCCTTGATGGCAGATTCATACCGTTCACATAAGTAACAACAACAGCCTGGCATGCACATCACAGGCTAGTTCAACACACTTGTTTGGTGTATCTGTCATTTCAGCAGCTGGCAAACACAGGACAGTCCCACAGAAAGTGGACTGTTTACACAGACACGGCCTATCTAGACTGGCACACAACACATCAACTAATATCCTGTTGTTTTGGTCATCTATATGTGTGTGTGTGTGTGTGTGTGTGTGTGTGTGTGTGTGTGTGTGTGTGTGCGCTTACATAAACAGCACACAGATGGTGTGCTTAAAAGGCAACTGCACAATCCCCACTATTGTGCTCTTTGTGTGTGAGTGAGAGTGTGTGTGCGTGTTAAGTGCGATGGGTGACACACTGACAGGCTGGCAAAATTTCAGATAAGTCTGCACTCACACACACACACACACACACACACACACACACACACACACACACTTTTACAAACAAACACACACTGTCTCTGGTCCAGTTGTTTCTGGTACAAGGCCTTTATTTAAGCGCTATAAATTGTCTCTGTCCGGCACAAAAATAAAGCTTGGATAGGAAGGGTGGACCAATAGGAAGAAAAAAACACTGTTGGTCAGTGTGTGTATGTGTGTGTGCATGTGTGTGTGTGTGTGTGTGTGTGTGTGTGTGTGTGTGTGTGTGTGTGTGTGTGTGTGTGTGTGTGTGTGTGTGGTTGGCTGGCAGGAAGGGAGTGGGTGGTGATGGGCGTTTGATACATGGCACCGCTTTCTAAAGGCCTGGAGGGTGGGCTGCAGCTGTGGGTGAATGTGTGGGACAAAGACAGAGAGTGTGTCTGTGACTGTGTGTGGGTGTGAGACTGCCAGAAAGAAGGGAATATTAAAAGACAGCCACAGAAATGTGTCAGTCTCCTCAGGTTATGTAACTATTTCAAGTGTAGCTATATTTATTACACCTCACTGTGTGCGTACATGTGTTTCCACTCACCTGCCACTTTCAGCCCACTCTGAGAGGTGTGTGTGATTGGAGAGGTGACTCCAACAGGTGGGTTTCTTCCTTTCTTCAACATATGTCCCTGACCCAGGGTCTGAGGTTTCTTCAGTTCGCCTTTCCCTCCTTCCAGCCCCTCCCCCTGCGTCCGTGTCTTTTTCCATTTATTGGCTGATTCGGACTTGAGACTTCCTGTATCGTACACGCCGCTGCCCTGGCTCTTGCGGCTGGGTTTGCTATCGTCACTGTCCCAGGACAGACCACTCTCCACCAGAGATCTCTTCTCTGCATCCGTACGCATCTAGAAAGAGAAAAAACACACACATGCTTAAGTCAGTGTGTGAGATTTGAATTACTGAACATGGAGCCAATAATTATTTGTATGTATCTTGTAGGTTGTTTGCTTTATAGGCATACTTTTTCTTGTCTTTCTTAATACATGGCTTCCAACCCAAGTAGGTTTTGACAGCCTAAAAAGCAGAAACAAATCTGAGCACAAGCTTAATCATGGTCACAATGGACTGGAAAAGAATGAGAGAAGAACCAAGATTTTCTGATCTCACATAAAAACTACATATGGCTTTTATTGTGAAGTTAGTGAAATGGAAAGACTCCCACACACTGGAACCAGAGCTCTCTTATTAGTAATATTTTGATCAAAACTCAGGAAGACTAGAGGTTTACATGGATCTTTATACCCAGCACCTGTCCCACTGAGGTTTCGGAGGATAAACAAACGACTACTGTTGCCATGTTTTTTTTTTTTTTTTAAAACTTGACTGACAGGTTAGATACGTTAGACTTAATCTAGATTTGTTGTAAGCGTTATGGATGAAATCCTGACAGCTATTAGGTGTGTCAGCAAATCCACCTCAGTGAGAACTGAACAAACTCCATCCACTGATGAAGACATGTGATATGCCTGAAAGCTCTGGAAAAAGGTTGGTAAGTAGATGAGGTGTGGACCAGACACAGTTTTAACATTATAACTCCAGTACATAAAGTATAATAAGGCAAATGCGATGTCTTTTTGTGTGCCGCTGCTAAGATTATAATAAAGTACAATTGGATCCAACCTGAGTGCAGCTTTCAGAGCTGTACTCCATCTATGTAATCCTCTCCACCCTAACAACAACTTTATTTTACTTGAAAATCTTGTTTCACTTTGGATGATTTATTTCCTGACATCCCTTAATACAGTCCATGCGACATAGTTAGCTTGGGACACTGAATGTGCCAAAGGAACAACTCATCGGATCATTTATACAAAAACGTTGTGTATCCCTCGAGATCAGTCCTTAAATATTCATCATTGGTCACAGTTTGAAAAAAAAAAGCATGTGATGAGGTGAGTGGACTCTGAGTCTCAGACTCTGCCTCATCTTGATGCCTTCTGAGCAGAAAAACATGTCTAACCCAGTCAACCCCAAACACGCGCTCACTCATGTCTCATCTCCCCAGTCTAAACCCATTTGTATGCTCTGTTTGAACACTTCAAAAAGAGACAGCAGGGGGAGAAAATGCCCAACAAACACACACATTAGTACACAGACAAAGCACACTAATACAAAAATATTAGATCAGACACAGAGACTCACATGCTCTCTCACACTCACACAAAGAAAACAGACAACAAAAACATAATTCAATAAAGAAGAAAGTCAAATGTTAAACCAAAGGAAATGTGAGGTCACTCTGTGAGTTAATGTCTTCTTCGTGTGCGTCTACATGAGGATGAATATGACTAGTTTTCACAGAGTCAGATTATTTTCCCCCCCTGTAGGAGGCCAACAGTTACACAATGTTTTACTGTGAAGATGGGTGTGTGTGTGTGTGTGTGTGTGTGTGTGCCAGTTCAGGACATTGCACCCAGCAGTTCTCATGAGGACTCATATGCTGAATTCCTTTTTTATTAAAACCAATAGACCCCATGGGCAGGTTCACATCACATGAGGAGGTGGTATGCGTGGGTGTGGGTGTGTGCGCATGTGTGTGTGTCCTGTTTGACCAGACCTTGTTGATAAAACATTGTCATTTCCTCACACAGATTCCCTGATTATTAAAACAGGGCGGGTGGGATCCACATCTGACCAGATAGCTGCCGCAAAAAATGGATTACAACACAAACATAGAGACAGATAAGCAGACACACGCATTCTCTCAACCATGTCTTCTTTTAGCCCACCTTAGTCCATAACCCTCATATCTGTGCTGAATATATTATAAAATATGTGGGTGGGATGAGGAATCGATGTAAAGTCAGGGTTGCCTCGAGGAAATTCAGATTGACAGGAGTGATGCAGAGGAGAAAACTGAGACAAAGAAATGGCTTCAGGGCACAAAGAGAAACTGATAAAGAAACACATCAGCTGAAAATGGCGAGAGAACAAGGCGGCATGTATATTAGGCAATGAGGGGTGCATGAAGATGTGATGGTTGGTTGCCATAGCAATGATGCCATAGGGGGGGTAATGGTTGCTATGACTCCTGCAACTAGGCGTGGAGGGAGGCGCCCCGGTTCTTGCAGCTCACTGGCCCGGATGCAGGACTGCAGATGGCCCTGGGTGGGTGTGTGTGTGGGTGTGTGTGTGTGTGTGTGTGTGTGTGTGTGGGTGCGTGTGTGTGTGTGGGTGCGTGTGTGTGTGTGTGTGATGTCCGTGCAGATGGCCACATTCTAGACCTGAAGGACAGTATACGGGGAAAAGAAGACAAAGACCCGCACGCTCAGCATCCCTGCGCTTTGGTTGCTATGGTTACACTGATTCCTTTTCTTCCTCTCTCTTTCCCTCTAACTCCCTCTGTCTCTTAAATCCTGCTACATCAGTCACATAAACCACATTGCAGAGGTGTGACCTACATCAGACACTCTGGGAAAACACACACATACACACACTGTCTGGAACCCATACAGCTACAGATGGATCTCTTAAGGAACGTCAAGCAGAGCTGCAGACAGGATTTTAGAAGCACCGAGGTCACGACTCCCAAATCCTCCCATCCCCACAGCACATTTTTAAGACTACAGCATAAATACTGTATATGAGTGCACTTCAATATACTGTGCAGAACAAACATAATCACTCACAGCAATCATACTAATTACACAACTAAACTGGACCAGAACTAAAGGCCAAATCAGCTGAACAAGGTGGGTAAAATGCAGGCTAGAAAAAAAACGACTGACTCCATCTGAGCCTGAGCTGGTGTAATTCTCGTCCTGGCATACATTAGATTTTTGGAATAATACAATTTGTGCTTGGTTTTGGTGGATTAGTGTAAATCAATGAGTCACAACTACATCTGCGGTTACACTAGTTGATCATTTTCAGACATTTCTCTCTGAAACCTCCAAAATAAGCCCGATTAGCTCTTCACACAGCACTAAAAACCCCACAAAGGATCAAAAGCCAGCCATGTGGAACAATGCAGCTATCCAGCATGCAGTTTGTGCGCTGCGGCAGATGTGATAAATATTATGGTTGTGCACTGAATACTTAATCAGGCTTTGTCTCTGATGCCAGTGTCCTGCTGCCTGTTGTGTGAATGACACATCATTCAGCACCTCATCAATACCTCACTGGATTAACAGCTTGATCAATACTACTCTAACCAGCACACACTGCTAAGCTGTGTGTATGTGTGTGAATGCTTATCTGTGCGTTACTTACCACTATGGCTGAGTTTCTGCGGGAGCCAATGGGAGTGGTAGGAAGGGAGTTGAGAGTGGGACTCGTGTTGAACTCTTCAGAGCTGAGGTTGTCTGAGCCGTCACTCAGACCGCTGCTGATGGAGCTGCTCTCATCCCAACTACAAGAAACAATGACAAAGAGGTTGTGTCAGACAATATTCAGATATTAAAGTAGGAGTACATGCAAACCCTGGGGGTGTGTCTGCAGTTTTCAGGGGGTACATGGAAATATTGTGGAGTAGCTTAACTAATAAAAAAATATATTTCACTAATTAAAAATTGAATCAGAGTGAGCAAGAGAGTCTGAACATGTAGCTAATATTTAGCTATGAATAGGGTGCCGGTTAGCTCAGTCGATAGAGCGTCCAGCCATGTATGAAGGCTTAGTCCTTGCCGTAATGGCCCAGGGTTCAAATCCAACCACTCTCCCCACCTTCCTGTCACTCTTCAGCTGTCTCTATCCAATGAAGCTTAAAGAAATAGCTAAAAATAACAAATAAAGAGCTGCATTTGCTACTTAAATAGATAAAAGAAACCGGTATATATTAATAAATGGAGAGCTAAAAGCACAAATATCTATATAAATGGTTAAAATGGAAATCTACTACAAACATAACAGAAAAAAACGTTGAAAGCTGAAATTATAGATATATGGTTGAAACATCTTGCATCAAGCACCAGTAGTACAAACCATCCTACACATTAACAGTTATATACTGTCCACTTATATTCTTCATAATGTTGTTGTTTAACAACACTGAATTTCACTGAATTTTCAATAAAATGTTCTTTGAATCATTCGAAAGGGCTGTGTACATCTACAAACAAGTTGAGAAGCACTCAATTAAAGAACAAAACGAGGAGGAAAATGTCAGAGAAAAAGTCCTTCATAACAAATTTGCTATCATCTATGAGCAAAAGGGTTTAACAGCCTTAAAACAGCTTTTCCTTGTTGAAGTTGTGCAGTTATTGTCCTGCAGTAACTAGGTTAAATCCAGACATATTGTAGAGGTGTGCTCCTATTTTTGGTGCACAAATTTTGGCTAGGTGTTTGAGTACAGTCTCCTTTTAAGTCCCAATGCAATTAAGTCTTTGTGAAAGTGTCCTTGATCAAGACACTGAATCATTTCCAACTCCAAGGGCATACAGAAGCTAATTCTGTTCCCCTGCAAAGATCGATCAACTATCACATATCACCATGTGCTCTCATACCCAAGAATACCTGACAAAAACAAAGCAATCTGTGACAGTCAACAGGATATCTCCTCTCGAGGTTATACACTGCATGAACTATCAAAGCTCAGCTCAGTTACATCAGCGGTTGTCTTACTTGGCTCCATGTTTTCCAGTTTGTCTTTTGATTAAATATTCATTAGACACAGACCTCATTTAATGCTGCCTGCTCTATATGCCTAGCTTTCAGACTGCAAATGGAAATTTGGAGCGCTCTCGACATCATCTCAACCCACACACACACACAAAAATAGCACTGAAGAACATATACAGTGATGCAGGCGCCCACGAGTGTATGCAGGAGGGAAATCTGTGCCAGGATTGTGAAGTCTGTTCTCTTGGCACACATCTGCTTAGCTGTTTTCCTTTTCCCCAAGAGCAATTATTGTCAAAATCCTGTCACAAACAGGTTGGGGTGGACGTCATCCCTCTAATTCAGACTGAAAATTGGGGGTCAACTGTAAAACACCTTTCTCAAGTTTATCGATACACTACCTTTTGGATCTTTAACAATAGATTTCTCAAATGCCTGATTGTTGAATGGCAAAATTCAGTTTGAATTTTTCCTTTAACAAACAAATGAAGTTTGACCATTCTCTGTCTAATAAAAGATGAATACAACATCTACAAAAATATGAACAATCAAGGCGTATAAACCTCAAAAAATAATTGGAAAAAATCCGTCATCTGGAATGAGTGAGAGTGGAGGAGAAAAAGGCACATCTGAGAGGTGTGTTTTTGGTATGTAGGTCATGTTTAGGAAGTTAGGGGGTTGGGGTTTTTCCTCTTATTAGGGTCAGGAGGTCAGACTGATATCGTACTATACTGTAAAACAAGTTGAGAAGGTGGGGCTTGCCTAATGAGGTCATGTATATTGTGTCACAGAGGGGGTTGGAGGGGGAGAAAGCGGTGTGGGCCTTCCACTTGGGTGCCTGTATAGGTCATACTGTACCCTGGGGGACTTGATGGTGGGGATCAGGGGGAGAGGGGCGAACCGAAAGCCCTCCCTGTCTAGCTTGTGGATATATAGACACAAAAAAGAGCAATCTAAAGTGGCTGTCATGCTGCCTTGTCTATATACCAATGTAAGAGCAAATTTAAGACTGGGCCTGAAACGTCTAATGAAAATATATTCTATATATATGGTGGCTTATATTCTATTTTTTTGCCATATTCATTCAATAAATCATCTCTGGACCTTTAATTCACAAGTTTTTATTTCAGATGAATATTATTTAAAGTTGAAATTAGAATAGAAGAAGAATAAAATATATACTTTATTGATCCCTCATGGGGATATTCTTTTTTAACTCAAGTTTTTACATATATAGGTCCAAAAAACAACCACACCCACACAAAGGGCTCATAGACATGGAGAGATGGTGGAGTGATGGGCAGTCACATAGCACCTCAGTAGTGCCCAGGAGGTGCACCTGTCCAGCTACCAGTCCACCCTCCATACTTTGGTGCTGGACATGCTGGACTTGAACCGGCCACCCTCCAATTTCAGCCAAGTCCCGGTTCCCATGCCAAGTCCCTACAGAATGAGCTACTGCCACCTCATTGAGCCCACAAAACTGTTTAAAAAACTGACTGGCTAAACTCAATCTCTGCAACCAAAACATGTCAAATTATCTTATCAACTGGCCGGTGATTTCACAATTCGCTTTATGACAAAGTATGCAGTTTTAAAAGTCAATTAGAGATTTAACAACTTTCTAAGAAGGCTGTTGTTTTTCTATAAAAGCTGATCTTGGATTCCTGTTTTACACAAGATTTCAACACCCTCAAACTCACAGAGGAAGTAATAAACTTTGAACTCATCCAGAGTGGATCTGCATGTGCCATTCATTCGTCATAGATAAACTTCCTCTCTGGAGACACAGCTGTGTTTTACCATTAGCAACACCTTTCTCTTCATATCCTGTTGTTCGCTTCACAGCTGTCTGAGTGTCCGCTCGAGCTTTTGTGAATGTTAATGCTTTCTCTGATGAATAATTCAGCCCTGATAGGAAACAGAACAAACTGTCTGATGTGAAAAGAGAAACTTGCAGAGGAGAGAGAGGTCAGAGGGTCAGACATCACAGATAGCACTAGCTCAATGGGTGAATGAAATATTTTTGTCCGATTTATCAGTGAGATTATCTCAGTGGACAGGAGAAAAGTTTTTACAAAAGAAATTCTGTATTTTGTTTTATGTTTCTTTTGAAAAATGAAACAAGCTTGATAGATTAAAAACCACAAATCTACCAAGGAGAGTCAATCCATTAAAGGCTGCTCGGATGAGACCAGAAGACGCCTCAGAGACTCGGAAAGTAACTGAGATGTTGAGACAATGTGGATGCCAAGAGGAACATAAGACATCACAAGTCAATGTTACACTGTGTGCGTGTGTGTAAATTTTAGTGTGAGTGTCTTGGCAATAAGCTTTGATCCACAGAAATCATGTTCAGACTTCAATGACCCATGCTTCTCAGTTCTGTGAGAAGGAAATCTAAAGTTTTAAAAGATCTTTGAAATTATCTGCTGAAATTCAAGCTTCATGCCCTTGTGTAAAACACTGTCTGTCCAAGTCACTACAAAGATTTTTGGCTAAAAAAACAGCTCTCCTATTTCTAAGCCAAAATCTGATATCTCAATCATTGTCTGCCAATATACAGCTACACCAGATCCAGCATCATGTTATCCAGCTCTTCTTTGCCTCCTACAGACCTCCATCAACTTCTCTGGGTGAGATAAAGGAAGTCTGAGCTTGAAAAGAGGGCGATGAAACACAAAACACTTGAGAGGAGAGGGTGAAGTGGCGTGTGGGGCAAGAAGAAAGGACTGAAACAAAAATCGTGAGAAAGAGAGAGCTCTAGTGAAGAGAGAAGCGCTGACAAAACCGACAGAAAACCTCCTCGACATCTCAGATAGTCTCTCAACTCTCCCCTCTAAACTTCCACCAACTTCCCTCCTCTACCTCAACCTTCTCTATCCTTCCTTCCTTTATGAGCAGCTTCTCAAATCTCCTGCTATAATCTCTCCTCGCTCTGCCTCGTCTTTTTTATTCTTTAGCAGCAGCTGCAGAGACTGAGGGATAATATTAGCACCCATTCATCATCTTTACCCCTTTCACACATTAGCTAGCGTCTCACTGCAAAGCACCATTTTCGTCAAGCCATTTCCCTGTTAAATTTGTACTCAAATCTACAGTACCTTCTTTTAAAAAGCAAAATAACACCAGCCTGCTACAGTACTTAAAACACGTCGTAGTGAATGTGAATTGCTTGGCAGCAACATAAAAGATGTAATGAATGACATCACGGTTTAATAAAATTACATTTTTTATGATGTTATTAAAAAGTGTAAACCTTGGCCATAAACCAAATCTGTATGTCCAACTTATGGATGTTAAATTTCATGGTCTATTTTGACTTTAGACCTGATCTCAAGCTAAAGGACACAGCTGGAGGGAAAAGGATCAGGGCGTTGAAAAATGGTAACCTGTGACTGTAATTTCATGAGCAAAATGAATATCAATGTTGATTCGATTTAGGCTGCAATAAATGTCAATTAATCTGAGATGCACTTGATTAAACTCATTCTTCACCTCCACCTGACCGACCATTTCTTTCCTGTGCACCATGTGCAAAATGCAGCATCCAGCTGAACTGAGAATATGCCACATGGACACACTGTATTCTGTCATCTCGAGCCAGCTGCACACAACTGGTTTCCTACTTTGTCTTCACTCATGAAACCATAACCGCAACTCTGAAAAAAAAAAAAAAAGTCACGATGACTCCGGAGCAAACTCAGAATTCGTCATCTCTATAGTATTTCATGCAAGCTGTAGAATATTTCAAATGGTTTGAATTTTTCATCTTAATTTTCCAGGCTAATAAAGGTCATGGCGGTCTTTATAAACAACATCCTCCTTTCACAGAGACATGATTGCTTTGTTCCTCGTCGTCTGCAGAAAGGTCCGGCGTACCCGCATAAACACTGAGCCTCACAAACTGTCAACAGAACTGTTGAATAGCTGCTGGTGAGCTTAATAGTCGGCTTTTATTAACAGGCTTCTGTCTTCTTCCACTATTCAGACTATGGAGCTAATTACTCTGATCTCAACGTGAATGGTCTTTTTTTCTGCTCATTATGAGAGCTCTGCACTCCCTTCTCCCTCTGTCTCCTCTCTATGACCTCTCTGAGGTTGAGGGATGGGAGAAAGAAAGTGAGAGAAATACACTAGATCCAGAAGAAAGAAAAAGCCACTGGAGAGACAAAGCAGTTTTGCATGTGGTTTTGTGGGAGCAGTGCTTGGTGGGAGTTGAAATCTTGCCAGATTTAGAGAGCAGACTCAACAGTATTGGTTGATAATCTGATCCATCTAAACAAACATTTGTTAAAACTGCACGGGGGCCATTTGGAGGAATGTGATGCAGAAGCTCTCCAAGTAGAAATAAACTTTTAGGAGCAATTAAGTTTTTGACTTGAATGACAGCATGTTTAGAAGATGGGTAGTGATTGTGGAGACAGACTTACTGTCCTACAAAGAAAGGATCAATTAAAAAAACAATGAACTAATTACTTGATCAATAGTCAATGCACATTATAGAGAATGGTAGTGCACTTATGCAAAGCCTGCCACTAAACAACAGATCAATAAGAGGGAGGAGCAAATGTTATTATCAATCTTGATATATAATTACAGGTCACTTTGCAACGAAACCAAAATACCCCAGAGCAGCAGCAAAGTGAAATGATTACCAACGTTTAGTAATGTTGCCTTAATGGTTCTTTGTGAGTTTTTAGAGTTCCAGTAGCACTGCTCAGCTGTTTCATTTGGTTTACCTCGTGCACGAGGACGCACAGGCATCCTACCAATGGTGTCCACGCTTTCCATTCCTATCAACAGGTGGTGGTAACGGGCCGAGAGATCCTGCAACGCGCCAGCAAAGGCAGTGAGAAGACCACAGCTAGTAAACTTAAGCCGGATTTAAAATACTTAAAGAACTGGGTCTGAAAATGTTTTATGGGAAAGGAAATGCACTGGACTAATTTGTAAAGACCTCAAAGATACACACTGGTGAGTGACACAGAATGTAAACAACACTAGAAAGCTCCACTGAGCACCTTTAAGCTAGCAACAGTGCTAATGCAGTCTGGCCAATCAGGAGCTGGCAGGAAATGACTATCAGGACCTGCTGGACCACATTGGAGCAGATAAGATAAGAATATGGAGGACAGTTGGAAGGTGATAGCTAGCAGAGGACACAGAGTTAGTAGAAAGGATGCAATGACAGGATCAGATGTTGTGAATGAGTGCAAATGTAATGGTGGTATGAATAAAGGGGTCAAACCTTGTACCCTCATGGGGTTAAAAACGTTTTATTCAGGGTGATATTTGGACACAGTCTCTCCCACTTGTGTAAAAGCATGGAAAGTGTTTCTACAGTCCTACAGTGGACGGGAACTTTCCATTCCTATTAAAATCCACAGTGTCACATGGCAGAACCCAAAATGGCTAAATCAGACGGGTTCCTGGTTGTAGTGATGCCTTTTCAGGCAAATGGAAAGTAGGGCAATGCCAGACTGGCACTGCGCAGTCGGCTCAGAAACTGAAGGGGGCACGCGTGAAAGGGCTGCTGAAGTCATAAGAGTCTCTAAAGAGTAAATATGTGCGACTGTGACTGGTGCTAGAGATGACAATAAGGTGAGATGCCCTGTCTGTGTTTGTGTGTCTGTCTGTGCAATCCAGTATTTGCCGACAGATCTCAAATCAGCTTGAAGGGGAAAAAAACAGCAGGTGACTTGGCCTGTAAGTCACGGGTGAGGGACACAGAGAGGACACATCTGCCTCTTCACCTGAAACAGACTCATTAACCATCACACCACCAAAAATACCAAAATCCACCTGACAGCAGGTATGAGGACGCATAAACAATGTGATTTATGTTGGGAACATATGACTCAAGAAAAAAAGATGAACTGAGAGGTCAACTATAAAAAGAAAACGAGAAATTCAGTGGCAACATTATGACTCGCTGTCTGCTTCAACATCCTCTACAGGTTTCAGTCTGGACACATAAAACAGGATGTAAACCCAACAGACCCATAAAGGGGTGTAAACATGAATCCACACGCACTCTCATGAAACAAAATGACTCATTCGCAGGGGAGAGCAGCATGGCTGACCACACCCCGTCATCAGTGTGTCTTCTGTCCAACACAGTCATGGCTGCACTGACCATCTGTGATACAGAGACAACACTACAGAGTTGATTTAAAAATGTTTTGATAAAAATAATCACGCTGACTGCGTGCTCGCGCTCACATCAAATATGTGCGGATGGTCATTTACCTGGTAAGATTTAAAGAGGGGGATGATTTGGGTGATTTGTGTGCACAGATGGCTAACAATATGGGTCCCTGGACCACTTCAGCAGCTTATCACCAGGAAACAAACACACACTCACACCCACACACAGATCTGTGAATCACCTTGGTGGCTTATGAGCATATAGAAGAAAATGTTCCAATCCAATGTTGAGTAGAAATAGATGGTTGAGGTGTTTACTTAAACACTCTCCGAGCATGAGCATTTCTGTAGGTCACATTGATTTTTTAAAGAAGCTTCTGTGTAGGATTATCCATCACGACAGCACCATATAGGGTCATGAAACAATTCCCTCTGCAGGCCAAGCCCATATTATATCTTGACAGCCTCAAACTCTAACACACAAGGTACAGTAAAAACATAACATCTCTAGACTGACACACTGTAGCCATGGTGATCGTGGTATACATTATCTGTGAGTGTTTTTAAGATGCAGGCAGATTGATTGCAAATGTCGTTTTGGCTGCTTATTTTCATAAAGTATCAGCCATCTGCTGCCCTCCCGAGTCACACATTATGTTCTTATCAGAAAAAAAACTGTTATACATGCGGTACTGACCTTTAATCTCACAAGTAAATTACGTATTCTACTACTTTTTAATGATGTCATGTTGTTTGGGCGCTTGGGGCACTTGTCGAGTAATAAGCAACAAATCTGTCATTAAAAATGGCTTTTAATTAGCTACTGAATACAGGTTCTCTGCTGAGTTGTATTGTTAAACACTTACACTAAATCACTGACACCCAATTAAAAACTGGATTGTGCAAGCAGCCTGCCTTTGGGTACACGGTAAACAGAGAAATTAATTTCCCTCCTCAGTCTTATTTATTATTTCCTCTCCGTCCCATTTCCATGATGAGGAGTGGAACAATGTGTGATAGCTGCTTGGACACTCTTTTGTACACACACATGCGCATACACACACCACACACAGCAGTATTTGGGCATTACAGGGGATTACAGAACAGGCTGGAGTTAATGAGCTCGTAATTACTGCTAATTCCATCTGCCAACGGGATCAGAGCAGGCCAGGGGCATCAGCTAGAGGTGCAGTGCGTGCATATGAGTGTGTGTGAGTGTTTCAGTCCGTGAACGGAAATAGGAGGTTACACTCCTAAATGGCCATCACAGAGGAGAAACCCTGTTGTGCTTTTGACAGGCATATCCCTGACAGCAATGGCCTCAGGGTTTAGGACACAAACACATACACATCAGATGCACTGAATTGCCATTGTCCCCTGGAGTAAAGCTTGAATTATTTGTCTGAAGTGTGTGATGTTAGTAGCTGGCGGGACCGGCAGCTTTTGCTCAACTTACTGCTCCACTGAGGGTTACACAAGCCAGGCAGGGCTGTGTATTACTGTCTCTAAGGTGTGTGTCTGTGTGTAGAAGAGTATTAACGTGCATCAATCAAGTTTTCCTCTCAAGGTTGGGGACACATTCTAGAAATGCTCAGGGCTTTCTGGGTGGAAAGTTAAAGCACTGAAAAAGGACTCACACGGATCAAGAATCCTGGTCAGTAAAACGTTTTTTCTGAGTGTGGGGGAGGTGAGGATGGACACAAAGAAAACTGCATCGTTTAAGAAGAGGAGAAATTGCTTAAGCGACAGACAGAAAATTTATCTCTGAATCTTTTCTCTCCTCCTGATCTCCCTGGGGTGGACAGACGAGGTTTGCTCAGAGTTCAACACATTGCAGATGAGAGTCAACTTGGCTCTGAACTACTTCATCCCTGTGAAATGAAGCAGGACAGTCGAAACGGCAGAAGGCTCCAAGCTTCATATAAGGAACTTTTAGTGGTGAAATACTTTTGGAACCAAAAGTTGTGTGACTGTTGATCATGCTGACACCTACTGGGTCATCTTGATTTTCTCATACTGTAAAGCCCCAAAAAGGAAAACAGTAGATGCCGGGAGAGGTGTGCCGATGAGAGGCACCAGACACATACTTCTTCTTCTTTGTCTTCTTCTTCTTACTCAGCTCAAAAGGGGTTAAAGTTTAAAGGTTACTGACCCCCAGTCTAAATAATGCTGACATAGGGCTTTGAATGCAGTCACAATACAAACAATGCCTTTTGAACTTATTTAGCATAAATTAAAGCATTGATTGTTTCTCCCATTCTTGTTTAGCAATCTCCACAAAGTGATTTCATGCTCTTGATATAAAGAGCATGACAAATTAGGTCAAAGAGTGTTAGATTTCAGAAGATATTAAAACACCTCAGTGTGTTAGGCAGTGACCAGCAGGCCTCTTATAAGGGGTTTCGGCCCAATAACCCTTGACCCCCCAAAAGTACCCTGACTTTCTTCCAAAGTCCCTTTCTTCTCCACAAGAGAGCAAGAAGCAGAAGAGGGACAGCACCCCTGGGACAAGGTGGAACAGCCTTTTAAATCACCTCCATAAGTAGTTCAGTCTGGGGTACAGTGTGGAGCACTTCCCGGCCCCAAATCAAGGGCTAAGAGCTGGGGAGGAGCTCACAAGGGGAACCCCGGCACGCAGAGGCCCAGGACAGGGGTTGGATCCTGGCGTAGAATTACCCCTGGCCTTCCTCCAGACACGTCAACGACAACAAAACAGAGTGAAATACAATACAGCTAACCTGTTGGGTTTTGGGTAGGGGAAATGTTGCAAAGACCAAAGTTTAACTAGATCTTTAACTTTTTTCTTTAACTAGAACAGATGAGAAATCTGACAGTGAAAACTGTCAGTGTTTGTAAAACTGTCACAATAGGAAACTAATACGCTCCAGCACATACTGTCATAGACACACTCATGAGCATATAGCAGATAGGGGGACTATGGTGTCAGCATGATGTGAGCTGGTGTTCATACAAAAAAGGGCTGTGGCTCAACATGGCTACCAAATGCCTCAGTGGGAACAACTGGCACAGACCCGTAAATAACATTTCAGAGAGCATCCTCTCTCTTTTATGTCAAAAAAATAAGACGCTTTCATCGTCGTGGTCTGTTCCGTATTTTCTGATGACGGCAGCTAATCAACTAATGCCACCAGTTGATTATGTGTTAATCTCCCTGATTAGTAGAGACAACAGCAGTGAGTTTCCAAATTGCTATGAGATGTTAATCGTGCTGACTGCAGTGGATCAGTGGATTGTGAGCTGATGGTACTTAAGAGACCAAGTAGCATCTCTTCAGTCTGGGGGATAAGAAGAGAGTAGACATGTTTAGACAGAAAGAAAAAGACAAGAAGAAAAAACACAAGGTGAGAACAAGTGAGTGATGTGATTGCATAACTTTTGTTTAAATCAAATCGAGCTTCACAAAGAGACTACAGATCGGAGTTGAACACCAGTAAGCACCTGCCAAAGGCTGTCCAAACACCACCTCAACAAAAAAAGAATGAAAGGCCCATTGACTGGAACAGAGATACTCTTTCCCTTTTTCTGGCTGAAATAAAACAGACACCTATTAAAACACACACATTACTCCCACGCTGTGGAGGGGACAGACAGGTCGCTGTATCTGTGTGTCTGTTTACGTGAACACATGTGATGGTGACCAACAGGCCTCACAGGCGCACCCTTGCACGAGCACGCACCCGTCACCTGCTGTCACTCATAACACACGCACGCCGGTCATAGCACTAAAAGTTGTTACAGTGAGTTTGGGAGACATTCCTCGCCCTCGGGCTGCTCAAAACACACACTTCACATTCCAGCATGTGTATTCTGGGGTTCCACTCCCTAATCCTCCGACATATGCAGACGCATATATGCATACCATCGCGCGAGTGCGCACACAAAAATAAAATGATGGATCAAGACGATGCAATAAAACCAAAATCCACAGCCTCAACACAAATGTTTGTCTGTCTGAAAGCTCTAAAAGTTTCAATGCAGGACATTTTACTCACTCTCACTCCTTCACTTCACTATCAGGTGAAAATGACATCCTGAGTTTGTTATTCTCTGTGGCCATTGAGGTTAGGCTTAAAGATGTAGGTCCTTCTCCAGCTTTGATGTAACAGAGAAACTCACTAAACCATGGGGTGCACCACCTCATGAAAATATGAGACCTGTTTGTGAACACAGGCTCCTTGTGTGTACAATAAAAAAAGCGTGCATGTGTCTTACAAGCACAGGTTACAAGCATCTGTTGTTTCACTCTCAAGTCTCCCTAATGACCTTGTCGGCAGGACAAGTTAGCTTGTTGGCTTAATTGCAAAACATCAAGAGGTCAGTGGTCGCATTAAATGAATCCACACTGCTGCAGGGTTTTCAGCCACTGACAGTAAAGCCATGTGAGAACAAATCTAAAAAATGCTGTCAGTGTGGATTGAGAAAGTAAGAAGAGATATAAATGTTTTTGATTACTTTGCTGTTTCTATGTGAACAGGAATATTTTTAAAAACACGGCTGTGTGGATGAAAAGCTTTCAACAGATAATTTGTGTTTTCAAAATTATCTTAACTTGTGTTGACATGTTTGTGCGCTGAAGATTATTAAATCCTGTCCATGAATCATGAGGGTGTGAAAACATGTTCGACAGACATTTGACCCTACTAGCTAATTCGGTGTCTGAGTCAGCAAAGTGTGTTTCCAAAACACACTTAATCTATGTTTCAACCTAACATCCAGCACAACATGTGTGTTTGTGATGAAAACAGTTTGAATCCCTTATTTCCTACATCTACAGCAAAGATGATCCCGGTGTTGCATTTTTGGAGGTGAGCAGTGAACACGTCAAAGTTAGAGGGCATTAGCGCCAACAGGTGCCACCTGACAAACCTGATCAGCCTCCCTCAATAGTGTGGTGAATGTGCCGTTTCACTACACTCCGCCATACAGATGGATATAATTATGATATAGTAATTAAAAACATAACGGATTTCAGCTTTAATTACTACGCAGGATCTCCAGTGAATCAGCTGGTGGCAGGAAGCTGTGAAATCATGCAACCAATCAGAGCGACTGACCCACACTTCCCATGAATAACTAAATGACATCAGCTATAACCTGAGCCTGGTCTGCATCATAGTGACCCAAGCTTTATTTAATTAGAAAAAACAACTTTGGATTGGGGTGCGACATACATTAATGAGTTGATGTCACCAGCTTACAAATCAGCTATCTGGATGAGGTTGTGTTGGTTGGGGTGGAGTAAATCTAGAAAGTGAGGTAGGACATGCTGAGCAGAGCTTTTTGTAAACTGTTCAGATGACAACACACACACACACACACACACACACACACACACACACACACACACACACACACACAGGGACAGACGCTAAGCTGATGTTGGATTGCTTTCAATATGACTAACAGACTTGATCAAATCTTTGTGTTGGCTGGAACTGGTTAGCCAATGATGCATGTTTTATGTTTGACTACGTGCACACACACGCTTGACACCCACACGTAGGCTTATATGCACAGAAACTCACACACTCGCTAAAACCACCTCTGGTTTCGATCATATAGTTTATCAGTCTTTTGACAGCCAGTCTGCTTAAACACACATGTCTAACTCAAAACATGCATTACAAAAACACTGTAGTTGGTGCTCTGGGACTGAAAATGTCTGTGTGTGTGCCTGTCTGTCAGTGGGTTAGATGGTGAATGTGTGTGTGTGTGTCTAATGCCCTGATATCAGGCCACTCTGCTCTAATGGGTTTAAGTCAAGGGTCGATGGATGCTACAGAGGTCAGTCGACCAAAAAGAGCAAATCTGACCCCCACCACCCCTACACACACACACACACACACACACACAGAATCAATAAAAGCATCTCTACTTATCCATGCTGTCTTAAAGCATCTCTAAAGCAACTCAACTCCACAATTATTCCTTCAAATAACACTCAATACATCACTTCTCTGTCTTCTTCATCATGACAAAGACAAGTCTTTTGATGCAGCTCCACCTCCTCATTCAAACATCAACCGCCTACATATGAACTGGCCTACATTAGCCCACACATTAAGACATACAATCAGATCATATTCACATGGTGTGGGTATAAAGATGATACAGAGGAGGCTTGCTGCTGTTCGCCCAATCACAGCACATATACCGGGTGAAGGCGTCGTTCAAAATGTAGGTCAGCCAGTTCAGTTCAATGCGGTCCGGTCCCTGCAGCGGATCAATGCGAACACACCCACCAGCTCACACACACATACACACACACAAATACCTGCCTCTGCTGACCGACCAAACACCAGCAAACCAGTTGTCATTGCGCGCAGCTTAAAACAATGGGCACGTCTCCCTACCGTAAAATATGGACACACTTAAAGCGCGCACGCACATTATGCGCGTACACATGCATTAGCACGTTATTCTCATTAGCTGATTCACACTAATGTGCTTCCTTTCATATAGATTCCTTACAGGCTTTTATATGCTGCTTCCGACGGTGCTGATTCAACATATGGCTTTCCGCATTGAGGTTTGTGCCTGTATTCTATGTGGACTATACCGCATCTATACGCTCACCCAAAGCCCAGTCTTTACTCGGCGTCTAGACTGAGATACAAGATCCTATGGCAGCCTAATGTGAGCGCATGTCAGTCACAATAATGAAACGTGCCACCATGCAGCTGTTGGAGTTTTATCAATGAGACACGCTGCTGCTTTTTTTACGCACTGGCTGAGCCGGAGCTTCTACACAACCCATTCACCACTCACGTTTGTCCGGCGTCTACACAATCTAAAGCCAGTGTCACCAGTGTGTCAATTATCTTCTCGTCCGGTGTTCTCAGTCACATGCACCGCTCTGGGTCTCATCCGTTACCTTGACAGAAAGTGCATTGTCCTCCCCGCGCGCTGCGGCGCCGGGAGCTGCAGCATTTTCCCGTTCAGCACGCGCCCGCTCATTCTCCAACCGTCCAGCTTTCACGCCGCTTTGTTCCCGTTTGGCATGTCCTGCTGATACAGCTCTGAAGCAAGATAGATAGAGACGGACAGGGAGAGAGAATCCGCCCGGTGCTTCCCGCCGCTGATAACCGGGGAACCGCCTGTGAGAGTCAGCAGCGTTAACTGACTGACCCACTCCCGCAGTGCCTCCACTCTGACACACACACACTCACTCTCTCTCTCTCTCTCTCTCTCTCTCTCTCTGTCTCTCTTTCACACACACACACACACACGCTTACGGAGGGTGGGAGGCGATGAGTAAGGGAGGGACGCATGGATAGAAAGGCAACACCCCGAATTCCTCCTCCTCCGGCCCCCGTTTCACTGATCGCGACCAGCTGTGCCTTTTCCAGAAGCGCATAGAAGCTTTAATGCGCATTCAGCCGCACTCATCATATCCTCTAAAGCGACATGTCAGAGACATTTTCACTCTATTAATAATCTCTAATCAGCAGGAACACCAGACAGGCTCCTGACTGCACTCACTCAACCCTGTGATACTAAGTGATGACTGGCATTTTTGAAATTTTGGTTTACAAGTCGTGGAGGAAGTAATTAGATCCTCTAATTAAAAGTATCAATGACGTGATGTAAAAATGTTCCACTACAAGTAAAAGCATCAGAAAAATGTACTTAAGCATCAAACATGTTGACATGTTGCACTGTCCAATCAGACATCATGTTTATAAGTGCTACCTAATGGCTTTACTAATTGTTAATTTATTCATGCTTAATATCAGTAATAACCCATTTGTAAGAACAAATTTTGGGTTGCCATGTTGTGAAAAATGTCCTTGGCTTGGATTTATCCTGCTTCAGCATATCTTGCTTTGCCTTTTTAGCTCTTTTTAGCTCTTTAATCCATAACTTCTGGAAAAGAGCTGCAGGCCGTCTCAACCAATATGCATTTATTACAATAGCAGACCTGATTGCTGTACAAAGAGTAAATCCTTAATAATGAGTCACTGGCTTTTTATTATAATGCAGCAACCAGTGGAAATGGGGCTAATTTTAACTATTTCATTTGGTTGGTCGGTAGGTTTAATCTGTAACAGAGCATCATATGTTACAGCCAGTATATAGGATGCAATGTAACCAGTCACGTGATTTGTAAGATTGTACTTAAAATGTACTTAATACACTTTATTCAAAGTAAAACTTTAAATAATCTGGACTTCATTATGGGCACATATAACATATGGATGTCTCAGAAATGAAAACTTTGATTTATTACACGTGGCTATCTCTCAACAGTCGCCCACTGTCTGTAAGAAATGCTGGCTAGTAGCCAGACCAATGGTGGCATAAAAAAGCCTCAATCAGGATGTAATGAAGCAGGGAGGGTAAATGACTCTAGTGTTTCTATTGTAACAAAGTGTGTATTGGCTATTGGAGACTTGCAGAGGAATAGAGTGCATATCATGTATCCACTCCCCCTGAGTTCTGCCCCCTCACAACATGTAGTGGTGTTTAAACACTTTAAGCACTGAGTAGACCCCAGTGAATAGACGTGTCTGTCTGCTGGGTCTGTTCAATAAATGAATGAAGGGTGAGAAAAAGAGAGACAGACAGACAGAGGAGGTGGGGGATGAAGATAATTAACACTGTCCTTTCAGTGAAGACAAAATGGTGTGAGTGGTAAAGAGAGAGAAAGACAAGAGATAGAAATAGAGAGATTGGAAAACACACCCACAGAGAGAGAAAAAAGAGATCATTAACACACTCTTTTTAAGTGCAGAGAGAACAAAGACAGGATTCTTCAGGGTACTGCTCACCCGTACCATGCAGGGCGAGGTGGGCACACACAGTGTGTGTGTAAGTGTGTGTGTGTGTTAGGGGGTCTGATTGGCACATTGGCATGCTGAACTGCAGGTGTGTGGAGCCGCTGCCATCGTAGTTGCCTAGCGTTACTAATAAAGAGAAAGGAAAACAGTTTCTATGTGCACACAAACACTCCCACATTCACACACACATACACACTTGGAATCCTCCTTAAGTCAGTGTGAGCCTTTGCTTTAATTTATGTCAACTCTCATCCTAGTTTCTGGAAAGGGTAGTTGGACAGCGCTCTGCATCTGTCTGGCCAGCTTTTATTTTGACCACTGACTCATGTCCAGACATGCCCTGTCTCTCTCTCTATTTATTTGCTTCTCATCAAAGACTGTCTCTTTTTTTTTTTTTTTTTTTTTACTTCTACCCTCCTTTTCACTTAGTATCTGAGACCACAGTGCTTGTTTTCAACTATGTGTTTGTGTGTGTTGGTGCAGTAGACCAGTATAATTAGGTAATGATGTAACTGTGTAATGACAGTATACAGACAGGGTCATCCATATGACCCTGGGAACCTGTCACTCCTCTGCTGATGAAAGAGGCAAGTGACCTGGGAAAGCTCATCCCCCCTTATCAGACCAGGAACACACACACAGATCGACATGAAACACTTGTTAAACTGTATATAAACACACATAAAATACACCCATATCAGACTGAAATAATCCACTTCATGAGCCCACACAAAAACTGTATCAACTATAAATTTTCCTCTATCAGCCTGGAAAGTCTTTTCTTGTCAACTTTCACACTACAACACTTGATTTTCTCATTTGCTTCCTGTCCACACTCACACACTTTAACTGATTTACAAATTGACATTTAACCCCTGTACATTTAGTAAATAAAATTCGAATAAAATGTGTATGATGAGTTATAAACGTGCATCTCAGTCTCAAAATGTGGGCTCAGGTATGTGAATATGTTAAAAATAATCTGTCAACACACACATTCCTTTGTCAGTTTCTCTGGCACACAGCCGCCTCCCCCAGAGGAAGAGTCAAACCATAGTTTGTATACCAGCCTGCATGCTCAGTCTAGTAGCTCACTAACAACAGACCAAGGTTTTATAAACCTGAATACTGAAAACGTGAGCTCACTGTGACAAATCAAAAACAAAGTATACGTCCTAGTCTGAAAAGGTGCTCTTGTGGTTAATTGGGGGACCCTCCATGTCTGGAGCACCAAAAGCATCTAATTAGGCTGTTGCAGAGGACCATATTCTCGAGGTATATCCTGCTGAGGACAATATCAAGAGTGGAACTGCTCAGAAACTTGACTTCAAAGATGGTTTTCTTACAAGAGACAAAAACAACAACAACAAAAAAAAAAAAAACAGCCAACGTACTGGAAAATTCCAGTATAGCTCAACAGGTTTCTGCAGCCAGTTCAGTTTATGCCTCCTGGGAAAATAATGATGATACGCTCACTACTGGGAGTACTGGTGCATGCAGGAAAGGATTAGATTGAGATATGGTGTAATGAGGAGAACGGGAAAGGAAAATAGGATTTTTGCAAAAAGCTGCAAAAAAAAGCTAGTAGGATTTAAGATGGGAAAACTACTAGGTTTAGTTGTTTAAGGGATCCTTAATATATGTATTCGATTGGATTTTACTGCATTGTTCACGTGTTTCTTGGATATACACATTTCCTTGTTGACGTCTTCAAAGTCCAGTAACAAATTCAATTTGAAGCCTTCCTCCAAGATGAAGAATCAAACCATAGTTTGTATACCAGCCTGCATGCTCAGTCTAGTAGCTCACTGACAACAGACCAAGGTTTTAAAGACCCAAATACTGAAAACATGACCTCACTGTGACAAATTCAGGGTTGACATCAAAGCGTGCGCCCAGTCTGTAAAGGAAGGTGCTCTTGTGGTTAACTGAGGGACCCTCCATGTCTGGAGCACCAAAAGCATCTAATTAGGCTGTTGCAGAGGACCCTACTCTCGAGGTCTGGTCTACTGGGGACAATATGAAGTGTGGAACCGCTCAGAAACTTGACTTCAAAGATGAGAAAGAGATTAGCAAGAACAAAAACAGCCAACGTACTGAGAGTTCAAATATAGCCTAACAGGTTTCTGCAGCCAGTTCAGTTTGTGCCTCCTGGGATAATAATGAGGATATGTTCACTATTGAAAGCACTGGTGAATGCAGGAAAGGATGAGATTAAGAGATGGTGTAATGAGGAGAACAGGAAGGGAGAATGATGGCAGGAGGGCAGAAAGAAAAGTGTGTGACTAATGTCGAAACAACTCAAGAGAATAACACGGTGGGAGTCAATGGGAGGGAAGAAAGGTTAATTCGTATGCGCATTACAAACCCCCGTCACACCCCACTGTTAACCCTCCAAGGCTCAGCTCTAGTGTGCATATTGCATGGGTATGTGTGTGTGTGAGCATGTGAGTAGTGTGGATTTGAGACGGCTTCCATTCAAAATTCCCAAAAATCTTGTCCTCAACCATGAAGTTTCATTTACCCCCTGGAGAGGAACTAAGCATGTACTTTAAAGGCTGCATAGATGTAAAGGGAGGGTATGAATGAGTGCGAGCAAGGTTAGTGGGAGTGGAAGGGAGTGTGAGTGTGTGTGTGTGTGTGTGTGTGTGTGTGTGTGTGTGTGTGTGTGTGTGCTCGTGTGGGCGGTCCTCTCTTTTATGGTGTGGGAACCAACCTTCAGGAATGAACCTGTTCATTTCCTCATACTCCTTTTTTTTAACAACAAGGAAGGTACCCTTAAAACTAAAAATGTTTGACTTAAAATTGCACTAAAACACACTTTTTAAAGGGTGTGTTGACCTAAATTACAATAAAACATGTAAAATAAGTATCTAAAGTATCTAGCCATGCAGACTTCTTATTAATTACTTGTCAATGTTTTGACACTTTTAATAATCCAAAGGGACATGCTGAAAACAGCTGAATGTTAAAGTTAACTCTTCATCACAGAAAAAGAACAAAAGTGTCAATCACCATGCTAGTGGCCCTGTGAGACTTTACAGTGGGAGCTTAAGCTAAATGCTAACATGCTCCCCAACAACATGCATTATAACATTAGCATGCTAACAGAGGGTATAATGTTTACCATAAGTTTTAGTTTTGGGTGTTAGCATGCTAATATTTGCCAATTGGTACTACACACAGTACTAAGGCTGATAAGAATGACAGTTCTGGCAGGTGCCATAAACTAAAGTACCAAAATATTAGACAAATCAGAAATTTGACTTCATGGTGGTGCTAAATGAAAAGTCAGAGGATTAATGCTGTGGGGAATATAAATGTTTGTAACAAAGTTTAATGCAATCAACCTCATATGTGTTCAGTCACTTAAAACTAAAAATGTAAACCTGAATGTGAAGGAAGAGAAAAGCTTCATTCTCTGGGGAACATGAATGTCTGCACAAAATCTCTACTGGTCTGGATTAAAGAAATGGGCCAACTGACAGTCATTATCACCAATAGATTCTTTATGGCTAAAATGGCACATTGTGTTACTTGTCATGGTCCACTTACTGTAGCTTTACTAGTTTTGTTTTTCTGTTGGATCTCTGTTGAATTTGTACAAAGAGCCAAATAAGATAGTAGGATTTATGATGTTAAAGCTAGCAGATGAGTCTTAATATCTTCATATTTTATGGCATTGTTTGTGTACCTTTTTTGTATATCCATATTTCTTTGTTGTCGTCTTCAAAGTAACAAATTCAATCTGCAGCCTTCCTTCAAAGTCTTAAAAGCCAAGGTTTGTTGACTGAATGACGTCAGTCTATACGGGTTATATCAGTGCTTGTTGGTTTAGCATCACGTTCACCATCAGTTGTTGTTTTCAGGTCATTTCCTCCTCTTTATGTCTTCTACAGGTCAGGTGTGATTATATCATAAGAAAAGAAAATGAATGAATTCTGTAAACACCTCCAGGAAGAGCGGGATCGGTCTATTTCCTTAAAGGAAATGGAGTGGAATTGGTCATCTGGCAGAGGTCGTGACATTTGAACCCCTGTAAGTTAAGAAGCTGAGTCCACTCACACACACCGTTTATTTCCTTTGCACGCTCATATTGTTGACATGGTAACCCATCCCTCTGAACTATGTGGGGGTCCTCCACATGCATGCGGATGCGCTCACACACACACACACACACACCATGGTCACTAAACCCCATATCCACGCCCCCTTGTCCTTGCAATCTGCTCACCAAGTCCCCGAGTTCACTTATTCTTTTCCAACCCTGCCATAAGAGGAAGCCAGGGATTAGCAGGGATTATGCCGTAGTGTCTCCACAGAGATTTACCAGCCTCAGTAGGGGGGGCGTCTAGGCAACAGTAGCCGTGACCGTGGTTTTGGCGTTGAATTGAATGACAGGGCCTCCAAGAAAGAGAGTACCGTCATTTTGGAAATGGGACACACAGTATATGCTTTCCCTGATATTTACTTTCCCAAATTTTTTGTTCATTCCAAAGCAGGATGTGGGAAAGTCTGTGTGAGGGTTGTAAGTGTAGTTCCCAAGCGCTGTTCCAGAACATGTGTTTGTTGCTCAATATCACAATGTTTCACAATAATGAAATGGCCCGTGGTCAAACTAAACACATCTTTGACATAAGTCAAGCATTCCTGTAACAACTGACTGCAGACAGCTTGGACATTAACACTAGTGTATGTGTGTAACTGTGTGTGTCTGTGTGTGTGTGTGTGTGTGTGGACAGGGAAAAGAGTGATTAAAGAAGTACAGCAAATATTTTCTTTTGCAACAGTGAAAGTCACTGCGGATTGACTCACAATTACGAGAAAGTCTCAGTCACTTTTCCTCGTTCGTTTGGACTAAACTATGTAGTGTAGCGGTGAATTAAGAAGGTTAATAATGAAAACATGCGGCTCAGCAAACACAAGATAATGAAAAGGTACATAGGGACAATAGGAGGTGTCAGGAGGTTACTATGACTGCAAATCCCCCTGTAGCCCCATATGTTACTCTCTGTTAAATCTTTTAATGTGTTTGTGTATCTGTGTGTGTATCCCTCTATATGTGTATATGAGTAGCATGTGTGGGTGGGTGTGTATTTGTGCCACTTTAGCAGACAAACAGATTAATGTCATTATTGTTTGTCAGCGGCGTCCTGCTGTTACAGCTGGAGACGGTTACATCACCCCTGAGAAAAATAGCCAAACAGTTAAACAATGTATTTAAGATGCTAGATATGAACTGAATGTAATAATCCTGCAGTGTAAGTGCAGCCTCCATGCTTTGTTAACTCAAAATTAAACTGAAACTCTCAAACTGCACATAGAAATGACAAAGTAATCTCCACATGACTTATTTATGCTCATGTGATCATGAGAATAGCTGTGTGTGTATGTGTGTGTGTGTGTGTTTTCTCCATGGGTGTTCTCTCTAGTGTTTTGCCCACACGTGCTGGAACAAAGAAATAGCACACTCCTCCATTCAGTCAAGTTCCCTCCATAATGACAGGAAAAGTAATTGATTACACGCCACACTGAGCAGATAGAGCCAAGCGAGCGCCGCACAGAGCCAGAGAGGCCCAGAGAAGAGCAGGTAGTGGATGACAAGAACAACACACGCCCCATCACCCACACGAACCCCATCTCTGTCTGCCTCTCATCAACTTTTCACATGAATCGTCTCTGACACAAAATGTCATAGACGGAAAGAGAAAGACATGGTGGGAAAGAGAGAGATCTTGATGCAGATATGTACACTTTTGTGATATTATTGGGGAGACAAATAGACCTGTTTTTGCAAAATATTAAACACATTCATCTTAAAAAGGACCGTACCAGTGGCTTGACCTTTACTTTCACTTTTACATTTGCTTTTCAACGATTGATTTTCCTAACATATGGAAATGGTATGAACCAATGGCTGCTTGGAAAAACAGATTAAAAAAATGGGACACAGACCAGCACAGTTTGCAAAATAGCATTAAATCGGCTAAACAGGCAAAACTACTGGTGCAGTCTTTTAATGACATAATCCATAACTCGTAAGAATAACCCTTGCTCAGAGTTCAACATTACTATGAAGGTAAAAAGGACTTAGAAAGGAGGAA
This sequence comes from Sciaenops ocellatus, assembly GCA_033000465.1. Classification (NCBI taxonomy): domain Eukaryota; kingdom Metazoa; phylum Chordata; class Actinopteri; family Sciaenidae; genus Sciaenops; species Sciaenops ocellatus. The sequence goes on along the minus strand of CP136883.1, from coordinate 13,498,510 downwards.
ACTTACTCATAAGCAATCAGATATTTGTATTTGTACTATTCCTATATTTTACTGCAGTGGGAAAATAAATTAATACAACATTTAATCTAAAGTGTCTTGTTTTCATATATATATTGTTTTATGCTCCAAAAGTCAGAAGAAATCAGTCCTAAAAGTCACTCAGTCATATTCTTTGACACATTTTACCTTTAACCTCTTCAATTCATTAAAGGTGTTAACATTGCTTCAATGGCACACAGCAAATACAAACACACAAAAGCATTTAGTCACCTGTGTGTCAGATTACATGTACTATATGTATGAATTTATGAACTGTATCTCACAGTCAGAAAGGCAAAGACTGAGTTTTCTCTTCTTTTCTTCCACAATATTTAATAACAGCCCATTTTGATCCCAGGCCATGTTGTGACTAGCTTCTAAAGTAGGTGGGGGGTGAGTGCCATGTTTTTTTGTTTCTTTTTCTGGGAGGTGGTCTGTAACTGGACCGCAGCATGAGTCATAGTGTAAAGATCTGGCTCTTAGCAAGAGGGAAGCCCTGGGTGTGTCCACATCAGGAGGAGCTGTGTGTATGTGTGTGTATAAGAGAGAGAGAAAGTGAGTGGGAGGCTCCATCACCTGTAAGGTAAATCAGATCCAGATGTGCAAAGAGGAATTCATTAATCAGTTGTGGCGGGCTGCATTAGGTTGTGTGTGTGTGTATGTGTGTGTGTGTGGTTCTAGTTTTTGGCCAGCAGGTGGAGTCAGAGTACAACCTGAGAGATATAACATTGCTCTCTAAACCCAACCACACACACATGCAAACACACACACACACACTCATTAGATTGTGGTCATCAGAAACTACCCTGTCCCACTGGAGATATAGTTTAAAGGCAATGACATGGTCTAGTAGTTGCACATAATTAGAGGTGATTTACCATTCACACAGTCAGATAGCCATCAGACCTCCAATGTTTGAATAACACCAAATATTCAGTGGTAGGTGTGAAGAAGAAGAAGAAGAAGAAGTTGAGGACATTACAGCTTTTGTGTTTAAAATAACAAAACACAAAAAACAGATTACTTCTCTAATAAATGTTCCTCTTTCTGTTCCAGTTCCCTGTACTGTGCTGGACTGACATTAAGAGCAACCAGCTCACTTCTGCTTTATAGAAAACAAATAGCACCAAACCAAAACACTTGAATGAGCATAACATGTGTGTATGCGTTTGTCCTGCCCCAAACAAATGTTTTCATAATTCAGACATTTAGTGCTGTGAAGCAGCTTGTCTCTGTAACCATGGAGACTATGCGTTTACAAATAGGAGGTCGCTGAGGATGGGCGCTCCATCCAGCTTTTATCCAGAAACAAAAGCGTCTGCGCCCAGCAGGGCAGAAAACAAGCCACGCGCTCATCCAATCCTCGACACACCACGTGTGTATGTGTACGTTGAGCCCATTAACACCGCTCAAACAGCAACAATGGCAATCAATACTGACTATCAAGCCCAGATGAGGCTCGGACAGCCACTGTATGTTGACTTTATGCTTTGTGCAGGTTTGCCATAAAATCATACACACACATAGAGACATTACTTTGCCTTTCTGAGCACAATACCTTTGCCTGTGGGTATTTCAAAACACTGCACGTTCACACACTCAACAAAGACTGATAAGTGTTGATCTCAAGAGAAACAAACTAAAGACAAAATATAGCATTTGCCCTGTCGTACTTTGTGGTGTTCTCCTTTAGATAGTGGATTCCTCACTTGTCTCTAATATGAAAATAGAGATACAGATTATATATTGTCCTTCGAACTTCACTTAAATGTAACCCCAAACTTCTCAACAGGATCAGTTTCCTTCAACACAAAGATGTTTAAGCGCATCCCCGCCGAAGCAAACAGCTCTGCACATCTAGCAGACACGATGCAACATTATCACCCCACTGGAGTCTGTGCATCTGGCCTAGTGTGTCTGTTTGGTCTCGGGATATTCGATTTTCTTCACCTGCTTTTTGTTAACTTTGTTTGCTTGCCGTTTGGTGCTGGGCAGGTAACATTATCATATCCTGTTTGCAAACAGCTGTTGCTGGGATCAGGCTTGATAAGAGTGTGAGAGAGAATGAGCTGTACCATGGGCCATAAGATCAAAACAAAGATTTTGTCTGTAGAGATGCACATAGGAAAACTGTTGGATATTAATGCGAGTCACATTAAACATTACAGTCCATTATTCATTGTCCATATAGAAATAATACTGCACATTGAAGTCTCCAAAGTGTATAATCCACAAACTACCTAAGACCGCAACTCATTACTGTTTACGTTTACACACACTCCAGGGAATGACCTCCACATCACCCCCCTCCCTGCTGTTTCCCCAGTGAGAATGACGTGCGTGAGTGAGAGTGTGGGGGTATACTGGGAGAGGTCCACTTCCAGATGTAAGTGGTACTCATCAGACGAGAAGAGGCCCCAGCTGGAAAAAGACCGGAAACGGATAACTGACATAAGGGTTCTTGACTCAGTGTGTGTGTGTGAGTGTATAGGGTCTGTATGTTAGACAGGTCATGGTACAGTCACGTCAACTTACTTTTGTGATTCATGCCTATACAGCATAACTCAAGTGAATCACAGTGCAACCGACGGTGAGTCAAATCCTGCTCGCCCATATATGTTTATGCCCAAGCTGTAATATTTCAAGACTCTGTTTCCTGATAATTTAATAGAACAAAGAGACGAGGACTCACCCAAACAAAGAACATGTGTGTTTGTGATGCATAATGCATGTGGGGAAATCCTATGTATTATATATGGCTGGGATGAGATATGGTAGTGTACTGTGACCTCTGTATGACAGGGGGGGCTGCCTCTATGCATAATGGATGAGAATGTGTAATAAATTATGAGAAAAGGGAGAGTAATCTAGCAAGGGGGTACTTCAAGTTGATAGGGTGGGCGGAGCGCAGCAAGGAAAGAGGGAACAGCAACAGTAGTCTGCCATCTAGTGGTAAAGATATAGTAGTTAGTTTGAGGCAGCTGCAGGCATCCATTGGATATTATAAATGATTCAATTAATGCCAAAATGAAAAGCTGATTAACAGAAAATTCAAACAATGAAACATTAATCATTCTGAAATGCCAAACATTCGCTGGTTCCTAAATATGAAGAGTTTGCTGCTTTTCCCTGGTTTCTGTTGTTGTACACTGAAAATCTCTGGCTTGTGGAGCAGTGGTGAGGTAGAACAAACAATTTGAATCTGTGGGGCATATTTCGCTATTTTTGGATGTTTTATACAAATAAACGATATTGAACATTAGAGTCTTCACAAGGGAAGGGTTATTGTTTTCAGAGTATTCCACCCTTCCCCGAACCCATGCCTAATGCATCTTACTTTAATATCTTAATCAATTAAGTCACAATTTGATCTTAACCAGAAAGAGATTCAAACGGCTACATTTTTCTTTTTTTCTTTGTTTGCCTGTCAGCCTATCATCTCTCTCTCTCTCTCAATCTTTTTCCTTTAGGCCGCCAACAAATGTTGCTTTTTGTTTTGCCTGCTCACACAATGCACAATATAAACCTGTACAACCACTAATTGGAGGCCATGACCAGATACACAATAACGCTACAGGACCTGAACTGTGTTGCAATTGGTTTCCTGGTGACTGGGGGTACATTTTTGTGGTTACCATGGAGATGTCAAGCTGTGGCCAGCAGAGGAATTTTTTTTTGTTTGGCAGGACGAGCTCTGCAGCTTTTACAGACATACACGCACACACACAGCCAGAATCCCAATTTACAATGAGATAATGTGTTTTTCTTCACTGTGCTTAGAGTTGGTCAGTGAAACATGCTGCTGTGTGTGCAACTGAGTTGAAGTTGTTGTGTCATACATCCTCATATTGGGTCAAGAGCTGCAAATTCTCCAAAACTAACCAAGCATGTCCAGGGAACACAACTTAGGTCATTCTTTAATAGACTTAATTTCTTCTGTTTGTGTATTCATGTGAAATTTGATGTAATTCCTCTCAGTAGGTCATGGAGTCACAAGTTAATGTGTTGTCTTTCCGAGACAGACTGACGCAGACACGGGAAGCTAAATAACAATTTGAACATTAAGAGCAGCTACCAGCATGCTCTCTCTCGTGACCCTCTGATTCAGTTGTCAAACAAAAACAATGTTCACAAAAGCACAATACATAATCTTTTTGGGTTATTCTGTTATTGGCATCAATAAACACCCAGACAGACGCCCAGACACATTCACATCAACATGACTGGGCATATTCCTGTCTAGTACGTTTTATAGCAGATAACAAATGACCCATTTTCCTGTAAAATGTTCTGTCTTTGCCGCCACAGCTTCCTAATGTCTGACCTGAACAGAAAATTGTGTGTGATATGCATGATATGAGGAACAATACCATAGAAGCTGTTCTTGTTATAGGAGAGAACAGTTTCACCACCTGGGTAACAACCACTGCACAACACAGCTGAAACATTCTGTTTTCCGATGTGATCTCAACAATAAATCTTTTGATCCAAGGAATCCATGGCTACTTTAACACAAACCTCATTCTGACCTTGACAGCTCTGACTGATCCCACTTTGGCTCAGCAGAATGAATTACCCATTTTCTAAAGACATGTGCACTTTAACTCTGCCAGGGTAGACACTGGTGAGCCAACGCTGCGAGGGGTCCTCCACATGGAAGCCTGCTGGCAAAAGCTGGCAGGCCAGCAGCTGAAGTTGACAGGATGATCTCCGCAAGGGGGCTCGATGATGGTGACATCATACCCGGACCCTGCCAGAGGGCCGTTTTCTGACTACAACAGAGCCAGCTGCACCAGGGGGCTGCAGCTGCCAGTGTCAAGGCAGACACTATGAGTGGGGATTGTGATGCATTATAGAGGGGCTGATCAAGGCTTTGCTGTGCTGGTAAACCACAAACTACAGGCCTGACTGCAGCTGTGGGGTTGTAACAGTTGGCAGGTGGCAGGATTCAAATCACAGGCAATGTTTAGATCAATGAGACACAAGTGTCCTGGTTAACTCCAGACTGCAGCGTCATGAAGTCCTAAAATATTCCTTATGTTTCTCAGCTTTATGAAACAGGCCTAAAAACAAATAATTAAAAAAAATGTCCACAACTTACCCATTTCCCAGATCATCGATATCATCATCATCATCCTCATCATCATCCTCGTTTGGGCTCTTCCCGCCGACGTCACTGTTGCTGAGGTAATCTCCCTTCAGGAGGGACGGATCCGAATCTTCAAGCGCTTCGATGAGGTGGATTCGAGAGGTGTGGTTGATCCGGAGGGGAACTTCTGACTGTGTGTTGCCTGTGGAAGGAGCTTCACCAGCCTGCAGACGTGGGCTGGCTTGACCCTGGCGCCACGACAACGGAGAGGAGCGATTTGACAGACTGGAAATTGAGAACGCAGCAGCTTCATCGCTGTCGTAGCACATGGTCCCCTCCACACAGCTAAGAAACGAAAAAGAGGAATCATAAGAAATATTCGCGGCAAGGTGCTCCCCTAAAGGGTTGAGAAGGTCAGCTCAGACCTTCAGACAGACAGGAAGTTAACATCTATTGGCCATTTCTATTTTTTTTTCCTCAGAAGAAGCTTAGGGTCTGCTTCTGCTATCCAATCATCTTTCCTCCTCTCTACACCCAGCATCCTCTTCTCTCAGAGGGGCTTCCATATATAAAGCTGCATAATGATTTTGCGTGTTCTCAGGGATTATTTGGTTTCCAGGTGTGTGTGTTCAATGTACTTTTGTAAATTTTGTACATGCATAAGTAGTATGTGTGAATCATGTTATTTTCCTGTCAGCAAACATGCTTTTATGTTCCCCTGGGCTCTGCTTGAAACTGCTCAGCACTGTCTCTTTATGCAGGCGCACATTTGTGTGAGTCTACAGATATCAGCATCACTAGCATCATAATATCATGCATTCCCTGTGCTAAAGCAGCACAGCACATCACTGCTTAGTGTCAGGGGTAAGAACGATGAGTATTAGCATATTAAAAGTTACTTGCTCTCAAACTTTGTGTCAGTACGTGCTTTTGCCTGCTACATTAAAATTAATCTTGTCTGCAGGATACAGAATCATCTCCAAGAAACCATCAATGGAGACATTTTTACACGAAACGCTTAACCGCTGACATAAATCAGGCAGGAAAGACGTAGAGACAGGATGAGAGAGAGAGGATGCTACCCCCTATGCATACTGTATATCAGTAAAAATATGTGTAGACAAAACAATCTGCTGTCTCACCAATCCATTTGTTTAATCCCTGCAAATCTCACACTCGTTTTTCACAGGAAATATGACATTGTGTTTGCACAAGAAACCTCCGCAGACAGGCTGTAGGCCTCAAAGCAGAATAAGTATTCAGGGACAGCGGGGAGTGATTCAAGGTTATTACAGTATGATAAAAGTATGAATGGCAAAGGAAATATATTCCAGCAGGGAACCATCTGCTGATTTGCTCTTCATGTTGGGAGCTCCCACTGAGGGACTGAGAGAGGATACATGGCAGGAGACGAACGGACAGACAGAGGGGAAGCTCTCAAGGACAAAACCTGAAGACGTGCCGAACGCAATCAGAATCAGTCAATGAAAGGCAGGAAGCAGAGGAAGGGAGAGGACACACACATGCTCACATACACCTAATTACAGCATTATTGCATGTTGTTTTGGTTATGAATGTAAGTCGTGAGTGTGCATTGGCAGGGCTGGCTTTGAAGACAGCTTCAAGCTAATCCTGCTCCAGTTCTGTATTAACAAACACAGAGGGAGAGCAGAGCAGGCAGAAAATGACAGACTAATGGCTACTGGTCTATCAGGAATAGTGATATTGATCTGAAAGCCCACAAGCAGTTAACCACCACACCCCAACACACTGTTAGCAGTGTCAATAAGAATGTGCTCATCTCAACTGCTTTTCCCCGCTTGTTTGTCTTGTCTTTTTGTTTCTGTTGAAAATGTTTTGCAAGTCGTGTTTGTTAGTGTGTGTGTGTGTGTGTGTGTGTGTGTGTGTGTGTGTGTGTGTGTGTGTGTGTGTGTGTGTAGCTGACCTGTGGCTGAGCTGCACCCCTCTCAGGCTGGTCATGGTTTCCTCCAGGTTCTGTCGAAGGTCCAGAACATTTTGCACGGTCCTCTTCCTCTGGGACTCTGGGTCTGCAGGGGGTGCATACACATAGACAGAGGGATGTTTTTAGAGAATAAAATGCCATATCACATAATTAGGGATTGACAAAAAAAAAAAAAAAACACTGTCAAACATTTACAAATGAGTACAAACTATGAAATCTAACCAAATATCAGTTAATAAATAATAATCATGGCTCTTTCCTCTCTCTATTGACTGGTCCTGCACACGGTAACCAAAATCTAGGATTACAACTAATCATCTAAACAATGCCTGAAACATAAATCTACAAGCTGAAATGATGAAACTAGTCTTATAAGGACAAAGTAATAGTGGCAGCGTACACACTGTTGTTTTTCCAGATGGCAGTGAAGCAAACTAAATTAAATATGAAGGCATTCAGACAGACAAAACAACAGAGGAGACCCTTAAGACCGTGCAGGTCTCACACTTCCTTCTCCATCCGCCGAGATCCCTCGCTCTCTCCTGTCCAACCACCCTAAGTCACAATGCCCTGCTGCACTCTCATTGCACTGTGCCCCTTTGCCCCCTGTTCTCTCCACGGCAGAATAAACCAAAAGCCTTTCTCATTTAAACCCAACAGGGGACACGCTGGCATTTGTCTTACCCCTTCCTAATATGCTGTAATCTGCTCAGATTGGGCTACGTAGCCATCCAGCCAGAATGCTGTTTAATACCTGTGTTTGTGTGTGTCAGACAACCCCTCCAGGGGGGTTGGGAGACTGAATGCAATCTAAGAATAGCACCAAAGTTGCGTAAACACTTAGATGGAAAGGATGTCCTAATATCAAAAACAGGTTCTAATTTACAATATTAATTGCAAAAGAGAAAGAGACCTAGTCCCATTTTTGTATTCTGCTACAAGCTCACAGCTAGTCTGGGGTCATATCTGCAGTACTGAAAACCAGAGGCCTACACACATATTATTACTAGGATACCTAAACTGCATCACATGACCTTGACCCTTGCACCCTCTCCTTCTCTCTGATGTGTTGGAGGGACGGTGATTAAGAGTTATAGTGGTGAGATATGGGACAGCCCGTTAACCCCTGAGGTTCGATTCAATAGGCCATTAAAACTGGCCAGCTGACTCCTAAATGACCAAGGCAAGAGATTTACTGAAGAACAGGGTTGGATGAAATTAGAAATAAAATGTAAAAACCATCCAACCACGATGGTTACAAATTTACAAAATGTACAGATGCCAAGCAGGTTTGCAGTTTTCCACCTGGTTTTCAGTAAAATTTGCTTTAAAAAAAAAAGGAAAAAAGAGAAAACTGACAGTAAACAGCTGTTGTGATTCACCACTTTGAAATTGAACAATTGGCTGGACTGTCATAAAATTATGTACAGTCATGGTCCCACAAATCCTAAGGACGTTGGTAATCTCCTGATGTGCCACCATGCGTGTCATATTTGTGGTTGTGAATAAAATGTCACATCAACTTTGGACACATTCATGTTCCACTCAGGATGAATTGTAACAACTTTAGTGATCCTTTAACTTTTCCTCTTCTGGTTTAAGACCAGATACCTACTAATGACATTCCCATTAGCCTTAGCTGTATCTTGTGTTTTGTTCTCATACTGTAAGCAAATGTTAGCATGTTAACACACTGAACAAAGATGGTGCAAATGGTGAAGATTATACCAGGAAATCATCAACATGTTAGCATTGTCTTGTTAGAATGCTGGCGTTAGCATTTTGCTCATACCCAGCTATGACTAAAGACAGCCTCACAAAGCCACCAGCACAGCTGTAGACTCTTCGTCTTGCTACATGTTCCCCTGAAAAATCCTAAGCACTCAGAACAACTTATTCTATAAACTGAAGAGTTCTACTAACACATATGTATGACCCAGAATAACCCCCTCCTCTCCACCGTCGCACAGACACACAAACTTACGCCATTCATAACCACCCCTCCTATGAGTCACTCCAGCTGGCTAGTGAGGAGGTGAAGGGGAAGAGGCCACTCTAATGAGTGGGGAGGGCAAATCACGAGCTGCCAGAGTTGTCAAACTCAACAACAGCTGCAGACTAAACACCGTGCTCACATAAACATATATGTATGTGCACAGCGAGTCCACTGATATGCATATACTCAGTAACACACTGAGAAACACCTCACCACACCAGATCTGATTTATAAAGCTGGATTGATTTCTCCTAAAGCGAAAGGCCGCATAGACAATTGATTAGGTAGCCCTGGGGACAGGCAGCTCAATGGAGAGATGATGAAATCATTGTGAACCAACCTTCTGCCCCCCTTTCTCTCTCTCACACACACACGCGGCATAAAAAAATTTCATAACAAAAATAGAATACTTTCTTCTGCTGGAGATGCTCACATGAAAGGTAGAGATGCACAACATAGAAATTCAAGCTATAAAAAGACACTCTTCATCTTTACAATGTTCATTTTTTGTAATGTGTTCATACAAACGTTTGGCGGTAACAAAGAAACCATAAATTATGCAAAGAGAGACAAAGTCTGACACACACTTAGGCACATGTACACACACACGCAGGCTTTAATTGGCCGATTTTAATTACCCTAAACGTGAGCTTTGTTTAACATCAGCGTCAAATTGATTAGACACGGTCTGCGTGATTGTAAATGCGGCTGTGTGTAGATGTGTGTGTGCGTGTCTGAAAGAGACTTCCTGTCCTGCCTCTGCCCTGGCCCTGGTGGTCCCAGCTGGCACGGGGAGGGGGTGTGGCAGTGGCGCGAGGGGGGAATTAGGGATGCAAATATCCCTGTCAGCCCTGGCAGCTCCCCAGGGCTTCCGATGAATTACACTGATCTGGTTTAAACCGAGTGTGTGTGTGTGTGTGTGTGTAGATGCGATTGTGTTCACGTGCATGCATGTGTTGGGACAGTGAGCTCCACCTGCCTCTCTTGAACTCTTGTGATCACATCACACACACACACACACACACACACACTCCAGCTCTGAAGAGGCTATGAAACTAGCTGAGAAGCCTCTCATAATGGCCCACTCAGACTCTTGAAGTGAGAGTCAGCAAGTTAGAGTGAGTGTGTTATTGGAAGTGCATACATGTGCAGGACAACCACTGCATCCTAATGCAAGCCTGCTTTCAGACAAAACAAAGAGACAAAAAGACTTCAAAGAAGCAAAAGAAACAGAAAGTTAGAGGTGTAAAAGATTAAAGAAAGAGGCATTTTATTTGAGCATATTCTGCCTGCTACGCAACGACAAGTGTACAGATGGCAAGACAACATAAATGCACAATGGCACTGAGGAAAAAGGCTGCTCTTTTCTGTCTTTTTGTGTGTGTCACAAAACCATTAAACAGAACGAGTGGCCTTTGAGCTAGCAGCAGCGTTACAGAGCTTGTTTTTAAATCTTCAAATGAGCAAAGCGGAGGCAGCTGTTCACATGGTGCTCAAGACTGATGGTCAAACGGACACAAATAAATCTATTAGTCAGAAATGTCTCATGAGGAAGCGATAGCATTTTTCTACATAACAAAAGTAACATACATTATTTTAATGTTTTTCTAATAAAAGAAATCCCCTGAAAATCTTTCTGTGACTCACAGTGAGTGAGTATTTTCAACAGCAGAATGGTGTATGCAGGACTGACTAAAAAACAGACCACAGTGCCCGTGTTTATCCATAATGAAGGAACTCATCCCCCAATGCGACAGTGTGACACATTTATGTGTTTTTAATAGTCTTTGGACAAACAATGGACATCTGTGGCCCAGTGAAATAAGCTATATCAGGCATTGAGCTACACAGGCAATACTTGTTGGTGGGAGAAATTCATTTTTGTTTTTGTCTTTTGTTGACAATAAGGAACATAAAATATTGCCAACCTTATCCCTTAAAAGTAGAGGAAGTAGATATGCTCCATGATGTGGATGTCGGCTGGCAACTCGGCCAGCAAAAGTAAGAGAGCGAAACTGCTATACAATTGGTTTCCTCTCTTGGGTCACTTGACTCTCCTCTCCATTAGAAAGAAAAAAACAAACTCCCCAAAGACACACTAATGGCTCTGTCCTTGCAGAAGTAGTCTGCCATTGTGTGCGTATGTGTTTGTGCATCCTTCTTTGACTGTGTATTTCCTGTATAGTGACTATAAATGTGTGTTTGTGCATCTGTCTGCATATGAGTGTGCGTCTTTACCGGCAAGAGGTTCAGTTTTGCAGAATATGAATGAAGGTTTGAGTAATGGCTCCTGTTTCTATTCTTTCCTTCCTTCCCTCCGGACTTCATTTGTTCCTGTCCTGTCCACGTGTGTGCACATATGTTAGTGTCACTATAACAGTCCTCGGGCTACAGTATGCTTATCGCATGATTGGTGTGTGTGGTTGAGCATCGCTGCGACTACATCTCAAAATGTCTGTACCTTCAGTGATGTGTGTAAGCTTTTAAAATAGTCATACCCTTCCAAAGTGGCTGTTTTTCTATGACAAAGACAATCATTACAGCATTCCTGACAAGTGACATACAAGAATGACACAAACAGGACGCTAGTAAAACCTTTGTGGGTTTTGTTATTGTTTATGTTTTTATGTTGTGCTCTTTTTGAGAACGTTTCTTGAGGGCATGGTGGCAAAAAATGGAAAGTAGAGCATGTGATAATTCACATATAAACCTGTCATAATGTGTGTTACCCTTTCACGTTTTTAGTTTTTTATTTTGTATATTAACCATCCGGTATAATATTTCTTGTCATCTCTATTTCAGCCATGTCTCGACTCAGCTTTGCATCACCGGCCTCTGCTGACCTCAGACAGTTTGCAAAACAGGAAGCATTACAACACACAGCCATTCCTGCACATCTGGACAGGGCCGACAAACACACGCTAATGCACCCAAATGTGCATCCACGCACACGCACGCACACACACACACACACACAGACACACACACACACACACAATTGCGGCCAAACGCACGTGCACAAAAGCACATCCGCTTCACCGGGATGTCGCAACAGGATATTAGAGCCCTTGAAGATCATATCTGATATTGGACATGAATGGCTAATGAGCATACCAGAGCACAATATTGCATCTGTGTACACTCAATATACCGCAACTATCTTTCCATGAAAGAACGATTAGTGTGTCGATGCTCGTATGTGAGAAAGGAAGATATTGAGAGATAGTCGGTAGTGGTTTCGGGCAGCTGACTGTGTTGAAAATTCATTCAAAATTGGGACCCCTTATGTAAGAGCAGATTCCATAGACAGAGACGGAGAGGATGAGCAACACACTTAAAACACAGTTGCAGGCACGTGGACAAGCAGATGGAAAAATTACAAATAGATCCTCAATCTTCTGCGCAGCATTTAGTACAGAGTTAAAACCTTCAAACTTCTCCCTCTTATCCTCTAAACCCAGATCAAAGACTAGACCAAAACCTGGCTCTGAATGTTGACCCAAACACAAACATATGCGCATAAACAGATCGGCCATATCTCCTTAACCACAGCCCTATCTGCTTAGAAGTCACAGGGCTATCCGCTTAGACCATAGATGAGGAAGCTTCACGTGACTTTAGAGAAGTTTACTTTCTCAGAAAAGAAGGTCGAGACCTCACAGAGATAACACCAAAAGAACATCTCACCTCCAGCCCTCCTGATCAGGCTTCAAAACACAGAGGAATGAGTGTGTGTATGTGTGTGTTTCTCTATGCTGAGCTGCGCTGCAGGAGATTAAACATATGGGGAGTGTTTTGAGAGTAAAGAGATAAAAAGGGCCACAATCTAAAACGCACACAACACACACATGGTATGCAGATGAGGCAGTCAAGAAAGTGATCACCTGAAAGAAAAACACAATCAACCAACTTGATGGATGTGTGTGTGTTTGTCTGTTGCATCATGAAATATCAAATATCTGGAGCTTTCAGCAGCATCTCTTGTGCCTTCTGTGTGCGCTGGAAATCATTTATTTCAAATCTAAATCAGAAGCAACCTAAATACTGACTGAGCCGTACGCACATTCATCCAAGCACACAGCCACACACTTACACTAAACAAACCCAGCATCAAGCCAAGGCAGACCACAATGTGTGGCAATGTTTGAGTGTATTTTTGTTCGGGAGAATTGTTTCCTGTGGAACTGTATTTTACGATGTGCTTAAAAACCCAGCTGCAGCTACAGTCTCACATGTCAGACAGACAGTCTGCACTCTGTGTGCAATGCCTGAACTGTTAATAAGGTGATGGGTGAGACGGTAGAAGTGATGACAGCAAGTAAACTAAAATTTAGTGGATGAAATGTCAGAAAAAGGTGAGAAGAACTCAAGGTAAGAGCTTAAAATGTCTGCACAATAGTGCAAAGAGATTCAGTTTATTGTTATTAAAGGAGACCAAAAAATATACACATCTGAGGAACTACAACCAGAGAATGTTTGAAAGTATTTTTACTAGCTAATTGATTAATTATCTGTTGATAGACTAATCAACAGTATTTTCTATTGAGATGTCTATGGTTATGTATCAAGATATTGTATAGTCTCTGGATTCAATTGAGAAGCTGTTTATCTTCTTTCTTAAGAATACACATATATATATATAAAATAACCTATTTTGGATATAAAAGTCCTATAAATATTGTCATAAAGTAAAAGTGGCCTGCTAAAAAACAGATACATTGAAAGGATTCCCACCTCAGTATGCATGGCATTGCCCAACCTTCACTGTATGTTTGTATTTCAGCCTTTCGTTTCATGTATGCTACTGTTTACAGAACATCTGGGGCTGTAGGCTTTCTCTTTTCACTCACCCACTAAATTTTGATCTGTAGCTGCAGCATTGCAGCAGGACTGTGTCCAGACTGTGCAAAATTCAGTTTTCAATTCAAGCCTGACATCTTCCATATGTGTTTTTTTGAGATCTGGTATGAGTAAGCAAAATCAAACTTTTAAGCCTCCGGATATGTGACTTAATGTGCCTTATGATTGGGTGATAAGTACAAAAAAGTATGTAACCATTCAAAAGATGATGGCCCATGCTACTGATGTGATCAAACATCCAGTATATTTATAGTTCAACATAAAGGATCAGAGGAGGTGTTATGAAAAGCTGTTTCCAGGTAACGTCTCTGTTTGCTAATTGTTGTTGCTTTAGCTGCATTAGCATTGTCACTGGTGTAAAGTCGCCACAATGCTGTCATAAGACTCAGTCAGATGTGTCGGTCAGATGTGAGCGACTAATACAGTTTATTTACAGCAAATAGATGAATACTAAACATTCCTCATCACAAGACGGACGACTTAACTCTGTCTTTATCTCCCTCTTCTTCTCTAGTGTTATCAGTATCATACACCAGGTTTTTTGCCTGGTAAAATGACACAGACTAAATCTATTCCTATAAAAAATGTATGTATTTTCATCATTTCTTTCTCCATCTTGACTGTTTTGTCATGACATTTAAGCTAAGCACTTGCATGGATGTTTAACCCAGCAGCAGTTTAAGAGTCATTATCCCGTGACACTCATTGTAGGTAACTTAAGTGCTCAAGTGACATCAATAAGCACTTAAATATTTCAAACTTCAATACAATCTTGCTTGTTTTTTAGCAATAAGCAGTGTGTGTGTGTGTGTGTGTGTGTGTGTGTGTGTTTTGTGTGAGAGCTGATGAGACAAAAACAGAGTACTAATATGATTTAGGAGGAGGATGGCAGGAAGCAGACAGCACTAATGCAATGGCTCCTGCATTAAGTCCTTACAGACTGACCACAAAGAATTGTAAACACACACACACACACACACACACACACACACACACACACACACACAACAATGGAGAACAAAAACAATCAAACATGTATGTACATGTGAAAACACTCTTCCTATCTATGAATCCCCCTGGTAACAAAATTCCTGTCACAGTAAAAAGATGTCTCTGTCCGCCTGAAAACTTGTACCAGAAATATCCTCTCTGCCATCAGACTGGTGACAGAACACTGCTACCCGTCAGCTCACATCAAAGTTGAAAGAGAGGAAGAGGAAGAGAGGAAGAGATAGAGAGAATCGAAACAAAGCTTTATTCTTCACTTTCCTTGGGCGTTTGTGTTTATTCGGCTTGTCACCACCTCCTCAATGGGAGGACGACTGCCCTGAATCCCTCAGTCAGCAAAGACCGGGGTGGAACCAGCTGCTCTGACCGCACCCGCATCACATTAGAGGCTCAGCACTGCGATCACAATGTAGGGACTGAGTGTGAAAAACACCCTGTTGAGGCCAAAAAGATGAATACGGGGGGATATGGACAGGGGAGGATATCAGTGGCAAACACTGAATGTGTGCATGTCAGCTCTGGACATTTAAAGCTGCACAGCTTTGTTATGTCCTGCAGCGCTGTTAAGTTCTCTTGAACAGGAGTGTGTGTGTGTGTGTTTGTCTATGTGTGTGTGTGTCTTACTTTTTTCGGCTTTGTCAATTTCTCTGTAGGGTTTATTGTTTCACAGCTGACAAGGATGCAAGAGTAACCCATCAACCACATAACACATGCCCACACACAGAATACAATGTCACACTAAAATAACAAGCTTCTCTCTGCTGCCGAGGCTCTTCAGCTGAGGCTTCGTGGTCACATGGAAGTGACACAGTCCACCAATTTCTACGATCTGCTAAGCCAACATCAAAACCGCACACCATCTCCAATCTTCTAACCTAAATCGATTTTCTCTATCTGATCCTTCATAAAGTAAAATTCCTCCAAATACGCAAATCTCCAACCTAGCAGATGTCCTTTAGGCTGTAATCTGTAATTCATTTTAGTCTTAATGGCTGGCCTTTTCCACAGTGATAGATTTGTGATTAGTGGAATGGAGGCTGAATCTTCTCATTATCTTTATGCAAGGCCTAATCCGGATGCTTGCTGGTGTCTTTAGACTGGATCCTCTCTAAACCGAGCCTGCCCCATGCTGTGAAAGGCCACTGCTTTAGGGAACTTACCCTCTAACATACACCTCATTATGGTGGAGGGGACCGGGAGGTGTCATTAGTGTAGCACATCTGAGGTTCAGTACTTTAGACTACCTTGGCAGCCTATGCTTTATATATGCTTTATTCAATTCAATATACCTGCCACATATAATCATAAAAGCACAATTATATTCCTCCTACTACACATTCTTAATTAAACTAAATAATTAATAATAATAATAATAAATATAACAGCGATGACAATAGCAAAAGGATTAAATAGTCCTAGCCAGTGTCCTCATTTATGATCCTAGTGGCCTGAGGGGAGCAGCTCTTCCTGAGCCTCTCATTTCTGGCCTGGTGTGTCCGGATAGTAGCTGGGAGAAAGTACATTATCCGTGTGGTTGGGATGCTTAATGACTCTCCTAGACTTATTTTTGCAACGTCTTGTATAGATCTCTTTTAGGCAAGGTAGAGCACCACCTATTGTACTTTCAGTTGTGTGGTTCAGTGCTGTTTCCATACCAGACAGCGATGTTCCCTGTCAATGGTGCAGGAGTAGAAACTCCTCAGTATTTGATGAGATACCTGGAATTTTTCACAAGTGTCTGAGGTGAAACAGTTTCTGCCTTGCCTTTTTTCACCACAGAGTCAGCACACAGTGTCCATTCAAGTCGACTCAATTTATTGGCCATCTTCTTTTATCGGCTATTTTATTGGAATCTACAAGGTTTATCATTCTCCGCTTCTATATCTAACCTTGATTTTAATACTTTTAACAAGATATCTTATAAAACAAACTGCATTTGGGAGAATTACTGCTGCAAGTCCAGAGCTGCTGCTGCCCATGGACACACAAGTCAAGTAATTCTTTAAATCCAATTAACAAAAGCTCTTCATCACTTAGTGGTAAAACATGTATCTGTGATTAAAGGATAACAGATTATACAGACACTAATCCTAAATCACATCATAAGATGAATGTATAGGTCTAACCTTCAAATATCCTGGACTGAGTCTTTCTTTTTCTTTTCTTCATTGTGTGTGGGGGGCATACACAATACCTACTACTGTAAGGTAATCTCAGAAGGAGGCAACATGAGATGATGAAAACCCAGGTACCTATTTTCCTCCCTATAGCTAACAGAGCTAACAGCTAACATGTAACAGGACTGTATATGGGAAGTGGAGGAGTGGAATGATCACTGGGAATGATCCATTGAACATCCATAATCTATCTTCCTATGACAGAGCACACGGAGCAGAAACCAATTAGCTGCGTGTCCCATCGGAAATGGAGAAGCAGATACGATAAAAGATGAGCCCACAGCCGCGAGCTACAGGGCAAGTTACAATTAACCTCTCACTAACACACACACACACTCACAAACACGTATGAGTGTACTCACACAACTATCCTACACACCTACTGTGGTTTGTATGATAAACCTCAGGCAGGTTGTGGCAGATTGTAATGACCCAAAGCCACACTTGGGCACTTGGGATGCCAGGTAGAAATTTAGGTCATTGGGTATTACCATTATTTTACTCCAGTGTCTCTCTCTTTCTCTTTCTTTTTATGTCTCTCTCTCATGTATCTCCCCAGGCTCTTTTACATCTCTCTCATAAATCTCAATTCTTGAGCCTGTTCCTTCCTCTATTTTCCTCCTGTCTGCTTTTTCCATCCTCATCTGCCTCCTCCCTACCTGGCTGCCTGACGTAGGTGTGGCCAGCAACATTACAACAAGGACTAAAACAAGGAACAAGGTCACACACAGATACACACCACACACACAGGGCTGCATAGACAAGGTCACACAAGCTGTGATTTGGGGCTGTGCTGCAGGAGGCGGGCTGGTGAAGACAGAAAGAGGAAATGGGGAAAGAGGAGGAGGAGGACAGAGAGAGGTTTGATGATGGACAGAAAATGATTTCCTCGCATCCTCTCCATCTCTCTCACTCTCTGATGCTATCTGCTCCTGCTGAGATGGAAGTATAGAGAGGATTAGCAATAGATAGAGACAAAAACACATTCACACACAAAGTGTGTGTATGTGTGTGAATGAATAATGGATGATAGGTGCAGATCTAGGACCTGGTTTCACCTCTTAGTCACTTACTTAGTCATCATTCCTAAATACACCTCCCTTAACTAAAACTTTGGATATACTATGAGTCCCGGTACATTCACCCTCATTGTGAGTGACAGTATATATTCATGGGGGGTATGTCCGTATGTTTGCATGAATGTTAGCATGCTAACTACCTGCCCATGCCACCACCCCCTCAGATTCCCCTCTCTCCTCCCACACGTTGCCCCCGGTAACAGGGGGGAGAGGTGGGAGAGGGGGTGGGTGGATAGTGACCATCTGTCAGTGGCCCGGAGATCAATGGAGCTGGAGGGGAGAAGGGAGGGATGGGGGTGAGGGAGTGGTGCAAGGCTAAATATGTGGCCCACTGTGACATGAGCCTGACTCAATATGCTGCCGTTTTAGTTACCGATTCAAGACACACACACACACACCCCACCAGTCCCGCTCACACGGCATTTATTAACGAATGGTTGATTTCAGCGCGAGCCAGGACATGCTGAGACTGCGGTATTAACATGAAACATGCTGTTTACACTATTAAGTACCGCACACATAGACGCATACATGTGTGGACTGATTTCATTTTTAAAATATTCTCGAGCGCCAACAGGGTTGTGGAGTGCGAGACAGAAAAACTGTGAAATAACTGAGAGATATATTGAGAGACACAGGAGGAGGTATTTGATAAATTAATATATAACTAGCTCACTGTGGCAGTGGGTCAGATGAGATGAGGACAAAACACTTCAGTGCTAGCTTATGAATCAACAACAAAACAATCAGCCCTCTGGAAATGCTTGCTTCAGCTGCTTCATGGGAGCACACGGTGCTAGTACACACTCACACATTGATAGAGATACAGACAACATAAATCAATTTTACACATACCGTATAAATTAAGCATATCTGACTGCTACGGTGATGTAAACAGGAGGAATTTCACCAGCTACAGAGCGAGGGCTCTCAACGTTGTATCGTGAAAAACACTTAGAAAACCACATTGACATTATGCCCTGCTGCAATAGAGACTGAACTCATTTAAAATTCACTCTTGATGCTGGAGCTACAGCCAGAGCCAGAGGGAACGGTTTGGGTGTGGAGTGGAGTGTAGAGTAGAGAAGAAGGAGAGTACAGGTTTATGTTTATGTTATTCAATGTACACTAAAATTCAATCACGTAATTGTGATGTGGTCTATGTGTCATGCATGAACCTTCATGCAAAATAAGGACAAAATACTACACTCACCAAGCATTTGGCTGAAGAGCAGCTGCTCCAGGTCTCCCAGAACCGTCACTACTAACTCTGGGTCCACCTTCAGAAAGCCCTTATCATCTTCTCCCTCTATTCCCTTCCTTTCTTTCTTCTCCTCTGTTGACGGAGCTGCAGATCTCCCTTTCTCCCGTGGTTTCTTGCCATTAGTTCCAGTATTCCCAGCTCCATTGGAGTTAGCCTTAGTTGGGTGGTCTTCAGGGTCTGTATCTGCACTCTGGCCTGCCTCAGGGGCCTTGCTGATGGGCTTGACCTCAGCATAAGGTCCCCGCGGTTTACCAGGGGCAGGGATTCGACTCTGCTTGCTCACGTTAGAAGTCACAGATGGAGAGCAGAAAGATTTGGGTTTCCCCTGAAAAAGAGACTGTTCTGACTTTGAAAGGGTCCTGGAAAGTGGTGCTTTCCCACCTCCAGCCTGACCTGTCTTAGTCTGGCCCGGCTTGTTGGTACCACTGCCGGGCCGGCTTGTATCATCATTCCAGCGGGGTGATTGGTAAAGGTGCAGCTTCTTTTCAGCATCGGTGAGCACATACAAGTTGCTAAGCGATCTCTGCTTGCGGAGCCTGGACGGATTGGGAACTGGGATAGGAATAGATCCAGACGTGGGCCGGTAGACCTTGAGCTCTGACCCAGAGGGACGTGGAGGTCCCTGGGGCAGAGCGGAGGGCTTGGCCGAGGGCTTCCTAGAGGCCATGGCCTGGGCTGAAGTTTCCTGGCAGGAGACAGCAGCAGACCTCAGGTCCAGCTCTCTGGGCTTAGCCGTCATGCTAATGTTAGCCACATTAGCCTCCAACATCCCTCCTGCAGAGAGCCAAGCAACAGCATCAGTGACACACTCTGAAATACACACAAGCAGACAGAAAGAAATGGAGGGAGAAAAGGGGAGAAAGAAAGGTGCAAAAACGCCAAGACTGTGTCTGGTTTGCTTTCCCTCTCTGTCTCTCTGTCTCCAGTGGATCCAGTCTGAGCCAGACTCCCTGCTGTGGGAGACTGTGGGTTCACCCCTCTGTTGAAAATGACGAGTGGGTTAGTAGAGTAGCTATCACCCTTACTCACTGCTGGTAATCCATGGATGTGCAGATCTGTGTCCGGTTCCTAAATCCACTTCCTCACAGCGTGTCTGTGGCTCCCGGTGCCACAAAGGCGCTGCTAGAAAAAACAGAGCTCTGACCAGCCTCTTTCTATGTCTCCCTCTCTGCTTGTGTCTCGCTCTGTATTCACTCCTGCTTGCCAGGCAAGCAGCAGCCAACTGACAGGAGAAACAGTCGCAGCAGCAACAGCAGCAGCACCAGCAACATCCCCCCTCCTCTTTTTCTCTCCTCCCCTCTACCTCTCCCTCACGCGCTGGTTTGCTCACTCTACCCCCACTGGCTCATTCACCCTCCCTCTCCTTCTTCCTCCTCTATCCTTCCCTCCTTTCTTGTTGTCTCTCGCTCTCTCTCCTCCCACTGGCTGATTCACCCGCCGATTCTCCCTCTCTCTCAAACACACTTCGCAGATGCTGTTATGCTGCACAATAGTGAAGAAAGAAAGAAAGAAAGACAAAAAGAAACAAAGGAAGAAAGACAAAAGGAAAGAAATGTATATTGAGCTCAGCTACATGTGATTCAAAGGATCCTAAATGCTAAATATTGGAGCCAGAATAAAGACCCCCTGCGCACTCACATGCACATCCAATCACTCATAATCACATTAGCTGCGCTATTCATCCATTCACATTCAGATTTTCTTATTTGCCCTAATCACGAGAGGCCCACCCGTGATTAAGCTGATTCAAATTATCTGAAAAACAGCCATGACTGCACAATCAGCTTAGGAGAGGAGAACAGGACACACATTTACCAGTCCTTAATACACAACGAGATAGGTCAGTCACTAATTATGCTTCAATTAGTAGCCAACAGACCTCAAATGATCATCACACACCCCTCCGACCTGCATCAGTTTACCTCTCCACTCATTTCCATCACTCTTTTCTCATGTCCACCTTCCTTTCCTTCCTTCCTTCCTTCCTTCCTTCCTCCCTCCAGACCTACAGTGTGTCCCCCCCCCCCTTCCAGTTAATATGGATGCACAGGCTATTAAGGTTCAAGGATACAGATTCATCACAGTTTCATCCATCCTTCATCTCGACCATTACGATACCTCAGTGGTTTAAAACAAACAATGTGTGCATGAGTGGGTGTGTGAATGAGTGTCTGTATTTTCGTCTATCCTCCCCTGCATGTGTATGAGTATGTGTGTGTGCGTGGGTCTGTCTCTATGAGTGTGTCACATTGATGAGACAGGCTCAGAGAAGCCAAAGCTCTCATCCAGGCACTCGGTTAGCTCTGGCACGTTCGACTACGTCACCTCATCGCTCTGGATATCCCATCATAATCAACACCCAGTAACTTAGACACTTCTTCGTCATCTTTATTATTCTGTCTCCCTGTTTGTTCTTCAAATACCTACAGAGTCTGTTCCTGTAATTGCTCCGAAACACGCAAATGTGGGTGGAGATCCGATAAGAGACATTAAGAGGGACAGAGAAATAGTATGATGTCGTCATTTCTCCTCTGTCTTTATTTCCATTAGAGGTAATCATGATGACAGCGCATAAAAAGTCCATCATTACTCATTAACAATCAATATAAATGTAGAATTTGTTTTTGTGTATTAATGCATCCGGTCTGCATACAGGACTCTATCTTAACTGGTGGAGTGCTTATCCTTTGGGTATGGTATATTACCATTCTCTTGTTTGAAAGCAGCAATGCCTGCAGCTGTGATGTTATCAGGCCCAAACTGTTAGGAGTAGCACTCAAACAAGCCAGCTGTTGGACTAATGCCTGTTTTCCGTTATATTTGCATAAATTGGTTGACACTAAACCAGGACGAAAACAAGTGATGTCCTGTTAGCTCACATTCCACAGTAAATATTAGAGGTCCTTAAAAAAAAAAAAAAACAGCTTATTTTTCAACAGTACTCAAACAGTACCCAAACTGGCGCCAATGACACACATTAGAAGGTACGTGCAGGGCATGATTGCCAACGAGCTAACATCCATCTGGGCTTGACTGAGCGTGTGTAATACAGGAGCTCAGTAGCAGACAAAAACACAGACATACATTGGCTGTTTTATTGTGTAAAGGCCAAAGTCATTAATTAGAAGCAGCTAGCTTTAATAAAGGGCCAATGTTGAGGTGGTTATGCCACACCAAGGGCAGAGCTGCGTGGTGACAGTTATAGGGGCTCTGGGGGCTGGTAGCAGGCCAGTAGGGGGGTAAGGGATGTAATTTAAGGCTAATAGGTGCTGTACGTCAGCTCTTATACCTCCCTGATGAGGGATTAAGGTTAGTTAAACGAGAGTGACCACGTACAAGGCAGGTCTGTGTGGCGCACAAATGTACTTGGGGCAAAGACACGCCTCAGTGCTCTTGAAAACACATATACACACAGGTAAAGTGTGTGTTGGCAGCACACAGCTACTTGTTTGTTCCAGTACTCGTCTCTCTGGCACCACAGTCTAATCACTTTAATATATGGCTGATGTAAACATATATTCTCTCTCTCTCCACACACACACACACACACACACACACACACACACACACACAGCATGCTGCCTGTGCAGGGTGTCTGACTGACCTGAGAAATCTGGCCTGACATCAGAGAAGCTGGCAGTTTCAGGGTGTGATGAGTGCCAGTGCTCAGTATTAGCCTACACATTCATCGCATCGTGTGTGCGTGTGTGTACGCACTTGTGGGCTGACCACGGTGGCCGGAGCCATGGGAAATTTGCCACGATGATGGGGGAAAACAGTTCGGCACACACATAAAAGCACTTTTAAGCAAAGTTAAGTGAAGGTAAGAGAGACAGGTAGACAGAGATACAGAGATGAATGGCTAGATTGAAAACAGAGTGAAATAGAAGGAGAGAGAGACAGACAGATCGACAGACAGACGGGCAGAGAGAGACACCCTGTCCCTGCGCTTTGCATGAGTATATTTGCCCTAGCATCTCTAAACAGTTAGGAACAGATTCACCACTATATTTCTACGGAGCAGTCATGTGAAGTAGCCAGTAGGACACACACACAGAGACACTGTGTGGCACATTATATTCATGTTTATAAGGTTACGCAAGGTCTCCAGCTTTGAAAGGAAAAGTACTGCGAGAAAAGAGGAAAAGCTCTGCTGCTTTGGATGTAACCAATTGTATTAGAGCGTATTAAACTTTAAGAGGAACAGTTCCCATTCGACTAAGCAGATGGCATGCGTTCTCACTTTCACCCACTCACTGTTGTCACCCACTCCATCTTAGTTCCTCTTGTTTTGCCTTTTTATATCTATGTACAAGAAAAAAAAAAGTTGTTTTAAAGATGAGACACGTGTGAACGAGGTGGAGAGGTGAGAAGAAAACGACGAGCATGAGGGTGACTAAGAGTGGAAGATGAAGAAAAATTGAGCTAGATAGAGCAGACTGAGAGAAGCCTACTGGAAGCCTACTGGATGCTACTGGTGAGGTAAAAGGAGAAAGAAATTATAACTCAGAACACAAGGGAATGAGGAAAGTGAGAGGAGGAGGAGGAGGAGGAGGAAGAGGACGGGGTGAGGAAGGATCTCTGTATGTGTGCCAGAGGAGCAGAGGAAGCCTGTAAGACAGAGAGGGGATATCCTGCTTCACCGCCTCGCCACTCCTGCTACGTTTGCTTATGTCCGCTAACACATAGGGTCCACAGGACATGGGGACGAATACGAGACCATGACACACACTGCGGCAGCACAATAACATGGCTATTGATGTCCTGTTTACACGCAAAATACTGAGATGGCAATCTTTTACATACAGTGTGTGGCTTCCTAGTCTGAGTCACAAATGTATGTGTAAATGAGAGAGGGAGCTTTTCCACAATGACATCTCTTTGGTGGTCTCATTCAGTGCTGATGATGCACAGCATGAGTCAGTGGCATAAGCATTTGGGCAATTCAGCCACTTAAAGGCTATCCATGGCAATAGTATGAGGGCATCACTCATACTATACTCATCCGACTCCAAACTCTGGAGGCACAAATGTTAATCCAACAAAAACACCATTCTCTCCCAGGGCCGAATGTCACACACTCATCATGAATCACACACACAGCTGAGAGCTGAAAAACACCAAGTGCCATCTGGGGGAATAGAGTATGTGAAAAGGATGAATTTGTGTGTGTTTTAAAAGGTATCGCTCTTTGTAGACGCTCCCCACACAGACGCCTCAGTGTTGACATTCTCAGCACACTTCCCAGGGGTATCCCACAATGCTGTGCTGCAGAGGCTGGTTGCCTAGTTACAGCGTGGTGTGCATATAGCAGCGATGGATGTCATCAGCGTGTATGAGCGTGTTCGCATGTGCAATTTCGCTTCTGTCGGTAGAAAACAAACTGCGGTTGCTAAAGTAAGATGCACAGCAGTGTGTGAATACAATAAAATATGAACGTATGTGATGAGGACAGCATGAATCGAATCATCATGAATCTTCACCCTAGAAGTATGTATTCATACTGAAAAAGGGAGGCTTGATTCACCATGGGTTATTAACTTGACAGATAGATGTCTTTGTGACTTAATTTCTGTGTGTGCGGGTGGGTGTGTGGTCTCACAGAAACACAGGGAGGTTACACACATGACTGACTCCATAACTCGACTCCCCCGGGTTGGGAGTCACCTCAGAGGTCAAAAAGGATCTTGAGTGTGAGCACTCATTCACCCTTCTCCCTCCTTTCTCCTCTCCTTTATCTCTAATGCAGACATGACTGTGTGCCTCCTACATTGTAAGGAAATGTCCCTGGGCAGCGAGAGAAGGAGGAGGAGGAGACAGGAGGAGGTGGCAGCTCTGTCTTGGTGCACTACCAACGGCCTGATGGCTCAGTAAGAATGAGGAGCTTCTACGTGTGTCTGTATACATTTTTACTCATTTATTCACACGTGCTGTATGCATGTGTGCCTTTCTGCTTATGTGCTTTCATGTGTACATTTAGTACACTTCCTGCTCATGTGATGTGCCACCAAGCTCACCACCTAACCCAAAAAAAAAAAAAATGGGGCCATCACTTCAGCTGCCCGGGCACTGGACCACAGATCAAAGTTAGGGTCAAATATAGAGTAGGGCATGACATTAAACCCTAAATAGTGATTACTGCCACACTCCTGGTGATGAGTGAGGACATAATCTAGTCCACGCTTATGTCTGATCATCTTCCCAAAGCACGTAAACCACTCATCATTGTCCAACGCCAACTTGGCATATGTCTCTCTGATTAGATTGGCCAAAGAGGATTACGCACTGTCTAAGAGTAGATGCAGCCGGGGTTATCAAAACGCTATTCACTAGACTGTCCAGGGGCATTAAGGGGATGGCGAGCATGACATTTATAAACCGCAAGCTGATTTTAATACCTTTATTACTAAAGATTTGCTGACTTCTACTATTCTAAAAGTAAATGGCACAAAAGGGTTTTGAAATGTACTTCTCTATGCGAGCGTTCCACAAAGTGTGGTCTGCATTTTTGCGTGTTTTTACAACACAGGACACAACAAGAGAAAAATACACTTGCCAGTTTAATTAAGTAGCTTGTTGGTGAGGCACTGTTGAACTGTACTGCATTATACAGAGAGGTGTTTCTGTAGCATCACAAACTTAGCCGCCCAAAATGACCATAAAGTTGAAAAAAGGAGAAAAAAGGGGAATCACTGCCACACTGTTTTATTAGACTGCTGTCTATTTTCAGTTAGGGTGTGCCTAATAAACTGGCAACTGAGTATATATCATATTAACAATAAGTTAAGGGAACCAGGCCCCTTATGAAATTCAGTATAACAGTGCAAGTTGGCTAATGTCCACTGAGTTAAATTTTTGGCTTCATGAAATCTCAAAGGAACACATGCCCTCAAAATAACATGTCAATACCACACTAACAGGATAAAATTATTTTTGTTTTTTATTTGTAAATGTCATCAGATGATTTTGTTGTTGTTGTTTGTGAGACGGAGAGAGAAACGGCCAGCGGACGTTGAGTGTCCGTAGGGAATATCAGGCCATACCCTTAGTGGGAGATGAAAAATGATACACAGTCCACATTCACATTTATCTTTCAAACACCATCTGTGTACTGTCACACATGCATACATCAGCCCACATACACACACATGCTTAGACATGAATGCATGCTCAAATACACCTCTCTAGAGAGCGACAAGGTCAGGAGGTCTGTGGTCTAATTGAAAGACCACATGGCGCTACAGTCACATTAAATGTTCAGGTCTTCATTAGGGTCTCGTATAGAAGATCTAAGAGGTGATTATGTTACGGATGATCCAATCTAACATAACCATATGGAAAACATTCAATTTGTGGACAACATATTTTACCATAGTCACAACCTTAACATAACCAAATCACATTTGTCCTTGTGTCATGTGTTCAACCAGATGCCTCGGCTCTGGAATATAACCACCATTCAATCTGTAGCTTATAACTGAGCGCACATTTTCTGTTTGTTCAGTTTTTCAAACAAGATGAAATCCATCAACCCACTGACCTCATCAGGTCTCTTCTTTTCAATCTCTAACCCCACTCACTCTTTCTCTTTTCCTACCCTCCAAACTTTGCCTTCCTGCCAATTTCCCTCCCTTCCTCCGCTCTGTGAATTACAGTTATTACAGTGTCAGTCCACCCTACATGTAAATGCAGCTTCAGAGGAGTCTAAGACACTTTGGTTCTGTTTCTAACGCCTTCTAGGGACCAATTACAAGGCCACAACCATAGTCCCAAGACAGCCTGAGGCCTTTAAAGACTAGGACTGGTCCACCATGAGCTCCCATCCCCCCCTTCCACAACCAGCTGGTTGAAACCTCCAAAAAGCTTTTAAAAGGTTTTATTTGGAAACAGTTTTCTTCTGATTGCTACAGTTTTGGACAGGGCATATCAACAGAATAGATGACCTTAAAGTTAAAGTAGTTGTTTGTGGTGTAATATATGTTTAACAAACATTAATATTATTATTATATGCACATTTTATCTCCCTGATTCTCTGTTTTCTGTATCATTATTATCATTCTCTTTCTCTGCATCTCCACTTTATACTTTCTGTCCAAGCTGACTCCCTGACACTAAAGTTCCAGACACTTTGGCTGTGTAAAAAAAGTAAATAGGCCAAAATGTAGCTAAATGTATCACAGTAAATTAAACTACATGTGTTATGTCAAATATTGGTAACAAATCTGAAAATATATCTTTTTAATTTCACACTAATAACAATATAAGCTGGGTAGAAGTATTATTTGGCCATTTCATGTGTAATGTGACAGTTAAGAAAGGTTGTGTTTGTTTTCAAGGTCATTTACAACTAATTTCTGGTTTGGCCTATTTAATTTAAAAATCATTGTTTCACATTATTTTATCATTATTTGAATAACTAACAATTAAATGACAATCATGTGCTTTATATGCACTATATTAAAGAAGGGACAGAAAAATAATGTTTGGTTGCCTTTCCTTTGGCTTTCTTCGTATGTTTAAGATCACTGTCCTACAACACTGCCCTTAAAATTGTGGACTGTGTATAAAAAGGGAACACCCTGGAACACTCTTAAAACTGAAAATCAGCACTATAAACCTATTGTTATTGTTTCATCTCAAATCGAATGTGCATCCTGATGTTTCTACTACACTGCACATATTCTGTCTGATGAGTATTATACACTACTCACAAAAAGTTAGGCGTATTCAACTTTTGGGTGAAATGCTACAGTCATATTATATAGTCATATCAAACAATTAATCGAACAACAAATCAAACACAAAAAGCTAACAACAGTGGTGTTATACCACACCAAAAAATGTCAGTGTCTCAGTAACTTGTCATGTGTCCTTGAGAATCAATTACAGCTTGACAACGACGTCTCATGATGTTCACAAGTCGACTTATTGCAACCCGCTGATGTCACTCTGTGACACTCTAAGCTCAGTTGCAACTTCCCTCTGAGTACATCCCGTTTGAAGCCTCGCACTGACCAGGTACTGCTGATCGATTGTTAGGTGTCGTCTTGGTCTCATGATGTCAAAATGTGAACAGCATGATGAAGAGGACTGTTTAAATACAATTATTGTCATTAAACCAAAAAATTTAGTGGTCGATTCATAGATCAGACACTTGTGATTTTTGCGGTTAATCACTTTGTTAGAGAACAGTGTGCATTCAAAAGTTTAGAGAAGGTCAAATTATGTTCACCTGTAAAGGTTATAGTGCATTTTAGGTGCATTCTGAAATTTCATCCGAAAGCCTTTTTGTGAGTAGTGTATGTGAGAGATTTTGGCCATTCAAGTTTAATACACACTAACTCTAGACTGCACATTTCAAAGCTAGGCAGCTGTTGCTCCCACATCAAAAAGAGTGATTCACTAAGCCACTGATAAAGTCATATCTCTGAAGCACATCCACATCCCTCGACTCAGACTGACTACGACAATGCATGAGTGTAGCTGTGGGTGCAGAGCAAACCATTACTCAGTGGGTCATGCTGGGACTGTGGCTTTTTAGGTCAATGAAGCTGGAGAGGAGGAAAAGGACAAGAGAATGGTGGAGACAGAGCACGAGGGGTTGGAGTACTTAAACTCCCTGACAGCTTTTGGATAAAGCTGAAATCAATGTGCACATAATACTCCCTGGCACCATTTCATCCCTTTACTGACCCACATCATCCTGTCGTCTTTTTTCATCTTAACATCCTGAGCGCATCTCTCTTTTACATATCATCATCTAGGAACCACTGTAGTCAGTAGAGCCCCAGGCTGAAACACACACAAAATTACACCACCTAACTCCAGACATGGCTCCTAAAGCCTGATGAGTAGGAGCGTGACAGACATACATTTAGACAGAGAATGGTTGTCCCATAGTTTTCACTGAGTCTATTCAGGTTCCAAAATGAGACCCAAAGGTTGGCGGTTGGCATGTCCTGTCTAACGCCATTTATGGCTCTGTCGCAGTAAATGTGTCTGGATGTCAGAAATTAGGCATCCTTACCTGCCAACAGGCCTCTCGGTGCCCTGATGCTGACTGGGCTGACAGAACTAGACTACAAGTTTTGTTCAGCAAAGGAGACAATGTTTGATTGCATATACGTACTTGCGTATGTGTGTGAGTGAGAGGTTCTAACCTGGTGTTAGGTCATCGCAACAGACTTCTATGGATCCAGATGAGCAGTCGCTCAGTTCATCCAGTGAAAAATCGCACTCCTGCACTCGCACCCTGTAAACAAATCATGAACACAGCCGTTACGCGTCCGTTACTGTTCAGGCAAATCACTTCAGTATCGCTGATTATAATCAAACATACAAGTTTCTGTGTATGACAGAAGTAGAAAGAGATGATATTCCCCAGTGTGTCACACGGATTTCCATAAATGCAAATCAAGAAACAGAAAATCACTGACATTGTGCAAAGAGTTATAAAAGTAAAAAGAAGCTCAAGAATTTTGTTTTTTTTCTTATAATTCTTTATCTCGTAATGTATTGTATCTCTTGCAAATAGTAATTCTGCTATGATTAATTTAATGAAAACATCACATCAGACACAACAACACTGCATTTTTCTACTTACAAAATTAGATTCACTTTTTTCTTATTTTTATCCCACATCCTGAGTGACTATGTGTGTGAGAGAGAACAATGTATTGAGTCAGCCCAGAGGCTGTCAAGAGGACACTTTAACAATCAGCTCTGCTCCAGAAAACACCAAGTGTGTGCATCCTTGCACACACATGTACTGCTGGGAAAGATACAGAGGAATTAGACTGAAATGTCCACCTCAGGCCTCTAAGGCTGGTCTTTAGTATCCAGAGTAGTGGTAGTAGTAGTCAGTGAAGAGAGGGGAATCAGCTTTGAGAAGGGAGAGTGACATGATAATGACAAGAGAATGATTTTGCCATCGGCATCCATAATTGGGTGCTCATGGCTGAAGTCTTGATAAAAATGTTGTGTGTGTGTGTGTGTGTGTGTGTGTGTGTGTGTGTGTGTGTGTGTGTGTGTGTGTGCAGAGTGCTTACCTGTAGCTGAAGGGAGCCACAGTAGCCATGTTGACTCTGGGTGTGTGTGTCTCTGTGGACATAGCCTCCTTGTCTAGGCTGTGATCCTCCATATCGACAGCCACCTTTGACATTACCGGCATGGTGAAAGTGATCTGTGGAAGCGGCAGGGGACCGGGTGAGGAGGCTGGACTGCTGTCCTCAGGAGTCCCCATCTCTTCGTCTGATTGACTGGTGGAGCCACTGCGACCTTTGACGGCGTGTTGATAGCTCATATGAGCAAGAGAGGGCCGGAGGTTACTGTTGTTCAGCGTGGTGGACTGGGTTGGGTGGTTTTCTGGATGCTGTTCCTCTCTTTGTTGCATGGCCTCACTCGGTGCCTGCGATACAGTGTTGGAGTTATCTCCTCTTCTGAACTGGAGCGGTGGACGCAGGTTGCTGCTTCCCCATGTTTGGTTCTTATTTGTGAGGGTGTTTTTGTTGCGATTGCCGTCATGTGGAAACTGTGAGGGGACGTGAGGCCGAGAGGGTTTCCCCAGATCCAGTGTGTCTTTGGAGTGCGGCGGTGGCACCCTACGCTGGGTTAAAGGGCTGCTGTAGGCAGAGCGTGAGACCTGGGGGGAATGTAGAGCTCCTGTCCCCTTGAAGAGCAGATTTTTCAAGCCGGGGTCTCTTGTTGAGTCTTTAGAGGAAGGCCCGGGGATGCTGGTGCTCCGTGGGCAAAGTAGAGGAGAGTGCGTGGGTGTGTGTGTGGGTGTGTGTTTAGGGGTCTGCGTTGAGGGTCTGGGCAGGTCACTAGCCCGACGGCGGGTGTCTGTTTTGGGGGAGGAGGGCAACAGGCTGTGTGGCAGGGGGATTCCTGACGAGGGAGGAGCCCGGGGGGCTGACTTCACATTGACTCCCCCACTCATACTTAACTAAATGGAGAAACACAAGGAGACAAACACGTATAATGAGTCAAAAAGTCCATTTTCAAATTAAATCAACAGCAAAAACATGAAACTATCAGTCCCAAAACCCTCCACCAAAAAACGTTTATTCATTTTGAGGTTAATTGCTACGTTATTCTAAAGTTTAATCCCACCAAGCAAACTAAAATTTGCTGCTCACAACCCAGAGAAAGTTAAACATCCACGGTATGTGAGCACGTGAAGCAAGCGCATATGACAAACTGAGTCATGGTAAACCACGAGTTGAGCTTATTTTCAGCGAGGCATGAAGCGTCTGCGCAATCAAATTTGCCTGCCGGGAGTTCAAAACACAAAAAACAGCTTCACACACGGAGACACATCCTCACAGCAATAACTACCAGTTGCTTTTAGAGCGTTATGTTCTCAAATAACTGATTTTCTTCACATAATGAATTTAAATACACACTCGCGAAGACTCCCACTGCTACACATCGTTGCACAAACACACTGCTCTCTTACACATAACATCTTCAGAGGAGGTGTGGGATTATTCTCACCTGATTTGCTTTGATTCCAGATACTCACAGTTTCTGTTGCCCTCTCAGAAACACACAGCTCTCTCAAAAAAAACCTAAAAGCCAGCTTGATATTCTCTGTGCCCTTCTATTCTACGCAAACTGTAGGGAATGTTGGTCAAGTGAAACATTTCATGTAACCTCCTATAATTTAACTACCTCATGCTGCTCTGCTGAAGTGAAAGAGGTTGGAAGAAAGGCAGGGGGGGAGGAGAAAAGGGAGGAACAGCAAGTGTAGAGTGAAAAAGATCACAGTGTCTGAGAAATTGATATGCTAACCCTCACAAAATGTCAGAATCTCACATCAACAGTTTTTGGGGAAATGTAACTTATTCATTTCAACGTGTAAATGATATCGCAACACAAAAATGTGACTTGTAAACAAAGGTAACAAAGGTCAACAGCTGCTCTGCACTCAATATAAACATATACATACACAGCACAGTATACAGTATATACTTGTATGTATTTCTACTTTGTGTGTTGCACCTTTGCAAACACCTTTAAACACAAACTAATACAATACTATACTAATACCTTACTTTCTTAAATAACAGAACACTTTTTGGAAATTTGTCTTTAATAAAGCATCTGTCAAATTAAGCTGTCAGAAGTCACAAGGATAAAATGTTAGACTATTTGACAGCGCATCTGATTGCAGCATTGCACACAGTGTGATGTGGATCACACAAACACACATTTTCCCCTCAGTTTGAGCAGAAGGTCTGTCATTTTCAGAATCCCTGCAGGGGAAAGAGGCTGACTGCTCCACCTCATAACCTTACAAACATACCCAAAAATAACATTTTAGTCTCTTACACAGGGAAGGTTAGATTCTCTTTAGGAGACCTTCCTTTCACCTATTTAAGCTCCAGACATACTGACACAGAAAATTTTGGCAAGGGCTGGTGCTCTATCATAGTCTTCTCAGTGCTAATGAAGACCTGCGCAGCAGCATACAGCAGTAGTGATGCAGCAATAGGTAAACAGAGACAGATGTTATCATCCATCCTGCTTTCCCCCTCATTTCTCTCCCCAAATTCTTTCTCCTTTTTCCCGAATCCCCCCATCTCTGATTCTATCCGTCTCTCTTTCTTTCTCTTGGGAGGCCAAGTCACTAATAAGCATCAGAATTTCAGTCTGTCTGATACAATTCCTGCTAGGATTTCCAGGAGCACAGGTGCGGTCTGCTCTGTGTCTATCTGTATGGAAATTGGCTATTCCCCTGGGGATACACTGGGGTCATATCAGTACTACTGCAGCCCACGTAAAGACATACCAAAGCTCAGCTGCTAGTGGGGATGTCTGTCTGTGTGTCTGTGTGTGTGTATATACGCAGAAAAAGAAAGAAAGAAAGAAAGAAAGAAAGAAAGAAAGAAAGAAAGAAAGAACGAAAGGAAAAAATACAATCTGACATTTCTGCAGACTGAAACCAACAGCTGTAAGCGAGTGAGAAACTGGTAAATTAATTTCAGGTCTGATTCCCTCAGAACACATAAGGCTTGTCTAATGTGTAGGGTACGTTCTCTGTGTCATGTGTTCAGGCTGCATACAGGCTTCAAAGACAAGATCATTCTGTTACATAAGTGCATTTACAATAGTTAGACTGTTGGCTTGTGGACACATTAGGTCTAACTGCATGTGACTTGTCTGATTACAGGAATTAGTTTAAATATAGACAGGGTATACAGTATGAAAAACACTTAGTTAACTAAGCAGAAAAGAGTCCAAGCTAATGTCTTCAAATTGAAGGCTTTGACTTACAGTTAAAAATTTAATTTAGAGTGATACATAACAGAGAAAAGCAGCATTTTAAAAGCTGAAACCAGAGTTTGTCTGGCATTATAGGAGCTATATGATTAATCAAGTATCAAAATTATTGTCAAGGAATCAAACATCCAGTTTGTAGTAGCTATTTTCTTAATACTCGAGATGTGAGCATCAGTGTTTCTGTGACATTCATAGACAGACATGTACTTGTATTTATGTAGAAAGAAGTAAACATTAATTGTAGATATCATCATGACTTTCTATAATGACAGATAATTTCAGTTTTTTGTGAATGTAATGATCATTGGTTGAGCAAATATCTGGAAGAATGCTATTATGGAGACTCAAACTGGTTCTGTTGTTCTGCAAGGATGAGACTGACATCTGCTGGATATTCTGTGCAACAGCAGCATCAAGGACACTTCTTTCAATCTTCAATCTTCTTTTCTGTCCAATTTTCCATCTATTTCTATACAGTCAAACTACATGAGCTGATTAAAAACACTTTTCACCTCAGCAATGGAAGAACACTGCTCAGGTATGTACTCTCTGTAAGGAGAGAAAAAGAAGGATAGCGTGGCAGCCGGCTCCTAACTTCATAATCATATTAAACCATTTTTAGCTTGTCTGTCCCATGACACACTCCAGCCTGAACTGAGTTAGTGTACGTCTGATCAAAGAAACATGCAAAGCTTTCCTCTCTCACACAAACACACTCACCCTTGTGATGAAAACCCTCTGACTCATCACAAAATCAATAAATGAGGTGGTAACACAGGCCTCTCTCTCTCTGTGAACTGAAGGACATTAGCAGCGCTGTGTGTGTGTGTTTGTGTCACCCAGTCTGGAAAGTCTATAATAAATGAATATAATTACCTCCATATCGCCAACAACAGTGATAATGTGTTGTCATCAATCACCCTACAATACGCTAGTGTCACACAGTGGTGTAGAAACACTCAAATGTTCAGTTAGGATTTCTGGAAAGGCACCATTTTCTTATTAGAAGAAAGTTTTCTAAAAATAACAACATCTGAAACTCATAAACTGCCTATTATGAACTGTCATGTGATAGATCTGCTGTCTCCCGTGCGTCATACCTGTCAGTGGGGTAATGGGTTCGTCAGTGTGCAGTTAAGGCCGAGCAGTCAGAGCCGGCGGGAGGGAGGTCACACTTCTTCAGCGTCCCAGGAACAATGGGGTGTTTTTTCCTGGATCACTGTTGCATCCTCACCACTGCCCTCCCATTGGTCCAAAGCGCCACACCATTCATCGAGACAGGAAGCTGTGTCAAACGGGACAGACATTTTCAACCAATCAGGGGTTCGAGTCCCGAGGTGACTCATTTTCAAAGTCACTTTCTTTGATGAAATCGGTGTTCTCATCTTTTGGCGGAAAATCTTCATTTCACACACACACACACACACACACACACACAAATGTCTGAACAATGAACTAAAGCCTGCTTATGTTATCATGAGTCAGTGGCCCAAATGGAAATTTACTCGGCCTCTGTGACCCGCAATGACACATATTCTGTCATCCTCAAAAATGCCACAACACAGCATTTAAGTCGTCTAAAAAACCTTGTATCTGCCGATTGTCAACTCCAACACAGTACAGCAACATTGTAAAACTGTATTTTTGATGTCACAGAAGGGGTTATACAAGCATTTCATTCACTAAGAGTCACTTAACTGGAGTAAAAACCTAAAAGTGACCAAACTGATTTCAAGAGCTTTTCATATGTGACCACATGGAGAAGTCATCGGTTATGGAGTGTCACAAGATTTCTACAGAGAGGAGTTTGAATCACTCACAATCTCGGAAAAAGATGTATGTATGTCTACCACACACGTCCATTCATGCTGCACTCATTATAGAAGTAAATACAGACAAACACAAGCACCCACACAAGCTAAACAGGACGGAGCGTAATCACACTACCAACCACATAAACACCACCATGTGTGCACAGTTTCCCTACATTCCGATTCACTACTACCACTCTTCTCTTCTCCACATCACTCAACACTCTCGACTGAGAGTGACTTTCTCAGATGGACACACACACTATAATATGTATGCCATACATGCTGCACTGAGTCACACAACCCCTTAACTGCTGACTCAGACTGATCGCATCATGTCAACTCTGGTTACAGTACTGTATCATCCCCTCTGTCCCTCTCTTCATCCCACTTAAGCTCTGCCTTTTCTATCTGTTAACCTCTCTCTTCCTCTCGACCGTCATCCTACGCCACTGACTGTGATATCACTGTGAACATCATCGGCATGCTTTAAAACACAGAGTGTGTTTGCATTTATCCATCATTTAGATAAATGAGAGAACGCAGATACACACAAACAACTGTCACTTTAACAAATGCATGAACAGAAATAGAAAACATTATCAGATTAAAAATCAACCCAAGGCTATACTCACCCTCTCCTAGCATCAGGATACAAAGCAGCAAGTGAGTTTGTCTCCCATCTGTATGCTGCTGAGATTGTCTGGCTCCGTCTCTGCCTTTGCTTCTGTCTACTTTTGGCTGGCGGGCCTCTGAGCTGTGAGCATGTGTATTTGTGTGTGTGTGTGTCTGTCAATTCAGCCCTCTATCACGTCATGCCGCTCTGCTGCTGCCGCAGTACGCCTGCAGCCATATCCCCGCCCCTGTCTTTATTTTTTCCTCCCCTCATCACAATCCCTATCTCCCTCTCCCTCTCTCTCTCTCTCTCTCTCTCTCTGTCTCTCTCACACACACAGTAATGGACCTGTTGGCTGTGCTCCCTCCCTCTACCGAGGTGAAATATAAGCCCACCAAAAGCAGAGACAAGCTGGTCCATTAAATGGATGAGTATGGTTTGTGTGCCTGTGTGTGTGGGTATACTCACACATGGTCTGGTCTGTATACTGTGAGTAATACATGGTAATTAAGCAGATGTAGCCACAAATGTGAAAAGCCCAAACCTATCATCCGGCTTTCAAAGTCTAATTGGTGGTCAAGGAAAGTAGGATTAAAAAAGACCGGAAAAAGAAAACATGGGATGCTTAAGATAGATCCGCTGACAACAAATGAAAATCTGCAAAAACACACAGACAATCAAACACATACATCTGATGTCTATATCTGTGGCTGTACTCAAGGCAAAATGCATGGCTGCATGAACATACATCCTGAAGGAGGAACAGCCTATCAATCACAGATCTAATTCGTCCCACGCCTCTAATGAAAGACAAAGAGACCGAGTGAGAAAGAGAAATGAGATACAAAAGAGGAGAGAGGCTGGAAACAGGAGGTAGAGATGGAGGAATCAACATGTACAGAGTCGACCCTCTATTGACGTCTTTTCCCAGCTGATGAATAGGAGATAATGATACACATCCCAGATTTGACCTTGAACTCAGCTCCTCCGGTCTGTGTATCCATCCTCATAAACCACAAGCTGTAAAAATCTCATCACGTGTAGCGAGCCCACTCTGAACATCTGATCCAGTTTACAAACAGAGGAAAATCTGTACATGTCACATTAGTGAGAAAACAGTGTTGGGACCACAGATAGAGGTGTGAAACTGAGATTTCATTCAACGTTTCCCTTTGAAAAGCTAATAAGCAAAGATTTTGCTATTTGCTTTCTGACTACTGGACCACAGCTCCCTGTATTTACTCACGATGTGATTGTTTTTAATTAAATAGAAAAGAAAACTGTTTACTGTGATTTGTTTTTGCTTTTCTGCTTTCCAATTCCTGTTCTCTCCCTAGCCACCTTCTATCTTTCTCTGAGTCTCCCTCCATTCCTCCATCTATTCTCTCTTCTCATATTTCTGCTGTGCTGGCTTACAGTTTGACACACTGACATAAGGGACAGTGCTGAATATTTAATGAAGACTGCAAGGATGAGATCCATAAAATATCTGTAATGCTCCCATTTTACAGTGTACATTCGGCAGCTTCAATCATTTTTAAAGGCTTATTTCTGAGAATGTCAACTTGCTTTTCCTCTTACCGTGTGTGTTTGTTCAATTAATCGTGAGACTGAACGATCTGTGAGGGTCTTTACAGTCCTGATCTTGTGGTTAAGTACAGCCTGAGAGCTCTCTGGCTGATCACATATTGATCAGGCATTGAACTGCCTGTGCTAACGCTCGACTTGATCTGCAAGTCTTTGCTGGAGAGATGAATAAATCATGGAAAATGTGTCCCCCTCAAACTGTGGTATGCAAATAAATACATCAACTGATCAACCAACCATGATAAATTGATAAATGCTATTAGGACACAGCACATGGCCTAACAAGCACAGCACCTCCCCCACTGAACACATGCACACTGTACACAAGCCCCCTCCCTCTGTTTCCCCCCCACACAAAAGAAAAACAAAGTACAGTATGCCCTTCATGCTGTAGACCACAATCACTTAATAGCTCACCTACAAATACTCACGTCAATGTCAAGGCCGCTCTTCTCCCAACAGGGGATAAAAACGTGTGAAACTCATGCAGAGCAAACACTCACAGCACAAAAAAAACACTCACATGATCTGTTGCTTTGTCTCAGTGGTTCACGAAACGGGAAGTGACTTGTAACAGATGGATTATGGGTAGGAGTGTGCAAGCATCTGTGAAGAGTGTGTGTGTGTGCGTGTGTGTCTGTGTGGGTGTGTTATGGGGTGGGGGGGTTAATGTCATAGCTAATCTTCTGATGTCCCCCAAGGCTCCTCCCTATGAGACCGACCCTGACAGACGCTGTTGTGACAATGGGACACTTGTGTCACTGTCACCCCGAGGGGCATCTGGAGTGATGGAGGCGGGGTGGTCTAGCATGTTGGCTGTCTGGAACATGGGGCCTCAGATGTGTAGTTTCACTGAGATGAGTAAAATAAAGTAATAAAAAACATAAAAGGCAGAAGTATTGATAAAGAAAACACATAACATGTTACTAAAAGTAGATTAGAGGAAGTGAGCTAGGAAAGGAAGTTTCTATCTGATTACCTTATCTCTTAATGCAAAGTGCATTAACATTCTGAGGTTGTCTGTATGTATGACTGTATCGCCTGTGATTTTGACACTATTAACACTAGATGGCCTCAGAGAGGCTCATCTTACACAAGGGTGTCACAGTTTTAGGCCAGTTAAATCTGGGATGTAAATACAAACCTGCTGATGTTGATTTCATACTTTCAGAACATACATACATTATAACATAATAAAAAACTATTATAATGGCAGTAAGTTTTTCAAGAATTTAATCTAGATCTTGTTAGAAGAGAAATGCTGTGTTTAACAGCAGCTTTGTTTGACTTCCTGTTGTCCTTCTTTTTTTTTACTGATGTAAAAGTAAAGAAGCCAAGAGCACCCAAAACAGTCGGTCTTCATCTTTGATTGGACTCAACCAACCTGTCACTTTCCACAAACTGACAATCACACCACTAATTGTCTCTGCCGTATAATAATAATAAATAAATTGTGATGATGTTGGAATGCTTTGCCGTTGACACTGCTGGCGATTCATTCAAAATTCAAGGCCAGCATGACTACCAGAGCATTCTTCAGTGACATCCCATTTGTTTTTCAACAGGACAATGACCCTAAATGCACCTTCAGGCTATGTAAGGGATATTTGACCAAGAAAGAGAGTGTAGAGTGCTGCATCAAGATGTTCTGGCCTCCAATAATCACCTGACTTAAACCCACTTGAGATGGTTTGGGATGCGTTGGACTGCAGAGTGAAGAAAAAGCAGCCAACAAGTGCTCAGCTTTAATGGGAACTCCTTCAAGACTATTTGGAAATCATTCCAGTTGACAACCGCAAAGCTGTCATCAAAACAAAAGGGGGCCGGACAATCAGCATGCCATGAGATAAACTGATTCTTAGCCACATAAAGACATGTGGTTATTAGATTTGGCTCAGTTTAATCTTGGGTATTCAGTCAGTCAATATTCAAGAAGTAACAAATTGTAAATATTGTCTCCAATACATGAATTAGTGTTGAGACTATGGCAGGATGATAAGTTGTGATATGATTAAGTACTGAAATCAAAATTGAAAGAATATTCAAATTCATTTTGTAATATTGATTTCAAACATTTGCAACCCGTGAGTAGCATGCAAAAAATGGAATACCTGCTGGTTACCTGCTTTAGGCTAAGATGGACCTATTCTGCTTTTACAAGACCTGTACTGACAAGTTAAACAAGTACTGGCTATTACCCCCCAGACTGAACAAAAGCACGGACAGTAAACACAAGAAACAAAGAGCTGTCACAGATCTTAACAGGTAAGGACACCCACCACCTCCTTCTGATTACTTGTTCTTTCTTTTTTCATGTTATTCTCCATGTCCTCTAAAAATCTTCTTCTCTAACATAAGAGTAAAATGTTGAGCTAAAGGCAGTGTAATTTGTTCATTTGAGTTCAAGTGACCTTTGCTATATCTGAATTATAGACTGATGCAGGAAACCGATGCAACCTAGAAATCAGTTAGCATTTTTGTACATCCGTTTCCCTCATCTCTGAGACATTTTTTTAAAAAGGTTTTGATGAGATCCCTGAAATAATGTCTGTGGTTAACACAAGCTTCAGAGATTTCAGATTTTGTTCTATGACATGTAATATGTCAGTAAATACTCAACTTGTGAATGAACTTTGACGCATTTATATGTCTTAAAAAGAGCAGTTGCTACAAATGAAACTTCAGCGGTTGTCTTGGAAATTTAATGTCATCACTCCAAACACTTAAAGTTTAACAGGGGTGATGTGAAGTCATGCAAGCAGGATGTAGAAGGGTCTAGTTGCAGTCTCGCAGACTGCACATCACACCCACTTCACTCTAAACACACACCTTGAAATAACTTTCTGGATTAATGTAAAGTTTTGGTGCCTTGAACAAACCGAGCTGTGGGGTGTCGTTTAGCTCAGTTGGTAGAGCATCCGCCCCATGTACAAAGGCTCAGTCCTTGCCGCAGTGGCCCAGGCTTCGAATCCGACTTGTGGTTCATTCCTGCATGTCACTCCCCATCTCTCTCTCCCCACATTCCTGTCACTCTTCAAGCTGTCTCTGTTAAATAAAGTTAAAAAAATAAAAATAACATATCTAATATCACTTTATTCTGGTCTAAATACTTTTTAAACTCTGAGTCTGTATTTTTTTTTCCATATTTTCAGAGATTATTATTCAGTTCACCCTGTTAATAAACTATATTACACTCTGTCCTAATCCTTTCAGATTTCATCTCATTACTTCATCACTTACATTACATAGTTTAACACTTTAACTGAAACAAACTTTTACAAACTGAAAGGATTATTTATTTATTTTTTAAATTGTAAGGGAAACAGTATGTCTATATAATCAACCCAAACTTAAGCAAATGTATCCATTATCCAAAATAACAGTCAAAATGTTTTCTTTCCCTTCCTGCCTGAGGCTCATTCGCCAGAAAAGCTGCACTGCTGCATACCTCTAAAACAGCCACCCTGTAATTTTAAATGTTTTTAGTAAAGATTTTCAAGCGCAGGAATGTTATTTACCAACAGCATTTGCCATTTACCCTGTATCTTACTATTGCTATAGATTTTCTTTCAGATTGTTGGAATAGACTGTCCATGATAAAGTCAGTACCTACAAAAATGGAAGAAGGAGAAGAAATTTCAACAATTATCACAGGTGGTACATTTTCTTTAATCTTATTGCTGCTTTTGTGGACACTGTTCATTTCAAAAAGTTCATATTTTATCTTCTTGTTTTGCTCTTTTCGGTGCTGCCTAAGAATGGAGAACACTGTCAGATCCAAAACAAGCTGGCTGGTTATTTTTACAAGACCTTCTTCACAGCAGTAGAGATTTGAAACCTCTATCTCTGTGTGTGGACATAAGACAAGACAAGGAGGAGCAAGACCAAGCTTTAGTCTCATTCTACAAGAGTGACAACGTTAAGTGGACGGCGCCGCTTCTGTGCAAACTTAAAGGTCACTGGTAAATTAAATTATGCTACTTTAATTATGTATTTATTACTGTATACTGAAAATAATAACTATATGTTTTTGTTAGAATGAGTCTACATACACTGCGGGTCCTCTTCATGGATGTATTATAAGACCTAATATGGCACCACTGCTCAGCCTTGGTTCAAATTCTGCTCAGTGGCCACTGGTGGTATTGCGCGCCTCAACAAAAAATGCTATGACCAGGAGAAGCAAGTGGGAGAGACACTATTCCTCACTACTCACTACAGCATATTCACTGGGCTGTATAACCAGGAAGTAAACCTGAAAGGTTGAAAATTTTTTTTAGGCGTATATGCGAGGCGAGCTATGTTTGGATACAGTATCCAGTTCTACAATACATCCATGGTCCTTGTCCAAGTAGTCTGTTATGTTGAACTATCTTGAACTCTAGACAGGGCCTTTTGCGCTTCCTGTGTGTTTCACGGCCCCTATAGCTTCTCTTTCACACTAGAAAGGAGAGAGTGAGGCCGAGGGGTTGCAATTAACAACTACACTGCTTGATGCCACTAATCCCTCCACACATTATTAGATGATTTATGTAAAATGTGTGTTTCTTCACAGGTGATGTTGCAAGTGGGAGTGGGGTCGACCGTCACATGATGTCAACAGTGATTTTCAAGCTTATGAGTGGATTCCATCTAAACTTAGGTTAGACACAACAACAATCACACCTACACACACACAAAACAACATTAATTCACCGAGGTCATGAGTCTACAGTCTATAAACAATGTATGTCTATGTTTAAGTATTTTGTTAAGCATAAATGCCAACAGCTGATTCAATACACATATATATGATATATGTATATAGGAAAATAGTAATCTGCTTTTTTTTCTATTTTCCAACATTGGATAACAATTAATTGATGAATCCAGAAAATCGATGGGAGAATCATCAATCATGAAAATAATCATTAGTTGTAGCCCTAATCACCTATCATGACTTAACATACAATGTGTAAATGTAAGCATACACGCCAGACGGCAAATACAGGTGAAATTGATGCT
Organism: Sciaenops ocellatus; assembly: GCA_033000465.1. NCBI lineage: Eukaryota > Metazoa > Chordata > Actinopteri > Sciaenidae > Sciaenops > Sciaenops ocellatus. Next base: position 13,455,734 of record CP136883.1, on the reverse strand, counting down.
AATCAGCGTTGAAGTTCACATGCTATTTATTTCAGACATTATCCAATTTTGAGTGATCACATTGTAATTACTGATCTGTAAACTGTAAATTGGTGTATTTTCCTTAGAAAGATTTGCCTTGTCTTAGCCTATATTCAAGTTACCTAGAAATAAGATGCTATGCTGTAATACAAAAGTAGTGAGACTGAAAATATTGAGGTTAATTCAACAGAAACAGTTGAATAAGACCCAGCATCAAAATATCTAAATTTTTTTTTAGTCATTAGTCTTAGTCTAGCTCTAACTTATTTTTCTTTTACTGTTACAGGAAATGTGGCCATTAACAAAATCTTTGAGGGAGAGCCTGATCACCTCATCCCCTCAGTTTTAGATGAACTTCTTGACAATGACATGTTCACAGTCGCAGGCCGGATGATTGGCCATTCCTTCTTGTATTGCGGCCCGAGTTTCCCGGGACTTAGCCCAGCCATTATTCACATTCTCTTTGGAGGTTCGCTGGAGACCACTCCTGTGACAATACAAGATTGCCCGGACCTGGAGATCCGTGACATCGTGAAAATGGTGAACATGAAAAACACTGAGGCCTATATTTTCTGTTAGGCTCAATCTGTTTGTCTGCACTGAATTTAGCATCATAAAACCAGTATAATTTATTTCATTTTAAGCATGCTGCATCAATAAAACATGTTTTTCATTTTGTTTTATTCGAGCTTGATGGAGACGCTGAATTAAAAGAATGTGACTCCATTCATCAGCTGTGCCTGTCATGGGACCTGCCAGCACCAAATACTACCAACAGGAAATGGCTGTCTCAAAAGCTTCTTCTGCATGCTGTAATGTCAAACTGTTTTGTTTTATTCATCAATCCATTTATTAACTTCTCAAATGATGCTAAATTTCTCTGCTCTCATGCTTAACACACTGAAGACATTTAAAAAAAATTACTTAAACTTTTGCTACAATAATTTTCATTTTAAAGTAAAAGAGAGAAGACCACAATTCATTATTTTGTTCACACTGTGCCATGTGTTGCAGGTTGTTGAACAAACAAGGCGTCAAATCAATCAGTTTCAAAAAGGCTTAAAAGAGACAGGCATATGGGAACTTCTCATTCACAGAAGAGATGTAATCCCAATCCTGTTTCCCAGGGAATCAGAAGCAAAAATCACACCTCAGGTATAACAAAATATATATATATAAAGATTTTACTTTGATGATACATTCAGTGTGATAAGCTTATTTACGTTTCCTTCATAAAGACTGTATTTGTTTCAAAATTGATTCATGTGAATTTCGCCAATATTAATTATTTATTACTTGGTTACATATTAACCAAAGAGAACTCCAAATTATACTGAATGAATCTGGAGTTACATGTGATTTCAGATGATCTTGGATTGCATCATATGGCCATCATCTATAACTGTCTTCTTTGAGAGCTACGAAGACGAAGACGGAGATGAAGACGAAGACAATTCCGATGCCATAGATGTATGTCGAGTATGCGGCTACTTGAAGACATTCATTGAAAATGGTATGTACGAGTATTGTTACAGTGATATTTTTTAATAATGAAGCCTCTTTAGTGCGACTCATTGTTGTCTAATGAGCTGCTTTTTCAACACAGCGTCTCCTGCTGAGCTAAAGAGGCTCATAAAGTTCTGGACAGGATGGGAGGTGCCAGCCACAGAGATGAGAGTGGAAATACTTAAGGCCACATTTCCAACAGCTTTAACATGTTTTGAGACGCTGAGGCTGCCGAGGCATTACACAGAATACAAAAAATTTCATCGAGATTTGCGTGCATGCACATCAATCGGTTGCAGCAGTTTTGGTTGTGTCTGAAGTAGAAAGATGTTTAAATGGATGTAAACTGAATGTGTGGAACTTGCCAATGTGTGTGTGTAACTGTTATAATGTCTATAATGAACTCATATTCAATTACCTGTCTTTTCCTGAATATTTTTGTTTATATAACAAGTTTTACATTTCTTATTGCATCTCTTGATTTTCACTTCACTTCCTGTTTGTGTAGCTAATAATTCCAGGTTACTTTCACAACCACAGTGATTAGACTGCTAACATAACTTCCTTACTTTGAAACACAAAACGTGCAGACTGTTATCATCATCCTGCATGTTATTGATATCAAATTCTATATAAAGCCCCCTAACACATTTGTAAGGACTAATTCAAATAGAGCTGAAATTACTCTACGACTGGCAACAATTTTGATATTTTTTTGTTTAAAAAAGCAGTTCACCCATCAGCATTGTGCTCCTATATTGTTGTCAATATTGATGAACAATGGATAGGATAGTTTGAAAAAAAAAAAAAAAATCAAAAGCATCAAAATCAAAATCACTTATTCCACGCATTAGTCCTCCTTGTTGCACCTGGTGCCTACATTACCCACAATGCAACTACTGCTGACAGTTTAGTTGGAGATTTGGGTGGGCTGGTAAGAGCTAATGTAGCATTGAGCCACTAGCCTCAAGCAAAGATGAAGAGCAAGCTACAGATGTCTGGTATATTATTTCTATCTCCACACCCAGATATTTTCTTCATTTTTTTATACATTCAGTTTTCAGCCCCCAAACGATGCTGACTCAAGTGACATCACTTGAGGCAATTTATCAGATTTCTCACAGCTCTCTGTTGAACAACAACAACAACAACTCTCACATATAGAGTCGTGCTCCTCAAGACCTTCAAACAGACTTTGATGTGTAAAGTCAGAGTTCAGGATCTGGGTCTGGGTCTTAAAATGTGTTGGTATTATTAATACACATACAAGTCAGATTAAGAGTCACTGTTTGTATGTATGTACCCACAATGACCACATGATGGCAGCAGAGTTCAATCATTGCATCCACTCTCCTCTTTGCAAGCAGCTCCTCACTCTATTTCCATTAATGCTTTCTCATCCATTGAGCATATTTGAGTGACCTTTACCAGCAAGTCCCTAAAGGTCATTTAAGCTTGGTGATAAAGTGCAAAGGCTGGAATTAGATTGAGACTGCTATTTACTGTGTAAGAGGGAAATCAGCTGATTTGCCATTTGACTCTTCAAACTGATGATCTGTTAAAGGTTACCTCTAGATAAATAATAAAAAAAGATAGTGTGACGAATTTACTGGCTCATAAGATAAGAAAAAAAAATCAAACTATTCCTCAAGAGTCAGTCGATCTTGATAATTCTTGATGCAGTCTGCTAGAACGAATCAGGAGACCAAAAAAATATCCTCCCTATATTTCTGTCACCACTTCTATTCTCCAGGTTGGGATATGATACAATGCAAGTATGTTAACCCTCATCAGGTAATTTCAGGACAGACCACCATACAATGGCTTCAACACTGTGGAGGCCATCCAGTTTAGCAAGGCTGACTGCTTGTTGATGGTCCCGTAAACCTCTTCAGGCCTTTATGATTTCATGTAATGTACAGCCTCCAACCAAAGAGAAACTGTTTGAATAGAAAGGGAAGGAAATGTTTAAAATGCCACAGACATTTTTATATATGAGCCTCCATCCTACCATTTAACACCAGCAAGAGATTACTAAATGAAGCCTGTGGTAATCTGACACAAAATGAGAGCAAGGGGAAGGGGGAGACTCTAACTTGTACTCTTCTACTCTTATTCGTCTGTGCTCATAAATTGTACTATATATTATATACTTCTTATGTATGTCTTATTTTCCATTTTTACTGTGTTTCTGGCTGTATTTCTACAGTCCCAGGCAATACGCAGCTTTAAATCCAAGTTCCCTCCCCATTCACCTCTCTCTCTCTCTCTCTCTCGGCCAATCAGTCAGAAATTCCGCTGTTCCGCAACACGCAGTAAAGTTTGCAGACTGTAGCAGCAACAACAAAGGCTCCTCCCTTTCAGCACATCTGGAACAGTGGAAGAGAGGAGAGGCTCATACCAACAACTCTGTCTGAGCCTATTTGGATCATAAAATCTTACACTTGGGTTGGTAAGAGAAGCCACTTTTCTCTTGAAGACTACAAGTGCATCTCGTCCACTTAACTCTGGACTGCTTGTTTCCTGAACACACCCAGAAACAGAAACAGAGTCTCAGACAACACCTATTTGCTGCAGGTAAGTCATGTTAATAGACCACAAGCTGGTTATTCTTCCTGCTTTCTGTTGGCTTCTCATTGCATCTAACTTCCTACTCTACCTGATGATGCATGACGAGAAAGACACTCAGAATGTACATGTGTTTTCCGGCTGCCAGTCAAACCAGAAACTCCTTTGTTTGAACAGCTATCACGTATTAGAGTTTTCAAGGAGTTATCAAAGTATGCAGTTAAACAGTAACACAATGTGCAACACTAACGAACAAGAAAAACTAAAGATTGCTCTCCAGTGTGGGCAACAACAAAGTGTAGAGGTTGATATACATGTTAGGCAACTTCTACTGACATTGATATATGCCTAAGTCACATGTCACATGCAGTCACATCTATTTCATGACTTCCTGATTTGTACCAAATTTACACTACTTCTCATAGTTTTTATTGAAGCATTCCTGTACAACTGTGTGTGTCCCCACATGTCTAAACTTGCAAAACCACCATTATCAACATGTACCAGAATTCATCTTTGAGAATACTGCACCTAGTGTGAATACTCTTTATGACTTATCACCTTTTTAATTTCTCTATCTGTGGTCAGACTGACAGTTGTCAACCCTGTCAGTCCTGTCACTACTGGTCAGTCCCATGACATTACTTGTCATAATAATTTCACAAGTTTAAAAAGCAGTTGGAGGAAGTATCCACTTCTTTATTCCTACTCCTTCGCTTCTATTTATCAAGTAATTTATAACATATATCTACTGTACATATACATATATATAAGCACTGACTAAACTGTTTCATCATATTCCTCACCTGTTGTTTCTCACCTTCTACTTTATGCACGTGGTCCTGGAGCTGGAAGCTGGAGTCATCGTCACATCATGACACTCAGCTCATGTCCAAGCTTCTACCTTCTTTTTCTGCTCCTCATTGATTGTCTTGCCTCCAAAAATTGATGTAAAACAACATGAAAGCGTTAGCAAGTTATGTGAGACTTCTGACTTACCACTTCAAGTCAGTTTTTCCAAGCTGGGCTGCTGGAAAGCTCTAAAATTATATTTTTCTACCAATGTCTGGTACAGAAATATTCCTGACATTTATGCTTTTACTGGCACTCTTGTCTTGTTTCCAGGATGGTAGAGTAAAAAGTGCGAGCCTTTACATAAAATAATCCTGAAACTAGCACTTGGTGCCTGTGTGGCTGTTAATATGAATTATTTCCAGCAGAACACTAATAATCAAGTCCTTTCACTTTCCTCTACGTTTCACATCGCATAGTTCTGCTTCAGCATTTTGCCCTGAACTTTACTCAGTTCAGCCTTCTGTGGTGGTGCTAGTCAGTTTGAGACTTACCTACATTGTTTCATTTCAGTTTTGGAGAAACATATCCAATCTGTTGGAGCACTAAAAATAAAGCCAGAGATTCGATGATCAAGCAAAAACAACTTGCCTTTTTTAAAATGGCTTTTCATTAATTAGCTTGCCACGGTGGGAGATCTGCTATATGGTATGTGATAGACAATATACAAATAATTAAATATGTGAGAAGCTGATAAATTGAATTTTTCCTTTACAGTCAATTACTGCCATGCCTCTTAAGATTTGACTGCTTGGCCTTCAAATAGCCAGCAGAAACAGACTGAAACAGTTGATGCTTTTAATGATGGAAAGTCAAAGTCCAACAGCAGCCAGAAAACAAACTGCCCCACCCATTACTTCACTCTGAGCTGATTTAATATCATACAGATCATGTTCACATTATACCCGATTCTGGTGTCAGCAGTAAAGAAGTTACGTTTAATCTTGGGGTGTATTTACTTTTAAAGAGAGACCGGCCTTTCTGAGTGAGTCACACGTGCATATACTGTGTCATTCATATTCTGAGGTGCTTTAAAAAAGCAGAAAGTGTGTCCAAGGGTGATGGGTTGAGGAGAGAGGAAATGGCTCAACGTAGTCCTACTCTGCTCCATCCTCTGACCTCCAGTAAAAAAAAGCTGACCCAGGTGGAGTTGCAGCTGTTTATTTAACATATTTCCTGCCTAATAGAAGACACCTACAACTCAGATTAAGAGGTACAGTCTGCAGAAGTGATGTAAAATGAGACAGACGGGCAGGGAGTAGGTATGTGAGTAAGGGGCAGGGAGGTGGGAGGGTTTACATGGTCAGGAATGTGGATGTGGATATACGAGAATGGACTGGGAGGGTCATGCTGGAAAACACACTGGGTAGAAACAGGCAGGATGCCAAGTTCTTTCACATCCCACCAACTTTAATACTCCTCAGAAAGTCACATTTTACTTCCTCACTGCCTAGAAACTCGACTGGCAAGCAAGTTTTTAAGTGAGAACAACCTTCATCTCTAGCAGAGTAACAAAGAAACAGTGTTGTATTTTCTCACTGCTGGTTTACTGGTCCTTTACAGAAGCCACAGAGAACTGGCAGGAGTGAAATTACAGTGTCTGGGCCTGGCTTGACAAAGCCAAAATTACAGGCAACCAAATATGGATGTTTAAATGGGGTTCTTAGAATAAAAACTCTTGTAAATGTGCTTGATGATTACGTCAATGAATTTATTAGTTCCTTGATCCATTTTTTTTTTTCAATTAAGTTCAACATGTAAATTTTCTTTAAACGAGGTCAAGAAAATAACATTTAAATTATATGCCGTTCTAGCCACAGTCTCTGTCTTTTTCACTTCACTGTTGGCTATTCCTCTCTGAAACGTAGGTAATCACAGTCTCAGTGTTTGTCTGAACAACTGAGATATGGGAAAAATTATATATACACGTTACAGTTATCACTGTCTGTGTGTCTGTGTCCATGTTGCATGCATTTCTGCAGGATGCCATTGGGAGGAGGAAACAAGTGTGGCCGCTGTCAGAAGACAGTTTACTTCGCAGAAGAGGTACTGTGCGACGGGCGGAGCTTCCACAGGTCCTGCTTCCTGTGCAGTGAGTAATTTCTTTTCGGCTTCCTGTCATTGTGAATGTGGAAACCGCAGCACTTCTGACCTCTGTCACTTCCGTCACAGTTAAAAGTAATACTAACCTAATGTGAAGTGTTGGTTCATCTATTCTCAAAGAAAAATGTGTATGTATAGGTGGTGTCACAATCTTAAAAAAAAAACTCTTCTATTTGAACATTGGTGTAAATTGGTGAGTTGTATAAAGATTCTCAGAGACTGAAAATTGACATTTTACTGTTGATAAGTTAGATTAAAAAAATATTCTATCAAGTACCATTATAGCTGAGCTGCTATTCGTTTGTAGTGCCACATCATATGTTTTATGTTTGGGCAGTTACCCTTGGGCATAACAAAAGTACATCAGCAGTACAAGATAATCTACATAAACTTACAGCAATGTGAGGATAGATTGTTTCCCTAAACCTTAAAATCATAAATGATCATCAGAACTGTTATAAATTATTATACCATTAAAAGAAATGTATTGAAATAAAGAAAAAAATAAAGTTTTTCTCTGCCTCAGCTTGAAAAATATTTAGGAACATGGAGTTCTGACTAAAGTTATTTGGGGTGTTGTGTTGTAATCGAACATTCCTGTGGTGGAATTTCGATGAGAACATTTTAATTCAATAAAGCTGCTCCATAAAAAGAAACAGTTAGGAGCCTATCCAAATACAAAACACATACAAAAACAAGTGCACAGATATGCAAATCAATAATATGTGTACGTGTGTATATGCTGTGTGTGTGCAATGTGTGTGTGTAAATGTGTCTGTTTGTGCAGTGGTCTGTGGGAAGAACTTGGACAGCACAACTGTTGCTGTTCATATGGATGAAGTTTACTGCAGGGCGTGCTACGGCAAGAAGTATGGACCAAAAGGCTACGGTTATGGGCAGGGAGCAGGGACTCTCAGCATGGACAAGGGAGAGTCTCTTGGTATTACTCATCAAGAGTGAGTGTTACATCGACACACACACACTTTTTGATATCTTTTAAAGACCTTTTAACCACATTTTCTCTCTCTGTGCCCATCAGACCTGGTCCTCATCGTCCTACCAGTAACCCAAACCCATCTAAGCTGGCTCAGAAGTTTGGAGGGGCAGATAAGTGTCCTCGCTGTGGCAAGTCTGTCTACGCTGCTGAGAAAGTGATTGGAGCTGGGAGTGTAAGATAAAATAAAACACACACATGGAAAAACATGTGCAGGCTTGCAAAACCACCCCCCTGTTAAAATGGATCTTCTGTTTATTTACAGTCATGGCATAAGACTGGATGTTTCACCTGTGTCACATGTGGGAAGAGCCTTGAGTCAACCACGCTAGCTGACAAGGATGGAGAAATCTACTGCAAAAGTAAAACTTCACTGTTTTCACTTCTCATATCACATACAAGAATGAAATGTCACAATTACAGTCACAGGTTAATGTCTGGTTGTCAAGGCCTAGGTCTGAAACCGTGGCTCCATACACACCCCCTAAACAACACAAATATACCAGATGTAATATAAATACGTCTTCTAAAGCAACTTGTTGACGTGCATGTCTTTATATGACTATGTTTTAATTTTAGAGGGTTTATTTTATTACTTTGGTCTCTTAATGGAAACATTATAACATACCCCTGCAACCATGCTCAAGTCCACTCAGAGATTTACTAGTCATCCTGTCAGGGTTGCAGCAGTATACCGTGGTATCATACTGTGTACATATGCTCATCTATGGGATTAAATTCTACTGTATTAGCATTATTTTAAAAAATAATACCGTATACCATTAAAACATGGAACCGTGATATTTTCTGGGATGGTTATCGTACCATGAAAATCTCATGGTCAACCCTATAGTAGTACTGTACAGTCGTCTTGTGTCAAACCTGTTTTCAATCCAGGTCCAGAGTGCAGCCAGGCACAGTAATCCATGTTGATCCACTCAGTCTGCATTTGTCTAAAAAAGACAAAAAGACAGACAGTGTGACTATCAAAAGAGCAATATTGCACATCTAAACTAAGGGAGGATAGATAGATAGATAGATAGATAGATAGATAGATAGATAGATAGATAGATAGATAGATAGATAGATAGAGTACTTTATTTATCCTCGAAGGGAAATTCTTTTTCTTTGCAGCAGCATTAAAAAATATACATAAGAAAAATATACATATGGACCTGTGCAATAACTTGTGCAAATTATGTCCATCGGCTCAACTGTTCCAGAATGAGTCTCCTCTGTCTGCACAGAGGGAGTCATTATACAAAGTGTATGTTTGTGCAGTGGTCAGATTTCCAGTCTTAAATGAGAGAACATGAACTGCTGTTTTTTTGTTAGTGGCCTGTGAGTGGGTGACTGAGTTGTAATGACCAAAAGAATACAGCAGAGGGCCCCCTAACACAGAGAAATATCAAGAACACAACAATGTGGCCTTTATAATTAAAAAGCAGTTGTAGTTCTAGTATTATATGCAGGCTGAACAATTTACTTTTTTGTCCACCAGCCAAATGCCCAATCAATGTTCAATTTTTTTCCAGCCATTGTAGATTATCAGGGGGGTTTTTTAGCTGGTGAGTGAAGCAGACTCACCATTTGGGCCCACATTTCATATACTGATCAATTTTAATTTTACATACACAAAGATTTATCATACTTTCTTTGCAAACTAACCTGATGTGCCTTTTGAGATTTTATGCCAAGCCTCATCTGGAATATTTTAACCTTTATACATAAATTAAGGAGATCACACAACCCTCTGCAGTCAATAAACCCTTCTCACAGCACACATTTTGACTTGTCAGCATAAACACAGGTGGAATTAGTTAATGATGGCTGCATTCCATTTAGGAGAGCCAGTTTCAGGGCTCTGTTATTGTGTGTGCTCACTCACTGACATGACTTACTGGGACACTCGATGGAGCTATTGTTATTATATTTACACCTGTGCTTTCCTGTTTTAAGTCAGATTGTCGGCAGTGAAAAGCATATTTCCTGCTTTTAATGACACAATGTCTCCTTGGGGTAAAACCAACATTTCAAATTCAATATATCCACACTCTTCTCCTTTACTGTACATCAAGTTAGCCTATGGCAGGCCAAGGCAGGGATTAAGACCAGCACAAACAGTGAAAATATTAGATTTAAACGTTGGTTTCGCCACAGGAAAGCATTTTAAATTTCAATGTTGACAACTGACATATGGGGGATAACAAAGACACTTTTGAAAGTCCAACCTGTGACAGTTCTCACGGAGTAATTTCCCCTGGGCACAAACGGGATCTATTAGTGTCTCATGTTTTATCACTATACATTTCTTGACGTGTCGAAGCACGAAAAGCACAGGTGTAGTTATTCACATTAATGATGGATGTAGACCATTTTAGGTAAGCCATTTCCAGGGCTTCACTGGAAGAGAGCCACCTATAATGTTAGAAGAGTACCACCTGTGTTTTTTCTTGCTGTAATGAAGATGTTTGGCTCGCTAGTTAACAAGAGTCCCATTTGTGACCTCAGCACTGTGGTTCACAACTTTTTCATTTTCTCCGAGTAGACATTTTAGCACTCTGGTCAGAAAGTAGACACCTTTAAGATCATGAAATTGCCCATTTTAACCGCAAAAAAAAAATTATTTTCTCCTGCTGAGCTCTCAAATAGGGCTAGCTTTGACTCGAATGCTATATGATGTTGATATTACATCGTCGGTGGAGATTTTTTTTTTTGACACTTTACCTTTGTTTCAAACAGGCTGCTACGGCAAAAACTTTGGTCCGAAGGGATTTGGTTACGGAGGTGGCGCCGGGGCGCTGGCGCACACTCAGTAGAGAGACGTCAAAGACACACCTGCAATACAGTGTTCGTCCTGCAGGGGGCAGACTGCTGCCAGCAGTACACATGCACCTGTCTGACATGCTTACAAAGCTTCATTATAAATCGTAGTGGAAAAGATAAGAGCATAAAGGATAAAGGTGATAACTAATACTGTTTATTAAATCTTGATACATAACCTACACTTAATACAGACACATTTCCTGCATTGTTTGCACTCAGCTGTTACTGAATTTTATCATCTTCTTATTGAATAAAATCTCAGCAACAGTCTATGTTATATGCCTAAATGCTGCTTGTTTATGTTATGTTATGCTTCCAAAACAGCATGATAATAAATAAAAGGAAAAAATATTTTAGTAGCAGTGTTTTTTTATTTGGTGCATCAGAACATGAGTGAAATTTTGTGTGTATGACTGTGTGAGGAACAGAAAGTGACGCTCTGTATCATCATGTGTGTATGACGTTGGATAGTACAAGAGGGCTGTACGGGTCCAGTATAAAAAGCTCCACTCTGGCTCACTGACACAAATTAAACTTAAACTTTACTTGTTACAGATTTTGAAGCTCTCCCAATAAATACCGGGCTGGAGGAAGAAATGTTACTGGATGTTTTCCTGTCAGATTGTTTGCTGTGAAAACGGGTCTTTCTTAGCTGTGGGGAAAACCAGGTTTTATCTTTCAAGGAAATGAAGAAATAATAAGACATGTATTTCTTATTTGGTGCAAATATTACATAAGAACATAGGTGTGTGTGTGTGTGTGTGTATGTGTGTCCGTCTGTGTAACAGGGAAGTCACGTACCTTGGAGGTTGGATGACGTCCTGCATTTAAGTTTCAAGAAATGCCAGGTGTTCAGTGTAACCATTCCTCTCATAACATAGCAGTGACACATCACAACGCTGAGAGGATAACTCCAGTTTCTTAAAGGTAGGGGAATTACAGCTTCACTCCACCCACTAAGCTCATCTGTCACATTTGTGCCATGATACTGTACCATCAAGGATGTGAAGAATGAAAAAACGTTTTTTTTAAATGTCATGATTAATTTCCCTCTAATTTCAGTCCAGTGAAATTAAACTTCAGAGGAACCAACTGGGTTTTAAAGTTTGTTGTGAAAATCTTATATTTGCTTTAATCATGCAAATACAATAGTTTCCGTGAATAAATAATTTGCTGATTTATCATCTGTTTCCATCTGCTCAAGTAAAACATTTCTATCTGCACTTTGTTTCTTTTAAACACACTCACATATTACAACATTTGACTTCTTTATCCACCCTTTGCCTCCCACTCACATTCCAGCTCTCAAAGAGAGACAAGAGAGTGCAGCTTGTCATAAACACAGTTTTGAATCTTGAAAGGGAAGCTAAATGTGATTTTATCATTGTTTTTTTGTTTGTTTATACTGTCAGGTGTGTGGCAGGTTTTTCTAAACAGGTGAACTGTGACCTAATGGGAGGTGGCACCTTCCTGTATTTCTGTTAACACACAAATATCACACTGAGTGCTGTAAAATCCAACTGTCTAATTGCACCCACTGACTCACTCACACACACGCATACACACGCACAAGTAGGGAATTTTATAAACAGCTCGGATCTCCTCCTGGCGTCACCAGAAAGAGGCGGGGTGCTCGTTGAAGGGGGAGAAGGTCCACAGAGGAGCCGGGCATGTTCAAACATATCCAGGCAGACTAGCCTACCAACATCCACAGTGTGCTGTCATTGCGCACAGATTGGATTTAAATATACAGACTATATGAGACTTTTTGCTATTATTACTTATACCATAGCTCAAAACCGATATGTTTTCCTGAGAAACACTTGACACATATGAGATGTGTATTTAATGGATTAATCTCCAGACGCACCGCTGATGAAGACTTTCTAAGTTTCGGTTCTGTCTGAAGACTTCGGCTCAGCGTGGCCATGTCTCTCCATGTGAAAGTGATGAGAGACGGGCTGCTGGAGAAGCGCAGCAGCGGGCTCCTCCAGTTGTGGAAGAAGAAGCGCTGTGTGCTCACCGAGGAAGGACTCCGCCTGCACAACTGCAAAGGCGGCAGAGGTGGTGGTGGTGATTCTCCGAGCTCTGCGTGGAGCTCCAGAGCCAAGGAGCTCCGCTTTGAGCGCATGGCCACGGTGGACTGCGTGGAGTACAAGCGAGGGCTGGTGTACTTCACCGTGGTGATGGCTACAGGGAAGGAGATTGACTTTAGGTGTCCTCAGGAAGGCACGGCGTGGAACGCGGAGATCGCTTTGGCGCTGGTGCGCTATAAGAACCTGCAGGCAGTTCAAACGGGACGGAACAGGCACCTGTCCACAGCACACCTGGGCAGCACTGGGGAGGATGAGGAGCTCTGACATGCAAAACGTGAGCCTTCAATTGGTGGTAGTGAAATAGGCTGTGACTGTCTTCAAAATGTTACCAATGGGGTTGAGAAGGTTCCTCTAGTTATTTACTTATTAAGGCTTAAATTTATTCTGGTTTTGAGGCAACAAGGTGGCACCACACCCTCCCATAGCTTGAATGTCAGGTTCACTCCTAGTATTAACTTTGTGTCATCAAGAATGACAGTGAAACCTGAGTCAAAGCATCACTTAAACACCCCAAGGGTAAATTATACTCCCAGTCTGAGTTTCTCAACCATTTGCCACCAAAGTCTCCAACCAGACATCACTGTTAATCTACCCTCTGTGGTTAAAAGGGTGTTAATAGTAACAAGCTGGTGCAGTGATTGGATGGAATGAAAACATCCAGACTCTTGGGGATGAGGTGGCACATGGCTGAGAAGCACTTAGGCCTGAAGCTAAGCTTGTGCTAAAGGTTATTTACAAGTATCACCTCAGTGTTTAGATGTTCCACTGCAGAGTGAAAGTCATGTCAGTTTTTCCTTACTGTGGTCATCGTCCTTTAATGCACCACAGTCTTCTTAGGACACAAACCCACTCACACTTGAGGACATAATTACGATGCAATGTGAGCCTCCAAAATAACATCTGCCTGCCTCTCCCTCACTAGGCAGCCAAGTATTTTTAAACACACATGCACGTACACACAAACAAACAGCCTTCTCTTATGTATTTAAGTCGCATAAAAACAATTGGACGTTTAGGCGGAACAGAGCCGTACATCTCCTCAGCTTTTCCACATTTAGGACACAATCAGCGGTATCACATGACGACATTGTAATTTACTGAAACGGGTCACTGAAATCTCAAATGTTCATGAACTGAGTGTGTAAGTCTGAACTATGAGCTCACGGTCCAGGAATCCACGGCGATGCTTCCTTAAGAGAGCTGCAGTAGTCAAGTGCCCAAATTAACTTTAGTAGCCGTGGTAACAGTGTAATGTAGCTCCCTACAACTGCACTTTGTAAAGCACCATCAGCTGCCCCAGTAACAATTGAAGTTTAAAAATCTGCTCTTCTTTTTCCAGCCTTTCTACTTTTTGAGAGTGAACCAAATCAGAGTGGAGAATGGTAGAGGACACCAGATCAACTGGCTTGATTCTGTGGCGCACGGCATGATTGGGGATGTACAGAACGGCCATCAGCGAATATGGACTAAAGGACAGTTCACTAAGTGTCACAGACACACTTCTTGTCTTCCAACGCTGTCATATAAATCCTAGGAATCTGATATATCATGACCTCTTTGCTGGAGGTCACCATGGAGAGCGCTGCGCAAGGAAAAGATGGCGTTATTTGGGCAGAAACTGAGGAGCTGGCACACTGTTTACCCCTTGTGCCTTTATGTTTCAGAAATATCTTCTATTTTGAATCATTTCCTGATGTTTTCTAATGTCGCTGAAACAGGAGTCACTTTGTTTCTTCAGTCTTGCTTTTGATGGAAACACATCGCTGTTTGACTTTTGCTATAGACTGAACTTATCTGCATGTTTTTCTAAAGCTGAACATGAAGAATAACTATTTTGCTCATATTCATTGCACATTGTGTTCTATATATATTTGTTTAAACCATGTACAGTGTTATACTCTTATAAAGATCAAATAAATTTTGGAGTAGTCCTAATGTGCTGATATAACTTGAGTTTCTATTTTTGAAGAATGCATCAGTTCTCTACGCTGGAACATATAATATCTCTTAAAGCTAAACAGTCAGCTGCAATTTATTTTAGGTTCAGACCATTAATTGCTAGGTTCATCTGTTTCCAGTTGTGGTGTAACCTTGCTGTTATAGCCTCTGGAAAACACACACACCCCAGAAACATAAACACACACACTGTGGCATTGCTCTCCTGCTCTTGCGTGTATGCTGAAGTCAGGACATCTTTTGTTCTGTGCAGTGTGGAGGACTAATGAGAAGCACAGCGAGCCTGAGGCATGTACACACAAACATCCACCCACACATATTCACCTACAGAAGCTTATGTGCACACCCAGCATGAAATTCAGCAAGACCTCAGCTCAGCATCAGCAGACTCTTGTTAGTGAGGCCTGGCTTATATTGTTCATTCAAGCATCTTTTGTGCATGTTTGTGTGTCAAGAATATAGCAGTCTGTGTGTGAGCTGTGTTCGGCTGTGGAGCGTCAGTGCAGGTCAGGAATAAAGGGTTGATTGTGTAGAGACTTCTCTCGTTACTGTGGAAAACCCCAAAGCTAGCCACACCGCATGAGTCAGCAAGGGACCAGGAGCACTGCAAGGAGTGGAGACACCCAATGATGGATGATTGGTCTAAACTGTGTGTGCGTGGGCAGGTGTAAATACATAAAATACTGTATGTGAAGGAGATCTGTGGAAAAGTGCAAATGTGTGTGCTTTGGTGGTGGTTATATGCATTACGTCCTTAAAGTCCAGTCCTGTCAGTGTGTGTGTGCTCACACTGCTCGGTGGAATGCCCTATCTAAACATCATAACCTCTGTCCAGGGTATCTGGTTTTCTCAGCAGATAAACACACACTTTGAGTGACCTGCAATTTCATAAACCAAATCCCAGAATGGGTCAATCCAAAGTGGAATGAATGTTAGTCAGAACAATGTTTGTGTTATTTTGACAAATAAGACAGTCATCTGATTAGTTTATCAGTGCTTGTAGAAAGAGAAAGCATATGTGTGATACTTCTTTGAAGTGACTCAAAATATTTTACAAATCGCATTTTTCGTCTCAGGCTTTACCAAATAGAGCTGCTGTCTGCTGTGTGAGTGTTAAACCACTAGAGGTCTGTCTCTCCCCTGCTGAGTGAAGAGAACGTCTCTATTCACCTTTGTTTGGTGTTTTTTGGCAAGTCTCCATGTAGTACAGGCTCCTATTTGTTTTTTGATTAGTATCACTTGTCTTATGTTTTGTGTGTGTATTATACTTTTTTGATATATATATTCTGTTCATTCCAACATCACATACTTTACCACCTCACAGCTACATACTGTATACACCAGAGCATAAAGAAAATAGAACTGTCTTGTCAACACATGCTTTCATGGTAACATCATAGAAAAGGCATCACAGTTATCTGGCAACTATAAATTTTCCCAGTACCGGGTGATGCATCATTTATGATAGTGACCAAATAACCTTGTCACAGTTGAGTCAGAGGTACGGCTTAGTTTAAGTAGGAAAAATGAAATAACACACTGAGCATACATCTTGAATTTACATTAAACTAACATAATGTATAGCAGTGTAGCAGTGTGTGTAGCAGAGAAATAATTGTGACAACCTCTTGGTTTAGATGATAATTAATTCGACTGTCATGTGTATGACAGTATACACACATAGTTATGGGTGTACACATAACATGACATATCTGTATGATATAATTTATAATATGGTTCTTTATCACATATCCATTGAAGGACATTTCGGGAAAAAATGTCCTCCCAGACTACATGGTGATGCAACAAGACATCCCAATCCAGTTCTGTTCATTTGTAGATATTCCTCAAGTCAATACAATTGACCATTTAAGTCTGATTTACATATTAAGTATTACTGATGAAACACACCCACCAGAAAACTTAAAGTCATTTAGTTGTGTGTACCTGCTAGTCAGTTTGGAAGTATTAGCAAGTGCTAATTCTATGTTCTGAGTTTTAGTGGAGCTAAAAGCCCAGGCTTGATAAAAGGCAGACATTTCCCAAGGGCTTCTTGCAAGCATGTCTAGCATTTTGATCTACCCTTCGAGGTTTAGGTGTGGGTAAACATGAGTAAGAGTCTACTGCCATGCCAGCAATTGTGTGAGGGTGAACTTGGGCGCAGTAACGCTTTGAGCTAAATGCTAATGTCGTCATGCTAACATGCTCACATGACAATGTTAATTGTTGGTATAATGTTTGCTATGTTAAGTTTAGCTTGTTAGTGTGCTAACATTTGCCACTTAGCACTAAACAGCTGAGGCTGATGGGAATGTCATAGCTTTATTTAGGCACTATGTGTGCTGTGTCTTTAGTTTTGTAAGTATTTTGTCATAAACCAAAGTATTGGATGGCTTTAAATTTTGATCTAACGATTGCACTAGAGAAAAATGGATGGCTACACAGCATTAATGCCAATCCATACATTAGATGTCAAGCAGCAGAAATGTAAACCTTGTGGTGGTGCTATGGAAAAAGTCATGGAATCATCAAAAACAATAGGATTTTTCCTCTGAGGGTCCCAAATGTGTATAAATATAGGTTACATGGCATTCCAACCAAGAAATTTTAATATATTCCAGTCTGTACCAAGTGGAGGACTGATAGACCAAAGTTGCCATC
Source organism: Sciaenops ocellatus (assembly GCA_033000465.1). Lineage (NCBI taxonomy): Eukaryota > Metazoa > Chordata > Actinopteri > Sciaenidae > Sciaenops > Sciaenops ocellatus. Next base: position 13,438,151 of record CP136883.1, on the reverse strand, counting down.
CACAGAGCATCAAAGCATCAACTTTTTTCCCCATTTTTATTCAGTTTCACTTTCATTCCCTTCACAGACAATCCTTGACTTGTATAAACATAAAAATGACTGCCTATAGTTCCTCCTCCTGTATCATGCAAAGCCGAAGCTGTAAGCTCTAACTGCTGGCCCCTGATTTACAATGAATCTGCGAGAGACAAATGGACAGAACAAGATTAGACAGTAAGAGAGATGGGGTTGACTAATAATAGCCTCCACTAACAAAGGAGAAAGAGAGAGTGAGACAATTGGGGGTGCGGTTAAATAGAGGGATACCAAATCGTTGGTCTCATCTCTGATTTGTCCATCCTGCCTCCGCTGTTGTTGCATCTCTCTCTCTACTGCTTCTAACACTGGTAAGGCTCCTTCATGGTGTGCTCTGTAAAGCTTTTCATGTGTGATGTTAGGCCTGTATCCTCCTTTCGTATGGTACACAAACTGAATGGTTGACATACATAAATGTGTCTGGAACAACCATTTATTTGTTGAAAATTTGCTTTGTAGACTTGATAATTGACAAAATGGAAATGTAGTTGTCTTCAGACTGATCTACCAGATCAGATGCCGATTTCACGTTTTTGTTTGTTAGTGTACGTCAATCTGTATGTAAAATGTATGTCAATCCAGGAAACAGGTATATAAATAGAGCGTTATAAAGTATTAATGTCATTTTGTTGATAGCCTGGTTTCATCCCTCGGGCTGTGCCTGCACTTCAACCATAAGTGCATTAGCACTGTGCAGGATGATGAATTGAAATAATACGAACTATTTGGATTAAATCTGTAGCCAAAGCATCTCTGTTGAAATCCAAGGCTGACATGAACTTTCCAAAGCACCTTGGGCTGTTTTTTTGAATTGCCAAGTTGGCTACACCACAAAGGCTTATAAGCATCCATGAGTTACTGGCGGTAAATCCCTTATCCAGGCTGGGCACCCCGGAGCACAATCAGCCTCCACAGCTGTCTATCAGATGTCCCCTGGTCTATTTGGGGAGACAGACCACTCTAAATTCCTCTGCCTGAGATAATCCAGAGAAGAAAGATGGGGATGAGAGACAGGAGAGATGGCTATCAGTCTGGAATTTTCCTAATCCATTGGAGCAGCTTGTAACCCCATCATGCTGTGAGGTTTTAGGTGGTGTCATTCTCAACTGGAACCAAACAGTAAAATGAGAAAGGGACATAAAGTGAGAAAGGGTGAGACGTGGCGGGACAGAGAAGGTGTGAGTGCGGTAAATCACTTGTTGATTTGATAAAGGGCAGAAGGCCATGCGACTGAGGGCGAGGAGGGGTAAGATAATGTGATGAAAAGTCAAAGATCAAAAGTGAAAACAAAATTGTAGGCATAAGCTGACAAGATAAGTTAAGTGACTTAAAACAAATCTCACCTGATGCCTTGTGTCACAGTTTTTTATGAAATGTTACATTTGATAAACAGTGTTCACCAAGTGAGATCTGCAAATTATTTTGAAAAGCTGTGAAATTTGTGAGGCTCCACAAACAAAATTCCACCTCCATTGTATTGGGGGTGTATCCAGGTATCAGCAGCAGAGAGTTTAAAACCTCCGTTACCTTAATACAAAACTTAAAGATGGATTTAAGGGGGTGTTGGTTAGCTCAGTTGGTAGCGTCCGCCCTATTTACAAAGGCTCAGTCCTTGCCGCAGCGGCACAGGGCTTGAATCTGACCTGTGGCCCTTTGTTGCATGTCACTCCCCATCTCTGTCCCCACATTCCTGTCACTTCTTCAGCTGTCTCTGTCAAATAAAAAAAAAGCTTGAAAAAGGGCAAAAAATATCACTTTTTTAAATCATTTTAAAAAAAAGAAAAAAAGATGGATTTAAAGATGCTTAGACCAGTAGCACTCAACCTTTTATGTCAGACAGACCCCTACAGGCCTGCCTGATGAACTCAAGTATTCTTTCTTTGTCACTAGTTACTTTTATCTAACAATTTCAACTGTTTATCCATACTTTTAGTGAACAGTTTTCATACTTGCAAACTAATTTTTATATACTCTCAAGTGGTGTTCAGTTCATATATTTCTTCAGTTGTAATATTTACTTTTTCAAATGAATTATTTCACAATCTTTCCACAAACATACACACAAGCAACTCCAGAAGTTTCCCTTGTTGGGAGTTACTGGGTTAAACAACCTTTGTAGCTAGAATGTTTGAAATTCATGAACTGGCCCTTTTAGGGCTTCATTTACAGAATATAGCAGAAATATAATATAATATGCATAACTAGAGTGAGTGTATGTAAGTGTATAATCACCCAAAAATAAGAATTGTTATGTTTTTGTTACCTCAGAATGAGACTTTTATTTCTACAGATGCTGCGGGTGTCCTTCACCATGTTAATAGGCCATGTTTCAACAGTAGCCCAGAATGGACAAACTTAACACTGAGTTTTTCTCACATTCTGCAGCCACCTTAGGCTCTCCTTTACACAACAATGGAGATGGTGAGGTGAAGGGGTTGTAATCAGCAACACTACATGGCACTAAATCCTACACACTGGTCCTTTAACTCTCCTAAGTAATACTTTCTCTCTCTCACAAGAGGGTTTTTGGAAAATCCTGCAGTGTAAATGCAAAAAAGATAAAGGGATTTGTTTTGTGAGCCACGAAAAGTAGAAGCCACACTTCTGTTAAGAGTGAAAATCAAGAGTCGAGATATTGTTAACAAACACAAGGGTAACAGGAGGGCATGCTGACAGTTTACATAGACTGAAACAGACTCCACATTCTGAGAAAACTCTCACAGAGAAGTATGGAAACATGATCCTGCCTATCTAATCTCTTCTGTCTCTCCTCCAGTGAGATCTCATCAACAGGATGCCTGAGCATGTGTGAGTGATCAGGCATTGTGTTCTTATTATAGACCATTTACTCAATTACTCACATAGACATAAACACAAAATAAATATCTTAAATATCTAGATTATCTTTGGTCTTTCATTTAAATCTTGTCCATTTTTTTCTTTTACAGGCAAGAGGTGAGATTTTTTTTTATCACTGACTTTTACAAAAGTATTTCTCAATGCTAAAAATATTCCACAGAAACAATTCAAATGATATTTTAGGCTGCAAGTGAAGTGCGAACATTTTACTTATGTTGACAATGTCCTGAATTATGTTCTCCATCCAGAGGAAGCCAAAGATCTCAGCTTCAAGGAAGCTGATGCTCAAGGTAAGAGAGATCATGGACCTATTTCTTTTCAGCCAAACTATGATGTAATGTATGTGTTTGACCACAGGAGAGCAGCAGAGGTCATGTTCTGAGTACTGTACTGTACTGTAGTGGATCCTACTGATCGGCAGATTAATCTAAACATCCAGAGACACATAAACTTGATGTGCTTTACTAAAGCAATGCAAGAGCATCCTATATTATATCATCATGCTATATTTCAATTCACATTTTGTGCAGAGTCTGATGGTGGCAAAGGCCAAGGAGGAATTGGAACAGGAGATCCTAGTTAAAGAGGAGGAGAAACAGAAGTATCTGGCAGAAAGAGCTCCTCCTCTAAACACCAGTGGCCTGAGCCTTGCACAACTACAGGTAACTGGTCCTCTTTTCCATTCTGCACTCCCTCCACTGGTTTCTAAGTAATCTAAAAACCTGTAAAAGCTGCTAAAGAAGCTGCATCTCCCCTTTTACTACAGGTGATTGTTGTCAAATCTAGGCTGAAAAGGTCCTTTTTTTTTAACCTGGAACTTCGTGAACTGTGCCACATTCAGCCAATTCTCTCAAAATATAGGAATTCTCTTATCTGAGGATGAGCCTGTGGAGCTAGGCTTTCCCAAATGCACGCATTTGAAATTGCTCTGGAAATCAACTATCACTTTTAAACCTACATATTTATTTGTGTACAGGATCTCTGCAGAGAGCTCCATGAGAAGGTAGACGTGGTGGATGAGGAGCGATATGACATTGAAGCCAAAGTCACGCTCAACACGCGTGAGGTATACATTACTTCCTCAGCCCATTTCCATGTCTTATGGTCAGAACTGTCACCATGAGAAAGTCCTGCAGTACTTATGGTATTTGCTGTTCAATTCTCTGTCCGTGATCCAGATTAAAGACCTGAACATCAAGGTGTTGGACCTCAGGGGGAAATTCAAGAGGCCCAATCTTCGACGTGTTCGTGTGTCTGCTGACGCCATCCTTCGCTCGCTGCTGGGCTCCAAGCACAAAGTCTCCATGGACCTCCGGGCCAACCTCAAGTCTGTCAAGAAAGAGGACACTGAGAAGGTGTGTGCAGAAGAAAAAAAAAGATACATATACACACAGTACACAATCAAACCAGCCCAAGAGACATGTCTACCCTCCTTAGGGGAAGTGTGCAAGGTAGCTACTGTGAAGCTTCAGATAAACACATGACATCAGCATCATTGAACACCTGAAAAGTGTGTTTATGTGTGTGTGAAGGGTGTGTTTGAGATACCGAGCAGTTGGCTAGTGCAGGGCGGCAACCATGTGTGTGTGTGTGTGTGTGTGTGAGAGAGGTGGTATGGCATACTAGACAATGATCCCATTGTACACAGAAGAGAAGCTTTTGTGACCGATTCTGCTCACTGGTCAGTGTGTGCGTGTTCATGTACATATTAGCAAGTGCTTGCATGGAAGTGTGTGGATTAGATGGTCTAAACCAGTTATACTTGTATGGTTATACAGTATTCTTATAGGGAATTCCCAGGTGACATCATGGGCCTCAAAGGCTTAGACACAACAATAATGATAATAAGATTTTGTGAGCCTGTTCTACTTCACAATCACAACAAAGACTGTTCTCATTCTTTCATATGAACTCTTACCCGAATCTAACTATTGGCTGTATTTTTGTGCAGAAGAGGCCAGTTGAAGACAGCGACTGGAGGAAGAACGTGGAGGCCATGTCCGGGATGGAGGGAAGGAAGAAAATGTTTGATGCTGCTAAGGGTCCTGCCCAGTGAACACAAAAGTTGATGGGATGGTGTCATGTGAGCGACATCACTTTTCCTGCAACTGAATCGGTCTATTGCAGCTTCTGCATTTCATTCTCATGCTCATATCGCACCTGATGCCAAGAGATTTTGCCTTATATTTGTACAGCAATGTAAAATAATGTAGCTTATATCTCTGACAAATGTGGATGGTATTGTAATTTAATCAGCAGGTCAAATAATATAGCTTATAATAATAATATAACCTGGTCAAATGAAACTGCATCTTATATTCTTGCTTGCTTTTATGAATTGTAACAAATTTGCATTTCATCAGCTGGATTTATATGAAAACTGAAACAATAAAACACACAAATTGATCTAATTTGGGTTTTTTATGTGTGCTCAATGAACAATGGCTTGAAAATAACAGAGAACTTTAACCCAGAGTTATAGAAGTCTTCGTGGTCTTTCCTTTGCAGCATATGTTAGAGATACAACAAATATGTCAATGCTTTACTGAATCAAACATGATTTTTGTGATGTGACCTTACCCATAGCTGTAAAAACACACTTGTGTTTTTAGCCAGGTTAGTGGTGAGGCTTTACTGATGGAAATGGCAATCTGTTTGTCGGCCCTCCGCTCTTGTGCAGACAAAAATATCTCAACAACTGTTGAATGGATTGCCAAGAAACTTTATACAGACATTCAGATCCCAGTCAGGATTAATTGTAATCACGTTGTTGACGTTTAATCCAGCACCATCATCAGGTCAAAATTTCAATTTGTCAAATATTTTGGTGAGCAAATACTCATCAGTCTCAGCTGTACATGTATGCGCTTGGTGCTAATTAGCAAATGCACAACCCATTGAGCTGCTAGCATTGCTGCAGACCTATTTTATATTAGAGTAACGTAAAGGGAACATATGGACAAACACAAGCATCGATTACAAGAAATGTTCCTTTCAAACAGAGGCACCTCTGCAAGAGAGCACATCTTCTGCCAGCTGCCCATGGCAGCATCCTGCTGTAAAGCAGCCTTCTTTAGCTGCTGCTGTTTGTTTTGCATGCTCATAAAGCACTCTCTGAAAAGTTCTTTCCTAATGTTACTTTAATCATTATGGCCTAATCAGTAGATGCAAAGAGCCTGTCATCAAATACAGTTTCCCCTCATGGGAGAGTGACACATGGTATGAACACTGCAGCAACACAAAAACACAGACACACACTATTCAGTCGTCAATGTTTAGAGTGCCAGAGCGCAGCTGCATGCTTTGCTTCATCAGCCAGGGAGTGACATGCAAACTAGTTCCATTAGATAGCATCTCAATGGTGCAAGCTGCAGGCCAACCGTTTCCAAATATGAGTGAAGCAGGCTCATTTTAGCACATGGATCTGGATGAGAAGTGCTACACATTAACCTTAAATGTAATCACAAATATAGGTCACCCTGTTTATTGTGGCCTAATGGTTTAGCAGGTAAAGGTGCTGTATGAATCCAGGTGAGGTAGAGGGTGTGTGTGTGTTTGTGTGTGTGTGTGTGTGAGTTGGACTGAGCCTGGGTCAGAGTCCGATACAGGTTCAGTGAAAGGTGTGGCTTCATACAGCAGAGCAAACAGTCTGATTCAAACTGTAAAGAGACACACTGCCCAGTACAAGGCATCAAAACCCAGTTTGACATGCAAACAAATATGCAACATAGTCACACGAAGTTTTTATTTTACTACTGGACCAATTTAGTTGCCACATCTTTAAATATTTTGCAATTTTGTTAATTTACTGTATACTTCAACTATTTTTTTAAATCATTGTGCCTGTTTTTGATATTTGTGGCTAATTTCCTTGCAGCTGTTCCTCTATTGTGCTGTCAGCAAAACGTTTTCTATAATATCAGCTTTACTTGGTCATTGTTTCAGTATTATTGCTGCGTATTGTTTGATTTGTTTCACTTGTATCAGATAGCCATTTAAATGACTGTGACTGTCACAGCTATCATAACTGCCACTTTTCCACCATACATGGAGAAGCTCTCTCTCTCTCTCTCTCTCTCTCTCTCTCCCTCCCTCAGGTGGGTAGCTTACCTTTGCAGTCACGTGACGCCTCAGTGAACTGCACCGGGGTAAAGGTGGACTGCTTTGTGGCGCACCGATTGTAATTTGACTGCCGCCCTCAGAGTGCCAGCCAGTCGACTCTTTTCTGCCTGTGAGCGAAGTGTCCTTTGGAAACTTAACATTTTATTCGTCCAATATGTCCATCAGTCGGAAGAACTGGTCGGCTTTGTCCAGGTAAGATTAAGATCGACAGAGAATATGACACCTGAGGTGGCGAGCACCAGCTACAGCTGCTGATTTTTGACAGGAGATGTTATGGAGTTTGACTCTTTTCACTGAATTAGCAGAAAAAGTAGCTCTCTGGCTTCACTCTTGTAGCCAATCATCTTCAAACAAGAATTAGTTCATTGTTTAATATTCATTTAAGATTATGGTCACTAGCCTTATGAAACAGTCTGCTATTTTCTGTCTCCTTTGATGCCATTTTTATCACTATTGTTGCTGCTAAATTTTCAATAATATCTAATATAATATAGGTCTGGAGATAAAATATGTACCATCTTACTCATGAGACATCAGGTCCCATCATACTGCACTGCAACTGGCTGCACCAACAAAATAATAAATGCTGTTTTTTTTTCCTAAACACATCATGCATACCTGAAAAGTTTATTTAAATTTGCTTAAACAAGCAACGAACTGTAACTCTACTCATAAACAGTTGATGAACAAGTAAAGCAGGTTCTTTGTTTGTAACCTTTATAACCACAATGTCTCCTTTGCAGCAATCCAAACAAGCAATTAATTGGACTTATTTCTGTAGATTTCAACATGGTTTCTCTTTTCATGTCCTGTCTCTGCCTCTGTTTCATTTTCTGTTTTTTATGTCCTCAGCCTGGCGCGCCAATGGACTATGGAGGACGAGGAGGAGGTGGAGAGGGAGAAGAGAAGGAGGGTGAAAAGCTCGGGCAATGTTGACCCTGATGATGACTCTAGCCAAACACCCAGAGACACACCCACCAGCACCCACGGGACAGACTCGACAAGTGAGATGTCCCAGGGGCTCAGCAGGTTATTCTCACGATTTAGTAAAGCACAATTTATTGTTTTGTTCATGCCAAAGCTTGATTTAGAGACTATCTGAACAGGATTATGTTGCTGTAGGTGTGTGCTTTCCACTTGTTTACACACTTCTATTTTCATCTCTATTGTCTTCTATCCTACTGTTTCTCTATCTTTCTTTTTCTCATGTAAGAGGACCATAGCATGAAAGAGTCCATCTTCATTGATGCCTTTTTCATGGATGAATTTCAGAAGTAGAGAGTGAGGATTCTTACACTTTTGCCCCATGGGAGTATGCCATGTGTATACTTTTCAAACGGCCGAAAAAACCTGATACTATGCATGGAAAGTATGAAAAGCTGTCAAAAACACCACCAGCTGAGTACCTGCAGCAGAAGCAGTCTTCAAAGAGAGAGAAAGCAACTGTAGATCCTTTCATTAGAGAAATCTGATCAGAGACAGGACTGACAGGCCCTTTCGCTCCACACTAGAGACTATCCATCATAATCATATCAGTCTTTCACATGTGTGTGTATACTATTTCTTATTTCAGTGCAGAGCAGATACAGCTGGACTTTGTGGAGATGCTGCGTGTCCGTGATGAAAAGCGAAGGATGAGGCATGTGGAGACGCTGAGACGACAGAAGGAGGTTGGGGAAGATGAAGCAGAGGCCTGCAGAGGAGGAGGAGGAGGAGGAGGAGCCAGGGTGGAGTTACTGGGGGACTTGGATGATGACCAGGGTAGTGTCTTCCCGTCTGTGAAAGCCACATCCAAGCCACAACCACCCCCAAAAACAGCCTCTTATAGTCCCACCAACAGCAGCACAAACAGACAAGTAAGATGGAGTCATTTGTTACCTTTCAGCAGAGTGAAATCAATATTTTGTCAAATATGTTGTCATATGACTTTTACTCGATATGACAACATGAGCTAAATGCTAACATCTGCAAGCACAATAACAATGCTAACATGCTGGTGTTAAGCAGGTATAATGTTTACCATGTTCACCATCTTAGTTTATTATGTTAATATGCTATAACATTTGCTAATTAGTACAAAACATAAAGTAAAGCTGGGGCTGATGGTAATGTCATTAGATTTGAAAGGTGCTAAACAAACTGAGATAGTACCTCAGGATAAGTAAAAATATTGACCTGCTGGTGATGCTAAAGGAAAAGACAGGGAATCTCTGAAATCATTAGGATTCACACTCTGAGGACCATGATAGCAATCCATCATATAGTTGTTCAGATATTTTAGTAGTAGTACACAAACAGACATGGCTTAAAGTTTGAACTTCCTTCACTGACTGACAAATTCTCTGACAAGACAGGAAGACGAGACAAACCTTCACTCACAATCAAACCATTAATGCTTCACTCAGCCATAACACCGTGCTAAAAACAGTGCCACCCTGCAGTGTGGTTAACACAGTTAACACCCCACACGGAGGGAGAGTCATGTTAATTATTTTCTACGTTCTACCACAACAACTCAACAACTTTTATTTCTCTTCTGGGAAACATATTCCATGTACTGTAAAGATGGAAAGACTCAGTGTACATTACAAACAATATTTAGGTGAATAAAGCCGGACAGAGCGTGTATGATGCTAGTTATAAACAACTTTGGTATATATTCTGTATGCAAGCATTAGGATATATAAAAATCAATAACAGATTTAGGTGAAATTGAGGATAACACTGTATGAATCACCTGCTGTCTTATTGGTGGAACACTTCCTGTGACTGAAGTGACCATGCAAATCATCTATAAAACTATGATAAGGTGTACTTGAAGTCATAATTTGAACCTTATCTTTTATTGCACTTGCAGGTAGCTTTAATTCAATGCATCTGCAAATGAGGCCATAACTGTACAGCATTATGTAATGCAAGGTGTGTCTCAGGTGGCTCCGTACAAAAGCTTGTATGCAGTGTGCTCATGTTTATTGTCTCTCCTGTTTGTTTCTTTGTTAGCACGAAAATGGAGAGTCATCGAGCCAAGACCCTGATCCCAAGCCTTCATCCAACCCGGCTCGCAAGTTTGTCAGGTTTATGAGCACAATTTTTGTCTGTTGTTCTTTTCAGAGACTGAAGGGAGGGTTGGGAAGGATCAAATACAGTTTGTTTTAAGATAAGATAAAGGTTATTGATTCCACACATGGAAATTTAAACGCAGCAGAAGAGAGGAGGAGCGTAGTCGAAGAGTCAAGCAAGATATTCCAATCATGTGACACTGATTATAATGTCTTTATTTATTGTTTAAATGATCAACCATACAAAGACGACCATATAGGCCGCAAACCGCATTTAATTAGATCTACAGTACATATAACTTGAATAATACTACAGTATATATAAAGTTAGCTGCAATTTCACATAGAAAGATCTCTGATTAATCAGCTGGCCAGATAGTTGGGGAAAATACTGTTGAAAACGGTTGGATAACACAACATAGAGGCTGGTTTTCTGTTTGGATACATACTGTATTTATCTAAAATATCAAAATGTTATGTTTGAGAAGGTTTTGAGATGGTAGACTGACTTTATTATCCATAGAAGGGTGGACACAGATTACAGAAAACAATATTTCAATAGGACAAAGGTGAATAGGGTGCTGTAAAGACTTTAATACTCTCCAGCTTAACTGTGAGTTGTTCCTGGATCACTGGTTGCTTTCTCATGCACATCTTCAACTGACCTTTCGGTTCACTTGTGTTTCTGGTGTTGTAGCTCTGTCTCCATCTCACTCGAAAAAAGTCCCTCTACCAGCGGGTGCACAACTCCCATGAGCCCTCACTCTCCCATGTCACCTCGAGAACACTGGCCGTCCCCTTGCCAGAGCCCCTCTCCGAGGGGATCTCAAAGCCCTGTTGAGAATGGACACACACAGGAGGTATTTGAACACACACGCAGTGTCAGATGACACAACATAATATCTATTCCCCATGTTTTGCTTGTCACATGGCGTTTGGCTGCATAAGTGCTTGCAAAGTGCTGACGCCACTGCTTATCGAGTCATTAAAGCAACAGCACCCTCTAGTGTTATAGAGTAGAACCCTTATCATTGGCTCCATAGTTGCACAAGGAGTCTTAAAGGATGGAAGAGATGCTCACTGGAGCTCATCTTCACCTGACTGGGGATAGTTCAAACTAATCCCATGTAGCAGTAACTTTAAAGTTATCTTACTTTACCTCAGAATGGCTCTTCCTCCAACGGCAACTTTGAACAGACGACCAAACCTGCTTTCATCAAACAGAGCTCCAGGACTATATCCTTCAGGGTAAACACACCCAATCCACATACACAGACACACACAGAAATGCATGCACACATTCTTCCTGGTAATGCCAACATTAACTTTTGCCTATTTGACTGTTAAAGCACGATTTAATCTCACATCAGCTGTTAGACTATCAGTCCAGGGTAATTTGCTTGTGACACTCAAGCTTCGGGCTTATGCTAATAGCTGAAGCAATATTTACCAGAATTTTTGCTGCTGACTGGTTGCTTTGTTAACACCCTAACATATGAAAAAGAGAGTATGTGACTGTGATGGTCATTAGCTGCTGATGTCTGGCGACTGCAAGGTCTGTTAACGCACATCTACATATGCCTGGCTTTCCACAGATGATGAGGAAGAAAGAAGAGGAGGTTGCACCGCTCCAGAGGAGGTAAATAAATATCTTTATTTTGAGTCTCTTTGCCTACTTCAGTTTGATTGCTGACTGTATTATTCTGTTGTAGTGCGAGTGTGAGGATGGCCTCCAAGAAGTTTGAATCCAACACAGTAAGATGACAGTTTACTTTCATCTGATGTAAAATAACAAATACTGTAACCAAGTTTCTTTGTGTAGTGATTAAACTGAATATTGGTAAAGACTTAGAAATGATCAGATTATCCCTTACTAGAGTTTCCAATTTCTGAGTGAGATTTACTGGATCTCATCACTCAGTGCCTTGAACTGAGTGAAAAATATCACAGATGATGACTTGGATCTTGGATCATTGTGCATCAAAATATTATTGAAACTAAAATGTTATTTGTGTTAAAGATGATTTACAGTGTGTGTAATGTTAATTATTCTTGGATTTGCTCCAGGACCAAAATGAAGATGAAGACAAAGCATCGTCTTTCCAGAGAAAGTGAGTTTCTATAGCCAAATTATTTTTTTGTACTTCTTCTAAACATTTGTTATTGTAGTCAAGGTGTATACAGCTGTACCAGTGCATATATATACTGTATATAACTTTGTTTCGTCTAGCTCTAGGCAAAGGATTTCATCCAGGTCCATCCAGGAGAAGATGGAGAGACTGGCTCAGGCTGCACAGGTCAGCAAACCATATTAATGCAGCAGAGTAACTGAACAAGTATCAGTCATTTTTGTTACTCTAGTCTATATCAATGTTTTTTCCTTCACTCTGCTTCCTGTAGAAGTCTGAAGTAGTGCGATCTCCAGACGTGACCCAGAGAACCCTGTTCCTGATGGAAGAAGTGTCCAGGAAAAGAGGCCTCTTTGAGAAGGACCAGCAAGCAGCGGGCCCCGCCAGCCCAGGAGTTTCCAGACAGGTACATTCATATTATGTTTATGTGTTGATAATGCACTGTTAACATTAGCATGTTTTAATTATTACATCTCTCACGTCTTTAGGAATTTAGAAGCTTTGCAACAGGAATGTCAGACCGGATCAACCGCTGGCTCAACAAGACCAACCAAACTGGGTCATCGCACAGTCCTGCTGTAAGGCTTCCTGCTTTGATTAATGTCTGTTCAAACTGCGTCATCGAAGTGTAACATTTGGCCACTAGAGGGCAGTAGTAATCTTTCACATGTACACTATGTTTCAGAGCAGGATGTAGTTTTTGTTCCTGCAGCTTACCTTTGCTTAGTTTGCATTTTATGGTCATTATATATGTAATTATTTAAATAGTCGTCAGGTCTTTATTTTATTTTATTTGTTTATTGAGTTCTGGGATGGAAAACAGTAAGCCCTGACTAAACTAATTAAATTAATTTAATTTGTTAATTTTAAAAATAAGTTTTCTCCTCTAACTCAAACAACAATTATTATTTAGAATTTAAATTCATAGGAAATATGAGCATTTTATTTTGAGAGCAACATTAATCCTTTATTTATTTCGTTCTGTTGTAGTTGGGGATGTTTGACCTGTGGTGATTAGAGACTTTAGTTCAGCGTTTAACTGGATAACTGGCTGACTTAACTTTAGTTTGGTTCTAAAGTTAATTCATAAATGTCAAAATAAAATAAATAAATTAAATAAATAAATTAAATAAAAGCAAAAATAACATTTACTAGGATCTGATATAAACCAAAAATAAGATCTATTATTATTCTTTAAAGTGAAATGTCTGACACATATCCAGAAATGTATGGGACATATGTTTCTATTTTCTGGCTGTAGAAATGGAAAAAATATAGAAAATAAGTGTGACAATTTTTCCATTTTCTTTTTATAGGACTTGAGGCACGTGGACATCACCAGTAAGAGGAGCCTGTTTGAGAGCAACAAGGAGGACAGTGTCCCAAAACTGAGCCTTGAAAAAATCTTCAAGTGAAGGATTCCTATTTATAATGCCCAACAGGTAAGATTACTGTCCCACAGTACAATGCTTATTATTACTTGTCTGGTCATTTTAAGGCAGCCAACAACTTCAACCGAATTTTATATTTAAATATGGAATAAAAATATATTCCCAGTAATCATTCTTTCCTTTCTTCACCTTTATTTGTATGATTTATAAGATGCCGGGAGGAGGAGAAGACACCTAGAAGATTAATGGATGCCATGACTGATTCTTTCTTCAAGCTTTTTATGTTTTTTTTTTCTTCACTGCCAAAGCACACAGGAGGTATAGATCTGCGAAATAGAAAGAAAGTGCTAAAGGAAAAGCTAAAGAGTTTTAGCCTGAGAGGACTGAAAAGAAGGATTGTGCTTTTAGAGTCAAGAGGCTTCAATCATACCCTTTAGCATTGCTTTTTGAAATATAAATATGTCTTATTTCGAACACTGAAACACATTTTGATGTTTGTGGACAGAAAGTGAAAAGCAAAGTAGAAATGAGAGGTGACAGAAAAGTGACAGAAAGAAGAGATGGCAGTGATAGATTTGCTTTACAACAACAGCTTTGCCTTAACTTTGTGTAATTTTTAAAAGCACTTTAAACAGGTGAGGGTCTTCAGGCTAATGATAGCTTTTTTTAATTGAATTATCTAAGTGCAAACTCTTGAATTGTAATTGTTTGTTTTATGTCTAATCGGCCAAAATATTTTGTTTGTGTCATTATGGGCAACATGCTGCCTATCTAAGGAATAAAATGTTTTATGACCACAAATGTGTGTCATGAATTTCTTTTAATACTCAATTAAACATGGAAATCGTGTTTAGTCTTAAAAGAATATATAGCAACTAACAGGGGAGGAGGGAGTAGATAAGAGTTTTATGTCTGTGTTTTGTCGGTGGCTGTTGCCATACAAGGGTGATAAAATGTGAGTCTGATGTGTATCCCTCAGCTTGTGTGTGTGTGTGTGTCTGAATCATTGTATGTGAGCAACTGTGGCTTTATCTAGATCTTTTTGGCATTGCAACCCACACTCGTGCACGCAGCTGCCTTTTTTGGGAATGGTGATAATGGAGAGTACACGCTATCTAAAAAGTTATTAATAACACAACAAGGGGTCCTAAAGCCTCTTTCCCCTCCACTGTGCAGTGTGTCCCTTTACCCTCTGAGACTCATCTCACATTCTTCTCAGTGAAAGCAGGGACCTCTTCTCTGCTGTACATTGAGTCTCTCCATCAAATCAGTTTCTTCATCACTCCATCTGATCCTCAGGTAAGTTTCACTGATTATAACGTGACGTGTTATGTGTCCAAATGGAACACATTTTTTTAACAGTATAAATGTTTTACAAAACTGTAAATGAAGTGGTGAGAATGTGAATTCACGGCCTCTGTTTAATGTTCAGATTCAGTTACTTGCCATGTCTGACAACGAGGAAGTGGTGGAGGAGTATGAGGAGTAGGTTGAAGCTTGTTTTCATTTTTAAATATCATGTTTCTGCTTGAATTTACTGAGCGTAAATGTGTGCTTTTTGCTATGATAGTTGTATGTTACTGTAATGTGATGACATTGCTTTTACTTTTGTATCTGAATAATGATATACACATATGTTTGATGTTCACAGGGAGGTGGAAGGTAGGTGACTCATCTTGTTCTGTGGTAGATGTCACTTCACATAAAACTATGTTGTCTTGACAGATGTTTTCTCTGACTGATCCAGCGAGATTATTATCATTACCTGATACTACATAATGGTATTACACGGATATCAAAGCAATGTAAAGACTTCTTCTTGTGTCTCCTGTGAATGTTAAATGATAATTTTTTTTTAACTTATATAATAAAGCAATGCACACATAATTAACAGGGTGTCAAATTTAATATTTGAGGCTTATCGTACTGTCACAGTGTGTGTTTGCACTATAAGACTTCCTTGTTGAGTCAAAGTAGGTTACTGTAGGTAGTTTATTTGTAGAATCCAGACAGTTTAAAAGTTGTTTGTTCAGAGTCTTGATGGTGATTTGTTCTTCCTGTTCTAAGTTTGCTTGTAATAAGTTGAAGGACTGTGTGTGTGTGTGTGTGTGTGTGTGTGTGTGTGTGTGTGTGTGTGTGTGTGTGTGTGTGTGTGTGTGTGTGTGTGTGTGTGTGTGTGTGTGTGTGTGTGTGTGTGTGTGTGTCTGGAGAACTATAAACCATAGTTTGTGTTCTTATTATGTGATAACATTTGTATAATCCTTTTTTGTGTGTATTTTCTTGGCTGTGTGTTTCAGAAGAGGAGGCTGCTGAAGGTATGTAAACTTAGTAGTACAGCTCTTGCCCTGATATTTAAAAGTGCCTGTCTTCAATGAATGACTCTTAGTCGTGTTTCGGTACGACACATCAAATGCAGAGCAACAGGTTGGGTGTTTGTCCTGAAACTCAGGGTGTCTGTGGGTAAAATAAGATGACTGTGACTGACATTTGAGATTCCTTAGAAGAATCCATGCTTGATTTCATCATGCTTTCTGTTTTTTTTTAATGCTGCTGGCTGCTTTGCAAGCTGGCTGGCTTTAACCAGCTCTAACTAGCTCTGCTTTTGCTCAGCAGGGGAGGAGGGGGTAGAGGAGGAGGTGGAGGAGCAGGAGGAGGAGGAGGAGGAGGAGGAGGAGGAAGAGGAAGGTACTGCTTGTGCTTTGAGCTTTTTTTGAAGATACTCCATAGACAGCAAATGCCAGGCGTTTTTTGTGGACATGGAACCAGTACCGGGAGTTTTCTTTTCAGAAACAACTTGACCTTTCAGTCAGAAATACTGTGATGAAGCTGTACACATGCTCAGTGATTGTGCATAAACAAAATATAAATGAAGTATTAAATGCAGACTTTCATGGGTACTTTGAGATGAAAATATTGGCAACCAAGGAGACTGATATGTAGACGGGAAGAAAAAAATACTAAACAATCAATAAGTAAGGCATAAATAAATGTTAAAATAACTAAATAAAGGATAAATATATTACATTTATTAATACAGAGGTGCATTTCTTTACTCTTATTTATTTGGCATTTCTACAATTTTACTTTTTTTACTTTTGGATTTCTACATGTCTCGATGTATTTCTGAAGTGACACATTTATTAATTTATTTCTCTTTATGTTAATGCAGCAGGTTGTACTAATTTCATGCAGAAGTAATTCAGCAAAATCGATTACACTGCTGCAACCAATCCGGCTTTAGAGTGAAGTTAGTACAACCTATTTGTTGACATACGGACACAGAAATAAGTAAAAGTAAAAATGTAGAAAGTACAGAAATGAAAAACTGTAAATGTACGTGTCCACGTCATGTATTTATTTAGTTTATTTCAGCATTTATTTATTTTTATAATAAATAATAATGTCATTTTTAATCCTGACCTGCATAACCTGTAAACTGACAGTCCACAAAGCTTGTCTCTTTTTGCTGTCAGTAATGGAGATCTTTCAGAAAGCGTCACCTGATGAAATCAATATATTTGGGACTTTGTCACATCTCTTCTCTAAAGTTCCCAAATATTTGGCTGCTCATAAACTTAAATATGAACTTTTGTTTAAAGGCGAGGTCAGTCATACTGGAGAAAGTTAGTTGATTGTTGAAACTTCTGCTGTGCTTTGTGGTTTGTGTTGTCGGTATCTGACGTTTGTCCAGTATGACTGACCCCACCATTAAATGCATAGCTTATCACACGATTTATAAATAGATGCCAAGTCAGAGATGACCTATCTGACCCCAAATACACCCACCCATCTACACACATGGACAAACACACTTCACTTCAGCAGCTCTTGAGTGCTGTCTGCTTTAAATACCAGAGGTGGGTAGCTCATTCTGAACCCATCACTTCTTATCTCACTGCAAGGCTTTCCATGGAGCTTGAACAAGCTGTTTATTCTGCTCTTTTATAGCTAATGATTGTTAAAAAGGGAGAGTGAGAATGTTCAAAAAAGGCAATGAGTCAATTTCACACCCTCTGAGTGTGTCACTGACTCATTCACTGTCACTGTTTGCTGTACAACTTCCCTCTCTGCTAGATGCCGGGCAAGAAGAAGAAGACAAACCTGCTGCAGAGGATGAGACCCATGAGGAACATGGTGAGAGGACTGTAAAGTGAAAAACATTGTTCTCAGTTTGTTTTGGAGAGCTAATCAGGGTTATGTCTCTGTCAGAGATTACCCAACAAGTGTTTTGTCGGTCTAGTGTTGACAACCAAATGACGATGATTCATTCATTCCATCCGTAACCATCTGTCAGAAAGACGGGAAAATGATCTGCTATCTCACAGTTCACTTTGGTATGTGACAGTCTACAGGTACTTGAGTTTTCTTTTTCTCTGTCTCTCTCTCAGTCACAACAGACGCAGTCCTCAGGCCCCTCCATCCCTCCCAGCCCTAAGGCTCATTGCTTATTACTGAAAATTAGGTATTAGCTGTTACAATCGAACAGCGATATATAGGTGTTTCTCTCGCTTGTTGCCAATGAAGTGGGAGGGATGTTAGTCAGAATCAGTCTCATGTAATCTATGTCTTCAAATCAGTAAACACCCTATGAGACTCCTCAAAACTGTCATGTCGTGTCACAAAGACTGACATGACTTATTGACTTGCTAAAATGATAAAAGATGGTGAATCAGTTTATCATCATAGTTATCTGGGAGGGTGGTGTCACTGTCAGTCACCCAGTTCCACCGCACGCCATCTCAACAACTATAGTGTGTTATATGACAGTTTGTACAAAATTTCATGGTGCCCGCAGGATGAATCCTAATTACTTTGGTGATCCTCTGTCTGTCTTTTTTGATTTAGAACTACCATGAGGTCAAAATTCAGTTTTTATGACCAAATACCTGCAAAAATGACCTCAGATATTTTTTTATTTTGAGTGTTAATTAGCAAATATTTGCATGCTAACGCACCCTAGCAATCTACCTGCTAAATAAATAACATTGCCATTGTGAGCGTTAAACTCAAGCACCACCATTCCTCAGTGTTGTAGCCTCACATAGCTTATGGCTGTAGTCTAGTCTTGCTAAAAAGTAAAACAAACACAAAAAACTTCCTCTAGGTTGAGTGACATTCAGAGGTCACAGATGTCATACCTTATTATCGAGACAACCTCTCTCACAGGTCTCCAGAGTGCTGTTTATGATATGTGACACATGCAACACTTTCAACATGCACACCAGCGCAGATAAGCAAACAGTAGTCAATTTCGTCTGTACTCTATTTTGATCTTTCTCTTCTTTTCGTGTACTCTGATCTGTAATTTTGTCGGCCAGCACTCCTTAAACACTACTTACTGTCCCCTATGACACATTTGACTCAGACAGACTCTTTTATTCTGCTTTTATTGTGGTTTCAGATGGAGAAGGAGAAGCAGAGGAGGGAGAAGGTATTGTAATGAATGTTGGCACACCTTCCACATTGTGAATCTGTTTTTCTTAGATGGATTCATCCTTAACCTGAATCACACGGGGGATTAGCTCAGATGAACTTTCTGTTGGACTACATTTCCAGCTGTTATGAGCACATTCAGTACACAGGCATCATTGTTGTAATTCGCTGCGGGTTTCCTGGCACGGTTGTTAAATATGTTGGCATGTTCTTAGGTAAGAGTGTGTATGTGGTCTGGACAGGCGCATTGCTGTCTCCTCTTTTATTGTTTCTTTTCTTTCTCAACAGAGGAGGAGGCCAAACCAAAATTCAAGTGAGTAACACTCACTGATGTACACACACACACAAACACATACTCAAGAAGTGTATTATTTATAAATGAAATATTTATTGGACAGCTAATTCTTCTTCCTAGTCACAAAGTCTTTGAATTAAAGAAATAGTTTGACATTTTCTTATTGGCTTTCTTTCACAGAGTTAGATGAAAAGATCAATATAACTCTCATATTTTATTGTAATCTAACAGGAGATGCTTATTTTAGCACATAGGCTGGAGGCAGGGGGAAACCGAGGCCTGGCTCTGTCCAAAGAAACCAATATCTTTCAACAAACACCTCTAAAGCTCATTCCATTAACACTTTATATCTTGTTTGGTTAATCTGTCTAAAGTTACTGAACTTGGCCAAAAAATAGTCTGGTACATAAATTGTTTTACCTTTTTTTTTTTTGTATGGATTAAACAAACGAGATATCACGCGTTAACTGAGCTTTAGAGGTGCTGGTGGGCAGATTTTGTTACATTTGGACCGAGCTGTTTCCTCCCGTTTGAGGCTATTATGTTTCTTTAAAAGTTTAAACTCAGTCAAGTCTGTACACAGACATGACATGCATGAATACATTTATTTGGTTTCTTTGTGGTGTTGAACCTGCTAATTGCGTTTTAGCCTCCCCTTTTTATTTTCTTCATATTTCTTCCTTACAACACTCTGTGTGTGTTCACTCTGTTTGTTTTTCCTTTTTAATCTCCAGGCCATTTATCATGCCCAACCTCATCCCTCCCAAGATCCCAGACGGAGAGAAGGTGGATTTTGATGTGAGTACCAGACTGGGAATCAGAAGAGAGGAAAGCCTGTTGACTCACATGATTCACTGCATACTGTGCATACTGTGCATAGGTGTCCGCCTAATGGTCTATTAGGTCATTTTAAAAACCACCAGATGTTATGCTGTAATTTGTTTGTCAATGCTTTGTGTTTTCTAGAGTCTCTAGAGTTTCAATAACAAATATGTGTATCATGTAGTCATCATTCAGTCTAAAGAAGCACTGAACATCTGTTTCTGCAGGATATACATCGTAAAAGGATGGAGAAGGACCTGATGGAGCTTCAGACTTTGATCGAGGTTCACTTTGAGAGCAGAAAGAAAGAAGAAGAGGAGCTCATTCATCTCAAGGAGAGGATTGTAAGAGTCCAACACCGATAGCCAAATGTAAACACATAACATTAAAGATCTGCTTTAAGATCTGTTAAGATGTGATGATCTGTTGTGCAGGAGAAACGCCGTTATGAGCGAGCAGAGCAGCACAGAATCCGCAGTGAGAGAGAGAAAGAGCGACAGAAGCGTCTCGAGGTACAGTCATGTTCTAGCTGCTGTAATGTAATTGAAATACGTCCTGCATCTACTCAGTGCCTCCATCAATTTCCTGGTCCTCTTTCTCTCTACATCCACGTTTCTTTAGGATGAGAGAGCTCGTAAGGAGGAGGAGGAGGCCAAGAGGAGAGCAGAGGATGATGCTAAGAAGAAGAAAACCCTCACCAGTCTCCACTTTGGAGGCTACATGCAGAAGTTGGTGAGTTGGTGAAGGGTTCATAGTGGGTTTTTTTCCCATGAGATTAAAGTGTGAAGGATGTGTACCAGAAATATGTTTTATTTCATTTTCTCACAGACAGAAAAACGGAGTGGTAAGAGGCAGACTGAGAGAGAGAAGAAGAAAAAGATCCTGAATGAAAGACGCAAATCTCTGGATATTGAAAACTTGAACCAGGACAGACTCAAGTAGGTCCAGAAGATGTTGTACCACAAGACAGATAAAGCACTTTTTTATTAGGGATGACGCTGTTACATTTTTCTGTATCTGTGTCTCACAGGGAGAAAGCTAAAGAGCTGTGGGAGTGGATGTACCAGTTGGAGGCAGAGAAGTTTGAACTGCAGTATCAGCTCACTAGTCAAAAATATGAGGTGTGTGTGCTACAATATGCAACACATATTGTTAAAATAAGACATATGATCTTATAGGTGTGCTCTAACATTTGCATGCTTTCTTTGTTCCAGATTAATGTGCTGAGGAACCGTGTCAGCGACCATCAGAAAACGTGAGACACCAACTCTGAATCTCATTTTTTCTCACTGTGATGCTACACACGGTTAAATAAAAAGAAAAGACAGAGTCAGATGAAAAAAGATTATCACCACAATAGATGGAGCAGAGGTTTAGATATCCTGACTTTTAATTCCCAGTAAACACTGATACTACTACACTTACCATGATGTTTCCTGTCTAACGGGGTGGTCATTAAAAGCTTCCTCTAGTATCACATAAACATGATACAGTTGTTCCCTTTCAGTCAGTGTACACTAGTTAGCATAAGTATGGAAATTGTGTCTGCCCTGGTCAACCTAAAGAACCTCTTAAAGTGACTGTCAAGGCCAATGAGATTCAAGTCTACAAATGCTAACAAAACTGCTATGTCCACCTGTTGAGCTTACTAACAGCTAATATGTCTAAACTAAAATTGCCTCACAGAAAAAGAAAATAACTTGTATAAAGTGTCCCCTAAAGGGGGGTGTCGTTTAGCTCAGTTGGTAGTGCATCCGCCCCATGTACAAAGGCTCAGTCCTTGCCACAGCAGCCCATGGTTTGAATCTGACCAGTGACCATTTGCTGCATGTCATTCCCCATCTCTCTCTCTCTCCACTTTCCTATCACTCTTCAGCTGTCTCTATACAATAAAAAGCTTGAAAAGGCCAAAAAAACCCAAACAAAACAAAGTGTCTCTTAAAGGGTAGAGTTAAGGTTAGGCTACTAAAACAAAGGCTGCCAAATTTTGCATGCTTGGTTTGCAAAAATCAACCATTAGGTCTTCTAGAAATAGATGTGGCCTAAGATCATGTTGCAGTATGAATGAAATCAGGTGTTTATGTGTATGTTCATTTGTTATCTTGGTGGATGTGTAGCTGCCATTTACGTGCTCACCACAAACCGAAAAGCATTTTGGAGCCAAAAAGTTGACTCTGTCTCCAGGCTGGGTGTGGCAGACATGTCAGCTGCCAGGTCGTTGAGAAACACACAAAACCATGCCTTGCATATTTAAATCCTGATTACCTTGTGATGATAATGTAATATGCTTTCCAGTAATGTCGGCTAAATGTGCATTCTCTGTGCTTTTTGTGGACAAACAACACTTCGCCTGTTTGTTTTCAACAGATCCAAGAGGACCAAAAGAGGCCTGAGAAAATAGACAATTACGTGATGAGTGAGCAGTGTAACCACCAGCCGCGTCCTTCAGCCACCACCCCAAACCAAGCCCTGGCTTTCCTGCCACACCCCAGTCCCACCTGTTTCTCTAATACCATCACATACAATACCAATTATACAGAGATATCAATTTGTTTCTCTTATTCACACCCTTTAAATGATCATCATCATGTCTGTTTAAATGTATAATTAAAACCATGTTAGTTCAATCAATGGCTTCTTTCATTTTCAGGCTTCTGAGCGTGGGTTCATGAATTAGTTTACTGGCACTCAGAACTCAACGGAGAGTAAAATGACGGATGTACTTTCAAGCCATGAATGCAGAAAGCCTGAAGCAAAGACGGGGAGAGAAATCTTCCTACTCAGAGACAGGCTCTGACATGACATGATGCTCCTTGAGCTAACGCCCAGACCTCCACCCAACACACACACAAGCACACACACACGTACACACAAACCTGAAAGACAATGAATCTTTTTTTTTTTTTTTTTTTTTTTTTTTTTTTTAACCCACAGGGTAAACCTCTAGGTGGGAAATCTTCTTAATAAAAAAAGTTTCTGCTTCTGTTCAAACTCAACCTCAAAGTGTATTTACAGAAAACACTCGGATTTGATCCGACATGCAGATGAAAAACTAAATACAAATTAAGTCATTGTTGTGGATCTGACGTGGCCCCTAAATACGCAGGAGAGGTAACAACTCATAAAGAAACTAGCATTTTATTAAGTGGTAGTATGATTTATGAATTTGTGGCTCAACCACTCAGGAGAGGGATAAACTGAAAATCTACTGTATTCTAAGATCTAAATCAAATTATACACATTATATTTCTAGTTTAAGGCAATTTATATTCATGAATACAAAAGTACTACCTCTTTGAAAACAGAATCTGGTACTGAGCATTTCTTTGTGCCTGCAATGTGTTTTCACTTTTTTGTAACCTGTCAGCACAGCACCAGAGGCGAAAAGTTAAACGGAGACAACATATAACAGTGATTTGGCGGTGTTGCATTGAAAGATAAGTGGGTGTCATTCCTCATTCCTGCGAAGTTTTCAAAGTATGGGAAAAAAATATATCTTGTGACTTCTTTTCCTGTCACTGAAAAACAGACTTCTTGTTGCACTGTGTCAGTCAACTTCTGTGAAAAGGAATGGGGAAAAGATATCTCCCTATCTAAATCATGGAAATCATTTTTGTTTTGAATCTTTAAAAGAAAAAAAATTGCTTTAGTTGCTAGACCATCACACCCAATTTAGAAAATGGAGCCTCTCATCGGAGCTTCTCATTTTTAATTCAGAGAACGGCATGTACACAAACACCACAAAAACCCTGCTGGAATGAAAACTCAGAGCCTAATTAGTTCAAGAGATTTACAAGAAAACAGATGAGCAAAGAATCCAGTATCTTCCAACAGCGCTCGTATGTATGACTCAAATATGCACATGGGAAGAAAAGACCACCACTTCCAATGTTGTCTTCATATATGTAATTTATTCTTGGTACAGACTGAGTGACAGGAAAAGCTCCTAATTATATGCCACACACACACACATTTCTCCAAAAATACATTCTGAGCAATACTGACATCAATCTTCAAGGCAATGAACCTCAGCATGACTCTCAAGCATATGGGATATCCACACATATAAGCCAACCATGTCATCTCTTCCCAACAAAGCTTTAGTGATTTGTAATGCTTGGTCTTCAAAAAGCAAACTGTTAAAAAAAAAAACTATTTTAAGTAAGCTAGACTGTATCCTGATTATTAGAGCAGAAAACCTCCAACAAGCCCTAAAAAACTTTATAGGTAAAGGATTTAGATGAACGACAGTTTTTAAATAAAGATAAAAAAATATTACTTTTAATGAGCATGGCTGACGCATTAAGACCATAACTTGTTAGATATATGTTTGAGGGCACAAGCCTTCATTATCTCCTTAGTGTTTTGTGTTTAATTAAATCAAAGAGCACTTAAAAGGCTGTCAGTGTGCAGCCAGGAGTTAACACTGACTGTGTCAGGTTGTGTTAACTATTGATACATTTCATATTGGATGTTTTAACGGGAATGACTCACTCCAAATTTCCAAATAAAGGTAAACATGAGAATCAGCTGTGACCTTGTGTTACATGATGTGTATTATATTCCAATCCTTCTCTGTCTCCAATTGATCAGCTAATGCAAGAAAACAAGCAAATAATAAAAAACAAAATATATAAGAGACAATTTCTAAATTTCAATACACAAGTTTATGACAAAGCAACAGAAAAGAATACGTATCTTGGTACTGCACTTCAGAGCAATTGTTGAATACTTTAGGAGATATGATACTTTCTACTCATGGGTTAGATGATCGATACCGCTTTTATATCTGTCTGATAAATATGAAGCTAGAAACAGGAGGAAAAAGCAAGCCTGGCTCTAACTAAGAATGACATATATGTCCACTACTTAACGTGTTACATGTTTGTATAATAAAAATGTAAAAATGACACACTGTGGTTTTATAGGATTTATGGGTACTGTAAAATGTGTCCTTTCAACATGTTTTTGTAGAGATTGAACATACAAGATATAATGTGTTACTTATTGAGCTTTAAAGGTGCCTGTTACCTGAGCTAAGCTATTCATCTGCTGGTTGTAGCTTTATATTCAATGAGAAAGCGCATTATGTCGAACTAATCCTTTAACTATTTAGGCACTCTTGTTGAAAACGTTTTTTGTTTCTTTCACAAAACTAAATTCTGAATCACAAAATGAAACAGATTGAAGAACACAGTAACATTCCACCCAATTGTCTTAGACATTAGAAATGTAGGATTTCTTTGCTTCTGCATGGAAACCTTTACACAAATCTATTACATACTGTGCACACATTAAACACAATCTATTAACTTTTTAAAAAAGCAAACAAACATACTTAAAACACGTTTAGATTATTTTGCTTTATACTTTTTACTCACTCTTTAGACTTACATGATTTCATCTGAAAGCAACTGTATCAAAAACATCAGCGTATTCTTTTTCTTTTTAGCTTTTCATATATTTTTCTCTTTACTTTCATGTTTGGCTGCTCAGTTCTCAAAGTCACAATAGATATTTTAAGTTTTAGCCAATGTAGATGGACACATTTGACAACAACACCATTCATGAATCTAAATAACCACTCCAGGTAACTTCCATAGCAACTAACACTGTCTATCCACACTGTCTGGTGTATTGTGACTCTCAGGACTGGGTCTCAGCACACACACACTTAATCTACCAAAATCACACTCACCCACTTATATACACAGACAAAAACATATGCAAATTAAATACAACACTGCAGGATTATTCATGAAATTAAAAGCTCTCTTTTCTGCAAAGTATATACAACATATGATTGACTCTTAACTTGATAGTCATTTTTAATTCAGAGGCTATCATGAAGAATGTAATTTCACTCTCCTCGTTGCAAGGGTGTGGCCACAGCAGTGTCTAAACATGCTGGTTTCCATCTGCAAGCACACACATGAGTACACACAGGAAAAAAAAAGGCAGAGACAGAGAGAAAGGAAACACACAGAGAGAAGAAGTTTTAATTATTATGATATAAATTCTGCTCTTTTTGGCCTCACAGGGGGTTTAAATGTGAATACATGCAGATACAAACGTTCAGAAGTGAATCATACCTCTCGGGGTCAGTAGAGTCGTTCCACTTGTCCATCAAACTCACTCCATAGCTTGCGCCAAACTGTGCTCTGCCATGGTGCTGGCATTGACAAAAACTGATTTGCTGATCCCCAGCTGTGGACCAAAAAGTTTAAACGAAATCAGGGTGTCGCATGCATTCAAGCAAGCACATGCACATAAAATACACTCTTGCTCTAATTGTGACAGGAAGCGTACAGTGTCAGCGACTTAGAGGAGCCGCAGGCAAATGGTTGTGTGTTTTCCCTCTCTCAGCAGCTCTTTCTCAATTGTTTCTTACAGTATGGCATGTACAAGCATTGATCTTTCATGTACTTTGTCTATCCTCCACCCTGTCCACATCTGACTCTTACTGTCTTGACCTCTCCATGATTTTACATGCTTTACTTCTCCTATAATAGACACTGAGCACTGAAAACCAGTCTTCCAGGATTCCTGTGTGCTGTGTCTGTATTCACTGAACTCTTGGGTGGGGCAGAAGGGAAGGGAAAATGACTGTGAGCCAGAGAAGTAATAATAAACCCATATTAGCTGGGCCCTCCCGTTGCTCATGCAAGGCAGTGCAAGCATGTGCTAATCTTTCATCTGATACATGGTTACAACAGGTTTGTGTTGTGTCTGTCTTCAAGAATTAAATACACAGTCACTCACACCTTTTGCATTTCAGTTCTTTCTCATTTACCTTTTTCACAACACCTTGCAGATTCTTATCATTCCATAAGCTGTAGAGCAGCAGAGAAGCTGCTCTGCTGCCTTTGGGGAAAGACCTAGGACAAAAGAGCAGACATCATTAAGGAAGACCACAGGCAACTACAAAAAGAAACTAAATAAGAAACTACACACATGCATGAAAGGATTGTGACGAGAAGAAGCCATTCAGACACTGAAGATATCGCTTACACTCCTTTTATTTTAGATATTTTGACAGGAGAAGACAAAGGGCAGTTTTTGTGCTTGAATAACCTTTTGACAACAAGCTACAATAATAACTGCAGTGGTGTCAGGAGATTAAAAAGTTCATTCATACTCTGTATGAAAACAGGAAGAGTGCCAGGATTGTGCATAATTGTATGTTGTTTGTAGTGACATGTCAGGGATTTCCAAGGTGAATGCAACTTTGTTTGGTGTACTCACAGCACTGAAGAGAAACACACTGTCCTCCAGACTAACAATATGATTGTGTGTGGAAAGAAGTATTGATATTTTGATATTTTTATATTATAACTGTTATATTTTCACTGGTGTGTGTATCACAAAACAAAATTCTCTTCATCACCATTGTGTATGGGTGGAGACAGATATATCAGATAGATAAATCTCAAATGTATCTACATGGCTAAATGCCACTAGAGGTAAAAACAACAAATCTTCAAAGTCAGAACAAGTTTATTTGTATAGCACTTTTCACAGCTATTACACCTGAATCTCACACACAGAGATAAATAAAAACTCACCGATTCTCGCTGAGGTCGGTCAGTGATGACACCAGTTCACTGTTAAGGAACTTCTTGCTGGTCTCAGAGTTCGACAACATCAGAGTCCGCAATGTGTTGCAAGCCACTGCTATCGTCTCGTCAGAGTTTCCCATCTCTTGGGGGCCACAGCACACGAAGCCAGCAAGCTCAGGCAGCAACTCTTTTGCTATGGAGGAGACATGAGAAACATACAGTGCATCAGTTTTATGTGGACTAACTCTGCATTGCTGCCTGCAAAACAAACATTTAATGCTTTTCCTTACCCATGGTGGAGTGCAAACTGCTGGACCGAGACAGGTTACCCAGCAGGGACATGGCAGTCTTCTGCAGGTGGGGTTTTGGAGACCTTAAAAGAGAGGGAATGTGCAACAGAGCCGATAACCTTTGAACCAGAATCTGGCTCATGACACGGGACCCCTGAAGGAGAAGCAAACACAAAAACGGCAGAGAGAAAAACATTAGCTATAGCAATTAATGTTCATGCCATATTTGCATCAGAATACATAAAATCCACCTATTTATGCCTCTCACATTCCTCTTTCTTCTGTCGCAACATCTGAAACCTGGAGACAATACTCCACCCTTTCTCACAAGGCTAGTAAGATTTTCTCGTGAATAGTGCCGATGAGTCATTATTCCAACTAATTCTATTTTCTCCTTTCTTAAATAAATCTCAGATCATCCAATAGTCACAAATGGTAAGCCCAATAATTATCCTCTTTGTACTCACCAGTCCCTTGCCCGCAGTGAGATTCTGCAGGGCACCACAGGAGGCTTCCAGGGTGGCATCTTTCTGGGATGAGCCCAGCAGAGACAGGTAGGTCTGCATAGCTTTGGGGTGGCACAACCACTTCACACCTGTTGGGTTACTCTCATCTGGCACTTGGCACTGAGTAACATCATATGAAAACTGAGGAGAAATGACGAGAAAGAAATTAGAAGTGGAGGTTTGGATTACCCAACAAACAGGTGGAAGTGTGGTGGTTGATGCCCACCTCATTTTGAGCCTTGTGGCTCCTGGGGTTGAAGCATCCAATCACAGGGCTTTTCGGGCTCCCTGATGCGTCCCTAATGCTGTGCTGGAACTTGCTGAAGCACTCAGGACACTCATCCTCCAGTTCATAGGTCAAGTTATGGAGGATGCATGTGCAGTTCTCCACAGACTAGAAGAGAGCAGAGGACACTATTAGTCCTCACATCACCATTTTGAACAAACAGCACATTAAAGGTCTCCAAGCAGAGAACTCCATAGCATATCAGATCTACTTTCTCAATCACATGCCATATCTAGGCAAATTTTCCAGTGTTTTTGAAGAGAAACTCTAGGAAATATGATGTGATAATTTTGTTTGCAAGATTCCTAGTTGCAAAAATAAAATACCAAACTGCAACTATAAGATACAGGAAGGTCCCATTTGTGGTGAATTGTTCGACATCTGGAACTACTCTCTGTGTTTACTTCCAGTCAAACTCAAAGACAAGCCTATAAAAAAATCTACAGTGGAGGCAGTGAGTAAAATGATTTCATGACAAACAAACAAAAACATAAGAGTAACACCCAGGTTGACAAATACTGGAATTTCCCTGTAAGTCCATTTGTGCAGCCCGCAAAGGTAACTCACTGTATTTTCTTTCTTTCTCTGTAAATTGTTTTTCACAATTTCCACTGATTAAGCAAACATCCATCGATGTATTACCACAGAGTCCCTGTTTACTGTGAACAAAGCTTAACAGTGCTGATATAAAATATATAATATCTCTGTCTCTCACACAGACGACACACAACCAAACGACACCAACCATGCTAGACTATTTTATTAAAGAAAGCTTGTGTAAACACTGTACTAGCGCAAACATGAAATTAAGTATACATCCACACCCAAAACATCCACAAATGGGCAGGTACACATGCACCACGCTAAATATATACACACGCTGACTCTGCCTGCAGTATTTGCTTGCTCATAATGTGTGTGTGAGAATGCCTGTGTGCATACTGTGAGAGTATTCTACACGTTCTACAGGAATGATGAGGCAACTTGAGTACGTCATCAGACATGAAACCAACCGTAGCTCTCCTGCTCACACATCCACAATTCAGGGATAATAATAACAAATACTGTAAGCCAGATAAACAATGTGTGGTCTCATAGGTAGACAAAAAAAATCTTGAATCTTGAAACCCAGTAAAAATGACAAAGATTTAACTTTAAATATCTTCAAGTCTCTTGAGTGATGTTGCCAATTCCTTTCTGTAGCCCTTGACAGTAGGGCTGCAACCAATTATTTTATTATTTCTGCGATTTAGTGATAATCGTTCTATCAAACATCTTAAAATAGTGAAAAACACTTCCTTACACCCAAGATGTAGAATTCATATCATTAGTTTTAAAGGTCCAGTGTGTAAGATTTAGGGCCTCTATTTTCAGAATAAGGCAAACATGGAATATAATATTCATAACTATGTTTTGATGCATGTATAATCACCTGAAAATAATAATATTTTTATGTTTGTTACTTAAAAAGTATCCTTTTATATCTACAGTGGGAGAGGGTCCCCTTTCATGCAGGCCGCCATGTTGAAACACCTTATTTATACAGTAGTCCAGAACAGACAAACTAAATACTGACTCTAAACAGGGTCCTTAAAGTGCTGTTTCTCCTTTACATTAGGAAGGTGAGGGTGATGTGAGGAGATTACAATGCAGTGATTGGACCACTAAATGCAACTAAATTCTACACACTGTACCTTTAAGACAGTTTACAATCATATAAGACAGAGGAAATCAGAAATTCTTCATAATTGCGAAGATTGAACCAATAAATCAATGTCATTTTTGCTTAAAAAACCATAACAAGAAAAACTTAAACAATGAATTCAATAGTTGCCCATAGCTTAACTTGACAGGTGGTGCAGAGGGAAGTCTAAAGAGTGGGCAAAGGTGCCAGGATAATAATTCGTCTACCGACCAACTCATGCAGTCTGAAATGCCGAGCCTTAAAATTTGTTTACTAGTGCTGGTTGGGAAAATAATGATAGAGATGGGTCAGTTTACCTTGTCATCAGGGTTTTCCTCTGCCACACAGGACTGGACGTAACTCATGAGGGAGTCGATGAGGCCGCGGCACTGTCTCATTATTTGCCTCTCCTTCTTTTTGCCGGAGCTTATGTTCCTACGCACATTTCAACTTATTCATTTAAATCCATGCGGAAACAATAACATGTCTAGAATATAATAACACACTTAGATCTGTGAGTGCCTCAACATGTACCTTGCACCATCACACCCTGTTAACCTGTTCGTGGTGAATAGGCACAGGGTGCACAAAGTACGATTTTGAAGAAGCAGCAATGATAACTTTTATTTAATTTATATTAAATAACTGCCAGAAAAGAGGTAACAATGAGACAAAAGAGCTGCTCACTGTAATGATAGGTACCAATACATTTGATTCAATACATGTTTGGACTAAGGCTGCAACTAATGATTATTTTCATTATCTATTGACTGTTTTGTCCTGGACATCTCTGAGTCCTACCTAGCCGTGTTTTGTCCAACCTACAGTCTGGAATATTGTGATCATTATATATAAAATGAGTTTACAGGCTATTCTAGTTATTAACTAATGAATCGACTAATTACTGACATCAAAAAGATGTCTGTGACATCTAAACGCTCTATTGGATGAAACTTGTTGGGAACTATCAGTGCAGTATGGAAATCTTTTGTCTGATCTCTGCCTTCAAAAACACGAAAATTAACTGTGCAAGGTCACAGAGGCGTTGATCTTATTCAAATGTTCTCACCGCAGGCACCCTGTGGCGTTGTAGAAGACATCAGGGTGTATGTTGTTGTTGACACTGTTGTCGGACCAGCAGGTGAATGGCACCACCACATTCTCAGTCAGGGCTGGCAGTGCTGTAGCTATAAGCGATTCCTTCAGCTCATCAGCAGCGGACAGGTTCCATAGCAGGCCTTCATATCGTAAGTAAAGTAAAGTTATAAGCGTTAGTGTTAGGAATAAGGTGTATGCTACCCAATATTTTGAGGTCTTGTACCAATAAAAATGTCCAACCAGTGATTTGCTTCTGGGTCTCAGTACAATCTGTCTCCTTTAGTAGCCTCAGGGCCTTAGATACACCACTACAGTCCTCTACCGCCAACTTGTTGTTGTGGTCCTTGAACACCAGGTTCCTCAGAGCCCCAGCAGCACCCTGGGTCACCCCAGGGTTGGAGCTCTCCAGCAGGGTCACCAGAGTGGGGATACCACCTAGTTTGTAAACCTGTGACACACACATGTGAAGGGAATGGGTGTTGAAGATCTAATATGCTAATTTTCAGCTGCAAGAGTAGTTATGCATGATTCACAGTTTGAAAAAAATACTAATTTATCTCAATAATCTGTTTGAACCCCCTCAGTCCATCACCTGTCTGGAACAAGCCGATTTAGCTCCTGTCTCTTTAAAGCCCGCCTCCCTTAAATCTCACCTTCTTAAGATCGGGCAACTTTCCAGACATTCAGGAACTGTCAGGAACTAACTGAGCTGACTAGCTAACGGCAGCTTAAATCAGCTAAGTAAATCTCTCTCTTCATCAGGAAACAAGTACATTGTAACATTAAATATATGACATACAATAAGTGAAAGCATAATGGGTCCCAGTTGACTATCGTATTAGTAGTTACACAAGTTCTTCACCGAGTGCTCCAACAACTGTATCACCACTTCAAGACAATTCTCACACAAATGTCATGTGAAAAGAAACATTACTTCAGTGCATGTGTGTCATGTTTGGAGGGTGTGTCTGTACATGTTAAGAGCAAATGTTTATAGCATATTAGAGTGCCAGTGCTTGCTCAGACCTCCTGTTTTGTGGGCTCCTCTTTGAAAGTGATGTGTTGGATGAATGTGGCTCCACACTGCTGGAAACTCTCATCAGCGTGAGACAGATACTGTACAGCCTCCCTTATGGACAGGTCTGAGATGGTCACCCCACTGTTCACCCTGCAATAATGGGCACAGGAACGTAAGAAAGGGAAAATTAGAGAAGGAAATTAGATACTAAATCAGTCTAACGCTACAAGTTCGGAAAAGAGCATGGATTTTAATGTAGGCAATAGTTTTTGTTGCATTTAAAAGTTAATGAGCTTACGCTTCCTTCCTTTCTCACGTAATACCTGGACAAAATCCCAGACAAATTCATGGCTACAGCCTGGACAAACTGACCTTTACAATAACACTGCAATATGATCAATATGTAAAATGCAGGACTACATAACTGTGCCCAAGATGTAACTTATTACATAAGTATGTCAGCTTATTCCTGTACAAGTATACTGTTCGTATTGCCTGAAAATGTGAACTCACTGGGATTGCTGCTCTATCTTGGATCCTTTGAAGGTACCCGTCTTGCCGTCAACCTGAGACTGGAAAGAGGGTGGCCGGAGGATGCGTGTCTGGCTGTTGGTCATCTGAGAGCCGTTGGTCATGTAATAGGTGCTGTGTCTATTTACTTGACTCTGGAAGGTCTGCTGGTTTTGGACATTCAACCCTTTGCCTCTCTAAAAAAGGGAACAATTTAGTTTTTGTTATTTGTTTGGAAGAACTGGTTCTCTAAAATAAACATATGGAAATGTATAGCACCTAAACATTTCTACCTAAACTTTAGGTACTTCAATTTAACATGAAAATAACTTATCACCATAAAAGTTCCACTTGTAGGAACAGGATGATACATAGGAGCCAAGGCAGGGTCGCTGCGACTGGGTTTCAGCCCATTGGGACCCTTTGGCCAGGTGGCAGTGTTGATTTGCTGTTCCCATGTGCCTGAGGTGCTGAAATTTTGTCCTCCCATGGATTTAGTGGATAGAGTGCGACTCTTCTGAGAATTAAACTAAAAGGAAAGAATACATTTCTCAGGATGTTTGCTTACATTTAACACACACAGCATCTGCACAGCAGTTAAAAGACACATTTTAAGAACACTACACTTCATTTGTGGAAAACTATTGCCTAGTTGGCAAGTGACAAAATCCAATCACATTATCTGCCAGTACACTGCATAACCTTAAGGCTTTTTTTGTAGCAACAATCTAGGTCACGCACACAAAAAAAGAGTAACCAACTTTCCACAAGAAGAAATTCCCTGTAAACCAAGACAGAGGAATTTGACTTGATAAAAAGCCTGCATACCTCTTCTTCAGTTTATGTTGAAGGCAACAGAATGCACCAAACAATGACACAGAGCAAAGTAACATAATATCGGTCATCAGAGACCAGTTCAAGTAGTTGTGTTATAAGACTGCTGGTGCATTTGAGCAGTTTCCCACAGAGGATCTTTGTGTGTGCGAGTCAGACACAGCACTCGTTAAATCTGTCTTCACAATCAGGATGTCACGAAACAGCTTAATCTCAAGTAATCACTAATCACTAATCAGTGTATTTGGACTATTTTGTTTGCATGACGCTATCTCTGTGTGTGTCTGTATGTGTGTACAAAACACTATTCAGGCTTTGCCACAAAGTAACCAAGAAACTTGTCATAGCATGAGCAAAATGACAAAACACGTCTTGCCAATGCTTTAACGATTACTCATTCTCACAATTAAACCTTTGTCTCTTACTGGCTTGTTTGAAAGATGACAGTGGAAGAACATTCCCGTCTCTCTTTGAATGTTAGTCAAGAAGGAAGTGCGCGCCACTGTGACAACGAAAGGAAAAATCTTCTTCTTCTCCTCATCCAAAAATCATAAACATCACATCTGAAGAACCCGCAATCACTGCAGCTGACATGTTGATGTTTTGATTTGGGGAATTTATTAGTCAACGATATTGGCTAATGGGGAGGTGAACAGGTGACACTATATTACATCATTACACGCATATTCTGTGTACTCTCATGTTTCAAACCTGACCTGTTGCTTAGTTACCAGATGTATATCAGCCCTGTTGCTTAGCAGCATAAGTATGATGCCGGAGAGATCTGTCAACAAACATGTGATAAGAATTGACAGTGCTGCATGCTCCCTTCATTTGGGTAAAGCCTGAATGAGCTCCTGGGCCCTGCTTTATGTCAGAGGCTGTATGGGGACGACGGATGCAAATTCAGCAAAGCAGAAAGAGCAGCACAGAGCAGCAGGATGTTTATTTTTTGTGTAGATAAAGCAACAGAAAGTATTTTCGTCTAGTGTTCAGTTTCCAATTAAAGTGTCCAAGTGAACCCCAAATTGTCCCTGAGTGTTCCTGTGTGAGTGTGTGTATGGGTGACCTTAATATCATTGTAAGCACTTTGGATACAAAGTGATACACCTGATAACTTATGCCATCAGTATATGAAAAAGGCTCAGCTACACTATGTGTTAACAATAAACCAAGAAGCAGTGAGTTAAGAGCTGGGCGTTCAATGCAACATAAACCAACGAGAAGTAGCATTGCACCATTCATAATTTAACACTCACCAAACAGCATGTAATCCCCTCAAGGGCATAACACGGGCATAATAAACATTTATTTAAAAAAATCTAAACAAGCAACAAAACTGCTCATATGATCCGTAGTGTTGTGAATTTAAATTAGCTGTGAAACCGGTATTGTTCCTGAGACTATGATCGCACCATCAAAAGCTCTAATCGTTACATCAGTAGTTGTAAATAATACGGTTAATGCTTTCATCCAATACAACAGTGCAAATACTGTAGGATGTGTATAATTCAAAAAGCTATATAGAAGTAGATCCAAGACAGAACTTGTGGTCACTAGCTCTGCAAAGCATCTTTTATCATGTTCATCCGCCACTGTTTCTTTTATGTATGTAAGGCTGCATTGCTCAGAGTTGTAGACTTGCCAAGAAAACATCAGTATGTCATGGACAGCCGTGTTTTTTTGGTTTATGTTTAGCACCTGGAACAGTTTGAGGTCAGAAGTTGGACATTTCAACTGTGAAATTCTCGCCATTGACTCTGACTGGAACTAGTGTAAGAGGCAGATGGCAGAGGGGCTCAAGGAAGACGAGTTCACGTGCACGTGTTTACCTCCTTGACCCCGCTGTTGAAGTTCAGCCATAAAGAATGATATGGAAATATCTGATTCAGTACAATCAAGATTTTTCAAGCTTGAGTTTGGGTGAAATTCTTCTTGGAGAAGAAAGAAAGAAGTTTGTTCAAGTTTGTCTCTGTACTGGTATCTCTAGTAAAAATCTTCTTTAGCACATATATATAGTACAAATTTAGGTTAAACTGGTTTGTATTGATAGCTGTATTTTGTATTTTGTTGTCCATTGTGTAATGATTGATTGAAAGAATATATACAGTATATACTCATGTGACCACAAAAGTGTTGTTTGATGGAAATGTTGGCTTCTGTTACATGTTCTTGATGTGACTTCTGAATTGTTAATAATGTAATTTTACTACGTGTTGTCTAGATAAGTTGACAGTTAGCTCAATCACACAATCAGAAAAAAAAACACGTGTGACAGAGATGCATTTCATGATGATATGATTATGAGCCTTCCATCAGCAATAGCAAATCAACACGCTCCTATGACATGCCTCAACTCACTGACAGTAGGTCAGGTCAGACTAACCCAGAGCAAATACACATTCTCACACACACACACACACACACACACACGTAAAACCACAGTGATGCAGTCAGCATTATTCCTCTGTGAAATTTGGATTAGTCCAGTATTGCAAATGAGCTGAACTCGCCCTGACTCTTAGTGACAACACTGAAATTAAGAACATGACATTCAGAAACAATATTTAACATGCCTGTCTGTGGATACAAAATTCTGTTTTTATTAACCTCTATTAACTTACTCAATAAAAAAAAACATGTTTTCGTGTCACACACACACAGCACTCCCTGAAATGTAATTAAAGGTCATTAAATTGAAATGTGACAATAGGCAAATAGTACTACCTAACTGGTTCAGTTTTTGCACTGTGGTGGAACACCAGATCAACCAATAAGACCACAGAAATGAAAAGCTGTCTAAGCAGGAGTGTCATATGTCCACACTAAAAGAATGTTTCATTAAACAATGTCATAAATCATCCAAAAAGAAAAGTAATTCTGTTACTGCTTCTAATTACATAAACAAACATAACCAAACTTCTCACAGTTGAGTTTCAAAGCATTAAGAGTGAACTGGCAGTTTAGCCCATTTACCTAAAAAAACACTTTAAGAAGTAAGCTTTTTTGCTTTCTTGCCAAGAGTTTGCTAAGAAGATTGATACCATTTTCATGTCTGTATGTCAACATAATAATATTCAATATGAAGCTGGAGTCAGCAGATGATTACCTTAGATTAGCTTAGCATAATGACTTGAGACGTGGGGGAAACAGCTAGCCTGATTCTGCGTGAAGGTAACAAAATCTACCAACCAACTGCTCTGGGTTATATGCCAGACTGTTTTTTGGCTTCCTGCAGTCGCCATTAATTGCCTAAAGTCAATGCACTCCGCCAAAAATTAGTTCTGCCCACAACTTCCTGTAAAACCAACCAATTTGTTTGTTAACTTGCTTTTTTTAAACATGACATAACAGAATCGGCTAATAGGAAAATCTTAACAGCTAATTATTCCTTTAAATTTAAATTCTACGCTATTAATAGTAGTTATTATTTTATTGTCGTCAAAGTTTTGTTATCTTCGAGTGGTAATGCAGTTTCTAGTTTCGCATAAGAACCCTAATCTGCAGTTATCTGAAGTTTTTTCATGGACTGCAAGCACGTTTCATTTAAAACTGTAAAGAATTAATTGGAACAAGTGGCTAGATAAAAGAAAACATTCAAACATAAAAACATATCAGCACTGATGTGCCATAATGTATTTGTGATTGTGGTGAAAGGAAAAAGAGTTTCCTATCTGTTCAACTACAAACAAACAAACAAAGACAATTACCCCTTTGCTGTAGCCTGTTGATAAAGTGGAGCTGAAGCGGCTCAACGTGCCGTTTGCTTTGGACGGAGAAAACTTGAACGTTCCAAACTCATATGATGAGGTGGGAGACATGCCTGTTAAGAGAGGAAACATATGAGAACTGAAATAAACAGACAGGCAGGCAGACAGATAGAGCAAATCCAGACGTGTCTTTTCTCAGGATGTTAATAAAGGCAGAGTGATGAAGAACAAAGAAATGTCAAACACACCTATACAGATGATTTTTTATCATAGAAGATAAGATCACTGAGGAGCACCAAACACATTGGCAGGGCAGCATGAGGGTGAAAACGCTTCAGATTTCCACCACCATGATAGTTTGATAGTTTCGCAATGTGTGTTTTACTTGCTAATTATTGTTATAAGACGGATTTTTATTGTTTATGCAGTTATGTCCACATGTTTATGTTGGACAGAGACTTCCAGATTTTCATAAAAGCAATTCATTACTTGATATTTAATCGGACAACAAAAGAGGGATTTTGGAAAAAGAAATAAAGTCATGCATCAAAAATTTTATATGCATGACTGCCAATTAGTCAGATGGACAGACAGACACAACATATTAGTCAGTTATCAGGCTTCTGCATTGACCTTTGTGCATCAGCTCAGGAAAACCCAGACTTTACACTTTATGCTGCTTTATCACCTTTGTCTGTCTGTTGGATGATTCATGGGAATATGTGGCTCAATGTGATACTGTGCCAAATACAAGTCTGCACCTTCGCCATTATAGGATTATGGTTGTCAACATGTTGGCACACTCATCAATGCACTTCAACATATGTGAAGTATATGCAGTAAAGGAGGAATTTTCCTAGACTGACTAAAGGATCAAAGTCACAAAAGACCCATTTCCTCTCTTCTAGTACTAGCCAAGCAGATTGCTTTAATTACATGTGGTTTCAGGTTTAGTGATATCAGCTGCCACTTCAACACAATGGAGGTGAACACTCAACAGCAATATGTATTTTCAGAAATAATGGACAGGATAAGTCACAGACCTGATAAAGAAGTATATTTACATTTTCTTTCCATGTGCTAAACATAACAGCCTGATTGATCTGGGTGAACAGACTCCTGTTGTCCTCCTAAAATTAAAAAAAACCTCAGCACATAAACACCAAAGATGACCTGCCTCTTTAAACATGACAGAATCGGTCAAGAGGAAAATCTCCAGCAGCGCTCCACAGTAAAATAGCATATTTTGGACTAATCAGAAACTTTTATACTACTCTATGTAACACGTGAACACCCTATTAACGTGTTGTAAATGTAAAAGGTTAAACATCCTGAGCCTCAGGCTTGTGTGCACTTCTAACCTTGTGTTATGGTTTTGTAGACAATTGCCCTGAACATAGTTTTCCCTGTCAGGTCTTAATTTTAGTTATAAAAGCTCAGTTTTGTGAATAGACTGTGGAGATGATCTGAAAAAAAGACAATAGAAAGACAGAAAAACAAATAAAGACTTGTTCTCTGTAGTCAATGTTATTTGGACTACATTATAAATTACAATTAAATACCAATTTTAAACAGGCCAAAGGTGGATTTATCATGGTGCTAGTAAAATACATGCAGATATGATAACATTACCAACAAGTTTGACTGTTTGCAATAACCATCTCAACTCAACTCAAAGTCATTTCACAAGATACAAATAAGGTTTCTCAATATTGGTGGATCTTCATGATGCCTTCTGCAGTAACGCCAAACACCAGAGCTGTTTCGAAAGATTAAAATGTAATTTTCTAATTGTGTGAAGGTTTGAGTAAGCCCACAGGGTTCATTCCTAACTGACATAGGGGTGAAAAAAACAGCCCTGGAACAAAAAATCACTTTCCAGGATCGCATTTCACACTGCTGATATGGCCTATTTAAGTCTGACAAAAGCCTATTTTAAGTTGCCTATCATGGATTAACAAACCTCTCTACTGATACCTGCTACTGTCACCTTAAAAAAACATTATATAACCTCCCATCCGTCGCTCTATTCCCCACCTCTAAACACAAAGTTCTCTTTGTCTCACTTTTAGACTGGAAGCTGTAAAAGTGTTTATTCCCACATTAATTCTAAAATGAAATCATAATGGAGCGTTCAGGTTTGCGCACAGGAAAGAGCATGTTCAGCCTGTTTAAACAATACAGCTGCTGCCTTTGGGGAAGCTGTGTGACGCATTATTCCCAGGATACACAAAAAGCTCTTACATGAACTAAGAAATCAAGAAATTAGGTGACAGGATGCCTGAAAGACAAGTTGCGCAAATAAAACAACAACATAAGTGGCGCATGTGGTATCATTCGTCATGTTTAAAGCCATTTTTCATACTTGTTGGTGAAGGAGACAGTGTGCCGTTCTTCCCCCCTGGTTTGGACTTGCTCCTCTTGATGGTGTGCACCTGATCCAGCACGCGCTGTTGTCCCGAGCGCAGCTTGTTGTCGGAGGGGACAGCGAGCGACGTGTCGTCCGCTCCCAGGCTCATCATCGCGGATCGCAGTGGCTCCGGAGCCATCATTTTCTCAGCTCGGTGCCCTTTTAAACTGAATCGATTAAACTCGGAAAAGTGGGGAGAAAAAACTGCAGACCCGCAGGAGAAGTCCGGCTTGAGTCAGCGCAACGAAAGCGAGCAGCCGTGCCAAATATGTAGATGTGGTAAATGTTCTCAGAACTACAGCGCTGCTGAACTCCACCCTCAGGACCGCGCCCCGTCGAGGTGGGACCAGGAGGGTTCACGTGTAGGACAGGTGTGGAGCGAAGGGAGGGGCCGAAAACACGCATACGTTACTGCTTATATCTCACAACTATGGGCAAGAGAGGATCAGCAGATTGTTTTTTTTTTTTTCCTTTGAGGAAAATATTTCAAGTAAAAACCTCCCTGTAGCATGTTGCGCATTTTCAGTGCTGGAATCTAACTACGTGCATTCAGGCTGCTTCTTCGAGGTGTGGCCTCTTCACTATTTAAGCCTTCATTTTGTGCAACTTTATACTTTTACTCCATTGCACCCCCAATGTAAATGCTTTTTACTCCACATCTGTCTGACAGCTTTAGTTACAAGTTACTTTTCAATTTTCAATTTCAATGCAGGACTTTTACTTGTAGCATAGTATTTGGACAGTGTGATGTTTTACACATGTTGGAAGCACTTCAATGGTAGGAATAACCGCTGATAAAGACCATTTAAGGGCTGATAACATTTGAAACCTGTGTGCATGCACTGAAAGGTTTTTTACTCTGTTTCCTCTTAACCTGTCAATATAGACCAGCGATTCTCAACTCTTTTCTATGAGAAACCCCTTTACTGTCATCAAGTAAACTGACAACTCATGACTAAAATGACACGTTATGATTATTTCATATTATATTCAGTACATAACAGTAAAAGTAGAGAACAACTGATAAACTGTACAATTAACAGTGAAAACAATAACTGCAGGTTTGTGTGGAATAAGAGATTTGGACAGATTATTCTTCTCCACTGCATTGATCTGACAGCTGCACGTTACTCTTCAGATGAATAATTTACATGGAAAATTTATACGCTTGTAAAATACAATCCATTGTTCATTGTCCATTGAATATACTGTACATCCCATACATTTACGCCAGAGCTAAATAAATTATAACACCGTAATATTATGTTACCAAATTGTAATAATAATAATAATTATGGTATAGCCTCCTTTAAATATGTAGGTATTTGAAGATAATATGCTTAATGAATACTATTTGGGATTGACAAGCCTTCTAAAGTGCTTTCATACTCAGTACTTTAAATGACTTTTACTTGTAACTTTTGTGACTTGTTGCTTTGATAGCGAAAGAGTAATTGCACAGGTCTTGCTTTTTGTGTCCACGCCTGTATTTGTTTTAACCACAAGTCTGCAATGATAATTTTAATTTGAAATTCAGTTTGTAGGCTGCAAAGTATGAGATGATTTTTAAATGTAGAATTAAATGCATCAATTCCCATACTGGACACAGTTGTATCAGTATTGATTTAGTCTTTTAATTTGATAAGCTCTTTCACAGCAGACATTTAGTAACACCTGTGCCATGGTGTTACTTCATTCATCAGTCTCAGTAAAACACGACTGAGCCACAGTGCACAATACCAGGATCCTGAGCTTAATGGAATTCATCCGTCATTCATTTTATTATGTCCACCTGTGATTTTCCTAAACTGACGAAGTCAACATGTCTTGTGAAAATGACAAAAGGCTCCACGCATGACATCAGGTGAAATATACAGTGGACTGGAAAAGTATCATTTTAATATTTGTAACTGCAAAGAGTAAAACAGAATCTGACAGGTTTTGTCCAAGGGCCAAGTTTATGTCAAATGTTTCAATTTATTAATCTGTAGCAGGTCGCTTGATCATGCCTGTTTTTATGACTTCCACGGTAAGACCTCAGATAGAATAAACGGTCTGCTGCACCTAAGGTTTTATGTGTTACAAACAGGGTGTGGTGAACCTTCCCTTTCCAGTTAATCCATAAAAATAAAAATATTCTATTTTCGACTTTGACTTATTAAAAAAGATATATAAAAGCATATAGAATATTTTTGATTAAATGTTAAGAAAGCCACAGAAACCCCTTCATAATTTTGATGAACCTATGTGCATGGTACAGACTAAACTCTGAACAGCCTCTGGTCTAGTAGGTATTTAATTTGGATCTAGGCAAATTGTTGAGGACAGACATGAGACAGGTCAGGCCATGAGCAAACTCAAGGAGAGTGCAAAGAAACAAAGAAATCATCAAAGATGGACGAGGTGAAGGAAAGAGAAAGAGAGAACAGAGGGGGGGGGAATGAGGACAATATGAGCGATACTCTCTGCATAACCGGATTGTTTTGGCTATGTTTCTGGAGGTGACATTTTCCCACCACACCCTTCTCATCAACACTGCCAAAGTAATAAACGGATGTCATGTGTGTACCAATGATGAGCGTGTGTGTGTGTGTGTCATTGTGGTTACAGATAAACAGATTACCTTCCTTACCCTACCACAGTTTATCAGAAAGAAAAAGGAACATGAGTATTGTTTGACTTGAAAAAGACAAATCACATGTTTTTGAGCCCGACTGGTGAGATTTCAAAGTGACTATCAAAACTAAATCTCTATCAGTGTTCATCCATGACTCAGGATGATAATGTAGTGAGATAAAACCATGAACAATCTGTTAACTATGTTAGCTATATTCATACTGCTGCAATGTTAGCAGGCTTCTGTGGTAAGAACCACACCCAGCCTGAGGGCTTTGTTTGCGTGTCACTGTCACCATTTTGCAGACGCAGTTCTGGCATCATGGTAAGTCAAACCTTTGCAGACAGATAAAGCTCTGTCTAATGTCTGCTGACAAAACAGCCACAAGACCGAGTGTGAGGAAGTGATACAGGTTGTTCATAACCTTGACAATGTTACAGTGAGGACATCAGCCCAAATGTCAGTCGAAAGCTTTTCCTGTAGGGAAGTGTGAGCAACATTTGTGTTAAGAGGAAAATAGTTCTCAGTGAATGGAAAACACCTAAAAACCCAAGCAAGGGATTGAAATAAAGCAAACACTCTCACTATCACTCTACACTGATAGGCTATAGATCATATCCTGTTGTACAGGACAGGAATGTGAGGTCACATCTCAGTAAAGGTGCTCTTATCACCTACACTTTGGTATGTATGCTTTGGAAAGTTGCCAACACATATTTACATGTACAATTTGTTACACATTATTTTCTTGAATAAAAATGTTTTCTGGTGGATTTACATACACACACACACACCGTAGAGTATAGTTTACATAAAAAGGAGGTGACTAAAGATTACATTTATATCAGGGCATACATGGACCGACAATATAACAGAAGCTCTGGTTTTGATAAAAGTCAACCTTTGCCCTATAGAAGCAGGGCAGTATTGTATGTAGAACATGTAGTAGTAGAGATGACAATAATAGGATTGTTTTATTTTATGAGTACTGTGCAAACATGGAATGTTTAGCTATGCCAATGAGGTTATGCAACTATATGACCATAAATGAGACCACGTATGTGTAGGTGTAACAAGTAAAGAGGCATGCTGATTGAGTGAGGGTACTAAATATGTAAAGGTAAAGCGTTTACATGACAGTGTTACATCACACCACTTGAGCAACAAGTTCTGTAAAATTGAGGTGACAGCACCATCTAGCAGGACAAATGCGAATCGCAGCCTATGTGGCATGAAACTTACCCTCAGTGAGGGTAATTAATGTGTAATAACAAGTGAATTAAAATGTCCAGGTGACTGTAACATAGTGCAGAAAGACACATATTCCTTAGATAGAGGAATATGTGTTTTTCACACATTTCGACTGAACTCAGAACAAAAAAAAACAGAGGTGAGGACTCTGAACTGGAGCAGCTAAACTGGATTAAGACATTTTATATTTACATTTAGTCATTTAGCTGACACTTTTATCCAAAGCGACTTACAAAAAAGGGAAACAGTCAAGGTACAGGGCAACAAGGACATACTAGTGCAGCAATAAGTACTGTGACAGCACTAGGGGGGGGTAGATTTATCATCTCCAATTGTTGATAGTGCTAGGAGGAGGAGGTACTCTCTGAAGAGCTGGGTCTTCAGGAGTTTTTTTTTTTTTTCTCAAAGTACGGCCCTGCTCCGGTAGGAACTGGAAATTCTTTCATTTTCTACTGTGACATCTCAAAATGTGGAAAAGGCCTATTTGGACTACAGCTGGATAAACAACAGAAGAAAGAAAAACACCTTTTGGCAATAACTTATCTTGAAGATAAACATTTGTCCCCAGCTATATAAACCCCCAGTCTCTCTCTCTCTCTCTCTCAATCACTACAGGGTGCATGGCCTCGTGGCTGTGCAGTTTGTGAAACTGACCACTGCTCAGCGAGAATGAAGCTGCTGATATAGTCAGAGTTAACTGAGCTTATCAGCTATGAGCAGCTGCTATCGTGGAGAGAC
This sequence comes from Sciaenops ocellatus, assembly GCA_033000465.1. Classification (NCBI taxonomy): domain Eukaryota; kingdom Metazoa; phylum Chordata; class Actinopteri; family Sciaenidae; genus Sciaenops; species Sciaenops ocellatus. The sequence continues at coordinate 13,393,455 of CP136883.1, read as the reverse complement.
TTGCTGGAGCTTCGACAAACAATTCACTCGTTTCTGTGTGTTAAATGTGTTGTGTGTCTGTGCTTTAGCTAAGCTAACGTCACGGGGGGGGGGGGGTGGTTTGTAATGAAAGCTCCACCTCCAGATTATCGCCTCCAGATCAGCCAATAGCAAAATTCAATTGCAGTACCTAACTTTGAACCTGTAGAGGGAGGTCACTATGCATATTTATGGGCACAATATGTGAAATTCAAATACTTTGCACTAAAATGTCGAGATTACCTATATTAGGATCAGCACCTTGTTGAAGCCCCCTGTAATTTCGTTGTGCCTACAGTATGTGTGTTGTACAATGACAATAAAAGCTTTCTATTCTATTCGGACCTGAATTGATCAACACCACTACTCAAACACTGGTGGTTTGAGCATTTAATTACACTTTAACAGCTTTCTAACTTAGCATTTGATGCTAATTTTACAGTTTAAGAATATGATGTATTTTGTCCGGTACTTCTGCATCAGCCAGTCCTGTAGATTTTCACCAAACTAGAGAATAAACAGTTAAAGATGATTTCACTGAGGAAGATTTCCTTTCTCACACAGTGTCACGAGTGTTACTATGAAGATGATAAAGGCTACATGATTCTGCAAACACCATGTGATTTTATTTCAGCATAAAAAGGCACAGATTTAATTCACTGAGCATACTTGACCAAAGGAGTGATGAGGCACAGCCAACCAGAGTACACAGACAGAAAAAATAAAAGAATAACAATTTTGGCTGAGCACACAGTGAATATAGTTATTTAAAACAGACCCAGTTGGCTCTTACTTTCAAAATCAAGACAAATCCTTGTCTCCCACCACATGGTTAAAGATAATCCTGCCATGAGAGGGCGTCATAGAGTCAAATAACATTTACTATAAAAAATGCTGGTAGCCACGTGTACCAGAAACCAAAAACATTACATAGAACAAGAGAAAAAAAAGAAGCAAGTGTAAGCTGAATAATTTGCTAGTGTTATCAGGCAAAAAAAATCTACCCCAGTGCACTGTGGGTGACCTTAGTGTGGTCTGTACCATACATCATTTTGCATACATCGAAAAAGATACAACCAAAACACCCATCATATATGATGTTTAGAGTAACACTTCTAGCTGTGCTGGTAAAATACAAAATAAAAGATAGTTCATCTTTACAAAAATGAGTATTTACCTTGTTTTGGCTTATAAACAGTACCATTACAAGTGTAGTGTACACATCCTATACATCAGTGCTCCTCAGGTTTAGGCTTTACGAACCAAAGCACATTCTTATCCCAACTCACATGGAGGTAGAAATACTGCAGCAAGCTCACACAGTCTTTGTAAAAACAGTTGTATTGTGTCAATCAACAGTGAAGATAATGCTTTCATTCAAACTGCTGCTAACACCCGAGTGTGAACTGAATCTGAAACTGGTTGTGAACTATTTTGTTTTCAGAAAGACAAGTGAGCCAAACTTAAAAACCTCCTTGAGATTTGATCAAGAGATCCCTCCACACCCTGTACCAATGGAAACCTTTAAAACAGCAAATGCACCTAAAACAATGGCTCTCTTTACACTTTGACAGTTTCTCAAATATAAATACAGCTTTTACGTCTTTACATGTAGTGCATTACATTCTGAGAAGAGGCACACTCATACTTTATGTCATGTGATCCTTAGAGTTTTGATTAAAGTAGCTGGAGATCATTATTCCACACTAAAGCAGTGATAGAGGAGACACCATTATAGGCTCAATCAATTCCTACCTTACAGAGATACTACAAACTGTAGAAGAAATAGTCGTTGTGGCAGAGTTACATTAACACTGATTAAATGATTCGTTTGTCAACCTATATTCAAACTCGTCTCACATCAGTCACACCTATGCTCGGAAAATTCCCCGGGAAATGATCATATTCATTCATATGATGTACATTGTGAAAGAATCACATATCAAACTTCATTAAATGTCGTTTAGCCTTTTTGCTGGTTTTGATGTTTGTCATTTTCATTTCTAATTAAAAAGAAAAGCCTAATGTTGTTAGTGAACTGTGATATTTTGAGCTGTACATGGAGAGATGTTTGCAAGATGTGACTGAATAATTACATCACAACACTTCCTGATAACTATGACAAGAACAACACCACGTTTTTGGTTGGAAATCTGTAAAAATGGATTTCGTTTTAGTGTTTAAGGCATGGGATGTTGTTGAGAAATGTGTGCATAGCTTGATGGAAATGCATACATGTTAAACAAACAACAGGTGTGACTACAGTGTGACTGTTGGTCTGTTAAAACAAGTGAGTGTTTTAGAGTAGCGGAGTGGGGTTGTGTGTGTTTCAACTGGAAATAGTGTTTACGCTGTTATGTATCAAAAAGTCTGTGGAGAGTCTCTGCATTCACGCAACGTGCTGCTAGTCGTTAACTAGTCGATAAACATGGTACTGTGCTCCGTGTTCACTGGTGGACACTTCAAACACAAAGGCGATGCACAGCAGAGTCTCCTGAGTTTCTCTGTTGGACACCACCTGGTGAGAGACAGGAGAGGATGGAAAACATTGTGGAGGTCAGGATTTAATAATAACACGTATAAACAAACACCAGCACAGGGATACAGATGTAGGAAGTAACACATACCTGGAGGATGGTGAAGTTCTCCAGTACGCTGTTCATCATGTATTTCTCTGGCAGGTGTTTGAGCTTGTGGATGAAGTTGATCATGTATTCACACATGGGCGAACGATGGATGCGGAACACGTACTTCCCTCCTTCCATATGTGCATATTCAGTCTGAATGGGAGGAAATCACACATACACACATTAAACCACATGTTAACCCTGATATGACACCCTTTAAGCAGGTACCAAAAGAGGATTCATCTTCTCACCTCAACCTTCTCGACCACCTGTTTGCCAAAGGAGCAGACCTTTGTTGAGACACTGATGGTGATGTTTTCTGTTCCACTGTACTGGCTGCTCACTCCATAGAACACGCCAGAACCCTCCTCAATGTCACTGCTCAGGTCCGCCTAAAAACAAGCACAAAACGACGCACCATGGGAGAGAGAGAAAAGTAGAGGAAAATCAGAGGTGTGTATTTCAGCACATATCTGGGGATCAGGGTTAATACTGTGGCTCCTTGTGCAAGAATTCCATAATTTTCCCGAGACTTCACATCAGTAAGTCTCGGTACATGCTCTAAGCAACATAAACAAGAGCTGTGGTGCATTCCTTGCCATTTTATGTACCAAAATATGCAGTTAAGGTTAGTTTTTGACATTATGTGGCGCTATGGAGCCGTTTCTCTACAGATGGGTTTCTGTATAGCTTGGGACGTGCAAGCACGAGTACTTGCTGCTGGGCAGGACTGTGTGTTAGGTTTCACACTGTTCCATTGATCAGGTGGAGATATGCTGCAACGTGCGAGAAAGGGGGCAATGCACAATGCAAAAAAATACTAAAAACCTTGACTTTTTAGATGTTTTATGAGGAAGGAAATACTTCTGAGACTAGATTAGACATCATGGATGTAAACATTGTGTTATGACGAGTAACACTGAATGGGACTGAATGACTTGTTCGTTTACAAGAGCTGTTTAACAAGCAACTACCAACGAGGAAGTCATTTCCTGTGTAAACGCCTACACTCCAGCATCACATTGACTTTGCTTCCCCCGTGTGGTGTAGCAGGTTATAACATCAAACTGTAAAGGGAGCTACAATTCCTAAACTTCACTGACGTCATGTTTTCATCTTATCAGTGGTAACGTTGTTTTTGTGTACTGACCCAGAACTTCACGAGGAAGAATGCGTTGTGCGGCCCTTTTTCATAAAGCTCCTTCAGGCCTCCTTTCTTCTCAGAGAACTTGTCGTAAATCTGCCTCACATCTATAGACTCCAACACTGGGTCGTTGTAGCCTGGGTTTGATGGGCCAATGTGTACGAAAAGGTGTTTATACTGTTGGAAGGAAAGGAGACGTGATGAGAAAGACAGGAATGACGAATTTTTATATTGTTTTATTAAATGTCTGGATGCCTGTACCGTCTCTCTGTCCCTCTGTGTCTCCAGAAAAGCAGAATACTCCAGTAGCCGTAGTTTTGCAGAGGCGATGGTTCTGTCTTGCCATACGGGAGCTGCTATAGCTGCAGGACGTGGGGGGGGCAGGGGTTCATAACCTGCCATACATGTTAACCAGAAAAACACAATTAGCATAATAATAATAAAAATAATAACAACAACCGTATTACTCATTTGTGTTCACACTTACTGATAGGTGCAGGGACAGGGGCTGGTAGTGTAGTGTACGGTGGCTGTGCAAAGGGTTTGATGCTGTGAAGAGAAAGAGGAGGTAAAAAAATAAAAAATAAATAAAATTAGCAACTGTACCAGCTCAAGCATAGGACTATCTCCAATTTTAAACAAACAAATTGCCAGTTATACTTACTCCTGAGAATGTCCAGGCTGTCCTGGCATAGGGCCGGGCCAAAACTAAACAAAAGGAAAAGAAGGGGAAACAGATAGTATTACTCAGACTTTTACCCAGAGGGTAGAATAGAACAGATGTCTGTGTGCATGTCTGTGTCTCACTCTGACTGGTGGAGGGAACGGAGTCTGGGATTTCATTACACTAGCAGACACAATCTGAGCTGATGAGAGGTTGGCTACCGTCTGCAGCGCCTTGTCTTTGGATACCTGGTCCTGAATGGGAAAGACAAAGTAATACACAATGATAATCTTCCATCGTTAAAAGTAGTCCAGTAAAATTGAAGTAAATATTCCAGAGTCAGCCAACCTCCAAGGCCAGTTTAGACAGCAAGCCAGCCAACATATTATACAGTACTTCAGCATGATGCAGTAACTATGAGGGAAGACAGGACAGAGTGCAAAGCAAATATAGAGGGATGCCAAAGCAGGAGGCGCACCAAGCTAGCAGGCTAGGAGAGCTATCTGGAGCCATCACCAGCATTTAACTAAAGCCACTAAAAACAAAAGAGTAATGAGCAGGATTTTTGAGTCTGGCAGGAGAACTGCATTGTGGACTAGCAAGTAATGTGATGCCAACCACAAAGCACAAAGCCTGAAGCAGAAAACTGTAGTATAACCAAAACTTACCAAGTTCATGGCCTATGGCAAAGAAGACACATTATTGATTAACTTCAGTACATTGAAAATAAAAGCAGGACACAAATTCACTGTAAGGCAATGAGGGAAAACACGTTGCTCACGACATATAACTTTCTTTGGCGTCTACAGCCCGAACCTACTTTGTCAAACTCAGTCACGCTAAGCTATAAAAAAATTCATCTTTCATTCACAGGACAACATCGTATTAATCTGTGCTGTTTTAAAGCGCTGCGTGCTGACGTTTATACAAGAAAATAAACTGGCATGGATCTGAACAAATTACACTCCCCAGATGTGTGTATTAGAGAGCAGCAAGTGAAATGCCTTCGGTGCATGTCACAAAGAACTTTTATCACAGGACATGGTAAAACCACAAGAAAACTGCTTAAACAGAAAAGATATAAAAAGGAGAGAACGTGGAGATCAGAAGTGATTTAAAAAGAGAAAACTGAAATTCATCATATGGGCGCATTAAACACTCCCTGCATGTCCGTGTGTATGTAAGCATTCATGGAAATTACTGCAGCCATGCACTTAGGTCAGCAAAGATGGTTTCTGAATCTCATGCAGTAATCTGTCTAAAGCCACCAGCCTCTTGAACTCAGTAAGTAGATCAACATTATTTCCATGCATTCTTAACAAAAAAACCTCTTTCCCACATTATATTACACAAACACATTCAAAACATCTGGCTTTTACGCTGACAACATCAAATACAGACAGAAAGCAAACTAGTGAGACCTTTTGAAGCATTAAATTGAATGTTTTGCAGAGCATGAGCCTGCCATTGCACGTTCCCACAGCCTTTAAATAACACTATCTCGGAGGCCTAATGATGGCATTACAAATCACGTACCTAACTATTTGTAAGCAGGATTTAACCTTCTCATTCGAGGTGATCCTGCCTTAGATGACTATACAGGAATCAAGGCATCACTACAGCATTAAATCGATGTGTCATGCTTTATCACAAAAGTTCGTGCAGGCCCCATGTTGTCCCTGTGACCGTGGCATATATTTTTGATGATAGGAGACTCCTCTCGTATGCACAGTAAGACTCCAACAGAGAAGCACAAACCTGCTCTTAAGCTCTGACAAATACACCTATGGTGACTCAATGGGTTAAGTTGGATTCGGGTCACATGCAGAGCGAAGCAGCTAGCATGGTAAAGTCAGTGAGCGTGTGTACCTTGAGCTTAGACTGAATCTCACGCGACTTTCTCTTGGCCAAGACTTGCAGGTGACTAGAGACCTGACGAAAGATAGGATGGAGGGAAGAGGATGGGAGGAAAAAGGAAAAGAAGAGGGGGTATGACTACAGAGGGAAGGGAGAGTCGATTCAGTGGGCACCCACCTTGATGCTGGTCTGGTATTCTCGTACCCTCTTACGTGCCAGAACCTGAATGTGACTAGACACCTATAGGGCCAAGTTACCCCAATGAAAAAACACACATTCACAGGAGGATTTAGCAATTTTAAATAGCCATGGCCCAGATAACCAGCTGAAGAAGGTGACTGGGTAAATTACAACAAAACATATCAGGAGGTAGGTAAGCTGCATCCTGCAAATACTTTTGCACAAACATGTAACTACTGTAGTCACCATTAAGGTCTGTGCTTACCTGTTTGCGTGTGCGCGTCTTCCCCGTTCGTAACTTGATATAGCGAGCTATCAGTTCATTTCGACCTAAAATTGAGAGAGTAATTCATAAAATCAGAAGGGAGCACTGAAACAAGCCTCCATAATGGAGCGCACATCAAAAAGCAGTTTTGTCATACACATTTACAGTAAAAGGAGTGACTGTTAAATACTGAAACACATGAAATGCATGAAAAGCATACTGAAATTACTCTTTTTAATCGTCAGAATTTGATCCATTCGGCCCGATATTAGTTCATTTTAAAGGGTATGATGGCACATTATTAAATGATTTTATCTCATTTATGTGTGGGAAGCTAAGAGGAAGTTAGCCGGCTCTACAGGTGCAAAAATCAGGTTGGATGAGGAAGACTGAGAGGTATTTTCAGTGCATGCACCCAGTGAGTCAGAATGAGATGAAATCTTTGAAACCAGTATCCATTTCTTCTCAATACATCCAAGACTTCAACAGAAAAATTGTCCTCCCATTATAACACCATTGTTACACGCAAAACAACATGTGTTGTGATGATATCAGAAAGTAAGACACTGATTGGTATAACCTGAACTGAAAAAAACAAAAACAAAACATGTCTGCTACTCAAATTTGACGAGGCACTACATTACCTCAGTATCCACATTATTATAGCACACCTAACTTGGTGCCAGTGTTCTGTTTTTGTTGGTAAAGCCACCTCATGTTTTGAGGCATGTAAGGCCCTATAATTTTTATGATCTAAAAATGGCCCAAATCAAAATTGTTTAACAAAAACTGAATGGTGGAATCTTATTTGATTTTGTTGTAACCTTTTAGCTGACAGAAAAGTTAGGACCAAATTTAATGACGCATGTTGATGTATTACTGCGTTGGCGTGCATCCAGGGCCGTCTTAGTTTTTGTCTGTGGTGCGTTCACAAATAAGCCTGCATGTTTTCGATTACACCACTCTAACCATTGCTGCAACCAGTCTCATCCGTGCAATGAAACAAATATGAACCTAAAAGGCAATGATGACAGCATGATGATATAAGATATGAATATTAAACCACAATTAATCAGTACATGATCTGTAGGCCAAACACACAGTCTATTTTTAAGTAACACACCTGACAAGACCATGGTTCCTTCATGTTTTTAAGCCTACGAGGTCACAGTGAAGCTTTCTACTGGTCAAATGTGTGTTTACGTTGTATTAGATTCGTCAATCAAACTTTGGTATGAAGCAAAAGAAGAAGATACTGTACATGTGGATACTTTTTCCATACCCTGAATGCATTTGAAATGAAGCCAGCATGACATGAACGTTTAATGTGACTGCACTTTTAGAGTGTATGTGAGAAGATGGTGAGGCTCTACTTCTGGATTCCCACACCAGCTCCCCCCCACACACACACACATACACACATACAATTACACGGACTGTCAAGCTTTCAAATCCTGTGGCTACATGATACTCTCATTAAAAAGGACAGCATGTGTTAATTTAGAGTCAGACTCAACCTCGCTCGATGGCGGAGCGCCAAAGTAGACGGACAAGCGGTGGGAATGGAGGAAAAAAAGAGAGGAGAGGTCATCGTATAGTTAACTACCAAACTGTGGTCACTACAGAATGCACGGTCAGCTCTTTCTGCCTCTGCCTCCCCCGGCTCCAAACCACACCTGATGATCTGCTTGTCTCTAATCGTAAATGGTGAGCAACTAACTATTCACCCCGCTGCAGATGTTGGAATTAGTGAAGATAAAGACCAAAAGAGGCCTTACAAACCGATTTCACAGCTGTAACATACATGCACTATATACACATGCACTAACATCATCACCATCTTTCTTTCTGGGAAATGGTGCGATGCTGTAGAGACTTAGGTCACATCAGGCTGACTCACATCAGCTCTCTGGAGTTACCAGAACAGAGAATTCCCCAAAATCAACAGAAGGGGCTGACTCAGACCCAGCAGTCTGCTTCAATTCCCAAAACAGGACACATGCACTTTCCTGCAGCCTACCACTATTCCACATAAGGCCAAACGTTTTTTTCATCCCAAGTCATGTCCCATTTGTTCTCGTGTGTGATTTACACCTTGACGCAAGGACAAAACACACATGGGAAGATGATTTAGGAAACATGTCTCTACACTGCCGGATAAAGTACTTTTGCAAGAAACTAGCTGTCCAAAAAACAAGTAACTCCATGTAAATGTATCTCTCCTTTTCTCCCCTCATCTGCCACACGAATCAAGCGTTTACTCGATTGCTTCCAAGTTTAAATTAGAGATGAGATCATCAAAAAAGAGAGAGATAAAGAGAAACAGACAGTGTACGGATACAGAGAGTGGGCCAGTGAGACAACAAAACTACACAAACCGGATTTAACTTTATTTGGTCATTATTTTAATGGAGTTACACGATTAAATATAGCGGGAAATAACTGCCAAAACTGAATCTAACAGAGGGACACAATTGGCAAATTGTCTTGCAAATATCAGGTATATTTCACTTAGGACCAGTGAAGTCTGACCTCACAGATAGGTGTGAAGATGCTCTGACATATTTTTATTCGACAATGTGGATGAGCCCGTCTTTGACCCAACTTCAGTTAGTCCCTTCATCTGTAAATGAAGACTCCTATTGTAAACTTAACAATGGAGGCTATTGTCATATTTCCTTGAGCTTAAAAAAAAGCTCTTAAAGATAAGAGAGCTACAGCAGAGGAGAGAAGAGTAGATGCTAGAACTGCGTAACAGATACGGTGGTGAAAATGCAGCTTCTGAGTGAATGTTTGGGAGTTGTACACGAGATCATTGGTCATGATGAATAATACGTTAACTGAAGCAATGTGTAATTCAGAATGACTGGAATGTAATGTTTCCATTATAACAAACATCCAATTACTCACTCCCTATTTGTATTATTTATATATTATCAGATTGTTGTTAGTTGCAATTATATTAAAGGATTTCATAGAAATATTTTCTGTTTTTAAAGGATTTACAGGTAAATTGTCGATTGAGTATATATGTGATCACATGAGGACTACTTTTAAATGTTGCTCTTACACTTTGGCATTAAGTTGCTAGCTAAATGCAAGCTATTCTTTAGACTCGGGGTTGTACAGTTTTACCCTCGGGTTGGCGCTCTAGAACATTTAAAGTGTACTTTTTTTTTTGAAGTTTGATAAATACAGATCCCAATATATACTGTGACATTTACACAACATCAAGAACACCTACAATGACCTTCCTGAACCCTGCAGTGTTTGTTTGTTTTTGTTTGTGTCATTAAACTCTCCTGCAGTTTCCATAGTATTGTCATAGTTACTGTTTTACTGTTTACAAATTGCATCTCCCACCTGTATGTACATGGGACAGAAACGCATGAATCCTTTATAATATAATGCAAAGAAATGCAAAACCAATGCCCCAAGTGTTAAAACTCCCTGGCACAGTTTCAACAAACTTGTACCTACATGATACTAAAATATCATTTAAAAACAAGTAGCCGCTGTTTTATCTGTGTCACCGTGTGAGTGCAAGAGCAAGTGATCCGTCTGCTGATCATCCTTATTTGGAAATACAAGCTTGACACCATAATCCGGGGTGACATCATAGTAGTCACATATGACAAGAGCAAAGACGGCATAGAGTCTGGAGCTCAATTACAACTGGCCTAGTTTAGCAGGACATGCAATCAGGTAAACTGATTTAACGGATTATGAATGTCATATTTTAAACAGCTGCACTAAGCGATCCATTTTTCTGAACTTGACTGATCCAGTTAAGTGAAATGATGAGCGCTAAATGGTTTTAACTGCTTGACCGTGATATCCATATTTATCCACATGAGCCACTTGAAGACATGAACTGTAATTCATAAATGCTCTGCCAATTTAACCAGCTGGCCTTGTGTTGTTTGACTTTAATTCATTAAATCTGTAAAAGACGCGCTGGCAATCTTCCAACCTAGGCTCCACTAACATGTTTTACTCCGTTCAAGTGTGAATAAAAGCAGTCACAAACAAGATTTCAAACTATATTTATTGTACGCAGTGTTTTTTGTTCAAAGCGTCACAGTAGCGTTTCTAATGTGTACCAGTGTTGCTATTCTTGTTTATTGAGAATGGAGTGGGGGTGGTCAACACAGTGAGCCCACACTTCCACAAAAGGAGAAAAGGCCACAATGTTGAAACAAACTTTCCCTTTCTGTCACATGGGATCATGTATCCCGTTTCCCCTCACAACACACACACACACACACACACACACACACACACACACACACACACACACACACACACACACACACACACACACACACACACACACACACACACACACAAATGCATGGCACAGTCTACCACAGACGGGAATGCAACCCCTCAGCCAGAAAGAAAAAAAAAAATCCTGGGAATGTTGGTTGCAAGCCAAGGCCTTCAATAAGGTAGAAAGAAACAGTCAAAATACATCAAAGCTCTACTGTCAGGCAGAACCCTGAACAGATCCTAATAAAAATGAATATTCCAACATTTATGCAGTCCTATAGACCAATAAGAACCTGTCTTTAAGCAATTAATCCCCAGGAGAATAAGCAATCAAGCAACTTGTTCATATGCTAACCTGGCCTGACCTGACCTAAAATGTCAACCTGCTCTATAGATTGACCGTGTCAGTGCTGGCTGCACTTTGACCTCAGAGCTAAATAACCCTCTCCCAAAATATCCTCAAGCAGATCACCTGGGCACAAACTAAGAGGTCTCAACAAGAACGACTGGTAACCCACTGGGTTATTTGGGCAACCGTGTCTGTTAGTTAGAAAACAACATCACGTACGTCTTATACAGGTTTAAACCAGGACAATTAGAAGTGAAAAGAAGAGTGAACAAATGAAGAACAATGGCATAAAATCTCAATTTAAATCATGCATTGCTTCACAGCACTTCCTACCAAAACACCTACACGTACATGTATGTACAAATGGTTTCAAGTTTCTCTATAATGAAGAGTTGCTTAACATGCTGTAGATTGCTTTATAAATCTTATTCCTCAATGCTACTGCTGCAATAGTTGATATATATTATAATTTAAAATTTATAGTGAAAAGTAAGTCATACTATAAACAAAAGAGCATTCCCGCATGCTGAGGGCTTCTACTTCTAAATAAGTGCTTTAGATAGATTAAAGTGGCCTGACACTGTACTACATGTGTACTTGCAAAGCTGTGTCATGCAGAGACCCTGTGCCCCAAATCTGTGCAGTGAACCTTGCTATAATTAGATCATGATAGTTGAATGATATTGTGTAAATAATCCGGCGTCTCTTAAAGCATTTCTGTTTCTTTCCATTTCTGCTTTGTGGTTTACACTCAAACATAGTAGGTGCCTTTGAATTTGAGACTGGAGAACGGAAAAGGTTGATTGATGGCTGGATGACAATCATTACGTCAGGACAGAAATTTGCGGTTCCTCACCATACATCTTCCCTTCGTCTGAAAGTATGATCTTCCTCCTGCCGCAGGGAGGGTAGATGGCCAGAGCTTCCTGAAAGCTCTGCTCAATGTCTGGACTCCACACTCCCTCGGGGTCGCCGTCCAATCCACGGTCCGCCCCGTCTGCAAGTCCTTCATCGCCACCATCCTCCTGCGCCCCATCAGGGCTGCCACGGCAACTCCACTCCGACGCAATGATGACGGCTCCGGGCCACAACACACCTAGGATACATAGGATAGGACATTTTAAAGGATTCACCATTGACTAAGTCCTGGTCTGAGTTACTGCTATTGTTATTCCTGTCAAGCTTCCAGTTCTTGCAGTTCACAATAATGGGGTCAGATTTAATCAAATGCACTCAAAGAATTGAGTACATCTTAAAACAATGGCTCCTTGATTTCACAAAGCGTTAGGACACAAAGCTGCCTTTTCATTTAGCCAGCGACTGCTGATTTTGGCTGCTGCTATGACAACTGTGGCTTGCAGACTTTATGAGCTAGTTGCCTAACTAAGCTATTGTTAGTGTACATGTTCATAATTTTAAACAGTATGTTTTCACTTTTAACATTATAAGAGAAAAGGCTTAGCCAGCGTGTTTGGAAAAAGTAGTGCTATCTCGGTTAACGTTGTGGGAGAGTCAGCTTCCACCTTCCACCAATAAAGATCGGGACAGAGCCGCTAATGTTAGTCTAAACCCTCGAGACTCTGGAGACGGGACAGCACAAAACAACAGCTCATGTACTCATGCACTGTTCGTCACATTTAACAATCCCATTGATTGGTTATTATTACTTGCAGTAATAAATCAATCAATAATTATCCAGGTAAATTCCATTATGAAGCACCATCGAAAATAGAAACAATGCAAATGCTAATGACTGCAGTGACCCGGGTTTCAGGGTGGCTTTTCTTCCACATTAAAAAAGCATTACACCAAAATATGTACCGCAACGTGAGAGCAACGAGCAGTATTTGTTTTGACAGCTGATGAATTGAGACAAAAAGGCATCGCAATCAGCAAGGATTTAAGAAATTAATGCAGCCGTCGTCTGGATGTTTTGAAAACACAGTGCGGTTTTAAATCATCTACTGAAGCCACATATACAAACCCAAAAGTGTATAGTCTGTGTGCAGGTAATAATAAACAAAAGACATTTCGGTGGTTTGAGAAATTTATGTATCTTGAACTCACCAACAGCTGGAACACACCAGCACACACCGCCGCCTACAACATAAGCGGCTCAGAATTCTATTTTGTTTCTTGTTAGCAAGGAAAAATCTAAACAACATCTGATTATGAATAAAAACACTTTTGTATTGATGTCCACATGAAAATCCCCTCTAACTGTAACTCATTTTGCAAGCAGAATACATAAAAATCCAATTAGCTGACTGGACGTCTTTTAAAATATGTTATTTTGGAGTAAGAGAAGCGGAGACACCGTCTCTAAGCAGCACAGAGCATGAGAGCATGCCAGCGCAGCCTCGAATGCTGTATCAGCATGAACCACACATGTGATTAAGTTATGAAGAGCAGTTTGATTTATAACTACAAGCAAAAAAACAAAAATCAAGGCAAAGTATTAGAGCCTATAACTCTTTCTGAGTCAAATGTGCCACTGGATAGAGAGGGACTTTCTGACTGAGACACAATCTAATAATAGAGAGCTTTAACAATTTATCAATTCATCTAATAGTCCATTTACTTATCAGTCCACTTACAGAAAAATTCCTCTGCAACTATTTTGATAATCAATAAGCTGTTTCAGTAGTTTTTCAAGCAAAAATTCTCAAACATTCTCTGTCTCCAGCTCCTTTACTCCTCTTCTTTAGGACTTGAATTGATGGTGAAATAAAAGAGAGTCTTACTATTTCACTATTAGCGTCGCTGACCACTCAAAAAGAAACTTTATTACCGAGAAACTTTTGTCATAACAAGATCTTATCGAATCCCCCAAGTTCTTATTTTGCACTTGGTCCCAAAAAAAGATCTGTGAGTTTCATGAATGAGGCCCAGTGACTGGCAGGTCAAGAAAAATCAAAAGAGTGGCCCTGCACTTCTCTAATCTACATCACACACATTGTGACGGATAGACCAGGATTAACTCTGCGGTTGCCAAGAACGGTAACAGATGTCTTGGACTCCAAATGTCTCCACTTCATGAGCGAGATCAGATTTACAGCTTCCATGGGTACAGGGTGTATTAATAGCCCTGGCATTCAGGGTTAAAGACCAGACAAGAAAAATGGCAAAACATTAAGAGCTTGTAAATTTATAAAGACACTGGCCATGGTCAATTATTACCATTGTATTAAGGTTACACCAGTGGATGGAAGATAATAGATATTCATTTTACTTAGCTAATTGTCCTAGAGAAGCTAGTTCAAAACGACAGTACTTGAACCATATGAACTTCCCAGAAGCCTGCAACTTTGCCTGCATGGGCCACATGAGGAAATTACACATTCTTTTGTTATTGTTGAGGATGCTCCAAGTCTCCTCAAACACAGGCACACACATGCAACATGAATGCTGCCTGGTGTGTAATGTTTTCCAGAGTGTGGCTAACATGGTCCCTGCCACAGAGGAACCACAGAGGATCAGTGTGGTCGCAGAGCTTTTCCTGCTGTGGTGGGCTTATTGGACACACTCTGCAGAGGGCCTTCCCAGTTTCAATCAGTGCGGACGGACTGTGCTGTTGCCATAGAGATCAGACAGGCCCTGGTGAGATGGTTAGGAAAAGAGCAGAGCCTAAGAGAACAAGGGGGTGAGACGCAACAGTCTTTTAAAGTTTTACTGGGTGAGAAATCAACAACTGGGAAGAGGTGTGTTTGTCCTGACTGGATTTGAGTAACCTCAGTGTTGTGTTTGAGGTCCTTGAGACACCATGGGGTTTTTTAAGCAGCTCAACAACCATAAAAATTATTGTTTTATCACCCTGAGACTTCACAACGTTTCTAATTATATTAAAATTTCTTTAACAGTTTGAGTTAAACCTCTCTGGGGTGTAATTGATCCTAAACATAAAGTTACACTAACAGTGGTTCCCAAACTGGGAGGTAAATCTGATGATTTTTCACATTCTCTAACTTTTGGCACTACATACTTTCACCTTTCCAGGCTTATAAAAGCCTTAAATGAAACAATCTAAGATGGAAATACTCCTCTTTGGTGACATGCTCAAAACTCATGTCCACATGGTCATAACTTGTGTCGATGGGTCACATACCAAACCACGAACCGCTGCTATAGGACAACATACTGTACATTTCTTTGTCTGAGAGTGGCTTTTTGTCAAAAAAGAATGTAAATTTGTTCATACAACCAATCAAATATGACCTCATTTCATGTGATAACAATGTTATATGGTCATTTATAAATCCTTTTAACTTTGATTCAATCACTTCAGTGAACTCGATGCAAATGATATATGTTATTTTGTCCTTGGGCTGCAGGAACACCCAAATTCCCTCTCTAAGGGATCAACACAGGATTATCTTATTGACAGTAAATAGTGTAGTATTGTACACTCAGTGGACACTTTTTAGGCTCATCTGTCAAATTGAATGCAATCCAAAAGAACAGCTCGACCACAGATTTTACCTTTACAAAGATAATAATGCTCAGGTTTTTAATTGACTCCTAATTTTATCTAAATGTTTTTTACTGAGGTTTTAGTTTGCAGTGTTGTTTTAAAGGACTGCATTATATACAGAGGTGCTTCTAGTGCTTAAACATTAGACAAACACTTCACTATAATAATATCTCAAGTAAGTTTCATAAATATAAAGTTTGTGGCTGATCTATTGGATTGTACTATAATGTCTTATATAAAGTGGTCAGGTTACTTGTATGCGATCTGACTAAGATTTGGGGAAATCAAGCAACCGATGCATCACAGCTTTGTCATTTTCCAGAATAATGGTGATGCAAATATCGGATATTACGCATGTAAAGATGCCCACCCACTGGGCCACTTCATTAGGAACACTTGTACAACCCAGCGTGATCCAATACAATAAATGTCAGAGAGGTATTCATTTTAAAGATCCAGTGTGTAATACTGGGGACCTCCATTTTCAGAATAAGGTAGACATGGAATATAATATTCATAACTATATTTTCATGCATGTAAAAGAAGGGCGAGTGTGTTATAGTTAAAGGTCCAGTGTGTAAGATTTAGCGGTTACACCGCTAAATCTTACACACTGGACCTTTAACTGTGATGTTTAGTGTTGAGGTTGTAGCTTGCAGGACAGGTGTTTCTAATATTTTGGCCACTCCATTCACAAACCAACAAAACCAAACATTTCTAAGCTTTGTAAATGTAGAGTTTATGGCAGAGCGGATCACATTGATTTATACAAGCGTACCTAACAAAGTCACCTAGTGTTAGTATAGCTCCCAGTGGCCAAAAGGTCAGCGTTTAGTGCAAGTGAGGAGCCAGTGGAGCATCGAGCTAAATAAAGCTATGAGCTCAGCAAACACTGACAAGACACATGAACATTACGAGCTGCCTTCTGGGAACAGCAGTGACATTATGATTAACCTGTATAGATTTCATCACAGTACTTTCCAATGATTTGAACTGCAGACTACTACAAACACAACAGACGGGTTGTAGGTCTTAACGAGCAGTCTCGATCACTCAAAATGAACTTAAAAAAAAAAAAGTCACATCTGAGACCAGTTTCAGTAAGGGATGGGAGAGACTAACAAAGGTGCTATTTCTCCTGTGACTTCTGTTGAACCAGTAGGACCAGTCTCACATGTTGGTGACACTTTCACAATACCGAGAAATGAATCCCATCTGCGAGCATGAAGAGGAGGAGAAAAAATGAAATCACGTTCAGCCGTTGGAAGCTGTTTAGCCAACTGTGAGTTGGCAAAAATCCGCCTATGAGCCAAAGTCAGGGTGAAAAACTTACATGTAACTACACCTAAAAGTTGTTAAAACCACGCACAACAACTTTAAAGTGTAAGAGGAGTGTTGTTTTATATATTTAAGTGGATGTAGTACACACAAGCAACTGATAACACGCTCGAGCTGGCATGCTAGTTTGTTAGCTTGCGGGGCTAATAATACCTTCAACAAACTCCACACTAAGTCCGAGAGACGCCTTAAAAAAAGTCCGAGTAATTACAGTACGAAGGGGTGAGTAAATAAAACAGGAACACCCTGTTAAGCACAAGAGTGTCTGAATCAGCAAAGTGGCAGCGGGAAAATGCGAAATATGTCAAATATCCCAAAACTTCGAGCACACACGAAGCGGAGCAGCTGCTGCAGCATGAAAGTTGCTGCACACACAACAAAGAAGTATCAGAGAGGGCTCACTCACCTCACAATGGCTTTCCTGCCCCGCTGTTCAGAGCCGCCGCACACCGCTCTCACTCTCTTCTCCGTGCGCTTTAGTTTCTTCCAAGCGGCTTTTTCGCTCTCTGAATAGCGAGCGTTTCCTCGGCGAAACAAAAAATAATAATCGTGTTTGACAGAAAAAAGGCGGAATGCCAAGTATGAGTTTGGTATGAAATCAACGCGCCGACGAAAAAACGCACAGAAGGCGTGGCGTCGACAACACGCGCACACGCAAAAGTTTTGTGGGTCCCAACGCAAACTCCTCCCACGACATCGGACTCCTCTGGTGGGGATAACAGGGACACGGAAAAGTGGGAATGTTCGTGTTATTGTTCACAAATATAAACTAGATACTGTGTTTTTATGTTTTTATGATGATATTTGCATAAAACATTTTTATTTCTACAGTCACTTTCTATTTTTTATATAGTCTTTGTATAGATGTTTAACACACAGGTTAACTTCTTAGCACAGTTACATATTTATTTTCTATGCAAATGTTTGATTCTCCTGCACATTTTTTAACTTTTAGAGTTTAACACATTTTTAATTCCTCTGTACATTAAATCCTATGCAAATATTCAATTTCTCTGCAAGTGTTTAATTTTGCTGCAAATGTTTAATTTATCTGTACATATTTAAATTTAGATCTATCGCAGGTTAATTTTAACGTATGGATACTGTGTTATAAGTTGGTTAAATGTATGTTTGCATGCTGCTACTGGATGCTTGAATTTCCTTCAGGATCAATAAAATATCTATCTATCTATCTATCTATCTATCTATCTATCTATCTATCTATCTATCTATCTATCTATCTATCTATCTATCTATTTACACTCCTGTAACATGTCCTAGTTCTAGTCATCTTAATGATCCCCCCTCCTAATATTCAGCGTTCACTGAATGCACAATGTGTATATACTAGTGTCTATTTGAATCATTAGTTTAAAATAAAATCAAATACTTTAATTACAAGTGAATGGAGTTAAATAAGGTATCAAAATACACTTTATTCTCTCTGTTTACTCCCAGTGTTTGTTCTTTAAACATACAAATTATATCACTCATACACACATTACCATATTTCTTTCAGCATCCACTGCACTATTGCCTAATTTTTTAGTCTGTTGACAAATGTTGCAGTTGTTTATCTGCACCATTGCCCAAGTTGGAATAAAGTATTTTACCTCTTCTCATGAAATGAATGTGACAATTTGATTTATTCTTGATAGATAAATAATATAAAGTCTTCTCAAAACATCGCAGTGAAAATGTGTATAAATAGGACTAAAAAGAGGAATGTGTCTGAAAACAAAATTATTTTAACTTCATGGGCAACAGAGTATAACTATATCTATATCTATATCTTTATCTATATCTATATCTATATCTGTTTTTGCCTGTACATAGTAGTCTTATGTTTTTGTTTGCCCGTTGAGCTCTTTGGTTTTAGCTGTACTTATGTCTATATCTGTGTCTGTACAAGCAGCAACATGAAACTGGAGTCAGATGTGTTCACATCCCTGTCCAATAAAAGTGATTCTGATTCTGAAAAGTAAAAGTATTGTGCAGAAACACTGTGAGAGTGTTATATAATGATATATTGCACTATTGGATATTATTATATATCCTTTACACCACTGGATAATCAATAGTAAAGCAAGTTGTTTTAAAGGGTCAAAGGCCACAAAGGTTGGGAAGCACTCTGACAGGTGAATCAAGCACCTATAATCAACTGTGAACTATATTTAATGAAAAATATTGAAATCCCATGTTGCAGAAACTGTGGCTGCCAAGACAACTGCTTTGTGTCAACAGCTTTGTGCTACTTTGGAAATATGCTCCTCTGAAACACAATAACAGCTGATATGATAAGGGTCTCTTGCTTTATAACCTAATCCTGAGGCTTTGACAGGGTATCAAAATCTAACTTTAAGACCTTCATTGTTTTAATTCTGTGTTCATATTTTGCATATTCCTAGTGTTTAATCCAGTTGCAATGGAGCAGATCTGAGTCCAGGTATTCTGGCATAGACAGCTGTACCCAATGCATTGACAATGGGGGATTAGAAGGGGCATTTGTATTTTAATGACATCCTGTTTCTGTCATAACTGTATTTAAAACCCAACAAGTGTCCCATTCATGTTTATTATAAATATCAAATGAAATGAATTCACAGTCAAATGATATATCCCAAAAGCTTTATTTATCAACAATGATTTGATATATACAGTATACACAGCAGGCCTAGGTTGATTATTTAAGACATCATATTGATCAATATCTATCTGTGGACCCCATGCAGCTGTTGTTTTTCTTATGTAATATAAATAATATAATAAAAATATATTCAGTTTCTTTGCAGACAATATGGTGAAAGAATATCTTCAGCAAACATAACGCTAGTGTACTGAGGCCTTACACTACTAGTGTACTACAATATATATGGAGGGTATACACCACAATTAACCTAGAAAATAATTAATTATCATTGCTTTTAAAATATTTTCTGTACTAATGATAAATTAACATCCATCACATAGGCAGAAACATCTACTGTTTAAGTTTGTTTTCATGGTCAGTTCTTATATCACACAACATTGTGAACATATACAACTCCCGATGTGCTGAGGGGAGAGGGGTGTGATCCAAAGAGGCTCGAGTCAGACCTTTCCATACTGAAAAGATGAGCATAATTCTGTTCTTTAATTATAGTAAAATGAGATATAACGGCCTCTGAACAAAATGTCATGAGACTGACAAAGAGACTCAAACCTTCTTATTCTTAACATGCCCCTCAACCACTGTCAATAAGCTGCTGTTGTATGGTACAGATGAAAGGCTGACATCAGATCGTGAATCCTGCAGAACCTCCAGTTACATTTGTTTTTATCAGTAGGATCACTACTGGTCAGCAAGGTGCGATGAACTCTCACATTATTACCTTCTATAATTTTCAAGACTTGCTTGCTCCATCTGCAGCCACGTGGGGTCTTTTAATGCTCTGAATGATTGATTGAAATGTGATTTGGTATAAAAGTGACTGGACACGATTGGAAATAACAAAAGTTTCAGGACTGGTTAGGAACACCTGAACAATATCACCAGCTTGACATCTGATTGGGAGTGATGTTGTCCTTGCATACAGCCACTGGAGGGCAGTACTACCATAGCCATTGGCTTTTGAGGGGCCTAGTAGGCCACAGTTGACATTGCACTGATTGATCATTTACAGTGAACAAGCAAACCTTTTTCTAAGTGTTTGGTTGTTACACAAAGGCCCATTTCACCTTTCAGATGGATTAAGATGAACGACCTAGCCAAAACTTAAGTTACAAAAAAAAAAAAAACAAAAAACAAAAAAAAAACAACAGCTAGGCTATACATATATTTACTAACTCTAACTGTATGTGTGCTGAGAGTGCAATACACAGTAGATGACCGATTGCCTAACATCAGTTGGATTTCCCTGCTTTGTTTTTGACATACACAAACATGTCTCAGCCTGCCTATACAAAGTTCTTTCTCTTCCCCGAGTGAGGTCTGTGACCTCCGTGGAGATCAGGTAGTTCATTTTCTGTCCTAGCCTGTAGAAATAGTGAATGGAGAAGAAAAAAAGAGGGATTTTTAGTATATTATGGCTTCAATACATGAATTTTGAAGAGGTCTACTCCCTCCTTTTTATCATTGTCCTGTTCAAATATAGAAAACGAGCAGGAAGTACGCCTCAGTGTATCTCTCTTACCCTTCAATACTTTCCATCTCTGTCTAACAGGGCAGACTCTTCAGGATTATTAATTTCCAGAGTGGTTCAGCTGCTCTTCATACTGGAAAAAAAGAAACTGAATGGTCACTCCAGTGCTCGCTCTCTTCTTCTTTCTTTTTATCTTCCCCACTTCTGTGTTGTCATCATCTTTGCTTGATTTTATATTAATATCATCTGACAATTTGATCATTTATTAACTTTTATATAAGACAATATAATCATGATTATCTAAAGCCCCCCAAAACACACATGCTCACACATGCAATCACTCCTGTTTGCAGTATAGAGAAAATAACAATCTAATCCTAACCAAGTACCACCTGATAATTTACTAGTATGTACAGGATGTTTCTTTCTTTCCCCTAATGTTTATTTGGCTTGTCTCTTATGTCTCATTTCTTTTTCTGCATGGACTGTTTTCTTCTCTTGTCTCCTCTGTTAAATGGCTCATTTTTAGAATACAATAAATAAAATCATAATAAAAAAGCTCCATATATCAGAACTGAGGCATACAGTATGTGTTACAGTTTAGAGAATATCATGGAAATTATGAGGAATAAAAAAACTGCATATCATAAAAAGTTGATTATTCTTCAAGCAGCTTTTCTTTCACAACTTTGCCACTAGATGGGGTGCTTCATCTTTCTACTTGAAACAGGCTTACATGGATTCACTTGTCACTCACACAGGCCGAACAAATATTTAATGCAGCTACTCAGGCATTCTGAAGTGTGCAGAGGGAGCATGCAGCCCCTCCAGCATCCAGCAAAGCATCTCAGCCAGGTGAGCACCGGGCTGTTTAGCTGTAAGGTGGGAATTATTTTAATTTTGAATTTGGTTTGTTTATTTTGAGGATCAAAAGTTCAAGCTGGTAAACATCAACATACTTCCTTAAACTTGGGTAAGCTAGTAGCGTTTAGCTAGCTAGTAGCTCATAGGAGTGCGTCCAAATATTTTGTCAGGTCTAATTATTTTAAGTGTCAGGGCTCTTAAATCATTATCTGAATCACTTCAATTAAATCAAATTTATTAGCACTAAGAATCAGTAGGCTGGTCTTGTCCTGTGTTCATGTTACAGTAGAAAATAAATAATAATGGGCCCCTGATATGATACTTCATGATTTACTGTGTTAGTATAACTCAGTCCACAATAATAAATAAGTGAGCACATTGAAAATCAAAATTTCTTCTTAAACAAAACAAGATTTGCATAAAAATATCATATTTTATCTTATATAATTACAATAATATAATTTATATTTTATTTTATCTTATATAAGTACTTTATTGAACATAGTTGGCCTTCTTTCATTCAGTTATTCATAACTTAATGCAATATTTTGTCAATATTTTCATTATTGGATAATGTTGATAATGTTTAGTTTGGTAGTTATTAAACACCACTATAAATGTGTTGAATAAAGGATTTAAAAACAACAACAGAGGTTTGTTTTGACAGTATTTTAGCTCATAAGCTAAATTAGCCGATTGCCTATAACAGTTGTATGACAGTATCTTAGTGATATGAAACAGGTGAACATTTTGAAAGAGCTGTGCTTTAGGGTGCTTTAAAAATTAATTAAAAATAATTTAATTAATTAGTGTAATTAGGCTAATTCAGAGAACATAATGAGCAAATTCAAACTACAGTTTAGAGAATATTAAATAATCAGGCTACCTTTTTGGATAAAATACTGCAACATTACAGCATTAAAACCTCTGTGCATGCAGGTTGAGGCAAGTAAATAAGTAACAATATATCCTCAGTCTGTGTGTGTGTGTGTGTGTGTGTGTGTGTGTGTCCCACTTAGCTTTACATTTTTATGTAAACATGTTTGCACATGTTGATTGATAGCAGGAGAAATAACAAAATGAGAGCGTCCGTGTGTGAACTGGGTGTGAGCACTAAAACACACTGCTATCAGATTCAGCTGGCACGCTCAGTTAAAGGCAGACTTATATCACAACTGTGACACAGACTTCTGAAACTCTGCATGACATCTCGAGCAACGACTAGTTTACATTTGACATGAGATCTGCTGTACAATGATTCACTGTTCCTCGTTAGAAATGGTGAAGGAATGTCATACACTTCTCTCTTCCTGTGCGTGTCTGTGTGTCAGAATGATATGAGAATGGTCTCAGTGCATGCACAGTACATCTGCCTCTGTACAGTACAGTCTAGCTGTGACTATATTTGTCCACCCCTCCTTCTCTCTCTTGCAAGGGGACAGGAGAGTCAAGAGTTGGACGGCTGCCAAAAGAGGCCGGCCCGCCATGCAGCTGAAACTTTTACAAGCCAAGCAGGAAGAGACACAGGGAGCGATCGAAGAAGAAAAGGAGGAAAAGAAAAAGTGAGAGAGACATCTAAACTCCTTTTTCTCCCTCTCCCTGTCTCTCTCTCTACTCTCTGTGTCTGTCTGTCTCTCTTTCTTTTCTCATTGCTTGTTAAAGCCATACTGTATTTGCCCGCCTTCGTTGGCAGGGGGTAAGTGTAGGGCTGGAGGACAGGACGGGAGGAGGGTTGGGGGGTGGGGGGGACTTTGGGTTCAGAGAGTTCAGCTGAGGAGAGAAATAAATGCATAAACAACAAAGGAGACGTGACGTCAGGTTGAGGGGCCGTCCAACCTGCTGGCTGAATCTGAGCCTCCACGGAAGAACCGGATTGTTCGCACCACACGTGTGTGTGTGTGTGAGTGTGTGTGTGTGTGTGTGCCTGTGTGTGTGTGTGCCTGTGTACAGTATGAATGTGTGTGAGTGTGTGCCTGTGTGTCCATTGTACTATCTTCAAGAAAAGACCCGTGGAGCTGAAGCAGAGAAGCTGGACTATTGTTGTCTGTTTAGTCTCCGCGGTGAGTGTTTGAGGACTGGGAGAACCCTCCAAAAATGTGTGTGTGTGTGTGAGTGTTTGGTCAGTTTGAGGACTCAATAACTCAGGTATTACAGCAGCAGCAATGCGGAAATTAACTGTTTCACCTACCAAAGGCAAGACCAGCTTTGTTTTTTGTCTTCAAGAGGTGGATATATGTTTTAAAATTAGTACTTGTAAATTTTTCATTTGTTTTAAACTTGTTTTTTTAGAATTACACTCAGCATTTTCAAAATGACATCAGCTCAGACGTGAGCTCTGATTGGTTGGCTCGGCTTGGGATACCCGCTCAAACGCCAGCAATTGGTCCTCAAGCGGGCTACAGAGAAGGTCGGCCATTTATGAACAGATGGATTTATGTTTTCTCTCTTAATGATTGAGGTCATCTAGAGGCGACAGCTCGCTGATCCAAGATCTGCTTTGGTTTTCAACTGTCTTGCTGGTGTGAGAAAGCATAGGGGGACCTGGGAAAGATGCCAACGGCTGGAGGAAGAAAAAAAAAAAAAAAAAAAAGGAAAAAAAAGTGACATCCTCTGAAATATCCACCCTCCTCACTCATTGATTCATTTAGCTGAACTCCCTCAAACCCCTCCCACTTAGGAGAGCAGATATTATCCCCGATGGAGGGAGAGGACAAATTGACGGGAGGATAAAGGAAGACATGGAGAAAAGAAGGCAGGATAAAGATGTCGAAAGAGACAGTGACCCTCCGGGGACTCCTCTTTGAGGCGAGAGAACTTGACAACAAATGTCCATCAGTTTAGAGTGTGAATCTCAGGACAGTTTGAGCTCTTTTAATCTATTGATTGTGCAAATATGGTGAGATGGAACAATATGGCAGAAGTGTCGGCGTCGGCTTGTCTCTCTCGCCATCTGTCTGTTGCTGCAGGATAGTATATAAGTACAGTACAAGGTGAGAGGTGTGTTCTGGATGTTGGATGATTAACATACAAAGTGTCAATGTGCTGCCAGCTGCTGTCCCGCTGTTTCGTGTCACTGCGTCTGCTCGCGGCAGTTTCCGCTTCTCCTCTTTCTTTTCTTGTCTTTCTATGTCCAACTCTCTTTCTTAACTCTTTTTCTCTGACTCCTCCTCTTTCTGTTCCCCGTCTCTCGCTACAGCATGTCCCTCCCTTCCTCTTTCTGTGTCTCTACACCCCTCCTCACCTCCTCCTCCCCTCCCTTTACTCCCCCTCCCTCTTGGCAGCAGTGCCAAAGTGGGCAGGCAGACCGAGGCAAACACAGCACAGGGCAGAGCAGAGGGCGATCCAAAGGCTGGCGAATTGATTATGTGTATGTTTGTGTTTTGAAGTGTCCTCTGTCTGTCTGTTTGTGCGTTTGTCTCCGCTCTGGTCATACGCAACTGCAAGTAATGTGAGTCTATTGTGAGTCTGTTATGGAGCTTTTCTCTTTTTGTTGTGCACAGTGTGTTTGATACCGTGGCTTGTGTGCGTTTTGTGTGTGTGTTATAGGGCTGTGTGTGAGCAGACGTCCCTCTGTCACCCTGTGTACGGACAGACGCACTCACGCCAGTAGGAGGGGATTGTGGGAAAGGGGTGTAGCTCTCAGAGGGTGTGCTCTACTCCTCTCTTTTCCCTTCTTCCCGCCATCACGGCCCTCTTCTCCTCCAGTCCTCCGGCCCAGCCCGCCGCTCACGTACAAGCTCCAGGTATTTTTCTTTTTTATCCTGCGACACCTCTTCCCGTCTTTTTCACTGCCCTATAATCTTTCTCCTCCAGTTCCTCTCGCCCTCTTCTCTGTCCCTCATCATGGTCTTCCTCCTGTAAATGTGTCTATCGTCGTCGGTTGCCACGCTGTACTCCGCTCGCCGCCATTTTGGCTCAATGGACATAACAGGAGAAACTTTTCTAGAGCTCAGAGGGACACCCCGACTCCCTGCTGACCATCTTCTTTCTCCTGCTTCCATTATCTCTTTTTTCTCTGTCTGTATCCCCTTCTTCCTCTTCCCTCTCTGCTCCAGTGCAGCAAGCTCTGACAGGGTGGTGAACCGTCTTTCTGTGGCTTTCCATACTGAACAGGTGTCTCTTTGTAGACTGGCAGGAGGAAGGACAGGCCTTCTTGGTTACTTTCTGACCTCAGAGGGTTGACCGAGCCAGAGAGCTGTTGTTGTGTTCAGGTCAGTACAAGTTTAGTTGCTGACCGGTGTTGGAGAGCTGCACCCACAGGACAAGAGAAGTGAGACACTTGGCAGGTTTCCTATCAGCCACCCAGAGCCGTTATGATAGTTAATATGAGGACGATATTTACTTTGTTTCTCATTCCCTTCAGACACTGTTTGCACTTTATGCCACTGTGAAAACTCACATACATGGCAGTTGTTTTACACAGACATACGTGTATGTAGGTGAGTTTTATCTGTCTGCGATCTGTAGGTGTGACAGTTTGTTTAATGGGGGCAACTGTAATGTTTGTCTTCATACACTGCGTCACAGGCTACTATGTATAATACTTTGCACTTCAGGGAAAACTAAAGGCAGAAATGAAACCGAGAATCAGACAGACAACGCTGTAAAGAAAAAATTTGTTTAATTTTTGTATTCGTCAGGAGTTCTTCCTCATTTTATCAGTAAAGCTGTTGATTTACTTTCACTAGTGCGATCTGCTTGTTGAAAAAGAAGAAGAAATGTGACAGTCGCGTTTGTCTGATTGATGTGTATCTTAGTCAGCTGCACTAAAACGAGAATATTATTCATATTACACTGCATATTTTAGTTACAGTCTCATGTCAGCGGCCAGACGACACGAAACAAAAGCAAAATAACAATATTTCACGCTCCGAAATAGATAAAACAGGACATGTAAATTAATCAGAAACTGACTTTTAGAGGAGAAAATTAATACGATTGAATTATATGAAATATATGCATATACTATACACAATTAGGAATCTAACTGGGCTGCTTATTGTCAGTATTGTATCTAGATCTAAATATGGGTTGGTGTTAAGATGGCGCCTTCGTGCCACGTGTTTAAGAAACAGTGAATATGGGCAGACCCTTTCAGCATGCCCCTCACAATTTGTGGGTATACTACTCCTAATTCCTCTGCGACAGTCTCTGTCATGTCAGATGACCCAGCTGTGGCATTAAGTGGCAAATTAATTCCTAGAAAAAGAACCGAAAGACCCTCTCGTTATGTATATCGACATGTGACAGTGAGGAAAATGTTAAGAAAGAAAAAATCTAGAGAAAAAGAGAGAACAAGGGTTACAGAGACAGAAAGAGAGGTAGGAGTGGAAGAGCTCTTTCCCCGCCCTCTCTTATCCTCAGATGAACTTATCGTGTTGCCTCATAATGTTTCTGAGTTTTTCTCCTAGAGGCAGTCAGGCTAACTTCCTGCATTCAGCCTCAACATAGCTGATTGGTTGATATCTTGGCTGACCGGCCGCGGTTTGCAGCGAGGCAACAGGAAGTTTCTCTTCTCATGCAGGAAGCTGCAGCTGTTTCGTCCTGACATACACCACTTGCACTCTTGCACGTATACTCTTTGTATACAGGCACACAAGTATGCATGCACACCCTCTTTGAAGGGGCATACCTCTCGAAGCGTGCGTGTGTTTGCGCATATGCATGTGTGTATGTGAGTATTGCTTGCTCTGTGTGGCATTAGTGAATGCTGTAACATGTGGGCGTGTAGCAACATGCCAGACCAGGCATCTGAGCTATCAGAAACATTTGAAACCATGGTAACCACACATCTCATCAGAACATTAGCAAAAGCATAGACAAGTGGAAAAGAGGAGTGGGGATAGAGAGAGTAAATGAAGAGGAGGACAGAGACCTTTGATGTATATTTTCTTCACACAGAGGTTTTAGAAACACATCTGGCCGTCTGGGTAGTTGCAGGGTTTACTGCAGCTAATACAGCAGCAGTTCAGAAATTCATCCTTCATTATCTTGAAGAAAACAATTTATATACAGTACATTTTTAATAGATTTCTAATGTTTAACCTGGGAAGTATAAATTTAAAAATCAGAGATTACAAAAGTGGAACACGTGTGAGCCCTGCCACCTTTTTCAACACTGATTATTCAACTTAGCTTCACTTCTTTGGTTGTATCTATTGTTGAAACAGTTGTTGGACACCGTGATAGTCAACACAATGGCTCCCTTATACTCCTGCCATATCTAGGTCATACTATCTTTTCATCAAACACATTGCCCGACATGTTTACCTAGCTCTTACGGCTGTGAGTCCAACATTCGTGTGTGTGTGTGTGTGTGTGTGCAGCCCTCTGTCTTATAAAAAACAGAGAAGACGATGGTAAAAGACTGGAAGCATTTTCATTTAATTAACGTTCAGTAAATTAGGATCAGATAGTATGAGCTTCTGTCATGTACACTGGTCAAACAACTGTGCTGTGTTGTGTGTTGTGTAAGTACGTGCATATGGCAGCGTATTTCTGTATACATGCATACATGTGAGCACGAGCCTAATGTGTTTGCGCTTGGTTAATGAGGATATACAGAACATCAGAGCGGGCACCATGCCAAGTGGGCACGGAAGAGGCTCAGTGCTCCCATCCCTCGTCCTTTAATGTAGAAATCAGGCTTTCCTTAGGGAGAGGGGTAGATGAAAAAGCAGGTATGATAAAATCACCATAGCGCTCTGTTGAGGATCAGCCCGCTTTTGCTCATCTGCCAGATGCCTGAACACAATTTTTCTCTAGATTAAGACTGGAGACGAGTAAGACAAGACATCCGTTTGCATCTTTTTAAGTGTGGGAATTCTTCATCCTGCCATTTATTGTGTGGCATACTTCCTCTGCCAACTCCAGCTCCCCCACCGCTCCTCCTCCTCTTTGCCCACCATCACCACCTCCTTCCTCCCTCATTGAAATTCTGCCTGGCACACAGACACTGCCCATTCTTGGCACAAAGCTCAGAGAGAGAGAGAGAGAGAGAGAGAGAGAGAGAGAGAGAGAGAGAAACACACAAGAACCTGTACCAATCGTCTGGTGCCCCGTCCGTTGTGTCTGCCAAGCATTCATCCCGTCTCGCGGACCAAGGGACCAGGAAATCCAATAGGTATTTCCCTGCCTCTGCTTCCTGCGAAAATCTGCTCCAATTCGGTGGAGTTTTGTTGGCAACTGAGTGTGCTGTGTGTGTTTGGGGATTTGCTGATTAATTTGTGTGTTTACGTCGTTTGTATTGGGTGAGGAATAAATGCGACGAATCCTTCACATCCTTTCACAGTGTAGGGGAGCAAGCTAAGGCCTATTGTTTCCACGTTATTTTACGTCTTAATTTTCGCATGGGTTTCAATTTGTTAAAGATTTGTGTGTTTCGATAGTACGGAAGATTGATGTTAGAAGTTTATAAAATTTGCGTAATAAACACTGGTTTAGCAGT
The DNA here is from genome assembly GCA_033000465.1 of Sciaenops ocellatus. Lineage (NCBI taxonomy): Eukaryota > Metazoa > Chordata > Actinopteri > Sciaenidae > Sciaenops > Sciaenops ocellatus. The sequence goes on along the minus strand of CP136883.1, from coordinate 13,363,838 downwards.
CATTTTTATTATTATTTTTCTTTACTTTAACCACAAAAGAGTGGAATAAGTAGATGTAGATGTATGTCTGAAAAGGTATTTTTATTTTATAGTGTAAAAAATAATTAATTTCAAACAAATATTGTACGTCGCATGTCTGAAACAGAGTCAGGTACGGGCTTCATAGGCTCTGTTGCTGTGGATTTGAAAGATAAAATTCTCAGTGCTACAGGTGACATGTGGTTGTGGAAAGCCCAAAAGAAACACATGCAACTGTCACCCAACGACAGATTCATTTTCTAAAGCAGGAAATTGTCTCCAGAAAAACATACCCTGGTTGGTCACAGCAGAGCAGCGTTATCAGAGGGCAAAAGAGGACACGGCTTAAACAGAATACTGCTAATGTGAATTTACTATCATTTAGCCACAATTCTGCTGTGACAGATGCACAGACAGACTGTCTGATAGGTAGATGAGATTATCTCAATAGGCCACATTTCTCGTCTTTTCTTCAAGATCCTCTCAGCTGCTCTACAGGCTGGAGGCACTTTTTAAAATTTTTTTCATTTATTCGAGCTGCTGACAGAGAAAATGATTTGACCCAGCCGAGCCATGTGTGCCCCTTTTATGTGCCATAGACAAAGTCCATGATCACAGACGACAGTGCCCAATAGAGCTCACATGACTGACTGAAGTTTGGCCTCAGTGTTTCCAAAACAGTCGGGAGTTGTGCAGGGAACAGAACGGCAATTTCTGCAATTAACCCAGAAGCACAGAATTCCCCTCAAGCATTTATTGTTTAAATCTTTTTTTCGTTCGCGGCTGTGCTCAGATGTCCTGTTAAATCTTCATTAATTTGCCCCTTTCCCCCCCAGTAAACTGTGTTATATCACTATTAGTCTGTTCCCCTTGTCCTTCAAATACAGCTCCAGTCAGGGGATGTTTCTTGGCGACCAAACAGAGCTCGTAGATCTGTCACTGGCACTGTGGCAGAGTTGGGCATCATGCCAACACCCCCCCACCCCCTTCTGTCTGTCTGGTCTTCTGTAATCAGACTAGCAGGGTCTACTGCATGCTAACTATGAGCTGGTCTGGACCAAGTCTCAGGGGTTGTGGCTGTATGCTAATTTATGCAAGCAGTGTACCTCCTAACCCCTTCTCTGTCTATCTGAGGCCCAGGTCTGGCATTTAGTCTGGCACTCATTAACCCTTCAGTCACTGCCGCGTTAACCTGCTTGCCCACCCCAACCTTTATCCCAGAAGAGTTTAGCAGTTTAGCAGCAGAGTTTAGCGGGGAAGAGAAAAGTCTTTCTAAGTGAATTTAATAAAAGTTTAAGAAACCAAAAATTCAATCTGCTTGCTCCGTGAGAGTGCCAAATGTTTGCTCAAGCCAGATATGAATGGTACGAGTAAATTCACAGGAACGTGGATGTGCGGTATTTGATGATGCTTTTTCTCTGTGAACTTTCCGGCTGTCTGATAAGTTTTGTTAGATTTGCTCTCTTATTTTGTACCCGTTGATTGTGAATGTGTCGTCTGGATCTGTTGGCTTCACATCGGTGCTTGGCACAAGATTGATTCTCCATCGCTTTCAACTGAACAGCCGCTCTTTCTTTATCGTGATACAGCAGGCTTGGAAAAACCCCTGAAAGGTAGACCTTATAGTCTTTTTAAGCAGACCTAAAATGGCCGATGTGCGAGACGCCATTTTGTGTTTCCTTGTTGTGTTTTGGGGGGCAGAATCCCAGCCTTGTATTCAATCAGAGGCAGCTGGTGGAAGCCATATTTGCAGGCATCTGTGTGTGTACCTCCGTCTGAGAAGCAGCAGCCAGCCTACACAGGGATAGCCCACTGGAATGAGCTCAGTTTTTGGCAAAAACGGAAACGAATTCCTGGCACAGTCGAGCAGCTCTTTTTTTTTTTTTCCTCTTTCGATCACATGCCAGAGTCTCAGGAAGCCAGTGAGTTGTTTGTTGGGCTTTCACACATTAGTGCTCTCACTTTTTCGGTGCCTGCTTACCGTTCAATTATTTGTTTGAGATTTATATTAATGAAACCGATTTCTTAAAGATGTTCAGCTCCGCCCGCCCAAAAAAACTGATTTATCGGGGAGGATGTGCCAATATGAAAAATGTCACAGGTTCCTCCTTTGTTAGTGATAAACGTTTCTCCAAATCTTGGCAGTCCAAGACTAGTCATGTAACACTTAGAGTTTTCAGCGATAAGTTGTGATTTTGAACCATTTCCAGAAACAAAGAATCAGAGATAAAACTGAAAAATGTGATTACACTCCTTTGTGCAGGGACTGAATTTGAACACATCACACGGAAACGTTACGTAAATATACACTTAAAAAGTGGCGGTCCTGCCTAGTTTTATCTTGCATGCATTTTACAGAGAAGAGTAATTAACTATGATAACCCTCTCTGTCTCTTTTTCTTTGTACCATTACAGGTGAGTTACCTTTGCGGATCTTTGATGCTGAAGCAACGTGGATGCTGTCCTTGGGGCTGAGGTAGTAGATTGAATAGTTGTGGGGTTGTGTAACCTCTTTTTGAGATAACTATACAATCTACTGTCTTTCCCAAGGAGACAGCAGAGTCAGCCACTCGCCTACTGTCATCTCCAGATGGTCAATCATGCTGTCCAGTCATAACATACGCTTCCAGCAATCAACATAATACACTGTGACAAGCATTGTTTTTGTGTTTTGCTAGGACAGGTGAATTAGGTTTTTCCCTAACAGGACGTGAACGTGTGGTGTGTTTGATTTGGGCTCTGTCAGGGTGAGGTAGTAGGTTGTATAGTTTGGTGGGTGGGATTGCACCCTGCTCAGGTGATAACTATACAGTCTATTGCCTTCCCTGAGGAGCTCACTGAACACTCATGAATGTTCATCACACTCTCAGGCTGAGTATTTATTCTTATTCGACTTCAGGAAAAAAACGTATATATGTGCTGCTATAGGTTAGCGATGCATTGATTGAAGCTGTCAAATGAGTTACTCAAAAATATGTATATCTCAATAAAGTCATATTTGTCTCAAATCAGTTGTCCAAAAATCAGTGAATGAGATCTTGACATTGTTTGTTCATCACTGCAGTTCTGATGGTGTCTGATGGTTTGTCTACAGCAACAGCTATTGGGTTCGTCAGTCTCGAGCACCCTCTAGTGGAGACTCATGAGATAGCTTTGACTTAAATAAAGTTGGCAGACGTATGCATGCTTGCGTTCAAACCGAACACTGCAGGTAGGGATTTCACTCAAACATCCACTGACTGCCTGTATTTACTCAGTTGATTATCTGTAATATAGTGTAAAATGATTGTTGAACACAGTGATAGTCAGATGTTATTGCATGTTTGACTAAAAATCCATAAACTCAGACATCAAACATATTGGAGTTAAGATGACCCAGTGATCCTTTAGGGTGTGGTCTTCCCTCCTAATCCACATGTCTCTGTGTGATTGACTTGGCTGCCTGCTCTTGGTCGACGAACTTGCTTGTCCCCGTGGCGGCAGTTTATGTTCACAAGGAAGCGCCTCCATATTTGACCGTAGGCCTGCTGGATCTTTGGGATGCGATAAGCATAGACCACAGGGTTGACTGCTGAGTTGGCATGAGACAGGAGAATACCTGGAGAAAAAATGGATTGTCACTGTAAATGCAGGTATACATTGTGATCTAGATAAAGACATGATATATGGAATATATGGTGGAACAAATGTCAACAAAAAAAAAAACACTAGGACTAGAAGACCTACTGTCACCTGCCTGTATATAGTGTCCCCTGTGTGACAGCTTCAGGACCACAAAACAGCAGCAGACAGTTCATGAGGTGCAGAGGAATCCAGCAGCCAGCGAACAAAATGAGAACCAAAGCCAGGGAGCAAGCCAGCCTCTTCTCCCTGAGCAGAGAGGCCTGGGCTTGAGGACAGCTCTCTTTCAGACGGCCCTGCAGGCTCCAGAAGATTCGAATGTAGAGGAAGGTCATGACCAGTAGGGGTGCCATGACACATCCCAGGAAGTTATAATAGACCATGAAGGGGAGGGAGATGACTGAGAGGAAGGTGCAGGGTGGAGAGGTGAAGGATGGGGAAGATGTATTGGTGGAATCAGATGCTAAAGACGGGTAGTAGTTACGCCAGCCAAACAGAGGCGTGAACCCCAGTAGACAGGAAAGTATCCAGCACACAGACACAGCCATCCATGAACGCTTCTGTGTGGCCAGGGCTTTGTATCTGAGAACAATGGTTAAAACACAGAGAGAAGATTATTTCTACAAATCAACAACTAAGCATACTGTGCATAAAACTTTTCTACCTGTAACAAGTGCAAATCTCACCTGAGTGGAGTGTGTAACCGGAGGTATCTGTCCACAGCTATAGCTAGCAGTGACAGCACAGAGGCCTGAGTCAGCACAAGCACGACACAGCTGAGAAGTAGGCACAGGTCAGGGGTCACACTCACCCAGCCATCCAGTAGTACAGCCAGGGGCACAGCGGCCACACCCACTAGAAAGTCAGCCACTGCTAGGGAAACGAGGAAGCAGAAGGTTGGCTCCCGAAGGGAATCCCGTATACCAATACACACCGCACACACAACCAACACATTGCCTAGGCAACAGGCCACAGCAATCAGCACTTCTAACGCTGTGTAGGCCACCCAACTCCATTCAGCCATCACTGAAGATGGAAGCCAGCGAAGACAGAGAAACTATAAGGTTTGATAGAGCAGGTTTCCTTGAAGGCTGTGGACTGGTGGGATAAATTCCACAGCTGAGTTAAGTCCAACATAATCCCGTGTTTGCTGTTCAGATAGTGTGTTTCTGCTTTCAGCTCTTGGCTTGAAATGTTCAGAAAAGCATTGAACAGATGCTTTTTATATGCAAACATGCATGCGCTCCTGTGTGCACACAACAGGCGTGCACTCCGTGGAGACACCATCTGTATTTCATCAGTGATTAAAAATACTCACTCTCCCCACTCTGATAAATGTGCCTCAGTAGCCTTAAGAGGAGAGGACTTCTGAGGAGGAAATACCAAATAACAAGTACAGGAAAATGTATTTAAAATGTCCAAATCACAAAATGTCCACTGAGTCATACTTTGATATGTGTTATATTGCTATTTATTTTAAAGTTGTAACTGTTTGAATTCATTTGAAGTACTTTACATGCTGTTGGGTAGTTTTATTAAGTATATAATTAAGTATCTAGTAACTGAAGCTGTCAGATAATTTAAGTGGAATTAAAGATACAATATTTCCCTCACAAATGTCGTGTAGTAGTAAACCATAAAGTGGAAATACTCAAGTAAATACTCTAAATCATACCATACAAGTGCAATACTTACTTGTATGTAGTTACTTCCCACCACTTGTTCATGCAAATATCTCACAACAGAACCAACAATTTAGCAACAATTATCAGAACATGAAAGTTTAGGCTATCCTGCAGCCAGGAATAAAAGTCCATGTGTGTTGAATATTATGTAACTTGTGTCATTTGGTTTTCAGCATACACGTGTGTGACCCCATTATTTGACTATGAAAATTAAATTACTTTACTTTGGAAACCAGAAAGTTATATTCAGCATCCCTAATGTGTCCAGTGTGTGTGTGTGTGTGTGTGTGTATGCGTGTGTGTATGCGTGTGTGTGTGTGTGTGTCTCCTGCTACTGTGTATGTTGGTGGACTTTGTAGATGTTATTGATTAACAGGTCTGTTTTTACTGGTGTTTTTTAAGTGCATGCTAACTTTGCATACACGTTTGGCTATGGGTGTGTGTTTGTGTGTGCTCGCCTCGGTTTAAAAGTACATCTGTGTTTACTTGGCTGATATGCATTACGACTTCATTTACACAGATAGATAGAAAGACAGACATATAGAACAAAAATATCAGGTATTATGAAAGTATTTTCAGATTTATTCATAAAAAAAGGATATTTAAACACAAACAGATCATGTTTACGCAACCTAATTTTGTGAAGAAGCCTACAAAATGATCTTGTATCTGCTGATTATCTGCAATACAGAATCAGCACACATGTAAAAACATAAAACAGTAAACCATAACTTTTATTTTACAATTTAAGTTCTACTTATAACGTAGATATTATGTGATAACCTTTCAGATTTACAGAATTTTTAATGCCAGCTGACATCTCCTGTTAAGTCCTTATACCATCTCCAGTATGGTTTTGTATCTACAGACAGCTCTGACCAACAGTGATTCATATTCTGGCTTTTCAAATACTTAGTATTTGTCTGTTTCTTCATACCATAGATTTGGAATAAACAGAAAGGACATTAAAGGGACAACCACAGTGATTTTCTCTGAATATCCATTTTCGCTTATTATATTTCTATGCTCATCAGCATGCTTCCTACAATGTGTTGGAGTGTCCTTGTAGGCCTCTCAGTGTCTTCTCATCGAACTGGTAGGTGAGCTTCCTCTTCACCTTTTGAATCTCGCCCGTGCGAGAGTAGTTCCTCAGTGCCCGTGCCATTTTCTGGTAGGTCATGGTCTTGCGATTACCCTTTCGCCGGCCCCAAAGCTGTGCCAGGCGCTCTTTGTTTTGTGAGGAGAACTGGAACGTACCGGCGGAGGACTGTACCCACCAAATGCAGCTCCGCATCGCTGGCGTCTGGAGCATTTCAAATAGGAACTGGAACAACCGCTCCTTCCTCTTTCCTGCAAAGGAGGAAGGGGATGTAAATACAAATGTGAGGTGACAATGACTCACATGTGTGATCGTGCGTGTTTTTAGACTAAATACACAGAGGTTTGGTGTAAGGTTTTGTATTGTTCAGAGTTTTGATCTGTGTTTATACCTGAAAGTGGAGCAAGAGGCAGGGAGTCTCTGTCCTTCCTGCCCCCGCTGTCTGATGACGGTGATGGGGAATCTTGGTATTCCTGATACTGGGAGCTACTGGACTGGGAGTCTGAGTCAATGTATGCAGGCGGGTCATAGGAATATGCAATGTGCTCCTGAAGCAGACACATCAATATTAATATATTAATAATTCACATATAACCATTCTCAGAAACCATGATTTAAAAGTCTAAACTCAGCCTCAAAATGCTGGAATGTGTCACACTTTGACATGTTTTTGTATTCAGCCATGAAAGAGGTAATTAAGCTTTAATTTATTACGAGATTGACGACCTTGAACTCACCCATTGGTTGTCATGGGGACTACGCCAGGCTGGAGGCAGGGCTTGATCTTCATATTCCTCGTTTGGAGTATGAGAGCCACAGTGCCACTCATACGGATGCTGACCTGACCAGCTGTTCTCTACGGAGAAGCAGGCAGAAGACAGTCAGATAAAAGATACAAACACTTACATCATCCCATTATCATCTTTTTTATCATCACCACTGCCACCTCCACACTAACCTATAATCTTGGTCGCCTGGTAGGACTGTGTGTGCGTTTGTTGTCCCACAGTGGTCGGAGGCGATGAAGGTGTGTGTGCAGGCTGGACCTCCAGTGAGTGCTCCTGCAGGTACTCCTCGATGACCTCTAGATCCACCTCAGGACAGGTGGAGGGAGCCACTCCACTCCAGGCACTCCGATCTCCACTGAGCCTGATCTCGGTCACGTAAGCCATCTGACAGACACAGTGCAGGAAAGCCGCATTCAGAAATCATACACACTCTGGTTTTTACCTGAGCGAGTGTTTGTTGTGTGATGCACACGGAGAGAAAACAGTTTGCATGATGGGTGGCATTTATCTTGTGTCAGTCGTACAGTCGTAGCCTGAGGAGTTGTTATTATCAGGCTGCACACCTGCTGTTTTTTTTTTTTTTTTTTCTATGAGAACCCATCAATGTTTTATTGTGCACTATTGGTGCATCATACATGTAGTGAATAATTTTGCTCTGGGATGAACTCCATCCATTTAAAATGAGCTGTGAATTGTCTGTCATCCGTTTTCTACATAATATTACATAGCAGTGATCATTCTTGTAATGAATACCTTTTGAGAACTGCTTTTAATGTGTGATTAATGTTGTGTGTTTTTTGAGGATTGTAACTGTCTCTCTAATTACTAATTATTATAAATTACATTTATTTTAATAGCAGTAGTAGTAGTAGTAGTCCTATTATTATCATCATTATTTATTTCTATGATTTTCAAAATGACACTGGCGTTTACATGCAGCAGTGAGCTGTTTGATATTTAACTGGATGTGAGCTGTGTGTTGTATTTGCTTTTTGAAAATGAGCCAGGCGTGACTGTGTGTGTTTTATTTTGACTGGCAAATTTATGCAAGTTGTTGTGCCATTACAGGTAACAGTGAAGTGTGGCTTAGCTGCTATCCTTACAAATAGCCTTTAACTATCAGCCAACACACGTCAGTTACAGTTAATAAGATTTTTTTTTTTTACAGCACACTATTACTGAAACATCCAGTTGGATGAATACAAATACTTTTCTTTGTCGTTTATGGGCTGACTTCAAAAACAAACAACTAATACAAATAAAATAATATTCGACTCACCGTCTCCATTTGTGCCAACATACTTAAAGGACAATCTGGAAAGAGAAAACACACTTGTGAGACACCAGAACTAAAGCACAAAACTCACATCAACATGAACAGAGAAGTGAAAGAAGCTGTCACACATACTTTCTATCTTAGACAGACAGACTTCCATATGACTGACAAACAGACAAAGTCAGAACCTGAATGAATGATTGCAACAAAGAGGATGTCTGTACCTTGTTAAGTCAGAGGTGTACTCCTGTTTCTGGTTCAGTGAAGTAGTATCCTCGGGTAGTGAAGGGTGGAGACAAGAGCATGTAAATCACCTGAATGATGATGCTCCACCTGCATTTCACCTCTCTTATAAGTCTTTGCACATTTTTGGCCAAACCCCTTTGGCCAGTCGTGTTGAGTGGGAGTGGTTTACAAACTAAAGGTTGTCTTTCTTGTCAGATTGTTTGTCTATTTAATCCAACAGCCTTTTCAGTAAAGTTTTAGCATTTGAAGTTTTATTCCATGGAATCAAAGCATGTGGTGTATCTGTTTTGTCTTATTGTTTTAGGTATTGTTACAGAGGTACCATGGAAGATAATGAGGTGGCTTTATGTTTTTGGCTGTGCATCCTGGTGGGATCAGACATGACACACGCTTACAGAAAGAACAATGCAGCGATAATTGAGTCTAAGAAGTGTGGTAGATAGAAACAGAGTGCAGTACTACCTATATGTTTTGAAGAAAGATCTTGAATATATAGTAAGAAAAAACTCCTATATCTTATATATATATATATATATATATATATATATATATATATATATATATATATATGGCCTCTGAGCTCATCAAAATGTAGTGCAGTTCATAAACCTCTCACCACACATGAGAAATATTTATGAAAGTTGACAACGCTCTCAAGATTTATGATAAATTATTAGTTGAAACAAAACATTACTCGTGAGAAATGTTTTCATTTCTATGCTGTCTGAACACTATTCAATAAATAAATATTTCACAACATTTGTGACAGGCACCTTTGGTCTTACAGAGGTAACAGTTTACATGAACTCCCCATACTTATAATCTTAAGCACCATACAAACATATAAAACATTGTTTATAACACATTATAATGTAATTATAAGGAGACATAAGGAATTTCTTAAATGTTTGTTAAAGTAGCGATTATAACTTATCCCAATAAGACATATTTTATATATAAATAAAGCTGTTTTATTAAATACTGTTCATTAATTATCTATTATCTATTTTCTACCATTAAAGTTGGTGACGACTACATTTTTAACACTAAAATAGACCTGATATCTGCTTACAACTACATTATAGTGTATTATAAACTATTTTATGAAACATTACTATACATATAAATTAGAATGTCAACATAAGGCGGTTTGAAGTACTGTTAAATCTCCTGCTAGGGGCAATTTTTTCCTACTTTAATGGCTTTAACGACTTATTCATCATTATCGGCTTATTCATCATCAACTCAATGCTTGGCACGCCATGGCCATATACCAACATGACTCATAGATAATCCACAACATTTCTAGAATATTGCTTTGGACAGTGGCTTAACTAACTGACTAGTTAATGAAGTGAAGCAACTTCCCTCTCCCTCCCTCCACTTTAAAGGCTCAGTTCTGTGGACATAACTGTTACTCTGATGTACAGTTTTTAAAAAAAAAAAAAAAAAAATCAGCTTCCTAATGCTGACACATAAAAACGACATTGTTCTATCAACCATTGCAGAGAAGCAAACAGCCACAGGTATTGCATCACATCCCACATTAGGAACGGACAATGTCATTCATAGTTCACTTCCAATACAGTGCACTACATTGTGTATTGCGAGTGAGCGACTTCCTTTTTGTTATTGTTGCGTGTGTTATTATTTCAGACGTAGATTCCAGCGAGCTAAAGTGCAACATGCGTCTTTTTCACAGGGTGCGTGTAGCTGAGGGATTTCCCCAAACCCTTCAAGGTCTGAAACACACAGACACATGATGAACTAATAATGAAGTGGTAAAAGAACTTGTTTACCTGAGGGTTTGGAGTTAAAGGTGACAATAAACCAAGAATGAAAGTTTTACACAAAGTCAGTGCCTCAGTGCTCAAAGTAAGAAGAGTGACTCAATCATGAATTTACGATTGTACTAGAATCAATGCCTGGAGGTGAAGCTAAAAAAATGATGGTTGTCAATTTCCTGTACCCTGGTACTCTCTGTTTGGGCCTAATTTGTTTGCTCTGCGTTCATGTGGTTTTCCTCAAAAAGTCCAAACATGACATCAACATAGCAATTGTTCTAATTATTGTTGTTGTTGTTGTTAACCCTGTGATGCACTTGTGACCTGTTTATGGTGTTTCTCTGCACTGCATGCTGGGAGAAAGCATGTAAATGTTGCTAGATACATTTAACCTAAAAAAAATAAACAATCAGCAAAAAATATTGTTAAAAAAATGCCATTGACGACATGTAGGTATTTATGGCGTGATAAGCAGTGTCATAATAAATCCAAATGCAGTGCCAGTTTGACCTCCTTGGACTGATGATATATGATGTAATGTGAAGCGGGTATTTACACGCTGTGTTGATATTCCTAGGCTATCATCTCAACTTGATAAAAACTCAAACTGTGCTTACAGGAAAGACATCAGTAACTTTACAACTTGTCAAGATTTAGTGCAGAAATTCATCACACTAAAATATTACAGCAGGCTGCCACACTGTACACCGTGAGTACACAAAGAAACAACTCAGGGTCATGGGAGGTCAATATCTCAAAAAACATCAGCAATTACTTGGTTGGTTTTCAGGAGAACATGATTTATATGGTTTTTGTACCAGTTAAATATTGTGCATTTCTTTCTTTCTGGTTTTGGAATGTACTAATAAAAATGTGTACACGTGTATATGTACTTGTGCAATGTAATACAAACTTATGTCTAAAAGTTGAATGAAACACGGCACAGCAGCTGAGCAAATAGTGCCAGTGATTTCCCCCAGTGTGAGGCTGACCACCTGGAATATTGCACTCTTTATGAACCTCTCTCTCTCTCTCTCACACACACACACACACACTCATATATATGTATATACTGTTTTCTGTGCAAGTACAGTGTCAATCCATGTTCTGTATGTCTTACTTGTTTATACTATGTATGCACACGTGGAGAAGAATTCCCTCTTTGACGACAAATCACGCGAACAAACACGTTTGCTCGTGTGCAAATGCAAACAATTAGAATCTAATGTACACACATTTTGAATCAGGTTTGGTTGATAAATCTGATGAGTAATTTCACAGTAGTTTTTTTTAAAGAGAAGTCAAAAGCGCTCGGGGAAACCTGTTCAGCAAGGTGGAGAAATAGCTTCCGTGAAATATCGGGAGAGTTTCCCGCACATGATTCATATGATACACCCTTTTTAACCCTCAGTATGCTAACTGTATATCTAACAGATAAATGTCCTTAAGTAACAAATGAAACCACAGAGTAGGCCATAATCTTTATGATTTTGTAATCAGTGCACTGCAAAAGTTAAAAATAAAATTCCCATCAAGGTAGATATAACCATCCTCCACCACCCCCACAAAATGCATCATAATTCTCCTTTAAGTTTTGCTGTGACGCAAACATGACAGCCACTAGATCATCATACCAAACACACTGTAGGTGTCACTTCCTTAACATGCATACACATACAAGTCTGTATCTACTATAAACTAAACTATTTTTTTTTTTTTTTAGCTTTTTAGCTTCTGAAAACAGCTTTTATTTTGAAATTCTGAATACTGAATAATATGAGTGCCTAAGTCCTAATTCCAATCCAGTGCCATACTTTACCCATGCCATTAGAAATGCCAATGCAAATTCCAGTATGCATACCCACATACCAATAGTAAATCTGTATAGAGCGGTCTTTCATGTCTTAGAAAAGTCTTCTGGGTTTAAAACTTGACAAGCTAAATTTAGAAATTAAAATAGGTTTGCATTAAGTTTACTGACAGGTGAGACTAGATGTGGTTAAAGATGGTTAGACAATTTTGAAATGTTGATGTGCTTTCTGTCTTAAAGTTAGATGAGAAGATCAATATCACTCTACTGCAAGCAGCCAGTTAGCTTAGCATGAAGAGTGGAAATAGGGGGAAACTGCTAGCCTGGTTTGGCCAAAGGTAACAAGAGTATGCCTAACTATAGGAGGTGAAGAAATTTCTCGATTCTAAGATGTGGAAAATTGTGCGTCAATGCAGCGATGGAACAAAATTGCTAGTTTACACAGGACTGTTGATTTTCCAGTGTTGTGGGGCCATAATAAGCAACCCCTGAAAAATCTGGTTAACAGGACAGTCAGCTGTACTATGTTTTGAACAGTTAAATTGTAAATTGCATTGAACTGTGGGAGAACATTAGGCCCACAGAGCACCTTTGGTTAGCCAACAATACTATATATGTTGGGAGATATATAGCAGAGGGAGGCAGAGATCAGCAGCGAGTGCACAACATTTGTGACAGGCACCTTTTAACTGGTAAAAAGTAGCCATGTGCCATTTATGATTGACACATTAAGACCAAATTACCTTTTTTAAATCTTTGAATCTACCAGCCACTGGTAAATGTTCAAATTCACCAGGCACTCCATACTAAATTGCTATTTTGTATCTAAAATCTACCAGCCATGTCTCTCTGCTGGTGCTGGTTAATGTACACTCTTTGAAATAAAAAGATGTGGAATAAATAAATAAATAAATAAAATCTACCTGCCACTTATTCATATTTTACCAGTATTTGGCCAGTACAGTACTAATTTCCCATCCTGATTGATATGCAATGTCATTAACAGGCAACTAGTAAATGAACTGAATATTAAGGCCAGTGAAGATTCACACCTGTAATTAATATGTTGTATCTTGTATGTTTAATCTGTACATTGTGGTTTTCCAGTTATGTGCTGGGCAACCTCATTGTCTTGACAAGACTCCAGTCTTTGTGCTAAGCTAGGCTAAATTTCTGTTGTAGATTTACATTTATCATACAGAGATGACTAAGTGTCAAACTATTTGGTCATAGTTGGGGCAAAAATCTGGAAGAAAATCTCATCCTGATACATAAAAAACGCATAGAGATAATAAAAACAGTGGCAGGAATGGAAGTCACAGTCAGAATTTACCATTTGGGAAAAAAATCCATTCCCAGTAGTAGTGGTGGCAGGCTTTGTAGCAGTATAATAGTAGTAAGAATAGAAGCTACAGTAGCACTAATAGTAATTATAGGAGTAGTGCTGTGGAGCAGTGGAAGAGGTTGCTGGAGTCTTTTAACAGTGATGGGTTGGAGGAGGCAGTAGAAGTTATTAGATGTCAAACACTTTTCAAGAGCTTTATAAAAAAGACTTGATAAACGTGTTCGGAAAAACCCCCTGTGCTCAGTGAAATGGGCGACGGTTAGGATTCCTATAACTCAGCTTGCACCTGGAGGATTCAGACAAGGCGATAAGACCAGAGAGACATTGGACCCTTGCAATCAGAAAGACACAGCGTGAGGCAGGTGAAACCTGAGAACCGTCACTTCAACGGGGGCATGTCGGTATTAGGTATTACTCTTATCTGATTTGTGTTTTTGGAACTGCCTTAAAAATGTTGTCAGTCTTCTTTTTTAAAGAATGAGCAGGGAGCATGTGAGCTAAAAATAAACTCAAGGCAATGATGGGATTTACAGAAGGTGACATTTTGAATCAGAGGTAGATTTAAAGGAATGTGCAACCATATGGGCCAAACAAATGCCAAAGATCAATTACTCTCTTTCTTTCTTCTATCACTCAAGTGACAAAACAGTTTTATATACTATACATTACATTATTTTATTATGTTAATCAGAACAGAGATCATTTACAACAGGTGACTGCCTACAGGCCGTGCAGAGTTGACAAAAGTGTTTTTGCAAAGTTTTGTTGCAATTACTGTCAATTATTTTAATCACATTTGCATATGTCTAATGTTGCTGAGGGTGTGTGACAGTGTAGAGAGTGAGAAATATTTGATCATCGATGTGTGTATTATGTCTGAGTCACTGGTAATGTTTAACGGTTACAGAACGGTTACAGAATGTGATTTGTGAAGGCACGCACACACACACACACACACACACACACAATGATGACCATTAGTGTGTCAGGTCATGAAGCACTTAAGAAAGAGCTTTTGAACAAGGTCATCAGTTACTGATGAGTGAAGGGCCGTGTGTGTGTTCGTGTATGTGTGTGTCTGTGAGAGTGTGTCCAGGTGTAGTGGGTTTACAGTTATAGCCAAACCCCTAGATTAGTGAACATACGCAAATCACCTGTACACATGCAGGTTACTGGGAATTCCCCTAACGCCTAGACAAAAAGGTGTGTGTGTTGGAGTGTGCGCCTGCATGTTTGTGTGTCTGTCAAGTGATGAAGGCATAATCCCCCCCCCATGAACAAACACCAACATGTATTATATATGGTAAAATAACTGATTTGTTAAATATTCAGCACATGAATTCGATTTAATCACATTCAGTTCACATGTAACTTCTTTATTACATAGTCCAGTTGATGTATTTGTATAGGAGTGATTGGTAGAGCTCATAATGATTTTAATGATTTTTGAGGAACAAAAGTTTTTTTTTTTTTTTTTTTAATTCTGTTTGATGTTCACACCCATGGGCAGGGCCCCAGTGGAGGCCAGGTGAGTCAGGTGAACAATCTGGCAGGTGAGGAGGCAGTTGGACATGCTGTGGTGTTGGCATACATGTGTACCAGAGACACCAGCAAGTATGCAAAACCTGAGGTTGACCCCCCAACATTACCACCTCTCTATCAGTCTCACTCACTTCTGCTGCTTTCTTTTTTTCTGTATTTACCTACAGTCTTTTGTTGACTCAATGCAAAAATGTATTTATTTATTATTTTTGGTTCCAAGTGGTTTCTCATTTTTATGTCATTAATTTAGTTTTGTATTTAAAAGTTGCAGTTTAATATTTGTACTTTACTTTCTGCAGCTTTATTATTTTTCATCCTAATTTTTAACTAATCTAAACCTTGCAATATGCACATAAATATACATTTAATTTGCATATGGTTACTAGCGCAGCAGTCAAGTTGTCCTGGTTCAGGAGGACAATATACATCACTCATATGGGAATGCTGGAGATAAGGAGTGGGATTGGGAACTAGTGGGACTTTGCATTCCCACGGAAGATAGTCTGTATCCTCCAGTAGGCAGTCCTACAATCTGTGGTCTCAATAAACACTCATAAACTACACAGACATGCACACCAAACCACCAGCCTTATCGGAATAACACATAAACTCAAGTGCGAAGACTGTACATAAATCATCTGTTTTCACACCGAGATTAGCAACAGACAAAGAGACAGAGCGGGCGAGTGAAATTTTATCTGAACTCAGAGGGCAAAATAAAACATCTCCATGAGATTTTCCATCTCATTTCCAAAGAATACAATAAAGGGCCTGGGGGTCTTTGATGAGCTATTCTGAAACCAGTCCCTGCTGCACAGAGAAAAGCCCACACACGCCACACTCAGCAAAGCCATGCATATTTGCCTGTAAACACAGCTTGACCAGATCATAGTGTATTCTCCTGTTGGAGGCCCACACCTCCACTCCACAGCTGTTGTCATGAAGGGAGGGTAAATGAAAACAATAGCTGTCTTTTTTATCAGCCTCCCACATCTGAACTTGTCGCCTCATTGGCAGCAAAACTCACATTTAACATCTGTCTGTTGTCCTGCTTTACACGGTAAATCTTTCAGAAGGTGATGGTGCTTGATCTTATGATTTACGAACATTACTGAACAAAATGTTTTGCCATCCTCTGAACTTTGCTGTAGTAAATGATACAGTAACATGGAAACAATAATAGCATGGATTATGAAACTAACTCTACAACCATGCTACCAGCTCTTTCAGGACGTGCTTAAGCAAATTCTAATATCAGCTTGCAAACGTGCTCACAATGATAAAGCATTATGTTTAGCAGCTGCAGAGTAATGTTTAACACGTTCACCATCTTAGTGTGGATGTTAGCATACTAACATTTGCTAACTAGCATTAAACACAGTGTGCAGCTGAGGCTGATGGGAATGTCAGTTTTGTAAGTAAACCAACATATTTACTTAGTGATGGTAGTAGATTAAAAGTCAGATGATCACCATAGTGATTACAATTCATCCTGGGTACACATTCATGTCCTATTAATGCATGTTACAAACTTACTAACTTGAATTGCTGCTGTGCATCTCTCTCTCTCTATCTCTCTTTCTCTATCTGCCTAGTTTGTGCTTGTTCATGGTGGGAATTGTTGGGTCTCTGTAAGTAGTAACATAAAGAGTACGGTCTAGACCAGCTCTATATGGAAAGTGTCATGAGATAACCTTTGTTATGGTTTGCCACAAAATAAATAAAACTGAACTGACATACTTGTGTCCTCTAAATTTCACGACAATCCATTCAATAGTTATCTAGACATTTCACTCAAAACTATAAACCTGAACATCATGGTGGCGCTAGAGTCAGGGAATCACCAGTGACTGTAGGATTCATCATCTGGCCACCATGAATGTATATACAAAGTTTTATGTCAACCCATCTGGTGGTTGTGGAGATATTTCAGTCTGAAACAAAGTAGGGGACTGATTAACAGTCATTGCCAATTCTAGCCAATTGATCATTGACTAGGCTAACTGAAAAAAACATTGTTTTTATGCAAATCCAATTGCAATGCAAATCATCAATCCAAACTATCATGCCATGATCAATACTTCTAAAAAAATCTAAAAGAACCTCTCTCACCATAAAGTTACAATAATTCCCTTAAAAGAACATTAAGACAGTAGAAATTCTTCCGTGTTGTGCTCAGTGAGTATATTAAGTCTCTCAAGTCAAATGTTTGCAATTTAAGTCAAGTTGAGCTGCAGTTAGTTAGCAGTTAGTTACTTAGTCCTCCAAGTCCTCTAATTTACATCTAAAGGCTGACATTGAGTCCACAACTCTGCTGCATGAAGGTCTCATGGAAAAAATCATAAAACACAACTTCAGTCTTGGGAAAATAGTCATCAGAAAGGGACGGAGAAATTCCGACAGGGACATGCTACAACAATGCACTTTATAGATTTATTTGATTAATGTTGAATGTATGGAAACTACATCAACTTGGGTTTTTTTGCTGTGATTTCTACACCTTTAGGGGTGTCCGCTGTAGTCAGCATGCATGTGCTGCACCTCATGGTTGATGCCTGATTGCTCCAGAAAGAGCTTGCGATATTGCGGCAGGGGGAAAGCTTCCTCTTTCCACAGAAGACCACGTCACTGACTGAGTGACTATTGGATATTTATCACTTCTGCTCTGCTGAAATCTTCAAAGGGCAGAATGTGGTGAGAATGAATGGCAGGGCAGTTCGTGTTGTTAAGGACTGTGAGTTCCTGTGGTTTGAGTCTTTGTGCCACTTGTAAGAGCAGTAACAGAATCATAGTCTCAAAGCTAGAGGAGTAGTGCTTAAAAGTGTTCAACACCCTTGGAGCTTATCAGGTTTTATTGTTTTACAACACAGGATCGCAGCAGCGGTAATGTTATTTTATGATTACTGATTCGGATGAGAAACTCCTTAATGTTGGAGAGAATACTTTTATGAGCTAAAGAATATTTTTTAAAGCGCGTGTATTTATCGCACAGTGTGCTTGAAGTTGGACTGTCGCAATTTCACAACACCTGCTGCAACCCGATAGGCTGAATCTTAGAAGGGGCTCTCCGACTGCACAGTAGACTATATCAACTTCTGTATAAGATGCGTCCAAAGGAAAGACCCTGATCATGCACAATAAAAACACACACACTGCACATTAAAATGCCTCCTCAGCAGAAAGACAGTCAGGCCTGAGGCAAGGAGGATTCTCACCAGAGGGAAATCACAGATATGCAATAACCACAAACTAAAGTGGAAAATGGAGAGAAAGTACATTCTTTGTGAGGAAGGTGTGGACTTTGATGTGTTGCAATAGGCTGTAGGCTTAATAGCTGTATGCGAAGAAGAGACGGCCTCAACAAAAAGTATTTATACTGCTCTGTTGTCTAACCTGTCATGATATCATTAGAGTTGTTTTGTCTACAGTAATAAAATGTATTAAATGAATGAATCAAAATGTTTGAGGCAGATGGTGCTATCAATATTTAAGAGTTTAAAAAAATCTAACATGCAAACACCATTATTCTTTTTTTGTTTGTTTTACATGAAGTCAATACATTTTTGATGAGGATGAACCCTCAAATTTGCTTGTGTGACGTGTACTAGGCAGGTAAGAAAATAAACCTGTCTGCACTTTATGTAGAACAAAACACGTAATGGTGACACTGTTTAAAATTTAATTTGGCATTTTGGTACTGCCACACCCTTTTTCCTCACCTGCCAGTTTATAATTCAATCCCAACAGAGTAGAACATGTTATTTTGGATTATTTTCAGTTTGCAATAACTAAAGCTCAAAAATGATGTGTTTAAACTTTATACATTGTAATACTATGTTTATGTTTTCAGTAAAAATACTGCCAAAATCCCTCCCAACAAGATACATGTGAAACATTTGAGCTCACAGAAAACTTAGAATGTTTATCAATGAGCTGCTGTATCTGTCTGTGTCCATTTTGACTATGCTGTGTGTGAATTCAGCAGTACATTTATTTGCAAACAGTCATGAAAAAACGCTGATGTCAGCTTGTGCCTTGTATGCAGCCTGTGAGACTAAAAGGTTGTCGCCATCAGCTGGTGGTTCAGTTCCTGACCTGCTGCAGTGGTGCTGTTCCGTCTCTTGGCTGAAGATGGCGCCATATCATCAGCCAATTCAGAAGTCAACTCTGGAGCTCACTCAGTTCACATAATATAATGGTATGATTTAATCAGATTATTGTAATTATGATCTCGGTGATGCTATGTTTCAGACTTCTCCGGTGCCTAATTTTTGTTTTTATAGCTGTAATCTTTCAGCTGCTGCTATGTACTTTTCAGATAACAGGAATTCTGTGTGTCTCGTGTGAAACTGACAATAATAAGGCTCCACTTTTCATCTCTCACTATATTGTGTTGAGTCTCCTGCCAGTCCTATCTAGGTTCTGCATGGATGGGACTCTATGGAGACAGTCCAATACGTTCAGTCACTGTTAACATTCCACATCAGTCTCCCTCCACACTGACACGGCTGATACTATCATGCAGAACTGGGTATGAAGGCAACACACATGCATGAACAAGTGTACACACACACATACACACTGCTGCAGATGTGAACTTGCACACACACATTCAGAGGCATGATTAAGCAATCTTTCCCACAGCAATCACTATTTTATTTCTGGGTCAATCAACTTTTTTATAGATAGCATTTACAGGTGTTAACAGTCTGACAACAACACACGCACCTCCAAACTCACTGGAAAACACACACACCCTCTGATTGCAGAGCCATGGCGTCGCTCAGAATAGCATCAAACAGAGACGAGGCAGTGTGCAGGTGCAGACCTGTCTGCTTTAGTCAGCCTATTTCACCAAATTAACCCTCGTATATCACACTGTCACTGCAGAGAAAACAAGCAGACTGGAGATCAAAACACAAGAGAGCTTTGTCTTGGAATGACAGAGATACCTTAATGTCAGGGAAAGTGTTTGGGTATTTAAAGTAATCTACCCTTTTAAGATTAAATGGAATTATTTCGATTAATACACAGATATATTGTTTGATGTGTGTCAGTGAAAATGGCATGGTATAATAATCTTGGCTGATGCTATCTCAGTGCTCAGTGTTATCTTAAAAATGAAAGAAATAAGATGAAACTCCAACAACATTAAAACTGTGCAGTTACTGATGTGTGGGTGTTCTTGTATTTTCACACTCCATACAGGCTAAATCCTCCGTGATGGGAGAAACAAGTTGTTTTTGTTTTAATTCACCATTTCCATATATCCGCTGCTGTGTTCAACAGTCCATTGAGCGAGGGACTCCCTCCTATGTTTATTGTTAGTTATTGCAACAATGAGAGTAAAAGAATATTAAAGCAACACTATAACATTTTTCATAGAGATGTTTAGTTATATTGGCTATTGTGATAAGTCTTTAGTTACATACAGTTAGATACTAGATAGCTACGAATACTGCTACGTTTTACACCCTTATAATACTAATATAATGTGTTTTGCAAATACTAATATAAATATGAAAATATATATGAATTTTAGATCATATGTCTGTTGGTTGGCCCACCATTTTGGTGGTTGGACTGAAATATCTCAATAACTATTGGTTGGATTGTCATGAAATAACCTTTCCTGCTCGCACTGGGTGTTGGATCGATCCGACAGAACAGTAGAAATGTTCTGTTTTCAAGCTGGTCAGCCACATCTTGCAGCAGGTCTGCCAGCGGCCTCCCACTCAAGGCCATTGTGTGGATTATATTTAAAAAGGCGCTTCATAACAAATATATTTCTTTCTTGTTGAACCTTATCTGTTAAAGCCAAGGTTAACTAGCCAGCTTATGTCGTATAGATGCTTCGACAGCATGACATCCTCCAGCTAACCAATGCTGCTTCAGAGTGAAATATTTATTTCTTCATTATTTGCTTATGTCATTTTTTGTCCTTCATGCTCTTGCACCATCGTCAGGTCGACATTTTAATTTGTCCAACATTTTTCTTATGCCTACAAAATTAATGGCTCTTCGATCAGCCTCATGGTAATCGTTATACCTTCTAATTGTCACTGTGAGCATGTTAGCATGCTGATGTTAGCATTTGGCTCAAAGCACCACTGTAGCCAAGTACAGCCTCACAGAAGTGCTGCTGTGGCTGTACACTCTTGATCTTCCTGTTTTGTGAACGAATATCTGTTGTTTTAATTT
Organism: Sciaenops ocellatus; assembly: GCA_033000465.1. Lineage (NCBI taxonomy): Eukaryota > Metazoa > Chordata > Actinopteri > Sciaenidae > Sciaenops > Sciaenops ocellatus. The sequence continues at coordinate 13,342,423 of CP136883.1, read as the reverse complement.
GCATGTGTGACATACTGCGGTGTATAATTTTGGATGACGTGTCCGGTTTGTTAAGTGCTGTTGACTGCAGATGGAAATTAGCTTCAGGATAACATCAATGGTAGCGTTTATGTTTAATAATGCAAAAGGTCCCTTACAATTAAATGAATTAACAATGAAATGCTGTAATATAATGGGACATCTTGGCTGTTGACAGTTATCATTTTAAAGGTTGTACAGGGTGTGTCTCACTTGTTTCTGTAGAGAATACCTGAATTCAAACAATGGTCTATGAGGTCCTCCACCCCTGTGAGGTCAAACAGTGACATGCATATAAAAACTTTATAAAATGCAACAAAGCCCAGTGGTACTGCACAACTAAATTACTGGCTCAATTCTTAAATTTGACATTTAATTTGGCATAAAATTACAAATGCTTCACTAACTTACTAACAGTTCTGGAGGTGTGTTACCCCCCCCCAGCTGAAGTGGAGTGCTATTACCAGCCTGTGATGGAGTGCTTTTCTGAACTCCATGACTAACCACATCCCCAGGCCCACTATTGTCCCATAACACAGGGAAAAAATACCTCCACTCCTGTTTTGCCCACTCACCAGCACCCCCTTCTCTCCACCCACCCTGCCGCACCCTTGCATCCCCATCCCCTTACCTCATCCCCCTTCCTCCGCTGCTCTTTCTTTCATTCATTTCTTTCCTTTGTACCGTGAGATGCAGAGAGGAAGAGAGGGACGGGGAGGGTGGGAGGGATGGAGGGAAGGAGAGGGACCTTTTGTTGGCTTTCAGGTGGTTTCACATGAAAAGCCAGAGTACACACCTAGGTTGCCGCCACTGACGACCCACGGCGTCTCACTTGCTTCCGCTGAGTATACCTGAGTTAGCCTTCAGTTGGCTCTGTACAGCCCGGGAATGCACAAATACAAACACGGGCACTTTTGCAAGCCACACATCTATGGACATCCACAAGTGTGCAAAAATACACTCACACTCCTGCTGACACTGATAGGTGTTGGATGTGCAAGGGCTGGGTTGGGAAACTGTTTTATGAGGGGGGAAGTGTTTGAGGGGGGATGTCGGTGAGGAGGTGAGGTGGGATGGAGTGTGTGTGTGTTAGGGTTGGGGGGGGTGATTGCACGGCTACTTTGTCGGTTCTCTCCCTGAATGGTCTCTTCTTGCAAGAAGCTCAGGTAGCCTTGTGTGTATGTGTGTGTGTGTGTGTGTGTGTGTGTTTTATTCCCAGGTAGACCACGGTGAGTGCTCTCAAGTTAGTGTCAGGTGTCAGGTAGCTACTTGTCTTTGTGTCTTCAAGGCTGCCGTTGCTTGGATAGTGTTTACAGCCCAGAGAGCACAGTGGAGAGAGAGGGAGGATGGGGGAGGAGAGGGGAGGGAGCACTGGCTTTGATCTGATGCAGACTGTTTGATAGCGTGTGTGTGAGTGAGAGAGCGAGTGTGAGAAAGGAGAGAGAGGGAGAATACGAGCGCACACATACTTTCAGTGGCACGTACAAATGTCTGCACACATGCTAACAACTGTGTGTTTGAGCCATTCGTTCAACCCAGGCCTGGACCGAGCCTTTCTGGGACCCTGAGAAGAATTTGATTTGACCACCCTATATCAAAAAAAGTGTGATTTCAACATTATTGACACACAGAGTGATACTGAAATATGACAGAAGGAGTAGTCATGTAACCAAGACGTGCCAATCTGGGAGGGAATGTTATAAAAGAATTGCCCTTAGCACTACTGGCATACGCAAAAACCACATTCTAACATCACAATATCATACAAATAGACATTATATAACCCAATTGATCAGACTGATATTAATTCCCACATAGCACGCAACACCGTAAACGGTAGATATAATATTGTGTCTCCAAAAAGATCCTGCAGCGCAGATTGACTCCTGATTTATAGTCTGCTACATGCATTTATGGCAGGGCCTCACAGATTACTGTACAAAAGCACAACTTTATAACTTTACTCACTGAATTTGACATTATGGAGTTTCCTGATGAACAAAAAGCACTAGCCTAACGACTTGCTAACAGCTAATTGACTGCTGCTAAGTGAATCTGCAGGCAACAGAAGTAGACTCAGCAGCCGGGCTGGGTTTAAACATAGCCTCTGAGACCCACGGGGAATAACCTTACACTACTGAGGTGATTTACAGACTTTCCTGATAGAAAGATTGCTATGTAGCGAACCGCTAGCTGTCGTTAGCTCAGTCAGCTGTGCAGCTAACCGAACTGACTCAGGCCTGGTGTGCCAGGAGCCAAACCCAGAAAGAAAACCACCACGGCAGGCTATTCCTTGTGAAACAGGCCACCGCTGGTTTTGGAGGTTGTGTTTGGACCAGGGAAAGAATATAGGGGGTTAAATCATGCTCTCTCTCTCTCTCTCTCTCACACACACACACAGAAAGAGATAGAGAAAGAGAGAGAGAGAGAGGGAGACATTATCTGGTATTATGTTGAAGACGCGAACACACAACACACTGTTTATTTTACAAGCGCAAACCGCAAGAGCAAACAGTAAGCACACCTGGTCGGTACCATGTTGGTTTTCATCAGCTACATCATTAACAATAAGCCTCTTCCACATGTGGCTCATCTGCTGCTGTGAAAACAAAATTGTGGGTGAAAAAAATCCAAAATATGAGTTTTGTTTTTTTTGGACGACTTTATAAAAATACTGCTGTCCCTGTATGACACAATGAGAGACACAAGGCAAGCATGTGTTTGTGCAGTAAGCAACAGAGGTGTAGGTGTATGTGTGTAGAAAAGAAAAGAAAAAGCAAAGTGAGGAAAGTCTGTGAGTAAACATCAAAATAAGGTTGAAATAATCATATAATTCAGCAACACAATTTATGGGGACGTTTTTCTTTTTGCTTTAGTATCTAAGGAGGTATCTAGTATCATTTTTTCATACTAATATTGTATCAGTGTATACAATTCTGGTATTGTGACAACCTTAGTATGGACGACTTTTTGAACTTGTCTAGTTTATTAGGAATCAAGCTTTTTTCACCTTACACAATATCAAAAACTTGTAAATTTTTATGTCTCACAATGAAGCAAGAAGGCATGCTGAATGTGAGATGAGCTTAGCTTAGTTCAGTTCCTCATACTAAGGGATCAGTAGCAGGTCTGCACAAAAAAACACCTCCACTGCTGTGTGTTTAAAACCAAATCGCCTTGCTTCAACACATTTTAATGTTTTCACAAGTACATACACATATTATATTTGCCCTTTCCCTTAGACTATACATGACTTTATTTAACTAACTACTTTATAGACTGATTGTAAAGATGCATTTCTCCTCTCTGTAGTGAAATCAGCTGCTGCAGTGTCACATAAGAAAACTTTGAATTACATGGACTACATTTAACTTTGCACACATGCATCAGAAGTATCAGAACAGGTGCAGATATGTAGCTTACTTTTCTAACAGAAATGTGTGCTTGTGTGCTTGTTTGCATGTTTGTGATTAAAGGAAAAAAGGATAACAAATGAGAAGAAGATAGGCTACTAAGAGAGAGAGAGAGAGAAAGACACAGAGACAGGCAGCAGACCAGACATGCAGGTTTTTACAGTAGGTGTGTTTTAGGGCTCCCCTGAGGCCCGACAATTAAAGAGCATTTAAAAAGATGACAGAGCTCTGCGCTCAGGAAGAGAAAAGGTGGAGTTTGCAGGTATATGAAGAGCATGCCTATGTGAATCTGTGCCTGTGGAAATGTGTGTGTGTGTGTGTGTGTGTGTGTGTGTGTGTGTGTGTGTGTGTGTGGTTGGTGTACACGGGTGTACTTTAAGATCATGCAAGGTGTTCCTCTGAAGCGTCTGTATATCTGCCTGCATGCATCTGAGATAGCGAATGCATGTGCAAAGAACAAAGAAGAAGAAAAAAACGGCATAAAACATCACTTGGAAACAATTCATGGAACACTTTTAAAAAGAGACACAGAGAGCGCAACATCGGGCATTTCACTACAAAGAAGAAAAGAGAGAACAGAGAGAGAGAGAGAGAGAGAGAAAAAGAGAGAGAGAGACTATGTGAAGAACAGCTCTGAAAGACTTTTTGTGGGGCCATAACAAAGGCCCCTCAGAAAACACAGTGGCATAGGAATGTTAATTAATTAATGAGAAACTATTCAGCCTACAGAGAAAGAGAGAGACGGAGAGACAGACAGACAGGCCGGTGGGGCAGACAAACTCAAACTGGGTGCAAAGACATTTATAACTGTATAGTTTTTTATATATTTCAAATAGCATGGTATGCACTTCTTGGTCCAGTTTCTATGCAACATTTTTCAAAGGCCTGTTGTCATAAATTTACATGTTGCATCTTTGTTCCTGGCTTTATATGTGCGTGTAACAAACTGCCGCTGTCAACCGAAAGCTCCTCAAGCGTCAGCTTTCCAGGAACTAAGAACACAGCCTTTCTTTCCCACATTGACTACCATGCATTTTTGAGTTAATCCAGCGGGGTCGAAAAGATTTTATGAGCCCAAGTGGTTGTCAGATTTTATCAACTCGTGGAAGATCATGTAATCCCTCTAGTAAAACATGAAAATCACCAAAACTGGAGTTATGGGGTGTGATTTAATGCTAACCCCATTAAGGATTTCCTTTAAATTTCTCGAATGCATCACAATCATTAATCTGTGCAGTGCTTTATTGTAATACTTTCTTCTGTTGGAAGAATTCATGACCTCCCTCTCTCCCTCTCTCCCTCCCTCCCTCCTGCAGCCTTTTACTGCTTAGTATTTGCCACCGGGAGATACGCCTGAAAGTTAACAAAAGGACAGAATAAAGTCGGCGCTTCTTTGAATGGCAAGCCAGTTTTTCTTTCTTTGATTTCTTATAATTATGGAATGCATCATTAGATGGTTATGCAACATCCTGTACTTACAGGTGCACAGAATGTAAAGCTTGGTTGTGTAACATATGAAGCAGAGAGTCTAAATTTATAGCATTCTTGTCCGGCTGAATATAGCCCTCATTTATCTTGCTGTATCAGGAAAAGTTTTAATTTCAACACTAATTCAACACAAGTGTTGAATTATGTGTTGTAATAAAAGAAAGGGAGGCCGGATGAGATTATTTTCAAGATTCTGTGGAAAACCTGCAAGTGAGCACAGATAGACTGTGAAATACAGACAGGCTTTAGCCTGAGGCAGCTGACACTTCTTCACAAATCCACACTCTTCTCTCTATAGACCGGAGTGTGTGTATGTGAAATGGATATGTGAGCTCTTTTGCACCGGTCGCTCATAATCTGTTATTTGCTATGGGTGTCCATGTGCATGTGTGCATGTGTGTGTGTTTCTGTGTGTGTTTGTGCGATCGCGACATTCCAGCAGCAGAAACCTGAGAAGGTGTGACTTACGAGACACTGGATTCTGCTCTTTCTGGGGACTGAGGGGTGCTGAAGTGTCAGAATTCCAATTTCCTCCAAACAGTCACTCCCAGTCACACACTCTGACCCTCTGCATCTCTCTCACACAGCCAAACACACTCTGTTGCCTTCATTCTTATCCTCAAGAGCTTGCTTTTTTCCCCCTCTCTCTTTCAGCTATAAACACTGTCTCTCATTTTCTCTCAGTTCCATTCATAAGGTCCCACAAGGAGAAATCTTGTCTCACACCACTGTACTGTACTGTACTGTACTGTACTGCCACCCCGCTCGCCCTCCTCCTCCTCTATGCTCCCTTTCCTCAAACTAAACACTTACTCTTTCTCTGCACATTGAGCTCCCAGGCAAAGTAAAGCAGGGGGGAAAGGAAGAGAGTGAGAAAGAGAGGGAAGAGTTTGAGAATCGCGGGCCCCTCCTACTTTCCGGAGATGCTCCAGCCCATCCCTAAATTGTGGGCCAATGAGGGTGGCTCATTCACAACTCATGCGCTCCTTCTACAATAGGTAAGGAGAGAGAGACAGAGAGAGCAAGAGATATATACAAGGAGGGAGAGAGAGAGGGAGAAAGAGTGACTGTGTTTGGGGGAGAAAGACGGTGAGAAAGGAAAGGGCAGAGTGAGAGGGAAGACAGGGAAGAGGGGAAAGAAGTTACAACAAAGTTAACCCCTGGGGATGAAGTGGTGACTGAGAGACAGGCAGAGAGAGAGGAGAGATGAAGAGATAGAAGTTGTGACAGGGACAGATTGGACAACCTGCACGCACAGGGGAAAAAAAGGCAGTAAGACTTTTGAAAAGAGCCAGGAGAGGAGTATTTGGAAAAGCAAAGAAACACTGGAACCTTCTCAATTCATCAAAGCTGCCTCTTAAAACATCAGAGAGGACAACAGAGAGTGTGACAAGACAGAAGTCCCTACAGGTGTAGATGCAGACAGGTGGACAGTCAGACATGCTGCCTGTGTTTCTGCTTCTCTGCGTGGCTGGAGGAGTTTGGGGGTCCGCCCCCGGAGTGTGGGGGTACGGACGGATCCAGGAGAGGCAGGGGCCTGCAGCACCGCTGTGCCCGTCTCCGTGCCAGTGTGAAGAAGATGGGATCTTCGTCATGGTTGACTGCTCAGAGTTGGGACTATCTTCTGTGCCAACCAACCTCAGCCCCCTCACCACTTACCTGTGAGTAACACGTTTTCTGGGTGTGTTATCTTGTCACTGACACCTCCAGGCCTCTTGCTGTGACTCTGTCCTGTCATCCTTTTCTTGTGTTTCCACTATCTGTTTTATCCCTAATTCATTCTCCTAGATCCCCAAACTTCTTCATTACCCCTCTCATTCATCATGGTTCAGTGCCAGTTTGTAATCATAAATAAAAACCTGCCTGCCAGTCGTCAGTCCCAGCTGTTAGCACTGAATATGATTAATGTGTAATCTTAAAAAAAGACAAAAAACTCTTAATTCATTACGCTTATATTGGATCTGGGATTCCTCTTTTAATAATAGAGCAGGAGGCAACAGTCGGTTGGATGTGTGACCCAGGACACAACAGCAGAACCAGCATGTAGATAAAAACGGACAGGCCCGAGTGGGAACATGTGTGTATGTGTGTGTGTGTGTGTGTGTGTGTGTGTTGACCACTATGGCAAAATTACTGGACCACTTCTTTCAGTATCAGGTTTCCGAGCGCCAACTGGGGACCCAGCGTGAAAGTGTGTGGCGTATGTGTATGCCTTCAGTGTGTTTGTGTGTGTGTGTGTGTGTGTGCGCAAGCTACAGGCACATGACACAAGCATGTGTTTGAATGAGGAAGTGTTGGAACGCAGATGTCTAGATGTTTAATGACCAGTTTTATGCCACTAATCTGTATCTCACTGTTCTATGATGCCAAAACTCAGAATTGTTGACATGTGACGCGGAAAAAAACCTAATTTAATTCTGTATTTTCTTTTGCCTGACAAACTAACCAAATTGCCTCTTTGAAAGACTTAATTTGCAAACACTAAAGAACATAAATTTCAAATATGATTTGTGAGTGTGTGTTTGAAAGGCTGGCTGGAAAAGTGACACATACTGTAAATACAATTAAAAACGTGATCATTACCATTACTCATCATGAGTACCATAATGAGTTGCAAGATTTAAGTCCACCTCTCCATCTTAGCAGTTTCTTACACCACCCTGTTGTGGCATGCAGCCAGATCTTACAAATTGCTTCACTGCGCAAGCCTCTGAGGACAGATTAGAGACACTTTGTGATAACTGATATTGAAGTGATAGAAGTCAAATCCAGGGAACAGGGTGTGATAGAGCAGTTGCTCACTAGGGGCTCCACAAGTATTGCAGGAGTGGTGGGACAGAATTCAGAGGGAGTGAGGAAAGATCAACAGTTTATGTAGCAAACGACTCTAGAAGAGACACATGAAAGACAACTCTGCTTGAATGATGCCCGACTCTTTGGCTGTCATGGGAGGCTGCGAGGGCCAGATTTCACTGTGTTGCTTTGAAAGTTAAAACACATGTAGAGTTTATGGAGGTGAAATACGGTCTCTAGCTCCATCCAGGAATCACTCTACCTATGGGAACATCAGACGGTTGGCTCAACAATGGGGCACGTCACACTGCTAAGCCAGCACACACGGAGGGATGAATCTGAGAAGGAGATTGTTAAGTCGCTGTCCTTTTCTAACATTAAAACAGTGATGACCTGAGTCTCCCTCTGTGAAAGTCTACACTGCTCTTAACTGCTCCACCACAGCCGCACACACACAAACACACATCATTCCCTACAAACACAAGAGTAATTGTTCATTTCCCCTTGTTACCTAACAGTGGAACTGGACCAATTAGTGAGTTTGAGGGCTGATTTAGAATAAGATAAATAAACTCAGCGACCAACCGCACACGCCCACACACACAGTGCAGTACTGCAGCGTTGAAAAGGAGGGAATGTGGGACAGCGGGAGAAATGCCGCAACAAATTAAGATAGAAGATAGAGAATCACAGATTTCTCTTTTGCTTTGCTGATAAAAATCATCAAACACAAACAAAACAACCTCTCCCGTCTAACCCTGCCCATATGCACACACACACACACACACACACACACACACACACACAACCCAGAGCCCAGAACAGCAGGCTACAGTTTCTCATTTCGTCCTAGGGTATAAAAGGTTACAACAGCGGAGAGCCGATCCAATCCTCTCCAGGATCTGTCGAACTGTCCAGCACGCCCCGCTGTGCTCTGGAGGCTGGATTAGCCTCCCAGCACATACTGTAGGATGCCGAGGTCACAGGGATTTGCTTGGAAACAGTCCACATTACAAACCACATCCACACAACGCTGTGAAAGTATATGACATCATTCACCCGTGACATCTGAGAGCTCTTCAAAGTGAGCGCAACTGTACGTGCTACATTGACCGAGAGGGCAATCCAGGCTATGCATGATTCACTCAATTTTCTAGCATTTATTAGCACATTTGGATGACCCCCCCCCCCCCCTTCCGCCTGCTCCACATAGCAGCATACATAATGGTACACCAATCAATAAAGACTCAATACAGGTCGCCTCTGCAAAGGAATTCAACTTTGCAGAAGATGCTCCGAGCAACTCAGAGCAGAGTGGGTAGAGATTTATGACAATAATCGTTTCCGTGGGCAACGCATGAAATGAGCTGTCATGTGAGACGCTTTGAAAGACCTACTCTTTGATATCAGATTAGAGAGGAAAGACAGTGCTCAAGGGTATGTGTGTCTGTGTGTGTGTGTGCCTTTGTGTTAATGTGTGTTGAGTTTGAGAACACTGTGTACAGTACGTGCATCAGGGGTTGGTGCCGTTTTATGTGTAGCTACTTGAGAAGTAACTTGTTATAAGAGATGGCTTCACAGTGACACAATAAGTACCTTGTCTGTCACAAATGTTAGCTGGGAGCGAATGCTTTGGTAAGCTGTCCCCTTGATAGACTTCTACATATTTAAAGCAAATATTTAAACATGTTCTATGACATAAAAACTGACTGTTTCTAAGGCTGTCAGGTGCTTATGTTTACACTTTTCATATTCTTTCGGTGGTCTTCAGTGAGTGCCTGTATAAGAGAAAAGTGTGTGTGTGTTGTGTGTGTGTGTGTGTGTGTGCTGTATGTGGGTCCGGGGGTTGGTCTGTGACTAGAGTTGAGCAGCGATTAGGTGATGCTTTGTGGTAGCGGTGAGTGCGGTGAACTTCTAACGGTGTTTTGGCCAAGGCCAGGAAACCACAGCTAGCGCATTACCAGACAGAGGAAAACCATGGAGTGTGTGAGTGTGTGCGTTGTGTGTGCGCATGTGTGTGCGAAGACCACCCAGATTGCTGAGGGAATTTCTTTTTTCTAGCCAGTGGAGGTGAAGCAAGAGTGTAAGAAAAATGTAGAGAGGGAAGATGTAGAAGAAAAGGCGTGAAAACTGTCATGAAGAAAGGAGAGGGTTAGAAATTGGTGAGAGAAAAGTGTATTGGAAGATTTTGGAAGACTCAGATTACGTCAAACAGACACACACAGACACACACAGACACACACACGTACAACTGTACATACACATGCAAGGAGACAACATCCTGTCCCTGTACGGTGACCGTGACTGTAACAGTCGTGTGCGTGTCATTTAGCCATTATGTTGATGGAATGATTCCTATCATGAGCGACCGGGGGTCACACTGTAAACATCATGTCTGAGAGAGAGAGAGAGAGACAAAAAGAGAGAGGGAGAGAGAAATTGGAAGAGATGGAGGGGGAAAGGGTTAGAGCTGAAAAAAATGAACAAAAATAGTGTGTTTGCGTGTGTGTGTGTACTGTCAGTGGAGGGTCCTCTATACAGCAGCTATCAGCTCCAGCATCAGTGTCCTGGCTCCAGACGTCTATGGTAGCCCCTCGCCTCAACTACACTCCCCTCCCTCGTTCTCTCTTTCTATCCTCCCTCCCCCACCTATTCTCCTTTCCTCACCTGTTTCCTCTGGCCTCCTACACATTGAACAAGAATCTATACATTAAGTGCTTGAGCGTGTGTGTGTGTGTGTGTGTCTTCTGAGCAGGTGTTGAAGCTAGTCATGCAGCACTAAGTGTAAATGTACGATCACTGATGTGCAATGTGCCTCTTAGAAAATCAAAATGAATGCATATAGCCCAGGGCAGCGGAGTGAGAGAAGGGTGTGTACCCAAGCCAAATGGTGTAAATGTTTTCAAGGTGTGCGTTGGTTTTGTGTGTGTGTGTGTGTGTGTGTGTGTGTGTGTGTGTGTGTGTGTGTGTGTGTGTGTGTGTGTGTGTGTGTGTTGGTTGGGGGAGGAGGTCCTTTGGCTTCAAGCCAACTAACTATCAGCTGTGATCAGAGTTGAGTAAGAGAGTTACACACTTCTGATTATACAGAGGAAGAAATCAGTGACACATGTCAACATAGTTAATCCGTTATGCTTCAAAAGTTGCATAAAGATGAGTTCATTGCTCAAGCTATCCCATTTCTCCATTCCTCCCCACATTCTGTCTGCTCTTTCCTCACTCCTTTCTTTCTCCCTTCCTGCAAAACTTGAAGTGTTTTCCTCAGTGTCAATTCCTCAGCTCTCTCCTTGATTCCCTTGAGGCCTCACGGTGAGCACCAGCAGAAAAAGCCACTCTGGCCTGCTACAAGAGTGATATTTATGCCAGAAGGGTGTTGGAGAGAAGGGATAGGCAGTTAGCGTCGCATAGTGCAGTGGTTTGTGGTTTCCTGAGAGCAACCTGGGAGGCTTTTAAATGTCGCTCAGGGACAGACGGCAGGTAGGCAGGTAGAGGACAACAATGGAAACAATGACTATTCCCTCGGGAGCAGCAGGCAGAGAAGACACAGAGGCCATAGTGTGCTCCACCGCTCCATATCCTGTCCTTTAGAAAAAAGTAGAAAGCAATCACGACACAAGATCTTGAAGGGAACTAGGGTGGAGGAGGTGGAGATTGGGGAAGTGGAGAATGTGTTTGGAGTGCACATGAACCTGCATGTGGACAGAAGACAACAGTGGTTGGTATTCGTTGGGGTGAGATCTGTGCCTACTGACCGATATGTAAATGCGTATGTTTCGTGTGATAGCAGCATGACGCAAGTATGACACGGGGGCTAGGAATGTGCTCCCGTGACATGCGGTTGACGGCTGAAGGGCTTCTTCTGATCGAGAGGATTCAGAATGCCTGCATGGCCCAGATTCCTATTCAGCCCCTTTCCAACCCTGGGAATCCATGGGAATGTTTGTGTGTGCATGTGTGTGTGTGTGCATGAATCTGTGCAAGTGCACTAGCCCTCTCTTTTCCACTACAGAGAGGCCATTGTCTAATCCTGGGCCAGGCCACGACAAATGTCCCTAACTGTTCTCGTGCGTGTACATGCATATGTGTAGACCCTATACACATGTGCATCCATGACCTGTAACTTTGCGAGCTGTCATTTGTGTCAGTGTAAGTGCTTTCATTTAGATAACACATACATGGAACTAATCTTTTTTTTTTATCAGTTTTTCCAGAAAAATACATTCATACCATATCCAGAAGTTGTTGTTCAGTTTTCTGCTGCAGAAGACGCAGGTAACCGCAGCAGACAAAGATACTCTGATGCTGTTGCATCTCATCTTCCCTGTCTCTACTCTCTGCCTTTTTAGTAATATAAAGAGAAACAATTGAGGTGCTAATTATGCTAATTAAGTTCATCTTAAAAAGTAGAGAAAATGTTTGCGTAAATCCCCAGTTTTGAATAAAAAAAATGAAAAATAGTAGCTCTAGAGATAAAGGAGAAAGTTTACACGAGTGTTGATAGCAGAGTGTGTAGGACATAGCTCTCAAAGTTCCCCCTGTACCTCAACATGGGTCTGTCTGTCTCTGTCTGCCTATCTGTGTGATCGCTGGCCAGGTCTGCCGACTAAAGTGGCTCATGTGGGTCTGGCTGTGTGCAGGTGATGACTAGTAAGAGCTAATGATACTTAATGCCCTTTCCAACAACGTACACACACACACACACACACACACACACACACACACACACACACACACACACACACACACACATGCGCACGCACGTACCCACAAGACCCCCATGTACATAATACAGACAAGGAAACACGTTGCTCAAGCATGGATGTATATCATGCTTGCACACACACACACACACACACACATACACACACCTACACTCACACACACACCTACACACACCTACACCCCCCCACACACACCTACATACACACACACGCACTGACTTAATGATGGTTAATGCCCTATCCAATCCCCCTGTGCAGCATCAAAGCATCCTACAGAGCAGTGCTGATACAGCGATGCTAGCAGGGATTAGGTTGGGTGAATGGACCACTGGGATGGAAGTTAGGTAAAGAGAACAAAGAAGCAATCACAGACACACTTAAATGTCACACACATGTGCACACACCTCAGGGCACACACACGCACACGTAGCAAAGCCAAATGGGGGTATTGTGCAGGAATGTCCAGAAAGTGGAGGAGAGGATGTAGAAAACAGAAGGTGGGGAGATGAATGCAGCAGAGAAAGACAGAATGGAAAGGACTCTTAATTTTGGAGGGTTAGGTTAAATGATCTGAATGCAGAAACAGCAGTCAGGTCACTATGATGGCATAAGGCATGAGTATAATTCTTGCAAAGACTAGACTTCACAGGTGTATTTTCCATCTGCCATAAAGGGAGGCTGGAGGGAATTCTGCCACTGCAGAGCCCCTGCAACTGCAGCCAGACTTAGTCACGTCTCTATTACATGTCTGAGAAGGAGCAAAAGAGGAAATCTGGACTTTTTACATGCATGGCAAAAGGCCAAACTAAATCTCTTTAAACCAACAGCAGCCACATGTCCTCATTGGTATGGGGTAAAATTTCATCAAGTGCTGATCTAAGTTCAGGTCTAGATGTTATCCATGGGTACTGTTAAATATATGGAGCAGATGAGCGGATCACAGATCTGTGAGTGCAGTAGTAAAGGAGGAGTGAGCCAGGAGTGGATTTGAGCAGTCTTCTAACTAGATCCAGTGTCCTCCTGTTTCTGCCATTCAACCAAATGAAGTCATAATAGAGTCTGACACTAATACTCATCGGGTTTCATTTACTGTTGTATCCACTGCTGAGAATCTGCCGCGAATCAGCGTGCAGGAAAGAACACCTCTCTGTAAGAGATACCTTTTCAGGATGTGTGGAAAAGTGGTGAAATTTGTAACCCTTTTCCGCACATCTTCAACATTGTTTCAACAGATTTCAGTGGCGTGTGTTTGTCCTGTGCTCGTGAAACATTTCCTTCACGCGCCATAAACTGTTAGCTTCAGTTTGGAGAGAAACAAACAAACACAAAAAGGTTCTCCGGCACATGTCATGTAACAAACATATATGAAAGACGTACGAAATATACATGCCAAAACAACAGATTAGTGGACTATGGGCAGGGCTATGAATGCCTTTCTGCCTTCCAAAGCTATGTCCTACCCACAACAGCTGCCTGTCAGTCCTGTCCACATGTTGGAGGCAGTTGTATGTTGTGTGGTGCCGACTGTTCCAACACTTCCTGTTCCATTACTGAAGTGCTTGACCTTTCACCCCCCTCCCCTCCGTCTCATGACAGGGTGTGTGTGGGAGGACAAGGAGCGGACATAGAGTGTGTACGTGCACGTGTGTATGTGTGTGTGCGGTATACCAGGGTATGAATAAGTCCCAGAGGGCATGAATATGTTTCCCATGACATGGCCTCAGACTAAACAGCCGCTCTCTCCACCCAGACATCCGCCTGTCATTCTCCCCTAAACCGCAGCGAACGGAAAAGAGCACAAAACATGGGAACACAAATACACAGACGCATCTCCCTTTTCTCTCTCGTTATCTCCTCCTTTCTCTTCCTCCCTCCCCTCGCTGTTTCTCTGCTCTTTTGTAGCAGAGTCCTCCCCGTGGCCCTCCTTGTCCAGGTGAAAGACTTCTCCTCGCCCTCTCCCTCGCTCTTTGTGCCCCGTGAATGAGAGAAAGAGAGAATAAGAGAGGAAAAGATAAAGAGAGAGTGCCTTTGGACACAAAGGGCAGTGTACCCCTCCCAGGAAGTCTGGGAGAGGGAGAGAAAAAAAACACACACATCTTTAGAGGAAGGAGGAGGGGAGGACAGCATTGTACCCTCCTTCCTGACTCTTTGTGTGTGTGTGTGTGTGCATGCCTGTGTGTGAGTGTGTGTGCAAGCTCATGTGTGACCGCGAGAGAAACTGAATGCCAAAGCAGTCAGTCTATTCAGATAGAAAAAAGCTAACACACTTAGACCTCACCCTCACTCACTCACACACTCTCTCTCACACACACATACACACACACACACACACACACACACACACACACACACACACACATTCTACTCTCTCTGTCACACACACTAATGCACACAACCATTTAGGCCCTCTTTAAGGCGGCGCCCGAGCATTGACTACCAGTTGCATTGTGTGGAATAAAAGATCCTCTTTCATCGTGGCCTTAACTGTTTCAAAGAACTAAGCGGAGAGGATCAGACTGGCTGAATCCGACTGAAGACATTACTGTCATAGCTACAGTAAAAGACAGCCAAGGTGTGGCTCAAGTACCGCTAATGCAGAACTCCTGCCCTCTGGGCAAGGCTCTAGTTGTTGATTTCCACTAAAGATCTGTTACTCTAATGTTCCTCACAGATAAGCCGTCTTCAAAGGGGAAGAGCTTACCGCCATTATTGGCTGTTTGTTTGGTAAGCGTCTCCACCTGAGAGAGGGAGAAAGGGATTGGCAGGGAGGCAAGAAGAAAAAGAGAGAGGGAGAGAGAGCAGAGGAGGAAGTGAGAGGGAAGACCTCAGGGTATAGTTCTTGTGAAGTGATTTTGTGTGTGTATGTGTGTGTATGTAAGAAAGAAAGTCATGAAAAACATCCCTTTCAAGGCCAACAATGTAAGCCTGTTTGTTTACATGCTTTTGCCTGCTTTGTTATGTACTGTACCTGCATGCAATTTTATGCTTGAGCAACATGCCAGAAAGTTTTCCATACACTTTTGTTTTTTGTTTTTTAAACTTTGAGACAATGAGTATTCTCCATACTGAAATGTATCAAGTCATCTCTCCTCAGCCTGCTCCTGCACATCTTTGTCTGACTGACACATTTCACCATAGATGATAGAAACAGACACCTGACTGCTGATCGCATCTGTCCCGCTCTGAGGGTATATTCATTCGCCAGGGTGGTCCATCACTCACCCCACAAAAGCCACCCGGAGCCTGAAGTGTGTACAAGTGCCTGTGGATGTAGTGTGTGTATTCCTCTGAACATAAACAGGCGTGTTTCTCATATGATGTGGCCAGTTGTTTTGCTGCGCTAAATCACCAGCTCTTGTCAGAAATGCTTCCAGTCTGAAATTGGCTACAGCGGAGCTAGGGGCACATTGACACCCACACACATACTGCCTTTGATCACAGAGCCGATAACATACTTCAGTAGTTCTGTTGATGGCGAAGAGGAAATATGATAAATCACATTATTGTAACTACTGGACTGTGTAACCCCATGCTCCAGTTGAAATTTGAAACAGAGATGGGGAGAGAAAGAGTGTGTGTGAGCGATAGAGTGGCATAAGAGAGAGGGAGAGAAAGGGCCAAGGCTGATGAATGGAAATGTACCTCTGCTTCTTCATGCTTCCGTTCCCCCCTTAAGACGAGCTCCTTGCCATGGTTACTCTATCAATCACAGCATAAAGCAGTCAAATATCCAGTGCTTTATCCTTTCTTCCTGTGCCAAACCTTCCTCTCTTACATTCACATGCACACAAGCGTACACACACACTCACACACTTTGGAGAGGAAAGACTGAACGATCAGAGCACATTGTGTATCTGCAGCTCACGGAACGATGCATGGACTAAGAATGGAAAAATGTCAATTTATTTTCACTCCTCCAATTGATGTAATATTGGCCACAATTTCACACTAGGTACTCTGCTTAAACACACAAAATTACATGTACGCACATGAAAATCTAATTCCTCTCCAGGGAAATAGAAAGAGATCACTGGGGGCTTTGTCAGTCATTGTGCAGTTTCAGAGCAGAGGGGGATAAAAAGAACAGTTAAGAGGCACATTTGTGGCCATGTTTGTTGAAGGATGAGCATGGGTCTCCATGTCTGCATCCTTGCTCCTAATAATGCTCTGGAGTCTTTAGTTCGTCATTCAGCAGCAGACGAAGATCTGAGGGGAGGAGATGGCCTGTGTGCCTCTGTCGGTTGAGAGATGTGTTATCCTGCGAGCAATATGAGGCTGCTTTCTTGACGCCGCGATGGCCAAGATAGGGCGCAGGACAGTTCCCTTCTGAATACTCACATGAAAAAATAAAGAAAAGAAACCACATGAACTTTCGTTCTGTCCCTCACACACAGACCCACGCAGCAATCCGTTTCCATGCCCCGGCAGTGTCCATGTATGATGTGGTGAAAGCACAACCATGGACTGTACCCGCCACATCTGCAGGCTCACTGGAAAACAATAGGGGTGTGAAAATGAGCGACAGACATCTTACCACACACACCGCAGTCACCTATAAACGGAAAAAAAGATTGTACTGCACACATAGACACAGACACTGACACACGTATTTGCACTCAGTCTCCCACTCTCTCACAAAGCACACACACATTAGAGATGCCCGTAAAATGGGGACACAGAAACCCAAATTCTAATTGTGAAGCTCCCATACGCTGCGGAGCTTGCAAAATCTTTAAGCGCTCTCTTTCTCATTTCTTTTGCGGCCGTTTATTTGCGCTGAAAATATCTGCACATCGCAGCGCCAGCCGACACAATGCACATGTGGTAGTCATCAATCATAATTATCATGGTTTAAAAAAGCCACAGCTGTTATTTGATTTTAAAAACAAGCCATAGCGCAGCGCCTTCCAACGATACGTCAAGTTGTCAGAAGAGGCCTTGGCCTGCACAGCAGAAATGTCTCTCTCTCTCCGACTTCCCAATAAGCTTGTTGGAGAGCACAGCCGAGCTGAGCTGCATTCAACCTTTCCCCATGACTCACCACTGTGTGTCTTTATTTTTAAACATTTTCTCTCTCCATTGCTGCGTGTTTATTCTGTCTGAGTGAGGCCGCTGTTATGGACTTCACACAACGTTTGTTTATGGCTTCTTTAATCAGGACCAGATAATGGAGAGCTGTCTCCATCCGTGGGCGCATCCCCAGAAGCCGTGTGTGTGTGTGTGTGTGTGTGTGTGTGTTACCATGCTATAATGATCCTCCCAGAACGTTCCAATACATATTTTTCTCAGTAGAATATTAGTACACAGACAATGAATAGGATTAAGGTGTGTATGTGTATTGTTCATAAGGCCATATACGTGATGTCACCAAGTCTTGATTATGTCAACTGTTTACTGTTACTGCTGGCTGTGTCATCTCCATGGCAACTTTGCTATCACTTATTACCTCTGACTTTAATCAAGCAATATAGATCATTACATGTGTTGCATTCAATTCCAAATTACTGCCTTGAGCCTGAGCAGATTTTGCCAGAAATGGGACAAACATGAAGTATGTGATTCACATGACATCACCGCAGCACTTTAGCTGAAGAATTGAGGTCCCATGAAGGCATCCCACATCAGAAAGAGTGTTTATTATTACTTACTAATTTGTTTAAATGTACTGAATTATTTTGACTCATTACTTATCAAGAAAAGTAATTAGTTATGCTGTATTACATTTTTAGCAGCTGATGTGCACTTAAAAGAACAATTTTGGATTTACTGTATATACTGATGTATAGTGTGTAATGTCCCAGTAATTTGAAACTGAGATGTTTTCAATAAAAAAAAGATTTTATGTACATATAATGAGGCTAATAATAACATTTAAAGGTGCCTCGTGGAGTTTTTATTGTAATCAAACATGGCTGCGTTCATTTTTCCACAAAAAACTGCATTGTTTGTATCCTTAAAACCGTACACCTCTTAAAACATTTGCAAAACCTTTTTGGAATGCTTCGACACCTGCATTATTTACTCTGGTTTGCGGTCTCATCCTCTTTTATTGGCCCATTACTACCTTTTATGGTGCATTACCACCACCAGATGTCAATATGCCTTACCCCTCTCATAAATGTGTATAATGCCACTACTGTGCTTGCAGTGGGCATTCAGAACACAACATACAAACAACAGAGGGACCCGCACGTCAAAACATAAAACATCTTTAAGGCCGCTTAATAGTGATGTGATTGATGACTTAGAAAATACCTCTGTTCTGTTACACACAAAAGCAATATCAATCGAGAATAAACTATTGTTCCTCTCAACACTAACTGACAAGCATCCACCCTGCCTATGTGTCCCTGAGTAACACCTTGGACCCTATTTCTGCAGTTAGACCTCCCAGGAGGGGGCATCTGTAACAGGAAATTCCTATGCAGGGAAATTAACGTGCCATTATGCTTTCATAAGCAAAATATTCAATGTCAGCAGAGGTTACATGACTATAATAAATATGATAATCAAAGGTTACATAATTAACCGACCTACAAAGTCTTGTGGCAAAAGGACACAGCTAATGCTGCAAGTTCGTCAGATGCTGCGGACACATCTTCTCACCCAGTGTGACAGTGGGAGTCCACATCCCGGCCCTGATGTTATACCAACACTGTTGGTACACTGAATTTGTTTTTTTAAAGCTGCTATATATGACAGGCTACTAAAATACTCAAATTGGTGAACCAGAGTATTGCCATGCAGTGTTTTTTCCACATCTCTCCTGAAGCCGAATATAGATCACGCCTGCAGATGAATTCATCCAGCCCCCCCGTCAGCTTGGCTGACTTGACAAACAAACAGCGAGTGTGTCAAAACTCCCAACTGCAAAGGGCTTCTGAGAGCACAGTTTACACTTGCTAGCCCGGTGGTCTGGCTTTATGAGCAATGGTTAGTGTCATACACACGCACACAAAGACACGCGCACATACAAGCCTCACTCTTGAAGACTCATGTGAGACCCCAAGGGCTGTGAAAGCAAAGAAGGGGTGACGTAACACCTCTTTGCTTTCATTATGTTTATCAAAGAGATGACCTTACATGACTGGGGCCACAGGGTTATGTATGTTTTCTACCAGAGGCTGACACATAAGTTGTCCTCGTACTATCCCAAGTGTTAAAAAAGTAGGTTATGTGTGTGTGTGTGTGTGTGTGTGTGTGTGTGCGTGCTGAATGGGTGTGTGTGTTCATGCATGCATGTATCCGAGCATCCTGCACCTCTCCCTCTTTGACCGCAACGCAGCTGCGTCAACACACACCCCCCAACAAACCCTCTCACGTCAGAGTGCGTGTCAGAGATGCAGAGAAATGGAGTGTGTCTATGTTACAGCATTGAACAAAGGGGGAAAGGAGGTGGTCCCCTGAGAAACCTGAGGAAGGAAAAAAGAAGAGGAGAGACAAGAGGGGGGAGAGAAAGAGATATGGAGGGAGACTGAGGGGTCAGATCTCAGAGAAGGTAGAGTGAGACATCTGGAAAAGAGAAAGAGTCACTGGGACGAGGAGGAAATTACAGCTGCCCAACAATGATTCATTGGGGAAAATTCTCTTCTACATCTCCCTCTCTCTCCTCCCTCTCGCTGTCCAACCTTTCTACCTAACCCTCTAACCTCTCTCTGCGCAATACTCCCCACTCTGGATGATTGATCGCCATGAAAAATGTGTTCTAAACATTTGTAATTTACATGTCCTGAGTACCTTCAAAGAAAGTCGATAAGGTATACACTGATTGATACTTTAATACTGATGTTCCCCTCTTTTCTCTCTCTCTCTAGGGATCTGAGTATGAACAACATCAGTAAGATCCAGCCCAGAGCCTTCCACCGACTGCACCTGTTATCAGAACTGTGAGTACAAAATCATTCAACTCACATTCAATTAATAAACCTCCATCATCACAACTCATACATGACAAGAAACAGCCATTCCCCGAGACGCTGATATGCGTAGACCTCAGTGATGGGGATTGATGACTCTGGCCTGCCTCTGATCTCTCCTACCAAGAAACTGCCTGTAGCAATAGGCTAGTAGATCCTGGGATGGCTGCACAAAAGAGCAAGGCGAAGGGAACCTGATATTCACTCAGAGAGTGAATATATGGTCCTCAAAGTGTTTGGAGAGCAGGTTCTGTGCTCAGCATCCAAGCCGCTGCTTTCTTGCCCTCTTTGACTTTGTTTCAGCTGGACAGCTCAGCAGGAGCAGTACACACATAGACACAAGCCTTTGCCAAGACAAACACGCCCTATAGGAGAACTTCAGGTCAGGACTGGGGGAGAATAAAAAGAGTATAGATTTATGTTTTTCTTGTTCATAACATTAAGTGTATGCTTGAGTATCATTAGAACTGTTTTGATAAATGTGCCAATGCACTAAATGAATGTATCTTTATACTTATGTTGGCTGGTAACATTTTTTTTTTCTTTTCATAAACGAAACCATTAGTTAAAATAAGCAAGCAAGACTAAAAATTGATCTGAGCTACACACACATTTCGGTCAGCACTTCACAAAGTAGAAGGTACTGGTTTCATTCAACAACCAAACTTTCTAAACATGTGTTCGGTTGACCTGGCAGATATCTAATTTGACCATTCAGCTGAAGTGCAAAGTCTCGGTTTGACAAAGGCTGCCCACAGATATGCCCCAAGGGTGTGAATGTGTGTTTACGTGTGTAGTAACTGTGTGTATGTAGCCTTCACCTGATTCTTTTACTTCTGAAGTCTGCACTGTGTGTGTGTGTGTATGCGTGTGTGCGTGTGTGTGTGTGCGTCTGCATGTGGTGTTTGAACAGTCCGCTGTTTTCTTTGCTAATTCTTGCAGCTGCAGCCTGTGAGGCATGAGCTAATGACGAAGAAAGTAAAAGGTTAGCTGGAAAACCATTCTATTGGCTCCAAGTCAAACCGGATCTGAAGAGTAGAAGAAAGCTGTACAATTAAGTTTTGTGACACCTTGAAGTTTGAGAATTGAATTCAACACTTATTCATCGTCATTTATTGAATTGCTGATCTGCACTTTTGCTGTTGTAAAGAAATAGTAAAGGTTAAATATTACTGATGGTGTAATAATCAGAACCACACAATTGCAGAGTGATGCTGAACATCAATGCTGACATTTGCCTACATTGGGGAAAAGGAGGTGGGGGTCTTGGATGCAGCTCCACCTGCAGTGTTTGTCCCGAGACAATCCTCCCAGTGTTTTACAACCCCATTGATCTCATTTCCTCTGTATCGCTCTCATGTTTTGACACTTTATGGAGACGTTCAGTTGCTTTGTAACTCTTCCAAGGAGGATGTTCCTGCCCTAAAGCCAATTTTTATAGCCTGCTGACCATTTCTGGAAACATGCTGAGATGATGCTGATGTTCCAAGGCAGGGAGAAGCACATTTCTGACATTCACTCCAGTCTAGAAGGTTTAGAGAGGTGAAGCATAGCGGGTTATGGTAAACACATTACAATCACAAGAAGTTATAGCACTTAGAAAAACAAGCCGAGGCTCTAAACACAAACACGGTCGGTTTGAGAGCGAGAGTGTTTGATGTGGGTCTACAGCACTTGTTAGTAGCACAGGGAGAGGCGAAGGCCAGGCAGGTTGTGACTGGTAGAGTGATAAATTGTTTGATGTTGGGCTCTACCTTCCCGTCTGCCCTCCCTTACTCTTTCTCCCTCCTTTCCAATTCATTTCTACAGACCCCCATCTCTATTTTACTGCAGGCTATTGCAAGCTGTAGTCACTGCCTTTGATAGTTTTTCTACTTTTTCCCACTTTTTGGCTTTCTCCACGTTCCTACAAACCAAAACAAATCTGCTTATGGCAAGAAGTCCAGCTTTCATTCTCTTTTACACTATGGGGAGGAGAGGGAATAAAATCTTATGAGCCACATGCAATATTCTTCTGAATCACTGCTCATAAACACAAATGGTATCATGCTGCATATTGTTCACCTCTGTGGTGTCAAGGTGAAAACAGCTAATGCCTTTGAACCTCAAATGAATTAATTAAATTCATTCACAGAACAGGCAGCACACCTCCCTTTGATTCATTGTGGCATTAATATTGTTAATAAGATGTAAGTGTAATTGCTCTTCTAAACTTTACTCTATTGATCTCAGATCCCTCTCATTAAACCTTCATCAAGTTCTTTGATCAGTAGCACGTCTCTTAATTCAAACAGGCAAACCTGCACGCAAGTGTCAGTCAGACAGCGCATGAAGAGAAGCGACTGAGAGGCAGACTGCACGTCTATAGATTAATGAGAGGGAAGCAATGCCCACACTCTGGTACAGACTGAGAGACTGGTTACTCATTTACCTGACATATCAAAGACATCTCCGCTTCTCAAATGTTCCGCTCTAATATGAAAGATGTACCGTCTATTCCTGATCTAATTGCAACGTGGAACTGGCAGAGGGTGGTTTTAGGTGAAACCGTCCCCCTAAAAGCCCTTCCTAAAAAAACACTTTAAAAGGTGACAGCACTTTCTGCTTATCATCAGTATCAAAGTCCGTGCTGCTCATACCTCCGTAGATCACATTTCACTCTGCTTTTTCCCCTTTGACTCCATAATCAGCCGTTTGGGTCGAGCCTCTCAAGCTCATCTTATCACTATCTGCAGCCATCACTCACCTCCTAAATACAGAGCTGAATTTGTCCATTCAACATTGCCTGCCAAGTCAAACAATCACAACTTTTATTTAAACCCTCCGTCAATGTTGGCTTTGTGTCTTTTGATGTACAATATTACAAGCTCAAGCGAATGTGCGTAAAATATGCCGCAATCTCCTGTTATCAGCTGAAGACTGAAATTCAAATCAATCTGATATCGTCTTCTGCTGTATCCTCCACAACTGGAATATCCATCCAGCCCAGGCTTCTCCAGCCGTGAGAGAGGGCTCTCAGGTGCTCTCCGACTATCACACAAATGAAATCCAAGTGTAAGAGGAGAGAAGTGTTGAGTGGAGGCCAGCGCTGCCCTGCTTGTCTTCCTCATGGTGATAAGATTGTCTGCTGATAGGCCAGGAGTATGACGTAGGTGAGGGTTAAGGGGTTACAATATTGGATGTCTTGATGCTCCAGGTGCACCACACAGCTGGAACTATCTAGGTCAATTAAAACTTTTCCTTTAACTGTTGCCAACATTAGTTTTTTTCCGCTTGTTTCTTTCTCTCCAACAAAGAAACACACACACACCCATGTCTATATTTTACACCAGTAATTTCAGAGGTTAACGTCAGGTTAAGTGGTTAACCCTCAGGGCTGGACCTCTGAACAGAAGGAGGGATAACATTTCTATTGAAGGACCACGGGTGAAAAAGGTCATACATGCATATGTACTGTACACCCACACACAAGCCGCCCTCTGATAAGGCCTGTTTATCCTCTTCTTCTCCTTTCATCATCGACTCTTATCGACCATCCAGGCCCTGCTGCCACTATAACGTCCTATCACTACCTGAGATAATATCCTAAAAATATGATGTTGTGTATGTCTTTAATCCATCTTTTTGCTTATTATTTCAACGCAATAGATCATGGTGATACATAGGATAATCAGCTGTTGGTATGCATCAACAAAACCCTCACTGATCAGCTCTGATATCAGGGTGGTCTCACCTTTGTAACCAGCAGTCTGACTTTTCTCTCTTAAGTTTGGCCTCTGTTGTTTTATCTATGAATCACTTGAATAAAGCTGAATTATGCTGAGGTGGAATTTTTATCTACGCATCGCAGAGGCCAAGAAAAATTCTAACCATCCCCAAATCAAATTAAAAGAAAAAACAGTTGGAGCCAGGGTTTGACAAGAGCAAGGCGCCTTTCATTAGAATGAGATTGATGTGGAACGACTACGAGGCTAAGTGCGGAACATTCACTCATACATATGATCATTTACACACACGTACACACATAAATACACACACTGATATCATGGAAACAGTTGGTCAGTGGCAACTGCTGGTGCTCTGTTGATGCCTATCAAGAACGTCTGAACATTTCTTTCCTTTTTCAATATCCATCTTCACTTTCGACATAATTATCCATTTGACAAATGAAGTCGGCGAAACAGGCATGATTCCACTCTAATGCTGTTTTGGCTCCAATGGTGCAGCTAATAGAGAAAGGCTGGTTGGCAGTAGGACATGCACATCATAGCATGGCCTTAACTACAATGTTTGTTTTCTAAAACTCTAAATTACTGGCCCTCCTCATCCCCCCAGTGAAAAGACATTATTTTTCTTTGGTGCTACCTATATCTTTTTTCCTTCCAATGCGTCTGTAACTAATCACTGTGTTTGAACAGGAACCAAAAGAAGGCACTTAGGAGTCTTTGCAGAAAGAGGCTTAGATCTATTTCACTGGTGTCAGGACCTCAGCAAGGCCTAATGAAATCATTACCACTGGAAAAGTAGCGATTGAAATGGTCCCCGGTGACCAACTTGTGCAATTGCGAAAACTGAAATGGTATTGAAGTAGCAGACCAATCGTCAGCTAGGGGACAACAAACGGGCAGTCTACAGGTTTCATTGTGAGTGGAAATCGGATCTAAAAGCCAACTGAACTCTTATATTTTGAAATAAGAATGAATATTGGAATCTGTAGGGTCAAAGAGCTCCAGTCACCACAGATCAGATCTCTGTATTGAGACATGTGGTGCAGTCAAAGTCTGTTTGAATGAGTTTTGACTGTGGTTTGAGAGGCATGACTAAATGGCACCACAATAGCCTGGATAACGATCAGTCCATTTTGTATTCCAGTACGCCGATGTGGGTGTGCATCTATGTGTATGTGCGGGTGTGTGTGTTTGATAAATATGAGCTCTATAAGAGTTCTAAACTGGGCTGAGTGTGAGATTTGGCAGGCGCGGGTGGGGTTGTGTGGTTTGCCACTGCACAGTAATAAGACTGAGACATGTTGACATGAGTATCAGATGTCAGAGGGAGTTTGCTGGGAGCCCTCGTCCATTACCATCTGGATGATAGTGGCTTGGAAAGGCATGCAGAGCTCTATATCAATATTTCAATATCCTGGCACTGATGGAACAACCCAGCTGGAGGCAGGCTGCTTAGCATAAGACAGAAATGTCAGGCAAATGTCACCTTTAGAGCAACGGTGTTGGGAGGAGGATGCCAATGAGTAACTTTTAACTTGTGCGTGTGTTTAATAAAAGTGGGTGGTCTCGAGCTGTGAAGACCAAATCGTTGTTTAAACTGTGCTTCCAGCTTGTGACCTTGAGAGTTACTCTGTTGGACTAAATGTTATTTATTTGGACATCTTATACACACTCACAAATGACCATTAGGTGCTGTGTTTGATAAACAAACTGATTGGATTGCTTGTGTGAATGTGTGTGGTTTCTCTCCCTTCACTGTCCTCAAGGCCCCTCAGAATGGGCTCAATTTACCTCAAGGACATGGAAAATAGCACACACACATGTGCTCACGCACACATGCAGAGCGTACACCTTGCAGGACACACACATATAAACACATTCACATGCACACAAGCAAATATACTTTGACACTGCACTTATTGACCCAGTCTCAGTCTCATTTAATTCAGTCTTTACTCACTCATCAGAGCTCCCAGGATTGGTTAAGGTTTCAGGGTGTGCTCTGCGCCAATGGCAACCAAATTGAAGGGAATAGAATATTGTTATTTGCATACTGCCCCAACAGTAACCCCAAAGCAGGAACTCAACGATGAAGTCACATTCACAGCTCAATCCAAAAATGTAGAATAAAGCAAAAGGCAAAACCTCTCTTTTGAGACTTGTAAATTTTTTTGAGTATGTGCTTGTATTTCATTTTTCACTTTCATATTTGGTTTTCTTCTTTTTGATCTCTGTGTTTTTTTTCTTCTCCTAGGCGTATCTCAGGGAATCAGCTGAGGTATATCTCAGGCCACGCTCTTCAGGGTCTCCACAACCTCAAAGTACTGTAAGTAACCTCCCACCCTATCCCACTCTGGTGGTTCAGTCCTCATCCCAGGTGGGTTGCTCCACTCTAGCATTCTGTGCTCCCGCCTTGAATAAAACACACAGGCCATGCATCATTAACTGTAGTTAAAGTTTATGGGCTGGGGGAGACCTGCCCTGCTTGCAGTTCCTTCATTCCCAAACAAGCCCTATTTCAGTTGCAAGCATGCACACACACACACACACAGGTGTAATGTAGGGACCTCCCAGTCACACCACCCACCAAGATTACAGCAAGTGACAAAAAAAAAAAATCCCATTCAAAACTGTTCTCTCAACACCCCATTTCTGGGAATGTGTTCATGGCCTTATGATCCATGGCCACCAACTGTTAGCGCTGCTGTGAAGTATTAAATCACAAAAAGTGCAAAATAATCAGAAAAACTATGGTACTTTCGGATTTGTGAGTGTGAGTTGTGGCCATTTTTCTAGTCGGTGCAAAACAAGGGTATTAAAGAGGTTCTCATGAGCCTTGGCAACCAAATCCTTTTGGACCCTGGCTGAGAAGAGTTTGAGAAGTCCTGCCACAGAATCTAAACTCAGCTAGAGAATTGTGGTTTGTAATTTGAGGGAATCTGGGGGATTACCAGGCGTACAAGTTGATCTTCTTTCACCTTGTGTTGTGAAACTCACAGAGAAAGAATGAGTGAATCAACCATGAATCCTATTATGTCATTACTGCAGAAGGACACATTCATGCTTCACATATAACACCCTACACTCTTTGACTTCACAGCAGCTGAGCTGTTGGTTTCCTCTCTATATATTAGTTAAAGTCAAGCATGTCAAACACAAATGGACCGCTGACCATGTGTAGGGTAACTGCAAGGTGCCTGCTGATACAAACACACACACACACACACACACACGCACACACACAGAGGTTATGAACCCAGAGTGGAGTACAGAGAGGGTCCCTGTAGGAAATTCCTTTCAAACAGGAAAAGACTCAATTCGATGTATTTATCATGGCATCATCATCCCTGATGTTCTCAAACTTGAGCAGCATTTTTTTCTACACTGAAGCGATCATCATATCTTACACAGGAGACTAGTGTGAAATACACTAGACTATGACACGTTGAGTTATGTAAATAAATATATGCTCCTTACATCTTGAGACATCCAGAATGTGCTCCAATGTGTAATGAGCACCACTTATAGCCAAATAAATGTATAGATTCTAAAACTTATAGACTTATAAAATAGTCTCATACTTGGCAGAAGAAGCATCATGATTATTTCATAGTCACAAAAAAGAAACAAGATTCTTATATATAATAACTTTACTGTAAGCTAAGATGTTTAACTCTTGTTGACACAAGGCCTTAGACTCTCAGACTCACAAAGACTGACTATTGTGGTACCATGATGCCACGATAAAGGCATAACGGCGCTGCTCCGAGTGACACACTGGAGACGACTGGTCACGATAAAAACTTAAAAGAACGAGGGAGAGAAAGAAAGCGAGGGAGGGAAAGGAAAGAGAGAGGGCTATTGTTTGCTCCCCACTTCCTTCTTGCTTTTTGCTCCATTCTTCTGAGAATGACATCAGCAGCCCACCCAAGGAGCTTCTCTTTCTCTTTTCTTCTACCCTTCATTCTCTGCTTCTCTTCAAGCTTTCACTGGCCCTCCTTTCCTTCTTGTGTCAGATTTCCCTCACGATGGAATTATTTGTTCTGCTTGATGTGCCCTCACGCACACCACATACACTGCGTCACATATAGACCGATTACACCTATAACTTAATAATGTGTATGTATCTTTCAGGATGCTCCAAAACAACCAGCTGGAAAGACTTCCGGATGATGCTCCATGGGACCTACCCAACTTACTGTCTCTGTAAGTCTACCTCTCTCTCTCTCTCTCTCTCTCACACACACACACACACACACACACACACACACACACGCAAACACACTAATCACGGTACTCTACCTCATGCAGCCAGGAATAAAACATCCCCTGGCCACCCACCCACACATCTCAGCTCTAACCGCAATCCAGGTATAGAGTATAGAGCTGACATATTACAGACCATATCCCAATAGTTCTGCATTCAGTATTATACTGCACTTATACTACGGTAGGAGTCACAGCCTCGCTGTGTCAGTGCAGTTCATGGTAGCATCTGGAAGCCATGAGGGAAACAGCAGACACTGCAGGCCATGGAGAGCATCTCCAATGAGCTGTGAAACAACCCCATTTTCCATCAATTCCCCCTCTCTTCCTCCTCCGCTCCTCTCCTCCGTTCTTCTCCCACCACCCACACCGCTATCCCCCTGGCTAATGAGAGTGTTTGGTGGCATAATTGTCTCATCTGTGGGGTCAGTGTACATGTATGTGAGCATGTGTGTGTGTGCGGGTGTTAGTGTGAATGTTCGGGTGGGTGCGTGTGGACCACCTCATCTGTAATTCCTCACCCCTACCCGTTTGTACCGCACACATACTCCACATCTCTGCTTTCCAAATTAATAATTCTTTGTAAATATCCATAAAGCCATTTCCTTCATCACACACTCAAATTGCTGGAGTTGTAACTTAGAAGGGGCGTGCACATGTAACTCCTCTACCACCTACAGCGTTTCCCTGTCTGGTATAAAGCAGGCCTGCTCTCCCTCAACACCAAGCCATACACACACACACATCTGTACACACATCTGTATGTGTGTCTGTGTGAGTGTATGTCTAACATCACAATTTTGTGTCATGATAATGTCTCTGTCTATGTGTGTGTGTGTGTGCACAAGCGTGGTGTACGTGGTCTTTCAATTTCTTGACATAGAGATGGTCTCAAGTAATGAAAAAATGCGCGCGCGCACACACACACACACACACACACACACACACACACACACACACACACACACACACACACACACACACACAGAGCCAGTGTATAGAGACGCACCTTGTCATTACAGTAATGATAAGCCCAGCGGAGAAAGATTACTGGAAAGGCTTTGGAGAGTGAAGCTTGTCGGCGCCTCTCACTGACATAAAACACGCCAGGTAAGAAGAAAGAGAGACAGCATCTCAGACAGCACATGGGCTTTAAATTGGTATAAATGTATAAAGGAGGCTTTCATCTGAAATAAATCATGTCTTAATCTCGGACAAGAATCCTTTTGTCAGCAGAGACCTGAAACTGAGTCAAGAAATTTGTCTCACCATTTGGAACAGGCTAATTACAAGACAGTGTGAGCGCTGTTGTTTAGTTTGGTGCCATCGGAAACAGTCAGACGTGTTTTGGGTCCCAAACCACAGGTTAAGCAACGTAATCACCACTGATTAGTTCCACAAGCCACATTAATCAACTTATCCACATTTTTTAGAGATTTGACTTGATGGTATTGAAACTTGCTCCTCCAAGTTGTGTAAGATTTTGGCCATCTGGAGAATTAAGCCAGAGGAGGCAGGTTTCACAGATCTCCTGGATCATTTAAGAGAACTTTCTCTTTCTGTCTCTTTTTCTCCCTCCCGTAATCGTACCTCAGACTTTGATGTGATGGACAGGAAATAGTTGCTGCTTTATTGGCTTCTGCGGAACATTCCTGGTTCTGTCTGGACCTTCTGGAGACCTGGCAGGTCCACCCAGTGGAGCAATTATTATTTTGCCCTGGAGAACAAACCAGAAAGTTGAAGGGTCTTCTGTAGCTTTCATCCTGTGATTTGGGTCAGGGACAAACAATGTCCACAGTTGGAGTGCACAGGATACACAAGGACGATGTTCAGCACTGAAAACCCCCCCAAAAAACGTGTGCTCAGGAAGTCGACAAGATGAACATTTCTGGAAGCTGTTTGTGTGTGCGCGGACAGACATGCATGTGTATTCACATGTATGCTGGAGGGTCTTCCCTTGTGTGCCTGTGTGTGAGCATCTGCCAGTGTATACAGTTGCCTCTACTGATGGAAAATTTCCCTGGGGAGAAAAGCCCAAAGTTCAAAGTTCAAGTTCAGATTTCACTTTGATGATGCTGTTTGTTTGGTGAAGCCTCCAAGGGGTGAAGAGGCTGAGGAGGAGCTGTGGCGCGAGAATCAAAGAACCAGAGTGGAAGATTGATAAGGGAGGATGTTTGAAAGACGAACAAGAGTTAAGGAGTGAGACGCAAAGGGGTTCGCGGCGGCTGGGAGTGCATCAATGAAGATGTAAGAAACAAAATGTGAGTGTGAGAGGGGCCGGAGGGAGGAGAAGGAGATTAATGAATGAGTGTGAAGGGCCAAAGAAAGAAGAATAGCAGGAGGAAGTGGTCTCAGCTTGTCAACTCTGCCCTAAGGGGATCATTCATCACTATGGACAGTGTGTATGCATGTGTGCATTTACGTAGGGTGTGTGTGTGTCACAGTCCAAACTCATTGCCTGTGGGTTGAGGGACACAGAGGGAGAGAGGGGACAAAGGTTTGTTAGGTTTGGTTGAAGGGATGAAAGCGAATGTGTGAGAGCATATGTGTGTGTTCAGTGTCATAAATTCATCAGATGAAAGGGGATGTGTTTGTATATGAGTGGTGGAAACGTCAGGGACTGATGGAGACAGCGGGACTCCAATGGAAAGAGAGTAAAGGAGGGAGGAAGAGCTGAGGATGCATCTTTAACTGTTCCTCCCCTCCTTCTGTCTTTCCCCTTTTCCAGACACTGAGGGAAGTCTGCTTTAGACAACATAAATAAAGCGAGGTAGAATGAAATTCTCGCAAGCGCACGGCAACCGTTTCTACATGGTTGTGTCTGTGTTTTTCTCATCTTACATTTCATACATGTCTGTGCTGGTGAAGCTTGACATGGCTTATTTAGCATGGGAATAAATCATAATGAGGAGCTTCTAAGGAGCTGCAGCAAAGATGAAAGAAGGAGAATTAAGGACGTGTAATTCTCATAATAACCTTCCTGTAAGCCAAAGTGTTTCAATGCCACGGCACACAACCTCTAATGCACGCACAAGCACACATAAGCAAACATACTGTACTTAGACTCTGTGATTATCTCACCCTGCAGGCGTCTGGATGCTAACCTGTTGTCTGAGGTTCCGGCTGGGGCCTTTAGAGGGGTTCGCTCTCTAAGACACCTGTGGTTGGACGACAACTCCCTAACAGAGATCCCAGTGACGGCCCTGGACTCTCTGCCTTCCCTGCAGGCCATGACCCTGGCCCTCAACCAGATCACACACATCCCAGATTATGCATTCACCAACCTCTCTGCTCTTGTCGTACTGTAAGTGACATCTTGATTTGTTTACTTAAAAATCTCCTGAGTCTGGCTTGCTCAACTTACCAGAGAAATTATTTGTTCCATTGACTTAGAACAGGGCAGTGATGATTGCAGTGTGGAAACATTTTCGAGGAGGTAATTTCTGATTTGTTGAAAAATATCTGTGGCTTTTTTCCAGGCATCTCCATAACAACCAGATCCAGAGCATGGGCGCGAAATGTTTTGAAGGTTTACACAGTCTGGAGACACTGTGAGTATTACACACATATAATCACACATGTATGCGCACGTGCTTTTTGGACAGTGGTTACTGAGAAATTAATGAGACATTTTCACTATCACACACACACACACACACACACACACACACACACACACACACACACACACGCACACGCACACGCACTCTGAAGTGATTTCATTTCATAGGCCTAAATGAGTACCTCCTCTGTTTCCCCAAACACTGATGAAGGCTTTGTGATGACAAAGTATGAGCAAGTATCAACATTCATTCAGTATGGTAGTGTTTACAACAATCACAATGCCTTAGAATAACTCTAAAATATATAAAGAACTCCTTGAAATAGAACCTCAAAAAGGTAATATAACCGAGAGACATCAATTTACTCATGATGTGTGTCTGACTACAGCCTTATTTCTTTTTGTGTGAAAGTGTTCTTGGAACACCTGAAATTAATGTGTTTTTATAAATCAAATGTACCAAGGGTGCCAACGAATAATGAAGTGTAGCGCTAAATCATGCAGTCATAATGATTAATATCCTGGTAATTTCAGCAGGTGCTTGAACATTTCTCAAAACCACAACCAATAAATGAACGGCAGGAATGTGAAAATGAAAAGTTCCTCTTTGATTACCTTGAAGTAACATCAACAGATCCCTCTGTGTTTTGTAAAAGTAATTGCTAAGCAGCGCTGAGGTCAAATATGGCTCAGCACAGCTACAGGAGAGTTGTTTGAGAGTACGTGCCGTAGCTTTGATAACTAGATCCTAACCACACACCAATATGGTAACCGCAGGAAACTGACACAGAAGGAAAGTGCGAGAAATGGAGACATTGCAACCGTGTCTCCTGCAAAATTCATGGTGGTCCGATGAAAACACCATTTCTGGCATGCCGCTTAACAACCTGTTGAAGTGTAAAAAATTATGCGCTGCATTTTTATGAGCATGTGTGTGGGCACATGCGTGTATGTGCAGATAAGTACTTCTGCCTGTGCACTCACAAGCGTATGGCCAGCTTAACACTCAACTTAAAAGCCATTATCCATACTGGGAGATGTGAGGGAAGAGGGTGTAATTCAGGGGAGCCGTGGTTAAGGGAAACTAGAGAATGAGAAAAAGAAGGATGGAACTCTCAGGACCAGAATAGTGTGTGTTAAAGTGTTTGGGCCGTCAGTGGCGAGGAGAGACAGATGAACCAGCGGGATAAGATGACAGGTGTCATTGGCGTGGGGATTGCACTGGTATGAGGGGTTAATCTCACACAGCGGCCTCGCCTATGAGAAATACGAGAGACCATCTGCATCACCACCACCCTCCCCAACCCCTAGCGCGTATTATAAAATCATTACTATGAGGACCCGTCCAGGGGACTGCTGGAAAACATAACACCATATGCAAACAAGACAGAGCAAACACAGACAAAAATTTCCCAACATCAACTGAAAAAAGCACATATATATCTAGAAGTACTTCATCAAAGACAGTTTTGGTGTCTTATACTTGAAAAGAATAAAAATAAATCCGGTTGACTATGACTTGAGTATTTTTAGATATACTTTGACCTGGATGGCTAAGAATCTTCAAAGACAGCATACCGTCTTAATATGGCAAAAGACATACTATGCATGCACACACATGCAAGCTACACACTATTCCCCAAGTACACAAGCGCATACACTACAGTACACAGACATGAAATACAGTAAAAGCCCTTTTCCTGCCACCTGCATGATGAGCTGCGTCAACTATAGCAACGGTTGTTTTGATACACTATTTCCTGGGAAACTAATCAGACACAGACCTAAATAATCAGGTCAGAGCAGCATAGGTCAGGGGTCACATCCAAACTTCACACTCAACAGCTGTCAGCCTCTCAGAGAGGAGAGGAAATGGCGATGGATACATGAATACATTTGCATTGCAGGAAAATAAAACCTCCATCATGACTTATTGTTTCAATATATTATTTAATCATGACTGTTGTGTTTCTTTTAGGGATTTAAACTACAATGATCTGCAGGAGTTCCCTGTGGCCATCAGGACACTGAGTAAGCTTCAGGAACTGTGAGTATACACACACATGCACACACACACACACACACACACACACATACAAAAACACACCTGCCTGACATGACTATCGTGGTTGCGTTATCCCAAGTAATCCCGTTAAGTGATTTTAATGTGGCACTCGGATACAATCTCTCTCGCCCTAAGCAGGTGCTGCCTACACACCCACGCACCCGCTCGCTCGCTCGCACGTACACACAGACGCGCACATACACACACCATGTTTTCCCCTCAGCTTCAGCAGATGTTGCGCAGTGTGCATATGTGTTACAGATACAGCGTATGTGTGCCTGTTTACATCTCATTTATCCAAAAATGTTTTTCAGCTGTGCAATGGCAGGTGCAACATGAGGACATATGACTTTTGCTCACAAACACACTCTGTCTCTCCTCCAAACACACACACACACACACATATACACAATCAGAAACATATTGATAGACTGTTTGACTAACACTGTGTTTTTATATTTGCAGGGGCTTCCATAACAACAATATCAAAGCCATCCCTGAGAGGGCCTTCGTGGGAAACCCTCAGCTCCAAACCATGTGAGCTTAATGCTTAATGCCACAATGTGCACATACTGTATGGGATAAACACATAATTGCTATTTCGTGTCAACATCATGTACAACGCAACTCATTCCCAAATACAACTGAAGCAGGATACGTCCAAATCAATTTTTCTCTTTCTTTTCTTGCAGTCATTTCTATGAAAACCCCATCCAGTTTGTGGGAAAATCCGCTTTCCAGTTCTTACCTAAGTTGCACACACTGTAAGTATGCGGTCAGTAGAAACCATTCCAGAGAGTTAGCCCAAACACTGTTTAAATCATCCTCTGTCCCTAGCAGTGAGAGTTGAGTGGACATGTGTAATGGCCTACTGAATGATGTTGTGTTAGCATATTGCTGTGCTGTGTGCTGATGTGGTAAGAGAGAGTGTGTTGTAAGAACATGTTGAATGGTGTGACTTATGATGTCTAGTGAGACAGCCAAAACAGCTTGTGTTGATGTTGGAGGAAAAGTTTGATGGCTTAAATGAGCTGTTAGACAAGGTCTGTGTGCACACGCATGTGTGTGTGTGTGTGTGTGTGTGTGTGTGTGTGTGTGTGTGTGTGTGTGAGAGTGTGTGAGTGGGGGAGAGAAAGAGGGAAAGAAAGACAGGGTGAGTTCTCTGACAATTCTGTTCACCCTGTTCGACTGCAGTTCCCTTAACGGAGCAACCCAAATTCAAGAGTTTCCCGATCTGAAAGGAACCACCAGCCTGGAAATTTTGTGAGTATCTCCATTATCATCCTCCCCACGCACACAGTATTATGTATTAGGCTTCAGCACATACAACAACAAAGAGTATAAGAAGACATAGAGGTTGACGACAGAGATGTAATCCTGGGAGTCCAAGTACATAAGAGATAAAAGAGTGAAGAGTTATGCCAGCCAGTGACAGGTTTG
Source organism: Sciaenops ocellatus (assembly GCA_033000465.1). Lineage (NCBI taxonomy): Eukaryota > Metazoa > Chordata > Actinopteri > Sciaenidae > Sciaenops > Sciaenops ocellatus. The sequence goes on along the minus strand of CP136883.1, from coordinate 13,307,016 downwards.
GTGAACCTACACAGCTCCCTGTCTGACCAAGTTAGACTCACACGGCTGGGGGATCCTTTCGCTTGCTTGCACTTCAACAATGATCAGAGGATTCTTTTTCTCTATAGGACGCTGACTCGGGCCGGTCTCTCAGCTCTCCCTCTGGATCTATGTGAGCAGCTGCCTCGCCTCAGAGTGCTGTGAGTACACACACACACACACACACACACACAGGGGGGAACAGTGAGAGGTACAAAAACTGATACACAAAACCCAACTGTGGAAAGTTGTGCCCCCAAGCAATCATTTGTACAATCACTGTGCTATGAAATCCAATCACCCCCCCAAAAATTATTGTCCTGCTATATCGCCTTGCTCACAGAGCCGACTGTTCACCCAAATAATCCTGTCAACCCCATGATTTCCCACGCTATAAATCCACAGCTGGTCACTGTGTTTATGTGTGTGCTTTGTGTATTGTTGTAGGGAGCTGTCTTACAACCAGATAGAGGATCTACCCAGCTTTTACCACTGCTCTGCACTCCAAGAGATGTGAGTAGTTCAACCCCCAACACAACTGCACACAATCAAAATCATCTATCTCTTTCCCTGTATGATATATTTTACTCATGTGTGGCTATATAAATTCTCTTCACCAGAGGGCTACAGCACAACCAAATCAGGAGGATAGAGTCAAGCACTTTCCAGCAGCTCGCCTCTCTGAGAGCACTGTAAGTCAACCTTTGTTGTAACTGTTAATTTTCTCCCACATCATGTTATTTTCTTGGAAATTCCATGTCTAGATGAGTGGTTCTTTGGATCAAGATATATCTAAGGTTTTATCAGATGATTATTAACAGGACGGGGAGAAGAAAAACAAAACATAATTCTGCTACACAAAATTCTGAAAGCTTTTTTCTTGTCAAATGCCAGATAGTCTAATCTCTTAGTGTCTCTAGAAATGTTTAAATGAAACAACTCTGGAGGGACAATCATTCATAGTATGATGAGGTTTCTAACATTGACGTTGGTTCATTTTAAGGGGTCATCAGCCAAAAAGGCTGTGAAGTATTGGTCAATATCAAACTATTGTTAGAGTTATGACCTATTACTGACATCTAGTGGTGATCCAGATGTAACATTCAATGGGCCAGTTCCTTTCAGTCCATTCAATTTCACTCTGAGTCTTTTTTTTTTCTGTCAGTGATCTGAGCTGGAATATGATCGAGTGGATCCACCCAGATGCTTTCATCTCACTTCACTCTTTGATCAAACTGTGAGTAAACACAGATACAGAACTGTCACTAGGACTCTTTTCCCTTTCCTCTGGTTTTTGTAGAGTGTCACTCTTCTCCCCCAGAAGAGTTGTGCATCTTTAATTAAAGTTAAGCTGTATGTCAGAGCCTTCGCCTTAAGCAAACACTCCACACTTGACTGTGTGCAGCACAGAAAACCTGTTGTCTTTGGATGAGTCTGAGAGAACAAACTGATATGCATTTATTGTTTGAACCCCCCTCTCTGTGTGGCCAGGAGACTCATCTCAGGTCATGCCAATACAAACTGCTTCTTTCTGTGAAGACTGGTTGAAGAATGCCTAGCTAAACAAGCAGATACACTACATCTGACAGGAAATGTTATCAGGAGGGAATCTGATAGAGAGCCTTGTCTGAACAATATCTAAGAGACGAGGCCTTTTTGTTACCAAGGATGACCCTCTGCAATATCGGAACTGAAAACACATTTTAGAAACTTGGAATGGTCTGACACTCATCCCCTTCTGTTTCCTTCTATTTTTATCTTAGGGATCTAACTGAGAACCATCTCAGCTCAGTGCCTGTTGCAGGTTTGGGGGGTCTCACCCATCTCAAGCTGAGGGGCAACACGGAATTATATGAAGCCTTCAGTCCTGATCACTTCCCTCGTATGAGGTAACATACACGCACACACACGCACACCATGCGACAACATCAACAGCAACATCATCCTTTTATTCTTGTGTACTTGATGTAGTCCCCAAAGTGAACTTTATATTTAACTGATTTACTGTAAGATGATAACTTACCCAGGTGTGTATCCTGTGGCTCTAAATAATAATACATCACTTCCCATCCCTTCAATTATCTCTCATGATTTTCTATTAATATCTTCAATTTTCCAAAAGCAGCCAAGATTGACAATAAACTAATTACACTGTGTCCCTGCAAGCCATCCCAGTACTGAACTTCAACAATGAGGAAGCATTATCAGCAAGTTACTTCTTGTTACAAAGAGCCCTGAAGGTCTGGAAAGGTGCAGTAGAGAGTGAGTTTCAAAGACTGATGGAGATGGCAGGTGTTCAAGTGGCAATGTCGGCATTACTGTAGAACATTGTCCAAAACAGAACTGCTGGCACAAAAGCCATTTCAAAAGCACTGTATAGTAAGTGTTTGTGTACAATCATCAACATCCATCATCTGATCCAGACTTCAGAAAAGTGCTAAGTTTCATCTACGTTTTTCGTACAGATGATGGGTAATTTTACAGGAACATAATCAGGAATTTTGTAAGAACTTGAGGTTGCTTTGAAACATTATTAATGTGAATATCCACCACTCTATCTAAAAGCAAAGTTAGTTACGCTCAAGCTCACATTAAATTGAACATCACGCAAGTATTGTTTTGTTACCATTTCTTTGTGCGTGTTATACCTTCTGTTGTGGCACTGTTTTTCCTGGTCTATTGTCAATACTGTTGCATCTGTTTGTTACAGGGTAATAGAGATGCCTTATGCCTACCAGTGCTGCGTGTATGGTTCCTGTGATAGCTACAAGCCAACCAGCCAGTGGGACACAGAGCAGAGCAACACTGACGAGGACCTACATAAGAGGACTGTAGCCATGTACCCTATCCACGCTGACACACACTGTAAGAAAGCACGCAATTACAGCATATATGTGTGTATAACACACATGGTACACACTCCGGTTGAGGGGTAATAGATGGAAATCTGAGCCCCATATGTCTGTGCTCATTGCGGAATTACTGACACAAGCCCACTTAAAACATGTCAGAGCCGTGCTGAAACCACAGCTACCTGGCAGCTGACACACACTCACACTTGAGTGTTGACGCTTCCATGCATTCCTGTGGCAGGCATAAAATCTAAATAAAAATAAACCCAAATTAAGTTGAAATTAAAACCATTATACCTACACAATTTAAGTTGAAAATAAACAGTTGCTGAGTAATGATAACAAAAGATGATTAAACCATGACATATCACTGATTAAAATTTATTCACCTTTAATTGTTAGAAAAACAGTCATGATGATCAAATTCCATGCAAGTGCAAATTATCTTATACAAATATTTTCGATTGCAAAAGAATGTTACTGCACCAACCTGCGTTGCCAGTGCCACACACAATCTAACATTTATATACTGCATGTATACTCTATGCAGAATAAGTTGTCATAAAACCTAACACAACCTAAACAGACCTTATAGAACAGATCTGATTTGATGATGCTTCTATTCCAGATGACCCTGACCTGGAGGAGTTCCAACTAGAAATAGAGGAATCCAAACTACAGACCAGTGTCCAATGTACACCGACTCCAGGTAACTGGTTATACTTTGATTCATGAAGCAGACTGGCAGATTGTTTTGTCCCAACTACAGTATGAATAGTTTGTTTATCTACAGTCGATTTATTTGTGATGTTTGCAGGTCCTTTCCGTCCCTGTGACTCTCTGTTGGGCAGCTGGCTGGTTCGTGTGGGCTTGTGGTCCATCTCCTTGGTGTCTCTTCTGGGGAACTCCCTCCTGCTCCTATCCCTCTTCGGCTCACCTGGGTACCTGTCGCCGCTCCGCTTCACTGTGGCCTGCATGGGTGCTTCCAACCTACTGACGGGTGTGTGCACATGCACCCTGGCCCTTGTGGACGCTTTAACCCTGGGAGAATTTGGGCACCACGGTGCCCGCTGGGAGGGGGGTCCTGGTTGTCAGGCGACAGGATGGGTCTGGGTGTTTGCGTCTGAAGCAAGTGTGTTGCTGTTGACTCTGGCAGCTGTGCAGTGTGGCGTGAGTGTAACATGTGCCCGTGCCTATGGGAAGTCACCATCGCTTGGGAGTGTACGAACATGTGCACTTTTCTGCCTCACTCTTTCCCTCACCTTTGCTTCTCTCCCACTGGTAGGAGTTGGGGAGTATGGGTCCTCGCCTTTCTGCCTTCCCTCGCCCCTACCACCCCCAACCACTCGACTGCCATCCTCCCTTGGCTTTCCCTTGGCGCTCATTATGATGAACACCCTGTGCTTGCTTATAGTCACAGGTTCATACATCCGTCTTTATTGGGAGTTACTTAGGGGAGAGTGTGAGGGCCTGTGGGACTGTGCTATGATCAAACATGTTGCCTGGCTTATATTCACCAATGGCCTCCTCTATGTACCAGTAGCTTTCCTTTCCCTCTGCTCCCTCCTGGGTCTCTTGTCTCTGGGGGAGGAGGTGCTAAAATCAGTCCTTCTGCTTCTCCAGCCCCTACCTGCTTGCCTCAACCCGCTCCTCTTCCTCCTTTTCACACGAGACCACTCCCAGTTTTTCTTCTGGCCTCACCCCAAAGCACGTCCACAGCTACGCAGGGACCGCACCCTGGACTCGCTGGTTTCTGTGGAGACAGAGAAGAGCTCCTGCTCCGATTCATCAACACAGGTGTCGCTTGCTGATCCTGATGCCCTTTACAGTGGGGCACCCCCCCTCCAACCCCGACTCGATCCAATCAGGTTTTCCCACTGCTCCTCTACTTCCTCCGTTCCTCTCATCCCTTGCCAAATACCCACTCCCACTGCCAGAGATAGAGACAGGGTGACAGAACGAGGGAGCCTGAATGACGATGAATGTCTGAAGAGTTTGGATCAAGATGTGATTCATAACACTTGCCCTCTGTATCACTCTACCATGACTCCATCTCTAACCTCTCATCCATGAGCCTCTAAGCTGGCTGTCTGAATAGCTGGGACACTATGGACACTCAAGGACCATCATCGAACAGCAGCAGCTCTGGGTTATAAATCCTCAAGCACCTCAGTAGAGTCCACACACAGACTGTAGAGTACTCTAGAGAAGTCTATGAGAACACAACAAAGTGCCTCTAAAAATGGAGAGTGCAACTAAGAGTTCCCTTCACAGTAAAGACTACTAAAGGAAACATCACAATACAACATGACTGTTATAATAAAGGACAATTTCAGACACTACCTAGTGGACTGCGTCAGTCATGGACTGACATCACAAAAGGAAAGCTCCAATTTAAGATGTTAACTACATGGAAAATCCAAGCATCAGACAAATCAATGGTTTAGCCAGGGGGAATTTAGGTAGAACCAGTAGACTTTTAAGTGTAAATGTTTATATTGAAATGTGATAAGACATGCAGCTTAGAGGTTACAGATTGTTTGGCTATATTTTAAATGGAGTTCTCTTATTTGTTTTTTTACATATATAAATATATATATAAGCTCTATCCTATTGCTAAGGTCTGTTTCAAAGAAAGGGAGTCATCATCCAACACACCAGGACATTATTTTACCAGAGTAAGCTAACATTTTTCATTTGCAGGAATGTTATCTGATACATTTCTTTGCAACTGTTTAATAGCTGTTATAAAAATGTTATTCTGTATGTGGCAGCAAAATGCAACAGGAAACAAATCGGACATTCGGTTTGATACGGTTTACATGATTTCATCTCAAATATGCAACTCTGCCCCACAGGAGGGAAGCAGTACTACAGACTGAATGGGATGTAGCTATCATTCTACAGACATTAGAGTAGGCTAGAAATATGTACATACAATGTAACTACCTCTGAACTAGCATGGTATTGACTCACTACAGCCTTATGATGTTTGCCTCCTTTTTATATGATAAACAGCAAATATCTAATTTTATATATTAAGAAATAAATCTTAGTTTGTAAAAACAAACATGCTATTTAGGATGTACATACTTTGTATACAACTGGTAAGCATATGTTTGAATAGAATTATTATCTTCATTCTGTATATACATCAACCACTCTGCTTTCGAAACACACTTCCACAGCACACAAGAAATAAGGTGAATGATCAATTAATGTTTAAAAACAAACTTTAATATCACAACAGAAACTATACATATAAATATGTAGATATCTCTGAATAAGAAGAGGAATGCATACATAGTAAATGAAAGTATAAACACTAAATTAACATTTAAAAATCATACTCTTTACAAGTGTATAGGGCAAGGTGGCTCTGGAGGAGAGACCTGTGGCTCTAACAAGCGAGATAGAAACTACAGACGTGTTTTCTTTGCTGGCTCCTCCGCATGCTGCTGTGCACCGAAAGCCTCTCTTTTGCGGGATGAAGCTTTCGGATCTGGAGTATTTTCTTTGTTTCCATCCACAATTCCCTGAACAAAGACAGAAACACACATTTTAGACAAAAGCAGCATTGTCCTTCTACACTCCTCCACATCCCAAAATTAAGAAGTGTGAAATGTGCCAGTCACATCTGAGTACAAATCCAACAGTCTGCATCATTTTGTTGCAGTGAATACTGGTATTAAAGTTAGTAGGTGATATTCTACCAAAGGAGCACAGCACCATCTTGTGGGCAAAATATATTATTACACTAAGGTAATACAATGACAGACAGTATGGTGATGTGGAGCAAGTGACAATTATCATTTCACCCAGTAAGAATAATGCAGACTACCCAAGAATGTCAGTACATGATGAAATTAAAAAAAGGTTCAACTGTTTCAATCACAAGTGACAGTAATATGTTACAACTGCTTCACCAATTGACCACAATGACTGACTTACCATGTTCTTCTGAACAGCATGTTCTTGTGTCCACTTCTTGGCCTTCTCCGTGAACAACTGTTTGTTGTATTTGAACTCTGATGACTGCATTCGACAAACGTAAGCGTCTCTTTACAAGTGTATATGGTGAAGATACACAATTGATCATAGTATCACAATTAAAATGCTCTCTACTGCAATTTTATGACTGCAAGACGCCGTACTTTTGTGGTGTTTCAGACTGATATCTAAACAAGTTATTCTGGGATTTAGCAAATCCTCTGCCTTGTAATAAAATTCATACTGCAAAGAATGTTCAATTCTTTTCCAGGTCCATAAATGTTTTTGCAAAAGCTCTTTGCCTCATATTCATATTTGTATGAGAATGTTCACAAAAACAAATAAAACCAGCACATTGTGATTGTGTATCAAATACATGCTAATCTAACAGATAGTCTTATTTCTGTGACTCACGATATCAGCCATGAGTGGGTCGTCTGGATTGGGCTCAGCCATGAGCAGCTGAATGGAGGTGAGGACTGTGGAGATGTTTAGGGATGGCTTCCAGGCACCCTGAATAAAATTAAAGAAAAAAAAATATATATATATAAACTACTCATTTATTTGACAAACAAATAAAACTGTAAGATGGTTGTGAAGTAATTTAATTTTGTCTGTAATCTGTTACAACCTTTGGTGGGAGTTTGAGAGCATCATGGCAGATACGTCCTGAAGTGTCAATGTTTGGGTGGTAGATGGGGGTCAAGAATCGTATTTTAGGAGGCTCAAATGGGTACCTAGGAGAGGACATCAGCTGGTCAGTCTTACTACACTGCAGTAAGAGTTTATAACTTGGAAATGGGAGAAAGAACACATCCATTAGTGTTAAATCTTTGAGAAAATGCACCTCTCTGGGACCTTGATCTCTAAGGAGAAGAGTCCACCTTCATATGGAGTCTCTGTTCCGCCCACTATCTCTGTGAACCAGAGGACATGATCAGATTGATGAAATAAATATCTAGCTAAGCACAACACAGTCTTTGTTATTTTAATGTCTGAGCTGTGACACTGAAAATACTTACGCGCCCGGAGGTCGTCTATCTTCTCCTCGGTCTGCCAGCATGTTATCCCTGGAGGTGGCTCGGTGCTCAGCATCTGAAGTTCACGCTTTAAACGGGAGGCCCTCTGCATTGTGCTAAGCGGAGAACGGAGGTGTACTTATTATTATGCATTGTTGGTTTAGACCAGACTTAACATAGCTGCAAGCTAACATTTTAGCCCGCTAAACATAGTGTTTCGGTTTAACCGGCGACCATGTTAACTGGTGTCCTTTAGCCGAATGTGGTTGTCGTAGTTACAGCAGCTGTTGAAACAGGAAGAGAAGAGTGTCAAATATAGCTGTCAAACTAGAATTGGGTATTTTTTGTAATGAGGACAGCTGTCGCAACTACTACAACCACCGGTCGCCAGTTAAGGGTCGCTCGTTAAACCGTAACAACGGAAACACGTTAGTATGTCTTTGTGAGTGCAATAACGACACCGTGGACAAAATAAGATGTTGTTTACTCGATATTGAAACACAGTAGCTTACTTTTCTTCCGCTTTAGCAACTGTCTTCCACTTCAACTTGACTTTTTAACTTCAAAACATCTTCCGAGACGACAGGACCGCGGTACCGTTTTGGATTTCCCTCTTCCTACGTCACCAACACCGCCCGCGTTCAACTTCTTCTACGTCTGTTTTAATGGAGCACCGGACCGGGAAACGACCGCCACCTACCGCCGAGTTACTGTAGTTTAAAAATGAAACGGCATCTGCTGCGGCCCTCTGGGACGTGTTTGGGAAGAAGAAATCCATATTTTTGAGTCACTTTGAGTTCCAGTTACCATTTGTTGTCATTCTCTCCACATCCAGTGAGGTATAGAGATGATTTCTCCGAGTTTGTCTTCAGGGACCTTATCAATATCATAAAGATTATTTGGTGCTGAATACTGACACTCAATCCATCCATTCATTTTCTGTAACCACTTATCCTTATCAGGGTGACAGGGGGCTGGAGCTAATCCCAGCTGGCTTTGGGCGAGAGACGGGGTACACCCTGGACAAGACGCCAGTTAATCACAGGGCTGATGCATAGAGACAAACAGCTATTCACACTCACATTCACACCTATGGGCGATTTAGAGTCACCTATTAATTGCCTGTCTTTGGACTGTGGGAGGAAGCCGGGAGTTCTGTGAGAGAACCCACACAGACACAGGGAAAACATGCAAACTCCATACAGAAAGGCGAGAGGCGACAGTGCTAACTACTGTAAAGACACTCGCTTATTATCACATGACACACTCTATACTATTTTTTTTTTATCCCATTTATAGCACAATTACCCCTTCATGCAGATCACATAGTGTTTTATCTTTTTTCATTTTACATCTATGCTGTATACTTGTAATCTTAAAATTTGTAGCACTGTAATACAGTTGTACTATTATGCACATCGTAACCATTACTTGTAATTAGGAACTTTGTAACTAGTGCCCCAAAATGCCCTTTTAGTTTGATTTCAGTCTCATTTCCAGGCAGTGGCATAGATAGCCTGAAAAGTAAGCTTTTTGTCTTGTATGTCTTCCATTCTGACATCAGTGAAGCCAGAGTCTCTCAGAGCTGCCATGTAGGCCTCCGGGTGCCAGTTCTCCCCTGGCATCACTCGCTTTGCTGCCATTGTAGCAATATGGAACAACCTCAGCGTGGTCACCATCAGGCCTCCTACATTTGGAGTAAGAAAGTCCATCTGAGACAGGTTTTAATTTGGATAACAAGTGTGCCTTGAAAGTAAAGATTCTCTTTCTGTAACAGCATTATATCCTACCTGGTTTCATGACCCGGTGTATCTCTGTGGCTCCCTTCTTGAGATCAGGCCAGAAGTAGTAGCAGTTACAATGAAATACTTTATCCACAGTGCTGTCTGCCAGAGGCATTGCTGCTACATCACAGTGATGAAGAGTCACTTTCCCACTGGCCACAAGTTCCTTTAGTCGCTCACTTGCCATCTGCAAGAATAGAAAAGGAGGAATGAGCAATGTTCCCACTTCACATCCAATATTGTCATCGTTTTTTAATTACTACTTTGTTATTTTAAGACACTCTATACAACCTTCAAAGACTTGCATGTGATAAACAAAGCTGTCAGTATTCATACTTCACCTGATGCATGTACTCTGAGTAATCTACCCCTATAAGGTGGCCTGTGGGCTCTGTGAGCAGTTTGGCTGCTGCTTGCAGGCCGAGTCCTGGACCGTGTCCTAGCTCCAGCACTGTATCTCCAGGTTGGATTCCACTCAGCTGTACAGCATTTTCCTCAAGGACCCGGTTGCGCGCTGTGAGGAACTTACTAACCAGCCACCCTGCCACTGATTGTGTCGGGTGGCCCAACTGTTTTCCCACTTTTTCAGCCCACATCACTGGATAAATCAACAGAAAAGACACATATATTGGGTATTTTCATGCAGGTGGCTTCAAAGAGATTTACAACCACAAAATGCAAATCATTGTATACAGATTAGCCAGTGACACATGTTTTTGCTTTTGTTTAGTGCATGGATTGTACGGGTTAAAAATAGCGCTGTAACTCCCAGATACTTTCATTTTTAAATAATCTGTTGATCATTTTCTCAATTTATTTTTCTAACTGATTAGTTGTGTTGTTTGGTCAATAAAATGTCAGAAAACGGTGAAAAATATTGATCACTGTTTCCCAAAACTTAAGGCAACGTCCGCAAATTTTAGTCCACAACCCAAACGAATTCAGTTCATAAAGAAAGGGCTAAAGAAACCAGAAGAAGATTCACATCAAAATCAGAGAAGTGGGACATTTTTTGACTCATAATGATTAATCGATCATTCAGTAGTTGACAACTAATCAATTAAGTGACTAATCCTTGCCGTTCTGGTTAAATCAATTTAGTTGTGATACAGATACTTCATGATCATCATACGACACATTTGATTGTTTAAAACCTTTTATCAGTGTTTTTAGTGTACTTCTGAGTTGGACTTTGTCCATCTGGCCAAACCGCCTCTCCAGTCAGATCCTTCGGGATAACTAAGTTCTATCTGGGCTCGACGCTCCTGTAGGCACTTCAATTCTGATACTGATTATCATTCCGTCACTGTATATTAGATATAGGTTTATAGACGACAGTATATTGATCACATAGTCACTGTTTTCTCAGTGTGTAAGCTCTATGGTTGGGGGCGTCGCTTTACGCACGAAATAGAGTAAACTACACTATTGCATATGTTTCTTATGCTCTCTGGATAAACACCTTACCTAGTTTGTCGGTTAGCAGTGTGATCGTAAACTGCTTACAGTTTGTTTGCACGCAGTTGTTGGTTGACTGTCTTCTGTGAGAGGAGGAGGAGCTCCGAGGACTACTTCAGGCGCAGGCGCCGCTCTGTTCTGTCGCTTCTCATTCACACATTCACACTCCCACTGTTTTTTCTAAACTTTTACTCACTTCCTGTCATTTTCATTTATCTCCCTCACAACAAGAAATCTTAATTTAGATATTAGTAAGAAAGCATACAGGGGACAGCTTTGCCTGATACTTCATTTAAATAAGAGATTAAATTCATGCAACCTTCCTGTAAATACGCTGCGCTCTTATCAAGTGCAGCCAAATGTTTCTGGAAATGTAATCTGCGGTTCCTTCCTCCAATCAGCCTATTTTGCACACACCCCCCCCCCTGCGAGGATTGTGTTTCTTTCGTTTTCATTTCCCGGAAGGATCGAATGTGAAAATAACTCGTTTTATTTCTTCGTATTATTTTGATTATTTCATTTAAAATGGAGTTTGGGGAGATTTGACCTGAAGCGTAGTTCATTTATTGTACGAGCTGAATGTTTGTTTACAAGGAGATCGTCCAGTTTATTTCGTATAGTCGAATAGATAAAGGACATTTACATGGAGAACATTTCCACGTCACCTTTGGTCAAGGTAAGTTCAAGAGCATACGGGTTAACAGTTTTAAATCTTAGACCATGGTCACTTGATATTCTTTTTATGTTATACTGAAATTGTAACTTTTAAGTAGAGCTAAGATGTTTTAAAGTCGGTCTGCTGTTTCTATACTGCCACTAAGCGGTTGTATGTGTACTTATGGGCACGTGTGTGCATGCTTTGCAGCAAGAAAACAGAGCAAACAGTCCTACATCCATAATGCATGGGGGTCAAGTCAACATTCCTCTCAGTGTGCATCACTCCCCCCCTCAGCAGCTTCCTTTGGTCAATCTTCCCTCTCAGGAAGATCTGTGGCATCTACCTGGACGGCTGCGTGAGTTAAACTCTCTTCTGTCTGATGTGTACGACTTCATAAATAATATGCAGCACAGTAGACACAGTAGCCTCTACTATAGTACAAACAACACCTGTAACACTGTGTTTTTTTAAATTACCCGTATCTGTCTTCTAGGAATAAACCCATCTCTGTGGGATAAGGAGGATGTTGCCCACTGGCTCCACTGGGCTCAGAAGGAGTACTCACTGCGCCGGCCCGAAAAAGGAAACTTTGAGATGAATGGCCGAGCACTGTGCCTGCTCACCAAGGAAGACTTCAGACGCCGCTGTCCCAGCTCAGGTAGAAATGAATGTGTATGCAAAAGGAGAGCATGCTAACTAGTTTTGCTGCTGTGTTTTCATAAGCACCCCTTGTCCTCTACAGGTGATGTTCTTTATGAGATCCTACAGTGTGTAAAACAGCAAAGGAGGAGTGTTGTCTGTGACCCCTCAAACACATCTCCCTCCCTGGTAACTGGGAACATCCAGAGCCCAATCAGCTGCCAGATACCACCTCAGAGTGTCAAAGATCCTCCCACTGTCAATGACAACCAAGGTCAGTAATGTCGAGGAGTACATATTTAAACATACAGAATCAGTTTTATGTTGCCACATACAGGGAATGTGCCTCCAGTTCCAGTTAACTCCAACAACATCAAGGTCAAATTAATATGTACTGTATGCACAGAGCAAAAAGCACACACACAGAGTCCACACACAGTTGTTTGTGTGTTGCGTGTCAATAAAACTTGTTTGTCCTGGTTAGACTGTCGACACAAATACTTCCTGATCAGCTGCATTTGCATGTGCAAACACATCATACAGGAATTCATGCTCTCTCCTGCGTTTGTTGTACCGTACTTGTGAGGACATCCATTGGCTTCTTATTTCCTTTACACTCATCGAATCAATCTACATTTTTACTGTTCACTATACTTCCATACATGTGAGGACAAAGGGGTAAAAAGCAGCCAGAATGTCAAAAATGTTAACAGTACAATGAATAATGGCTACTTCCAGGGTGTTAAATTGTTGAAATCAGTGTTGTAATGGCGTTGCTTGAGAGGTCTCACTACATTAAGTGCTGTTAGGTAGTTTAAAGAACTGCAGTGAATCTTGTAGTGCTATGTTTAGCATGTAAAAAGTTTATTTGCAGGACATTTTACCCTCCAGTAGAGAACCACAAACACACTCTTTGTTTGATCCTACAATAAAAATGGTGCTTTCCATTATCGAGGATAGGATTTGTGCCAGTGGGTGTGCCATAGTTACCTGGAAACTAGTTATCTTAAAATTCCAGAGTCCAAATCTGTGACTTTGTTTTACATACTTTATGCAAGTAGGAGTAGGCCAATGGTAAAATGATCAAACCGCCATAAAGTCAAGTTTGCTTTCACTTTAGCTCTTTTTTTCACAGTTCCTCATTTTTCTCTCACTTTCGAAATTGCAGTGTCTGCAGCTGTCGTAACCGCTGTCACCAGCCAGCCAGAGCCCACATCACCTCTCAGAGATCATCCCATGATCCTTTATGCGTACCATGTTCCACTCCATACCAGTGGGTATAACAAACAACAATATAACAACTGCCCTGCAGTTGTAGCTATTAACTGTGAGGTCTGGTTTTCTGTCCCTCTTTGCCTGTTGCTCTCTGTATCTTTTCTTTCTCTCTCTCTCTCTCTCTCTCTCTTAGATGGATCAGCAGTTGTCTCTACGTTGCCCAACAATCAAGTTCAGTGTCCTTCCCAAACAGAGAGCGTCATCCAGGAGCCGCTCAACCTGTCCAGCCGAGAGAAGCCAAGGAGCCCTCTGCACAAAGCCAACGGTCGCATCCCAGGTAGTGTTATGTATTATTTATTAAGACTTGTGTATTCACCTGTAAAATATACAAACATGTATTTTGTCCTAGAGAAGTTGCACAGATATATTAAAAATTTGACACCTTTTTTAAAACTGCATCAAGCTATTTTTGCACACTTGTAGGGTAGACAAATTCAGACACAATACCTTTGACCAGCTTCTCAATTTGTTATATATTTAAAAATTCTTAAGATTCACAATTCCTTCTGTAGCAGTGATCTGGCTTGCTCTAACATTGTTCTTTAGTCACATTATTACTTCAGCTGTCTTCTGGGTCACTTTAGTTTTGTCCAGGAGGCTAAACCACACAGACTAGAAAACCTGAAACACACTTAATGGTACGTTAAGAGTGACAATGTTACAGAGTTGAGTTGTATTTTGAAATGAGAAAAGTTAGTTCTTTGCATTATGGATACTTGATATACTAATAATTGATTATTGTAGTATACATTTTGGCAACATGTCCTCTACTGTTTTAATCATGTCCAGAGTGCAGACTGCTGTGGGACTATGTATATCAGTTGCTGTGTGACGACCGCTACCAAGAATACATCCGATGGGAAGACCAGGAAAGCCTGGTGTTCAGGGTGGTCGACCCTAACGGACTGGCACGTCTCTGGGGAAACCACAAGGTGAGCCTCCAGATCTGTGAGTGATGAACACGGGGGTGGAGACACAAAACAGAAAAAATAGGGGCACATGAGACCAGAGTAAATGTTGTAGCATCATTCATTTGATGATGTGCGATATCTCTTTACAGAACCGAGACAATATGACCTATGAGAAAATGTCCCGTGCTTTGCGCCACTACTACAAGCTGAACATCATCAAGAAGGAGCGAGGACAAAAACTCCTTTTCAGGTTTCTGTCTCTTCCTCTTTGTCATTCTCTTTGTGTTTTTTCCCACAACAACACACACATTTATTGTTAATGCCTCTTCTCTGCCATCCATCAGGTTTCTGAAACTCCCACAGGACAACAGGAAACCAATGGTTGACCCTGCCGAGTCCCCAGAATACACTCCACCTCAGGACAGGGACTTTCCAGACAGCAGTCCTGCACATGAGTTCAGTGAGGACCATTTTGAGGTTTCCCCTGATCGTGCTTCTCCACAGCCTCCTCCATAGTAACAACAGTGTATTTAAATGTCTTAAATACAGTACAACAACACAACCGATGACAGAAAGTGGAGATTGTAGTGTATTTATCTCAGCTTCAGAAAATTGCCCTTGCATGTACAGGTTTAACAAATGCCCTGTTTTTTAGGTATTAAGAATTTTTGCACTGTGGGATTGCTTTTGTTATGGATGTGAATCAATGTATATGTCACCGATCAGAACGAACACTAATATTAAAGAGAAAGAGGAAAACTGTGAAAGAAATCACATCAAACAGCCAAATAATCATCAGAACATAAATTTCTCAGGCTTGCTCGACATAATTGCACTTACTACATAGGCCTCACAGGTGAAATAGTTCCAGTTTGTTTTGTGGTTGTGATTAAACTTTTTGTGTTGCAGGTTAAATGCCAGTTTGTACAAGTCGCACAGTTTGTTTTATTATAATTTTACAAAGAGTTTGCTTTATCAGCCTGAAGTCAAGGTATTTGTTAAGTTTAAATTTTGTGTAGCTTTTAAGTTAATTGTCTTTTTGTTCTGCTTTGTAAAATAAATGTTTTCTATGGTACAATCCGAATGACTTTATTTGAATACTGTAATTATATCTTAGAGCTTGCATTACTACATTGTTATTCTATTACAGATGCTCAGTGATGAAACTAGCCTATTTGGAGAATAATCTAGTTATGACAATTCATGATCATTCACTGATCATTCATTCACTGATCATTCATGCTGTGTAAATCCTTTCATGGGATACACCAACTACTTAAAACAACAACCAAAAGAAAACACAGGCAGGTCAGAGCTACTGTCACCTTACTGTATTATATTATCATCAATTAAAAAATTAGCTAGCTCATAAAATACAGACATCATTTGAGGAAAACACACATTTACAGTGCTCCTTCTTCCCCAAGTCAAAGCTGGCATGTGTACATGCAGGGGGCGCTGTGGTAGCATCATAACCAGTGGCTCAGCTGATAAATAACCTTTCATACTTGACAGCAGAAATTAGGACATTGCACATTTAGTTTACTCTATATGTATGTATAATTCTTCTGCTCACTGGTCTAAACAGAGAGCTTCTTCCTAAAGTTAGTTCATAACCAATTAAGACTTAAATTAAACTTGTTAGGCAGTTGACCCAAGGGTTTTATGGAAGCACATTTAAAAGATCAATCAAATCTATAAGATATCTTTTTATTATTATGGGTATTGTATGAAACCAGTGCTTTTAACTTTGTTTCAGTAAAAAGAGAAAGTAGAATAAAGAAAATGAGAATTAGGTGTTGATATTAATGTCTGTTTCCCTGATTAGGTAATAGAAAAAAAGACAACAATTTACGTAAATATAAAAAAAAATCAAACTTACCAAGTTTAATCAAATGTTAATAATTCTGTTAAAACTAATAAGATTCGAAGATTAATTTATCATACACTTATTTCAATATGACTAATGACTAACTTAACTAATGAGTATAATAGAAAATCGTATCTGTGACATCCTAAATGATGTCTTTGCCTAGATGTCTTTGTTGGAGTTCATGCTAATAGCACTTAAAGAAAGTGCTTATTAAAGTCTGAGGTTTGATACTTTTCATTCATTAGTTCAGCATTGCCGGAGATCTGGAGCTTTTTGTTTATTTAGTATCACATGGAAGTCAGTCTGAGATAAGCAAACTAAAATCATGTCAGCTGTCTAGACTAGAAACACGCAAAATGTCACTGAGCGTGTTGTATGCTATATCACATGGGCATGACCAATATGGTATATCTAATTGAGATTGGTTTAAAAACACTGATTGTGAAAACTTTGGTCAGTTTTCACTGGATAACTTGTCTCAGCTTGTTTTGACTTTTACATCTAAAAAGACAGAAAGGAGAAGTTTTTGCAACACTTTCAGCATTTTAGTCTTTGGAAAATGGCTCCAGGAGTTTCCAGGTGTTATTATCGCGAAGTTCCACCTTCCTTCTCTTTCTCTGGATCTGGATTCCTGGCCACCTACCAGTTAGGGGTTGCCCAGGGCTTCTTAAATCGTGCACCATGGATACTGCGGACAGCACCTTGTGTCCTGGGTGCATCTGCTGGGTCTTTGGTAGCAGCTGCTGTAGTATGTGAAATGAGCCTGAGTAAGTGACTTTTTCTTTTTTTCCCCCTCTAAATCTGCTTCTGTTGCTTGTATTTACAGTTTTTGACTCATTTATTTTACAGCTACTATCCGGGATGAGATGCTACATTTTGCCAAACAGGTTAAGGCTTTTACACTTGGACCATTTAACCCCTCAATCAATGTTTTCCACTGGTTAGAGTTAATTTTACACAAACATCTTCCTTCTGATGCGCACCAACTGGCCAGTGGGCGTCTAGCTGTGGCTATGACCCGCCTGACTGATAGTAAGCTCATTATCATGTCTGACTTCCAGTCCAAAGAGGATGTAGTACAGGTGAGTTAGTCCTACAGATTCACATCCTTATGATAGGAAACCATTGTTTTAAAGCATACTACCATTTTTATTCCCATGTTGTCCTTAGGCTTTGCTGTGTAGCTGCTTTGTGCCAGGGTACTGTGGTATGCTGCCTCCAACCTTCAAAGGAGAGGTGAGTATTTGATGGCCTTTTCACAAACTCTCTCTGTCTACTCTCTATAATAATGTACATGATCTTATCTCACAGCATTATGTAGATGGGGGTTTCAGCAGCATGGTGCCAAAATTGCCTATACCGTGCAGTCACATCTTGACGGTGTCTCCATTCTCTGGAGAGATAGACATCTGTCCTGCCGACACACCTTCCACGTGGGACATGGTAGTGAGTGGAACAACCTTAAAGGGCAACATGGCTAACAGCTTCAGGGTCATCAATGCTCTCTACCCCATGGATCTGGAGGTCAGACCCCCTCACTGAATGCTAAGCTCTCCATGTGCAGACTTTTGTTCTCAGTCTATTATTGTATATTGGTAGCTGCCTAGGTGGGTGAATAAGTTAGGTGACATAGAAATTTGGTACAGGAACAACAACAAATTGGGACTCAATTGAACACTATTCAGGAAATCAGAATGATTGCATAGTTTTTTTTTTGCTACATAACATGATATTATAATGATCTATAAACATGTCTGTCCACCTAAATGTTAAAGTTATTTTTTCTTTTGCAAATATTAATAGAGTCACACAAAGCTGATGACTTTTTACAACACATCTGTTGATGAATCAGTGTCAAGGCACTTGGAAAAGATGACACGATGTAAATGACTCACATTTTGTGTACTGTTCTTTCTCTCTTTAGACTCTGGAACAAGCCTACGACAGCGGCTACAAAGATGCTATTCATTTCCTTCTGAGCAATGGTGGGTCTGCTGTGTTTAGAGGGCAAAAAATTTAAAAATGATATTGTACTTTTATATTACACGCACTCTCAATCTGACCGACTTTCTTTATTTCTCTTTCAACTCTTCCCCTCGTGTCCAGATATCGTCCCATATTTTACGATAGACAAAGTACCCCAAGGGCAACTCAACTATAACCAAACTAAAACGTGGATGCACCTGGAGACCAACATAGAGAAAGAGGAAGAGGTGAAGGTGAAAAAGGAGACCATTACATTGACATCTTTTGCAGACAATACATGCATGCAAACAGGCAGCTGTACTGAGCACAAATTGACTGGAGATCGACCAATTAAAGACCCTCGTGTTCATTTCGACATGGTAAAGAAAGGTATGACTGCCACACAGACACACACACACAAAACAGCCTTCTCTGATTTATTGATTATATACAGTATATAAAAAATGAAATTAAATGAAGAGATCATGTATGATCATGTAAATTCAGAGATTTATTTATTCACTAAACCAGTCAGTTAACTACATTTATCTAGCTTGTTTGTTTGTAAGTTTGTGTAAACACTATTTTCAACATTTCTATTTCAGTTCTTCTGGGCAACATGGTGACTTATCTGAGCATGTTTGGACTCACTGCAAGATTCTTATTCTACCTGCTTCTGCCTCTCATGCTGTCATTTTACGCCATACACCAAAGTAGCCACAGGTAATAAAAACACTGAACATACACAGACAACACAGACAAAACTGTAACTGTTGATGACACAGAGGTAGTGTGCTACAAAAATGCAAGGGGGAGGAACAATCTTTATATCCTCCCAGATTTAAAGGACTAGTCTAATGTTTGACAGTTTGAGTTAGATGAGAAGATCAATACAAATATAAAGGCAAGAAACAGACACAAATGTCCCATAAAACTGTAACCTGCCACTTGTATACTTTGGTTTTTGTACAGATTAAACAAACAGGATATATCATGTTACTTAATGAGATTTAGAGTTGTTGGAAGATTGATTTTGTTTCCCTCAGACAGAGCCAGGCTAACTGTTTCCCTCTGTGTCCAGCATTTATGCTAAGCTAAGCTAATTAGCTGTTGACTGTAGCTTCATATTTAGAGATATGAGAGTAAATCTTCTCAGCTAACTTCAGGCCCGAAAGTGAATAACTGTATTTCCTATAATGTTGAAGTATTGGTCCAAGACAGATCTAAAGGCATTCATTCATTTATATTCAGAGTGAGTTAAGGGCACTTGTCCAACATAACAATGTCATGGTTTATGTCCATATACAGAGACATCGACATGAACTAAGCATGTAGAAAAAGTATTTCAGTAAGTCTTTTCTCTCTCTCCCAGGCTGGAGTTGTTGTTCAGACAGGCACTTAAGTTGCTGTTCTGGGCATGGCATGGCCTCAGACACATTACATCCTTCTTTTTCAACATATTTGTCTGTACCCTTCAGAAGAACATGAAGGACTGGTAAGACTGCAAATTGTACTTAATGCTTCCAGAATTACTGCTTATCTATTCTTGCATACTGTATGCAGATATTTTCCTTTCTTGTCTCACATTTAAACTGATCTTCCTTGATTGGATTCCACTCAACCGGACTCATCTCTATGTTTTAGGATTATGCCAATCATCCTGCTGTTGGAGTTTGTGAAAATTCAAGCACAATATGAAGCTCCACGATGGCAGAGGCACGCAACATCTTGCAATACGTTTCCCTCTTCTGCCCATTCAGAAGATATCAGGCATGGGAGTCTGCACAGACAGTTCATCACTCCATCATGAGATTACAAAAAAACAAAATAACAGAATATGTACACAGAGTTGCTGACTTTTTGTACATAAGGTGTTCTTTGTGCTGTGGTCCTGCATGACATCCACTACATATATTATTACTGTCATTATTGTTACCATATCTCCATTACAGCTTATAGTTAGTTAATGATTTGCTGCTGCTGTGCATCTGTGTCTCTCTATCTCTCTCTATCTCTCTATTTATCTATCTACCCACCCCCCCACTCTCTCTTTCTATCTGCCCCTCTCTATCTTTAACTCAACCGGTCCCGGTGGATGACCGTCTACCAATGAGCTTGGGTCTGCTCGAGGTTTCTGCCTGTTAAAAGGAAGTTTTTCCTCGCCACCGTCGCCAAGTGCTTGCTCATGGTGGAATTGTTGGGTCTCTGTAAATAATATTATAAAGAGTACGGTCTAGACCTGCTCTGTATGAAAAGTGTCATGAGATAACTTTTATTATGATATGGCGCTATATAAATAAAATTGAATTGAATTGAAATTAAATTGAATTGTGCAATGAAATGTCTCGTATGTTAAGTCTGGTTTTGTTTGATGTAAGCTGGTTAAAATATTTCTATTATTTCAAAGAGTTCAAGGCCTAGTTGTGGTAATAATTGGTTATATGAAGCGACACTACATTTACCATATGACAGAAAAGCGATAAGACTGAAGGTGGCATAAGGTGGCCAGTCAATGTCTTCCCACTGGAAGCATGAATGTGAAAATACTGTGTGGTCCAAACTAAGTTGTCATGAGATATGATTGGGACATTATTGAGATATTATTGGAAATGAAAAGCCTGGTCTGATGTGGCACTAGGTAATGAGGTCACATACTGTAGAGTTGAAATCAAAGTTTCTCGCTCTTGTTTCATTGCGAATCATCTTTGGTGGAAGTGTACATTCGTAAGTTATGGTTTGTGTTATGCTGTACAGCTATATAATTGTAATGTTTAATATTATTCTATGTTAGGCCTAATTAACAGAATTATCTACATTGTTAAATCTATAAAATACTCATGTGGTTTAAAGCATACTGTGATTTCTGTTGCCAAACCACAAAAACTGACTGCTGACACAAGTGTGGATGTCAGTGGTTCATCAGCTGACTTGTGTGAAAAACAAATAATCAGTTATAGGACGTTTTTGTGGAACATCCCTGACAAAATATTTGCGGTTTCAGTCAAGTCGAGAGTAGCTCCAGGGCGTTTCTCTAGAGTGTTCCTAATTTCATTTCCACATGAGAGGTGACAAGTAGTCCTGTGATGTGCTATTTCAACACTGTACTCTTTCACTCCTCGTTTCCCCGAGCGAAAGCATTCACTACCTCACTAATAATGTTCATTGATTCAACGTTAAAGTTCAGTAACCTCCAGAATGGCTGCAGAAAATTCTGCACATTATGATGTGCTATCACGCAGAAACCATTGACTTTCTGTACTTTTTCCTTTACCTGCACAGTAACATATTGCCTCCAAGATTAAAGTGCTTTTGCTCTCTTGTAGACTGCAAAGGTGATCTTCTCATACTATTTGTCCTGTACTACTTATATGTCATTGGCTTGTACAATGTGAGAGACCTTTAACAATTTGTTAAGGCGATCATTTAACCTATAATATTTTAACAGCTATACAAACAGTGAAACGTTTTGGTGCTTAAGTCCATCAAATATATTATTGTGAGATACTGGGGAGATATTATTGCATTGTTCCAAAGAAAATATTAATGTTAATAACACTGAAGAGGACCTTCCTTCTTTATAAATTAAAATATGAGATTCAATCCCTTCTCATCCCTGTAATTTTCAAATATTCCCTAATTTGAAGTGGCTGTCGCTTGTTATCATCACCATCCATCCATTTCTCATAACCACTTATTCTTATCAGGTTTCACTGGTTTGGGCATTGGGCAAGAGGCGGTTTACACCTTGGACAAGTTGCCAGTTTATCACAGGGCTGACACATGGAGACAAACAACCATTCATGCTCACAGTGACACACCATATCCTATTATTTCCAAATTGCAATGA
The DNA here is from genome assembly GCA_033000465.1 of Sciaenops ocellatus. Classification (NCBI taxonomy): domain Eukaryota; kingdom Metazoa; phylum Chordata; class Actinopteri; family Sciaenidae; genus Sciaenops; species Sciaenops ocellatus. Next base: position 13,284,727 of record CP136883.1, on the reverse strand, counting down.
GTGAACTGACTTCCAAATGAAAACACTGAGACTTCTTGATGATGCTGACTATAACTTTTGGCATCTGAAATGTCATTTCACACAATCTCCACAAGATGGAGCATTGAGCACAAGGGTGGAGCACAGTATAGTATAGGTTGACTGGATATTTAACGTGCTGTGATATTGAAGTCTACCAGATCTCTCAGCCCAACCCAGAGCACAAATTAAACATACATAAAAATATCTTTCTTTTTGAACTCCTTGAACAGAAGAAGAATTTCAGACTAAAAGTTAATGACTTTAAAAACTCTAGTCTGATGATTTGGATTCAACTTTAAACCTGTACCAACTTTGTAAACTGTCTCCACTTATTACACATACTTTTCAGATTAATACACCATGTGAAACATTGAAATAAACAACTTTTCTAAGGTATGTTTTGGGCATTTCATGCCTTTTCAGACAGTACAGAGGTGACAGAAAATGGAGGAAGGTCTCCAGACTAGCTTGGACCAGTGACATTGCAGTTAACAGTCAGCTTCTGATCTACACCACACACAGTACACACCTGATCAGCTAATCTACCTTTTACACTCTGAATGGTAACATGTGTTCCAGAGCCGGGATGGACCATTTGATCTCTGTGCGGCGTGTCCTTTTCATACAGATGGCCTGTTACCTGCGGTGAGATCCTCTTATATAATCGGCGTAGATGGATCATGGGGATAACACACACATCTGCTGCTGTCCTACACCAGCCACTGATCCAGCCAGTCAGCCGGAAACCAGCTGGCTTTGTAAAGACAGAGAGGAGAAGACACGGTGCGTAGGGGTACATGCATTTAGCATATGCAGAAAAAGAGCGGATTCTGTTAATTAAAAAAAAAAAAACATTAGATCTTCTTCCTGGACTATTAAAGACCATAAAAATTTAATTTGAGGAAATGACTGACATGGCTAAGATTAGAGCTCAAGCTTCCTGTGTCTATGGCGATGATATACATCTAAAAGTACATGACCTTTTCATCAATCTGCCTGGCAACAGGGTGACCATAGCATGATATTGGTGATATGACGGCACAGTGACATTTATTTGTGGGTGTTTGACAAATGGGTTGCTTTGTGTGTAAGAGAAGAGACAGACAGAGTGGTTGGATGATTTCATACTGATAAAGTATCATTACCTCACTGGTCGTGATCAATGGAAATGCAGCACTGAGAAGAAAAGAGGATGACCTTTGAGACGACAAAGAGGGGTTGTGACCTTTACCGCCTGACATGCAGAGACTCTCCATCTTTCTCCACCACTTTTATCTGAAATATCTCAACAAATCTTGGACAGATTGTTATGAAATTTGGTACAGACATGCGTAGCACTCAGAGGATGAACCCTACCAATGCAGCTGATCCCTTAAATTTTCCTCTAGTGTCACTGGTTGGTCAAAATCTTTATTTGTCATTAATGTACAAGAACCTGCAAAGCTAATAGCATTCCTATCATCCCCATTTGTACTTTGTGTTTAGTGCTAATTAGTGAATGTTAGGTAAGATACCTAAAAGAAGCTAAACAGTGTGTTAGCAGGACATACCGCTGTATGTAAGTACAGCCTCACAGAGGCACTAGCATGGCTGTAGACTCTAGTCTTATTCAAATGTAGGCGACTGTAACAATATTAACATTTCATCTCAACAGTTCTACAAAATTTTGGCCTTAAGATGCCCAGACCTTATGTGACCAACTACCACTCTGAGTTTGTTTGTCTGTCTTAAAGAAAGGTAATCTCAAGGATCTGGAGGGGATAATTTAGATTAATTCTGTCCACTCAATCAACAGACCCAAACAGATGTCACCAAGTCACACTAGGGATGAATGAATGAGTGTGTGTGTCCCTTGTGGATCAAGACCCTCAGTAGGACCCTGCGATCCAACAGGGTTCTACTGAGGGTAATAAACAGCAACAGATTAACAGTTTTCTGTTTCTAATCCTTTCCTCCTCCTCCTCCTCTTCTTCCTCCTCCACCTCCTTCATCTTCCAAATTTAGAGCCCAGTTGATAAGATGAAGAAATATTGTCTTGATGATGATGCCAGGCACTAAGACATATCTATTCATTGTAAAACAGGCTGGCAGCAGTCCATTTGTCTTAATTCTGACTCTCTTCACATCTTCACCTCTCTCCTCTGTTGACATCTCATCACTTCATGTAATCTTCCTTTTAGTTTAAAAGGCATTTCATTCAGTGTAATTCTCAAGATTAAATCCTATATGCAGATCTTTTTATCTTTAATAGTCAATAATTTTTTACCATACCCTTCCTTTGCTATACATAGCTGTTTCTCAGTAACGAAAATGATAGTTCTAGCATTGTAAAACAGGTTTAATTATGACCAATGACAGTATAAATAATGTACAGAGCATGAGTGACGGCATCTATAGGTTTTTCGAAACGCCATTTTGAAGCTGAAAATATGGGGCCCTGGGGCCCTGTATTGCTTCTTCTGCCCTCTGGCTAATCTAAATTTCGGCAAAGAAGTGGATCATCGGCTGAATGACACCTGGGTGCTCAAATAAACCATTTGTAACAGCACATACCAGTCAAAGGGGCCACGCTGTTAATTATGTGCAACTTTAAGCCTTAATATCATTAGTTAAAAAAAATATCACCCTCAGTACAGTTGTCATGAGCAGGAAAATCAGCTATAGAGACCCAAACCATTTTTGTACCAGGCTGTAAACATTTTATTTCTGCTGTGAAGTTAGACATTTTAATATGGGCGCTTATGGAGACTCACTTCTGCCTGTCTCAAGCAGCCACTCGAGGAATTACAGTTTCTAGCACTTCCGCATTGGTTTCATTCCTCAGCCACGGAGGTTGCTTATTTTGATTATGACTAATCAGTTTTTCATAGTCATGCTTTATCTCTGGAGCAGAGACAACAACTAGTCAGAGAAAGCTCCAAGAATTTGTACAGAATTTGTATCTACAGGCTATTGCACTTGTAACAACTTCATCACTTTAAAGTGTCCCATGACTGGCTGCAATGAAACACCGTTCTGTTCTCAGTTTGTCTCGCAGGAAGATGACTTAACCACCACCGCTGTGTTACTCTCTCATGACTGTTAGATAAGTGCATAAGGTGGGAAACTATTCCAGTACACAGTTGAGATGATTGTGTCCCTGCTTGTTAAACCTTTTTAACCCAGGGTACTTTACACAGAGTGATTTTCTGTTTTTGCAGAATGTCCTACTTACACAGATACTTATAGTGAAACACATTCATACACAGTAAAACCACAGCCTGATCTGTTGACCTCAGATGCTCCAGTGGAGCACTTGTGTGTCAGGGGCCCTAGGGCAGCGACACCTTAATGTGGAATGACCAAATGTTCTTGCTAACCGTCTATTCGGTCTGGTTCTTATAACCACACTCCCATTTTTTGTTTTTGAATCTCAATAATTTTGAAATCAACTGACAACTAGAGATGACTTTATATTTGGGCTTACCTTAATTTAAAGGTGCAATGCCTAAGAATTGGCTTTGGACTACTGGGAGGAGGAGGGACCAAACCGGAGGAACCAAACTACGAATGCTGGCTGGGAGTGGTGCTGGAATGGGCGCCAGAACTGGAGCCAACTGGAGCCAACTGGAGTTGAGTAGGCAACAGAACTGGGCTCTGCAGCCTCCCTGCGAACACAGCCTGAGACCAACGGAGACCAACGGAAACCAGTTTGACGACAGGGAATATAGGTGATTTACAATGGCTCTGACCAGGACCCTCGGGAATACTGTTGGACTACTGCTACTGGTTAGGACTACTACCAAGAGCTAAGACAGGACAGGATGGGCTAAGGCTAGCTGGTTAGCATGCTAACTTCAGTGAATATACCTGCAACACAATACATAGAAGTGTCTGACGTAACGTCATAATGTTATTTCTTCACATTCTCATGATGACATTAATTCATTTTTAATCTTACATGTGTACCTTTAATTCAGTCAATAAGATATAAGGCTATAATACTTTTTCATACTCATTCTGCTTGTTTATGCTTGACACGGTGACCAAAGTTGTCAAAATAATCAAAATTATAACAATAATGCAAGATAAGCCAACATATTGTCATGACAACACTGACAAATATAAATGTTCATGTCACTGATTGGGAAGCATCAGATCTGATCTAAATAACAAAATGTGAAAGTTTTGTGAAGAATGAATGTTGTTGTTGAACATTGTTTTTTTTTTTTTGTTGTTTTTTAAAATTATAAAACTGTTGACCGAGTTTTGTTAACTGGGCCATTAAAAGCTGCAATCTGGGTCTCTCCTATACCGTATGTGTGTGCACTAGAGGGCTATTATCACCAGACGCAGTTAATAATGGATGGAGATGCACACACGCATGCAGTATGACGTCTAGAGGAGGGAGGCCCTATGGCTCCAACTTAAATAAAATGTGTGTCAGCTCTTTCCTCTGGGTCATACTAATTCTCCCTCCATCCCCATGCCTATTGTGCCCTCCACTGTCTGTCTTCTCACTTGCTCCCCATATCTCTCACTCTGGTGTGGAACTTTCCATCAAAGCATCTCGTTAATGATGGAGCACTCTCATGCATCTTTAAGCACTTGACAGGGATCTTCCACTGAGCAGTCTGAGCCAAACTCACACACATACACCTTTTGAAAAAGTCAACAATGTCGTAGATCATTTGCACTTGAATAATAAAAAGGAGAATGTGCGATAAAGAACATGTACTTCAACTGAACTTGATAAAAAACAATATTTGAATCATCTTTGTGTCCCAATAAATCTGTATTTATGTAATGTAAATATGTAAAAGTGTATATTTTTATTTTGTTGCATGTATCACGTGTGTGTGTGTGTGTGTGTGTTTGTGTGCGTGTGTGTGTGTGTGTGTGTGTGTGTGTGTGTGTGTGTGTGTGTGTCGGGGGGGGGGACTCTGGAAGCCCAAACAGTGTCATCTTATGCCGTCCCAGCAGATTAACTTCAGACACTGCATGCTGAAGATAACACTCCCACTGTCACGTACACAAATGGGATCATGAGTTTAAAAAAAAGCCTTAAATGTTCCCGAACCAGTCACATTACATTTTTACACCTGCACCAAGTCACTCCTGTTACTGCCTGTTGCTTTCAATCTCATTATGTGTTTGAATTCCGTGTTCCTGTTTTATATATATAAAACACACACATATGTGTGTGGGAGTGCTGTGTGCATATATAGAACACCAAAGGATATAGTGCATGTATGTATGTCTTTTGACATGTCCTCTTGAAGTGCCAGACAAACCTTCAGTTTATGTTAGAACACTCCAAAAACAAAAATTATGCATTTTTATATTGTAGATTATAAATTATAGAAGGATTACTTTGGGGAACAGTTTTGAGATCAAAATGAGAAAAATGTGGAGATGTCTTTATAAAATGTAAAATTTAATATATATACCGCATTTAAAATATTATAAATTTGTAATTTCAGATATAATTACATATATTATACCTTATTTATTTATAGAACACATATGGAAAGTAATCTGGAAGTATCTATAATTGAGTTTGGGTAATCCCTTGGATTACATTACCGATTACAATTTTGATGAGGTATCTAGTAGCTGTAATGGAATACAATTTTAGTGACCTACCCAACCTCGACAGGGATGCAGTCAGATTGACTGGCTGTGGTTAAACTTCACAGTGTCATGAGAATATGGGACACACACACACACTTTCTAGATAAATCACCAGAAAGAGACACTGGGATTAATATCCAAAAGCTGTTTTAGTCCTCGATGATCCGATATGATATCTGGATTTAGCATCTCAGATGGTGCGTCCTTTACAAATTTGGGTTTGAGGCTCAACAGTGTTTATAGTCAAAATACAGCTGTTGTTGCAAGCTTAGGAACTTGGATCATCATCATCACTATCTTAGATATGTCTATCTAAATCTGTTCAATTAGTTTAAACAGTTAGAATTTAAGAAGTCCTTGGACAAGTGTCTTTTGTTAACATAGACCAAAGCATCTGTGCTGTATCAGTTTAGATGACAAGCATAAAAGTAATGCATGATGTCAATAAAGGGTTACATAGTGTGTTTAGATGAATATGTGGATTTTGGGTGACAGGGGCAGTGAAAATAAGGCAGAAGAAAGGACTCGCACTTCAACTCTGCTGAAGTCTCCTGAAGTGGCCTTTTGGGTGGAATCCAAATTTATAGGTTAGCGCACAAGTTCCCAAACTTTTTCTCTCTAGTCACTAAAGGAGCCAAGAATATTTTATTGAAATAAGGGACCATTATCAGGACAAAATGCATGTCACTATGTTTGTATTTTAATTTCAGTTTCTGTAACTGCTAGAGATTTTATACACACAAAAGACAAAATGTTCATAAAGAACTAAATGAACTGTATATTAAGACATACTTCTTCATATCTTCAATTTGTTTTCGTGTTTGCTTGATGATCATCACTAGTTTTTCTTTCCTTGTCTCTTTTGTTTTAATTATGGCGTCACAGCGCTCTTGTTTCCTCCTAAATTAATCAGACTCACAGACCTTTTTAAGAGCAAACAAAGCACTAGTGGAACTAACAACTTTTGCAATGCAGTAATTACTGTCATAAGGCAATTAGTTACACCTTTGTTTGACATGTCAAAACCACAGTTTGGGGAGTTCTGGCTTAGAGCTTACAGTTTTACGTCATTACCATGTCCAAATAAAATGTAAAATACATGCCACTAATCAGGACAGTTAGCATACATAGTCTCTCCATCCTCCAGGCTATCAACACTGACAATGAATTGGCTTTCCATGTTTTAATGAACACACTTTATTTCTGTGGCATGTTGTCTGCTGGAAGGGGAGTCTCTTGAGATCAATGTGACATCAAACCATCATAACTCTCTCCTACTCTCTATCTCTCTCTATCAAAAGCCTTTTAATGTTGAGAGAACACGTGTCTGAATTCACTCTTACAGATTCAAATATTCAAGTTGCCTCAGGGAAAAAGCCTTTGTTAAATTAAACAATATACTTTGAACAGAAACAAGGCTTTTTCTTCTTTTACTTTACATTACACAAATGATGTGTTTGTGTCTGTCTGTGTGTTTGAACATACAGATTTATGTGTGTGACAGAGATCTATTTCAACTGTAACCTCTTTCCGGACCTGCTTGTAACCTATCCATGTGGCTGATAGTCTATTGACAGAGACCAGGTAGTGTGTGAACTCTGCTCTGATCCTCCCAAGTGTCATTCAGCCCGCCTTTCTCTCTTTTCATTGGCAGCTCTGTTTTCGCTCTTTGTCCTTGGATGACCGTCATTTCCTACAGACATGTAGTAATAATCTGGGTCATACATTCATTCATAGTTTAGGGTTCCGGGTGTCAGGTTATCCTGGAGGAAGTAAAACCGGTTCTACTCCAGCAGTTGGAAAACAAGTTGACAAGTTGTCAAAATAAAAAATGTATTACTCTTTTGCAGCAGTCTGAAATGTCGGAAACACTGTGTTTGTGTTATTGTCCCCAACTCTGCATAATAACACAACAGTTGTGATGTGAATAAATGCAGCTCTAAAGTTGCCTGTGAGTCCATCTTAATCTGCATTGCTAATTAGACATTTTGTGCAGGATTTTCTGCATCTAGGTCTATGTACTGTCATACTAACTGATTAAAAAAAGTTTAAAGTTGTGTAACATAAAGTACATTTAGGAGCATCTAAAAACATCTAAAATGTATTTCCAACAAGCAATTACTTTTATCATCTTGTTTTTGTTGTTTTCTTCAAAAGAAAAAAAAAAAACCCTGCTGCCGTCAGACAACATCTTATTAGTGCTCTGTTTACTATTCCCTGATTACTGTGCCAGAAACATCTTCCACTTTGCCCACTTGATTCCTACTAATATGAAAATGGATGAAAGATTTTTTTATTGTTTTGGTATAAAGAAATCTTCAAATCTTGAAAGAAACTTGCTTAATTTTGGATCCCAGTTGTTGTTGTTGTTTTGTATGATAAGTAAAATGGAAAAAACGATGTTTTACAGCGCTATGTGGAGTTCCTTCACAATTCAGTCCTTCAAGTATTTAATGGAGCCTTTCTTGACCTGAGACAAGGTGTTGAAGTGAGTCCAGAGAGATGGGTATCAGGTAAAACTAGTTAGCTTTAACAGCTAGCAGACTACTTCATGTCATCCAGAGACTGGCATCCTGTTGTTGTCTGGATGATTTCCAGTTATACGGTCACTGTACTGCCTCACATTCCTTGTTGATGTGACCTCTATCTGTGTGTGTGTGTGTGTGTGGGCCACTAACATTACAGTGAAAGCAGAGACAGGTTACTGAAAGTAATGACGAAGCCTTCCCTGAAGGGGAACACCAATGGAGATAAGGAGAAAATACTAGAGCCAGACTGATATGGGGTTTTCGAGACCGATACCGATACCTGTTTTAGAGGAGAAAAATTCACTGAATGCCCATGAATAGCCAATGAATATAGACTGTCTGTGCACCAATTTTGCACCAATATGACAATGTGAATGTGCTTAGAAGGCTGCTTTCTTAAACAAATAACTTAAGAAGAATATTCAACTTAAATGTAAAGTCATTTTACGTATACATTGTAGACCAGTTCTAGTTGACATCGCTCAGAATTGCTTCTTCTCTATTACTTTATGCTGATTGCCTCAGTATTATATAAATTGCAGTTCACTGGACCCAATTTTCATATTGCTGCATTTTGGCTAACATACACTGTATGCTGATACTGATATAACTGCAAAAAGCCAATATTGGGTGATAAAATACAAGTATATATATTTTTCTCTCTTTCATGCACACACACACACACACACACACACACACACACACACACACACACTTTTCCATTAACACATCAGAGCACATACAACATGAGAAGACGTGATTTAAAATCCCAGATTATATTGCATACATTACAGTAAATTGTATACTGAAATGTTATCATACATACAAATACAAATACAGTGTAATGGTCTTGTTGGGTTAATAAACTCTAACCTGCTGTTGCCATGATGACACAGGTAATCAATTCAGGCCAGTCTGCCTCTGAATTTGTTGTACAACAGTGACTTTACAGACAAGGGACTGACTCCATCATAAAAACTGACATCGTACTGTGTAATCATCATCACCATGAAGCTGACTGTCAGAAAACACATACACATGCATATAATCTTAGTTTCATCATATCTTCCACCAGAAATTCAGACATTACACAAGTCTAAAGCTATGTTGAGATAAGATCATATTCCTGGAACCCATTTAACACATCACTTTTTCTACTTTCCAAGATTTCTTTTATAATAGGAAAACATGTTATAAAAGAGACACTCATAAAACATTCCACTCGTACATTACACTGATACAGCATAATCTACAATGACTTCTCCAGAATAAGACAGATCATGGGACATTTTGGCCTTTAATGTCCCCTGGCCCTGTAACAAGTTCCCTTTATCCCCATTTATTCAGCAATTTTCTTTGGCTTCTTCCTCTCTCTTTCAATTTCTCAGTTGTTTTTTTTTTTTGTTTGTTTTGTTTTTAATAATTTTCTGATCATGGTGTCACTGAATGGTTCCTTCTTTCCTTCCTCAATAAGATATCCACTAATGGAGAAAAATGATGATGTTAAGGCTAGTATCTACCTCATGAACATATGGGATCCACTGTATATGTTAAATTGTATTTTAGGTCAGAATGCATTTCTGTGTTGGAAAATAATTCTCACAAACAAATGCTAGAATGGAGAGTGGTTACAACTTCAACATTTTCAACCAAGCTGAAATCAAAAATACTGAGCATATATGCATGATAAACATAGGTATTACTGTAAGATTATGTATGGCAAATTCAACAGTATCCCAACATACATACATAATTTAAGGCACTCCATTATAATACATAGTGTGGAGTCAGTTAGACTGCTAACAATAGTGGAGGATTCTTACCCACGCTACTCTTTAAAGAGAATGAATAAATACAACATACATTTTTAAATAAATAAACACAGAAGGACTATTATGTAGAAACAACAGAGAAGTTACTCATCCACAACACTTACAGGAGAGATTTTTTGAGATTTTTTGTGTTTTTGGTTTTGTTATGTATTTTTTTTTACAGCCTTGGTCTTATCTGTGTAGAACTGGCCATCAGTCCTATCAGTTATGTTTTTGTACAGTCATCTGCAGACTGTGGCAGCATCTTTTGAGTGCTGTGATACAGCCTTACACAATATTTTTGCAGATGAAAAAGCTCCAGTTGTCTAATATAAATATCCCTTTCAGTGTTACCTAAACACATACACACACAGTTGTTCAGAGTAACATGTTGCTCACATTTCCATAACCTATAAATCATCATAAAAATCTGATGATGTATCAGCTATTCCAGCAGCAGAAAGGTCATTCCCATTAGCTGAACCAAGATGTGGCTCTACAATACAGTTAACTTATATAATCCTATAAACATTTTAGATTGTGACCTTTAACTGCACTCTTTAACTCTTTTTCTTCCATTAAATCTGACAAGTTTAAACCTGTCTCAGGCTTGTGTTTTATGCCCATTGAAGACACTGTTTTAATGCATGTTACGAGTATTTGTGGCCTAAAATCTCAGTGATGCTGGTGTGCAAAATGTTATAAGTAATAGGAATAATGGCCAAGACAATGAAAATAACACCAAAAGTATATTAAAGAATCCTTAAACATATCCTTTATAATGTACTGCTGAATTATGACAATGGGAGATTTGCAACTAAAGTAAGAGTCCTAACACAAAGACTTGAAATATGTTGACATACAATCTTGAATATGAACACTATGAATTCTTCTGCTTGTCTGTTATTTTCAAAGTGTCAAATTAGACAGAGTAAGTACAGCACATCCTGTATATTTTTAAAACAGAATTTTCACAAAGTACAAACATTTTATCTTCCCGTTACACCATCAGTTGAGGGACATCATAGCAGTTAATTTCCTCTATATTCTCTTATTTAATATTTTTTTCCTGCTTTGTGGCAAAGTCTCTCTTCCTAATTGTGTCCTACAGTTATTTCCCTTTGTCACTCTGCCAGATGCCATTGGCTTTATTGAGTGAGAGGTTGCTACCGTTTTTGGTGCCCGTCTCAGCAGTATCTGGCACGGGCAACTTGTCCTCTGCTTCCGTCTCTCTGTGGTAGAAGTAGTTGAAGTTGGAAACAATGACAGGAACAGGTAAAGCAATGGTCAGCACACCTGCGATGGCACACAAGGTGCCCACCATTTTACCCCCCATGGTAATGGGACACATGTCCCCATAGCCTACAGTGGTCATGGTAACCACAGCCCACCAGAAGCCATCAGGTATGCTGACAAACTGTGTGTTAGGCTCATCTACCTCAGCAAAGTAGATAGCACTGGAGAAGAGGATGACTCCAATGAAGAGGAAGAAGATAAGCAAGCCAAGCTCACGCATACTGGCCTTCAGAGTCTGTCCCAAGATCTGCAGTCCCTTGGAGTGACGTGACAGTTTGAAAATACGAAACACTCTGACCAGACGGATGATACGCAGAATGGCCAAAGACATGTTCTGTCCCGAGTTCTCCTGTGTCGTTGTGACCATTTCTGTAACTACCGTAACAAAATAAGGGATGATGGATATAATGTCAATCATGTTCATGAGATTGTGGAAAAATTCCTTTTTGCTAGGACAGACCAAAAATCTTACACACAGCTCAAAGAAGAACCAAGCAATGCAGGCAGTCTCAATGATGAAGAAGGGATCAGTTAAAGTTGTGGTCTTTATACCAGATGGAGACACAGAAGAGTAAATTCTAGATTGGTTGAAAGGCTGAATCGCTGTGGGCACAATTGGGTCAGTGTCATCTCTAAATTCTGGCAGTGTTTCCATGCAGAAAATAATGATGGATATGACAATAACAAATACAGACACCAGTGCTACACCTCGGGCTGCATTTGAGCTTTCTGGATACTCAAACAGCAGCCAGAATTGCCGGTTCACATCATTATCAGGTAGAGGAATCTCAACATCTTTTATGAATCCTTCATCTTCTCTGAACTGCTCCATGGCTTCACTTCCAAGTTCATAAAACACAATTTCATCTGCAAACACATCCAGGGGTACATTAGCTGGACGTCTGATCTTACCCCCTGATTGGTAGTAATACAAGATCCCGTCAAAGCTGGGTCTGTTACGATCAAAGAAGTACTCATTCCTCATTGGATCAAAGTAGTCCATCCTCTTCGAAGGATCTCCAAGCAGTGTTTCAGGAAACTGATCCAAAGTTTTGAGCTGTGTCTCAAAACGAAGGCCGGCAATGTTGATGATGATTTTCTGGTCTCCATCATCAAGCCCTCTTTTGTCTACAAACAGATCCTCACAACACTCCTTAGCAAGCCGGCTGAAGATTGTCTCACTGTCCTTGGTGCCCTCACTGTTTAGCAGCAATTTCCAATTGGAGATCATACTGGCGCAGCTACTGCGCCCCTGTCTGCTTGGAGTTGGCATGGTTGGGGATTGGGGTACTCCTAGTGTCTGTGAATGTGGAGCAGGTGAAGATGAGGTGGATTCCCAGATGCAGGAGGGCACATGGCCGTGGAGGGAGGACAGCTGACCGGTTCGCAGAAGGAAGTTGCTGCCTTGGCTGCTGTGCTCTGGGGGCATGTCCACCGTGAGAGCTGTGGTCTCGTCAGCAAAGGTGTCCACCTCATTGTCCAGGCTGCCGTTGAGGTCAACCAGGCTCTCAAAGTCTACCAGCGCCACCTCCATGGCTGTGGTTCAGCCAGTGCAAAGCCTTGGGACCCCAGGATAATACAATAACACACAAATAGATGGACAGATGGGAGTACCAGAGCAGCCAGTCTTCAGTAGCACTTACAGCAACAGGACAAGTCGAAAGCCTCCTTTATTCTTTGTTCTCTCCAACACCTGTAGGGTGAAAGTCAGAGAGAGAAAGAGTCAGTGTGTTTCTGTCAGTGGTTAAGGGTTTGTTTTATGTTTGTTAATTGCCATCAGGTGAGTATATGACGTTAGAAGTACATGTTTCATCATGACTCTGTTTCTTAGAAACCCATTTCTCTGGAAACCACCAGTGAGAGGGCAAGTGAGAGAGGGAGATACAGAAGAAACAAGAGGAAGGCAGCTAGAAGACAGAAATAAACAGGAGATTATAACAGTAACACAATATGTTACTTTTTTTAAAGAGAGACATAGTAGAAAACTCCTTGCTACTTCTTTCCACAGTCTGTTATTGTGGAGGCACTGTCATGAGTCATGTAACTGTGAAAAACAACAAACATAAAAACAAATTGAGTATTTGAACATAAGTGTAGTTAATGGTCTTATTTGTTACGTGTTAAAATATCTTTAACCATTCACTTGTTGGCATAAACACTCAATTTTTTTTAAAGTTTTTTCAACTCTTAATATCCTCTACATACACAATATCTTTTATCAACCAGCTCATACATTGACTGCCATACATGTAGACACATACATGTATTATTTGTCATTGTTACATGTAAACAGCACCTGCTTAAAGGAAAGGGACACGCCTTGTAATGACCCCAATGCAGGTAGAAGCAGAGGATAGTGCAGAGTAACTGGGGCTATGCATACATTAGTGCATAATTAACAGGCTGTACAGTGATAGCATGGCCCTAGCTTCATCAGGGCTCACATTTAAACTGCACTGTGCCACTTAATTTCTTCTGGAAATCCATTCTGCCATCTGTTTCTGCACTCAAATTCACCCGAGCCCGTGTGACATTGCACCACCATAAAGATTACAGTGCTTTCTGAGGTGAGGTGTGCACGCCTTAGTGTAAATTCATTCATTTAAATGTCTGTCTTTGTTTATCTGTGCAGTGTGCTTACACTGTACATGTGTGTATGGTCTAGTGCTGATGCCCGCAGATGTTTAATTAAAGACTCCAGAGATGAGTCACCACCTAAAACCAATGCCAGTAATACCAATCCTGCTGGGAGAGGGAGATAGGGAGAGGGAGAGAGAGATGGGTCGGCTGAATGAATAAGGAGGATGACAGGAAAATTGTTGGGAAGATGGATGTGGGTGGAAGGACTGGGTGGAATAAGGACAGAATACAAAAAGAAGGAAAGTGACAATAAGAGAGAATGGGAGTTGATAGGTGGGTGGATGGAGAGACAGGATGATGAGAGAGCAGCCATGACAAGGAAAGTGGTTTATCAACAGCATAGGAAACAGATGATGATGAGAGGTAAAGAAAGTCAATAATTGGTAAAGAAGTTGAAAACAGAATCATCTGGAAAATACGTGATGAAATCCATATAATAAGAAGATAAATCAAATCAAACCCTCCCCTCCACTCTTTTCCCTTTAAACCACATGGCCAGAATGACGTCATTTGACCCTTTGAGCAACAAGAACTTTCTCATGATCCTAAAATAGCAGCTGCAAACCTGAATGCACTGACAGGACACTTGTTCTTAGATCAATACTTGGAAATTAGCCATATTGCTCTGCTTGACCAATTCCTAATGTTTTTTCCAATAATTCAGTAGGTCATCAATATTTAATTTTGCTTAATGTAACAGAAAGAACTGCCAACTCTTAAATGGCTGTCTCTGAAAGTAATGGAAAAACATATGACTGCTCTAACTCTCCAAGAAGATGAATGGGTTTCAAAACAGATCAAGATGGTCACACTGATTCAGCTATTTACCTTAAATTACAACAGTGACCAAGATCTGTTAAGAGCTATATAGTTTAGTTTAGGTTAGATCTCCTACAAAACAGAGCGAAATCTGACTCAAGACATGTGTTAGTTAGTTGTTAGTAATTAAAGTTCACAAGCTGCAATGCAAAACCTGCTCTGGGTGCTCTCTTCTAAAGGAAGAAACTAATTGGATTTTCAGTATAAAAAGCCCAGACAGAGTAACAAACAAGCAACACACGCCTTACCTTCCTTAGTAAGAAGCCTACAGTGTGTACAGTATGCTGCAAAAAGCAAAAACAGGGGAGGAAGAAAAGGTTTCCTCTGCAAGTTCTGTGACTGCTCTAGCTTTCAGCTACCTCCTCAATTGGCATCAGAATGACTAATCTATCACAGACTACATTGGGTAACCTTATGCTGGAGTAGAAACTAGAGCTGGGGCAAAGGCCACATGCGCACACATGTACACACACGAACACATGCACACACAAGAAAGCATGTTCACAGGCCACAGAAAAACAAAGAAAAGCAAAAGGAAAAAAACAAATCTGGCATTAAATATTGCTTCAGTGATATTTTTTGTATGTAAGTGTGTCTGTGTTTATGTGTGTGTGTAAATGTGTGTGCCATAAGCCATCTCTCAGTGATCTGGGTGATGTGCTCAAGGCCCTCTAGACTGGAACGGTGCGATTAGATCCTCTGATTCCTCCATGCTTGACTAACTCAACACACACACAAACGCACACAAACCGTGTACATATCTGTCTTATTTACAGTATCACAATAAATAATTGATGTTTAACAACTCCATTAACATGTTCAACACGTCGAGGAAGGACGAATGATGAGAGAGTGACATGGGCACAGGAACCAAAGCTCACCTCCTCACCCCCACACAGTGTTCCACCTTTCACTTCAACTCTTTAACTATAAGCTCCTAAGCTGAACACCTTGACAACATCCATTTTTAATGAAGTTCAGGCTAATATCTTCCTCTAGTAGCTTGATATCACTAGTGCAGGAAAAAAAGGTGAAATTGAATCTCTTAAGGGGCCCCAAAGTATTTTTTGTCATAGATGATCTTATGTCAAATTCCTCCCTGTCCTCACGCTATAAAACATATTTGTACACACAGGCATGTCAGGAAGCTGCCACTCCACTCTTGTTATTCCTGGAACATGTGTTAACAACTACTGTGGAGGGTTGTGTCAACGCTGTTTAATCAACATGTCTTGTTCTATTTCTATTAATATTTGTCTATCCTGTTTTATGCCCTTCAATTTGACAAAGAAAATACACCTGCAAGAATCTAAATTTGTATGCTTTTCAGCCTTAGGAGTGTTATTATGAGAACCTGTCAGCTAAGCATAAATGATTAATTATCAAGCCCCGGTAAAATCAATTTTTTCAATCACTGTTATATTGTGATTACCTGTTTTGATTGCAGACCTTTGATCATGTATGTCTACGACAGCATGGGTCAGATACCTGCTCAAGTAAGCAAAAGAGAGACTACACTAAAATAATCAACGTAGGCAAGATATAAAATGAATCCAGATGTTGTGCACATGGTGAACTTTTTCTAGATTCCATAGTAGATTGCATACTGTACATTTGTTTATATTAATGACAGGATACTAGAAAAAAATGAACATTGAAATTGATTTGCATTTTGACATTTAAGCACAAGCAAACCAAATATTCTTTGATCATATCCTGGATTTCACCTATTTCCAGTAAGTTTATGACAACATAAAAAAAATAAAGAAAAAGCAGGCTGTCTGTGGTTAAATAATTTAACATATTAGTGGTCAAAGAAATTATTTGAGGGTTAACAGGGCTCAACTCAAAATAATACAAAACAAATTGAAGAAAAAATTATGAATTATAAACAGATATTTAAAGTAAGATGACTTATGACGGCTCTACATATACAGCATATCACATACTGTCATACGTTCAGGTATTCATGGAAAGATAGCAGCTGTGCTCTGTAGCAGTGAGGACAAAATGCTTCTATGGAGGTGCTGTGACCTTGACTCGTGTTAGAACAGTGAAAACAGAGGTGTCATATGGGGCCCTCGCCAACTCAACTATTCTTGTAAGGCTATTAATACAGAGGGGGGAGTCACAGCGGGAAACCCATGAGATAACAACTTTTCCATCTTTTCAATACCATCCTCTAATGCAAACCAATACAGGCAAGCACTGCACACAGTTGGTAGGAAAAAAAACTACACATGGAACAATATGGAAATCTGGATCAGAAATATGGTATTACATGTTATGGAGACTACTGTACATTTCAGTAAGCTAACCGCCGTGTAAACAGGGACAGATGTTCAGGGAGATTTAGCTTAACTACAAGCCAATCCTTTGCTAGCTGGGCAGCATGCATGCCTATGTCCAATATTTACATCAAAACACTGTAGATAACATTTGCTGACAATTAACCTTTTTTGCTTTGATATAATAATTTGATAATCACTTGTGTCGTGCACATGCATTGTTTCCACATAACAATATAAAGTCATTTAGAAAAATTTGAGATAAAATTAAAGTAATTTATATCATCGCAATCGCAAACACAGACACACACACACACACACTGTCTCTCCAAGAGAGCTGATTTTTGGTCCTTCCCCATTAAGAGACAACACATTACATCCATTTTGTTATTTAAATTTGAAGCTCTTTGTTAACTGAGGTGGAACAAGACTGCCAACTTCAGGCCTTTTAAAACATAAAACGTTTAAAAGCTAGTGAGGTCAAGCTTGGGACAAATACAGTTTATTTCATCCATTAAGTATCTCAAACCTTGCGCTCTGACATTAGGTTTTTATGGATTTAAAGGGTGTTTTGGGGTTTGTTGTGTGTGTATGTGTGTCCACAGTAATTCCACTCAGGCTCGAGGCTTCAGAGGTTTCATTAAAGTTTCAAGTGATCGTTTGCTTGCAGGTGATCCTGGTGAATGCCCCACATTGTAATCATTGTGGACCTGCTTTTATTATATCTGACTCTAATCAGTCATCTGGAAAAAAGGGCTGAAATTTGCCTCTTGTTCCTCCAGGTTTTTATTCTCTAATTTTCACGTTTCCAACCTTTTATTGATCCTATCTGATTTTTACATACTGATATATTACACTGTACTGCACCGAGGTATATGGTACCAAATACTATACTATGCTGTTAAACTACGATGCACATCTGCTTAAAGCTACCTCTGCTGTAGCTGTTTTAATTGTATCTCTTGCTTAAAAACAAACTAACCTGAAATGATCTCTGTTCACTTTCCTCATCACAAACTGAAGTCCAAATTCCAGCATACTTTACTAAAAAATATTCATTAACACAATAATAAATCTACAGTGTGCCAGATGTTTGCAGCTGAGCACAGTTGGTGTATCTGCAAAGTGTGCTCACTAAATTTTGTAGGCATTACATTAACTTTTCATTGCGTGTAAAGAATTCAATTTACGGTTAATACAGTATAGGTGACCTTGTATGTTGGACCCTTTGTTAAGCTCCTGTGATGTGGTGTGGGGTTTCTATGTGAGGGCAGTGGTTGGTAGAGCTGGTATTTTTGGAGCAGAGTTTTGACTCTATTATAAGCAGATTAATACAGGCTGGGCAGCTCAGTGCTATAAGCCGAGGGATCTCTTCTGTCAGATCAACACAGATACTAGCAAGCCACCATAGATAGGCACACAAGCACAGGCACTCCCACATGGGAAAAAAAATGCAAATTGAGTCACATTTTTTGATGTATCGGACCGAACATACAGATTGTACAAGCAGAACAGTCACTGCTGATAACTAACTGCTATGTCTTTTAAAATCCTTACATGGAAACTAAAGTATATTTCAAGTTAAGGAGCAACAACAAAAACACTGGTTCAAAAATGACTGATGAATTTGATAATAGATTTAATGTTTTAGTTACTTTTTCAAGCCAAAAAATTGAAGACATTCCCTGATATCATCTCCTTAAATGTGAGGAACTGATTCTTTGAACTGAGTATCTGATTATCTGATCTACATTTTTATGCAAACTCTGGCTTCCTCCCACAGTCCAAAGACATGCACTTAAAAGGTTAATTGGGTGTGAATGTGTGACCCTGTGATGAGCTGGTGACTTGTCCATGGTGTACCCTGCCTCTCGCCCAGAGTCAGCTGGGATAGGCTCCAGCTCCACCGTGACCCTGATGAGGATAAGCGGTTACAAATAATGGATGGATGGATGTTTCTATGCTAATGCAGAAAAGTTGTGTATGAATATAATTCATAGGAAACAAAGGTCTTGTTGCCACCATGAGGCTTACCTGTTTATGGGAAAATAATACATTTAAGAGCACACACATACAATATAGTGAAAGTGTTTACATGGTATGCAGATACACAAAAACACACACTGACAAACAAACCTTATAAACATTTTCAGACAGATGGCAATTGAAGTAGATTCTTAATTATTAAATATCTATTATCTGAATAACAGATTCTTCGAATATCATAACCTTATCTCATCTCCCAAGCTTTTAAATCACTTACTGAAATATGAATTACAAATGCCCATTTGGTAATGTAGTTCATATAACGGAGCCAAACACTGCCTAAAAATAGAACTAAAAATAGATTCAAAATCGATCTCAATGATCTTCAGTACGTGGCAGTTACATGATACAGATACATGAGGTGACACTTTACTGCTTGTTTATGGTAGTGTGAGTGTGAGCATGTGTGTGTGTGTGTGTCAGTATAATTTTAGATGTCACATGCACATCACACTGAATTAAAGAGAGTTCTGATGAAATATGTTGACAAAAGACTAGACAACATCTAAATATTATTTTTGCCCATTACTCATCCCTCCTCCATATGTCTGGAGCAGATTTGTGGTCTATGTGCAGCATCCGGGAGGCATTCAGGAGACGAGAGCTGCTGATGCTGACATGGGTGTGTCTACAGGCTCCAGGCCAAGTCCCAGTGCACAGCAGCTGGGACCATAATCCTCCTTTGGCCTTTTGACAAGACACACACACACACACACACACACACACACACACACACACACACACACACACACCAGCAACAACAACCTCCCAATAAACCAAAAATTTCTTGTAGAGAATCTATAGATAGCACTACTTCAGTCTACTTCAGACACTGAAGGCAATTATGGGCTTATCAACATTTATTCAATCAGAGGAATAAATCAACAGATCTAGGAGATGTTTATTCTGATCTAAGTGCCACTCACTTGCATGGCAAAAAACCCACCAACCCACCTGGAGCTAAGCTTGAGCCTGTCCCCAAAATATGCATTAAAAGATTAAGATGTGCAAGCATGGGCTTGTCTCTACATAAATGAAACTGTTACACGCTCATCACACAAGCAGAAACCTTACCAGAGCCCAAAGGGGGAATCAGTTTTATAGGTTATCAGGACATGAACTAAAAAAACATAGATGCTTTTTTCTCTATAGTAATGACTAAATTAGCGACAATCAAAATTTAGAAAGCATCTTCAGTTTTTGTTTATTGAATTCAACACTCAAAAACTGATTCTGCCTCACCAGGAGTGTGGGGGTGTCATTTCATCAAATCTGATTAACAGTAAACAAACAACTGAACAACTGTCATCGGATACTGAATCAAATGTTGCTGAATCATGATTGGTGAACCAATTATAGATAATAACCCCATCAACACTTAGTACTTAGCACTTAGTTCAGAGAATGTGCCTTATCTTGTGGCTTTTTTTCATAAAAGACATTAAAAACTATGAAACAGAAAGAAATTCAAAAAGGTAAAATATGAAAGACATCCAAACCGATATCAGCCAACTGGGCACCTACAAAGATTGGTTGTGGTCGGAGGCATGAGGTTGAGAAGTGTCCAGTACTGGTCATGGGTGAGACCATATGAACAGATGTATGTGACATCACTCAGCTTAGCCCTGTCAACGTAAAACCAGAGAAAAAGCACAGAGGAAAAAAGGAAACAAAAATCTCCAATGTGAAACATCTAAAACTCTTCTTACTTTCACAGAATATGTTGCGTTCATGTAGGATCCCATTTGTTTTCGGGGCTTTTAAGAAGTTATTTCATCATTTTTGAGTGGTCTGTTTGTAAAGATATTGATTCTCATGATTCCTGAAATGACGGCAACTGAACAGAAAGGAACAGTTATTATCTCTCCCCATTGCGAGAAGGTTATAAAATACAGACAAAAGGTTAAATACTATTATTTTATGTGTCCTCAAAATCAGTGAAACAGACACACTGTCATCCCTCCCATTGTCTACCAAGGACACCCTCCTATTCCAGCCCTCATCCCAACCTGGCATTCTTCCTCCACAGCGGGGATTAAGTCTGTCTCATTTACAGGAATATTGTGCTGTTTTTAAAAAAGCCTTTTTTGTACCAGATCCAGATGAGGAAAATATAGCCATCTGGTCTGACTCTCTTTTACATATCACTAATCTCAGGTGACGTACAAACAAGCACGTGCACGACATCCAGACACACAAACAGACAAACGCACACACAGATGCCAAAATACACCACTAATGGAAAACATTATTTTCCTGCAAATTTACTCTGTTTAAAGACACTTCTCACCAGGTCTCGCCAACAAAAAAGAACTCCTTCATCATAAAAAAAATATTTTTCCTTACTTTAAGCTCTACTCTTACAGGTAGATCACAGTTGGGTGGAGGACGGCCAGAGGAGTTTTGAGGGGAAAAGGGGAAATGAAGGACACCCTGAATCTAAATTTAGATTAATCATAATTTTAACTTTAATCAAAGAGGATATGTGCAAAGATGGCTGCACATGCCCTGCATCAGACAGGTAAACACAGCATCACATTGACCAAGAAGCACCTCATCTGCTCTGGCCGGAGGCAAGAAGTAATAAGTGGAGCTCTTAACCTGAGGCTTTCCATTTCATACATTTCAAATTTACACATCCTTTTTTACATTTCTGTGACAGCTGTATCAACCACATTGCAGATCAATATTTTACATGACACAGTAGTCTCATTAAACACCATGGAAACTCATAATGCCAGGCCTGTTTCCAGACAAGTGGAGGTGCTGGCCTTTCTCAGTCCTGAACATCTTTAAAACCAATTAGGAAGGAAAAGGGGAAAATTAATACATAATGAGAAGAGTAATGTTTTGTATAAACTGTGATTTAGGCAAAGCTGGAAATATTCTATTGAAAAAATACGCAACGTTTTATACACTTAAAAAAGAGACGGGCAACATAAGTAGAGATTTGTCCCGATTAATGGAAGACTTCGCCTTGATTTAAAGAATAAGCCATGCGTTTTTTTCCTTTTATTGTGTTTCCATGAATCCAAACTTTTCCTATTCACATTTATTTGGCAACTAAATCATCTAAACGAGGTTAGATGAAGAAGAAAGCTGTGATTTCTCTGTTGTTCCGGCGACATTTAAGAGATCTCTCAGCGCGACTGTGCAACTGGTTGATTAAAAAAGACGCATCACACAGAAACCTGTAGCACTTCCTCTAACAGGCTGTTGGAGGAGAGGAAAGCGGCCTACCTTGAGTGCCGTCACGGTCCTACAAACTTCCGGGCGTTGTTGGTGAAAGTTTGGGGCTCCGGGCCGTGCCGGAGGCATGGTTAGTGCGCACTGTCTCCCCCCACAACGCGCGTCCTGTCTCCCCCGGGCTGACCGCACAGACAGCAGGCACGGCAGAGGTGCCCCGGCCAATCACCCTGGGGACAGATGTGTGAGTGATATAACAACAGCATGGTTACGTTTAATTTGGCCAATTCCCCGCTTGCAAAATCCCTGTTTTTCTTCGTCCTCCAACCAAAGCTGTGTCGCTTTATCTCGAGGAGAGAGAGAGAGAGAGAGAGAGAGAGAGCGAGAGGGAGAGAGAGAGAGAGAGAGAGAGAGAGAGATTTAAAAGGTTGCTTCCTAACCTTTGCCAGGCTGCTTTATGCTCTCTTGGCCACCATCAGTCATGATAACTTTCTCTTCTCATTTCTAATTACAATGCTGAAGCAAGGAGCATTCAAGTTTTTGTCACAACAAAGCTCACAAGTCTGTCTAAAACTGACTTGTTGTCATGTCCATTTGTACAATGAAAGCATTACTGGTGGCTGTAATTGTTGCTTCTGTCCATACTGGCTAGGATAAGATTTCTTCCTAAGAAATGAGGCAAAAATGGAATTCTGTGCAAAAATGGATTTTAAAGTGTAGCCGAAGGTAATGTTAGGCTTCAGCAGTCTGACTTAGGCAAATCACATCGTCTTAATTATTTAGCTGAGAAAGAGGAATGGTAATACAAGGTGGTAAATTTGTATTTAGACTACTATTACCATTGCATTCACTCGTGATGGACAGTTAAAAAAAAGGATCAAAATTTAATCTGCAGAAGTAGAGATCCCGACAGAACCTGGTGCCTACATTACCCACAACTGCCATCAGTTCATTCACAGATTTGGGTGTGCTAGTACCTGCCAATGTGGCAGATACTAGCACACCACCAGTATAAAGCAGAGACAAGGTGCATGCTCCACACCTCCAGAGTTCTTGTATTTGCAGACTTGTAGTCTTCAGCCCAAACCAACGCTTACTCAAGTGACATCAGTTGAGGCAACTTATCAGACTTCACGCAGCTCCCACAGGAGCCACAAAGGGCTTTATGCAACTTTTTTGTGGTACTCTCCAAGATCTGTAAACAGACTGTGTAAAATCAGAGTTCCCCTTTAATGAATAAAAATATATAGATATCTATTTGACTGCTGTATTGCACAGAACGAGAACAGATATTTTCACTGCCAATATGGGAACAACTACAATGAACAATAACTGTCTCAATGTACATGTGGTAAGTGTTGTAAAATGGATTTGAATGTGATCCTATCAGTTAATGCTTTCTAATCCTGCATTCTATATAGACATTTCACTTATGACAATTCCACCTGCACCACTTTATCTATTGCATATCCATAAGTAAGTACTTATATTACATTTCATATGGACCATACAAGTCAAAATGGTAAACTCCCCATGGCTGAATAAGATTGATTCACTGCATTGATTACTGTCATATTAATCTCCCATCATCACTGTTTAAATTGATGTGTCTGGCACAGACACTTCCATTGGTTGACCCCTGGAGCTTGGGGAGGTGATGCCACTGTCTGGCTCCTGACTGACTGAGTACTGATCTCTGCTGAATCACATGGGGAGTCGTGCAAAGTTTGGAAAGGCTTCCCTCTGCAGGCTTCTTGTGGGACTGCACACCCACTTTGCTCACTCATCTGACCTTAATTCTCACATGTAAGTTTTTGGTTAGATATGTATATTATATTTGTAAATGTGACCTGTCTAAAGTCAATTTTGATTGTTGGGTGAGGATGCACTAATCCCAAGAAAAACCCACAGGCAAACAGTCATTAGATTACACATACTCCACAACCAGCAATATGTATGTTAGCTTTGCAGCCTACACAGCCACACAAACCTGGATTACTCTGAAAGTTTATGTGTGTTTCCATCATCTCAATCCATATTCATAGGGCTGTTTTCTTCCAGGAAGCCTAGACTGCGTGTCTCAACAGGCCTGATCTCCTGCTCTTCTCTCACTCACTCACACTTGTGTTTTTCCTATTTTTCCCATAGCTGCTACTGCCAGCAATCTGTCTCTGCTCTGTTTTCCCATTAGAGTCACAAAAATAGGCCAAAGGGAGTAGGGGGAGACAACTACAAAGACAAAGTGGACGAGGGAGAAGAGAAGAAGAAGATTTTGCACAAGTTTGTGAAATTACAGTAGGTTTGCAGTGTTTTTCTTTGGTACTTCTGGTTAATATTATTGCTTCTTGTCAGAGGAATAAAAAGCCTAAACTTGTTCATCATATATTGCCTTAATCCAGTACTGATATTTTTATATGTGTATGCATATACTGTACACATATACACACACTGCCCTGTGATGAACTGGCGACTTGTCCAGAGTGTACCACGCCTCTCACCCAAAGTCAGCTGGGATGGGCTCCAGCCGCACCGTGACCCTGATGAGGATAAGCGGTTACAGATAATGGATGATGGATATACACATACACATACATACAGTATATAGGTTGGGTTGTTGAACACCAGGTCCAGGGAACCAGACAGATGGAGGGAGAGTAAATGAACCCTTGAGTTAGACACACAATTACCAAAGCTAAGTAACCATCGACTGCTAATGCTCTCCAATCACCACCCCATTATGTAATCCATTTCTGATGCATACTTGATCAATACACTAAGAGGTATGAAGAACAAAAACAAAGAGCCGATTAGTGTGTGTGTATCCAGTGGGCCTATGAAACCACATCTGCAAATCCATGTTTTACAGTATTCTTGTATGAGGAAAGGATGGTAAAAATAACTCATCCTATAAAACCAACTTGAACCAGCAAGTCAGAAGAGTAAAAACACTCCTGCACACATAGAACATATCAAGAGGGACGGAAGGACAAAGGAGAAACGAAAAAGCAAAATGGAGACCAGGAGGGATGGCAGATCATGGTTTTTGAATTAATGAATTATTTATGCTGGTGGGATATTTTAAGCCCCCTATATCATGTCTGTGAGCAATGAGTGGCTTGAGGTACAGAGAGGAGAGGAAGTGGGTATCATAGTTTCCTCATTGTGGTGTGCATTAATTTACAAACACACAGAGAACCTTACCTCCACATGGACTCATACAAAAAACTATAAAAGAATCAACATGATGTTCATCAACACACTTTCAGAGAAGATTTTTCTTCCCTCTTGTAAATACGTTTATTTTGGTATGTGGTAATTTAGATGTTTCCAGGCTATTAATGGAACACTGCTGACTTGTTTTTACTGTAATAAATCAAGAAAAGTAGAACTGAAACTGGAATTTTATTCTACAAAAATTAAAGTAAGATGTATTTGCTTATATTATAATTGTTAGTTATATAATATTTGTAAATGTCAAATAAAAAGATATTCATCTTAGAAAGATAAAGGGGTGACGTAAGATGTGATTTTCATTGTTTGAGGGTTATGTTATACTTTTTGTCAGCAGTATTACAGATGTACAACATCAAAGTTGTAAAGCTATGAAGCAGCTCCATTAAAAAATCCAAGTTTAGTATACACAGACTTTTGCATGTCTGCTCATGGAGACTGAGGGCAGCTAGTTAACAAAAAAGGGAATGAATGAGGAGTAGCTTATGTGTGAGTCACTAGGTGAATTGATGTGATCCATTCATCCTCTGTTCACTAAGCCAACAGAAATCCACATGTTGCTGATTGGTGACGGCATCTGTTCTCAGTTGACATGTCTCAAAAGTCGCATTAAGTTAGGAAATAAATCCTGATGTATGTGTGGTATTACTGTGATATAAGTTCACTGCTTGCATAAGGCAGCACAGCAGACGTCATGCTGTTCGTCAAACACGACACACGTAGAGTTTTGCAGACAGAAAAAAGGTCTTATCTTTGCTCAAACTTTTAATTGATACCCTTTAGATCCTGAGTGGGATGTCAGCATTTTTACTCTTCATACTCTGATATCCACTTGTAGGTAAAAGAAGGGTTTTTTTTCTGCAGCCTGCACAGAGGTCATCTCAAGTGTAACAGAGTCTCAGTAATGCTGGTCAAGTCTTTTTATGCAGCAATATTTATGCTAAAAATGAAGAATGGGGCACATTACGTATTCCTCTGCTCTTTGGTAGGCTACACTATGTAGATCAGCTTGTCATTCCTCTCAACATGTTACTCTGTGCCTTGTGTGTTTTGCTTCCACATGCTTAAATGTGTGGCTGGCTGCGATAAAGACAGATGGAGTACAGTAAAGAAACAGCATGGCTGGAAATATTAACAGCAGTAGGTTTCCTTTTTCCTCTCCGTATATGTCATATATGGGTGTATCTGTGTCCATATCTGCTGTACTAACAGCCAATCTAACAGAAATAAGATGAAATTAAAGATTGAATGCCAAAATGCTATGCATTATCTATAAAAGTGGTCTTGCTATGTTTTATTTAAGTATTATTTATGTGAGCATCAGTATTCAAATAATATAAGTGTCATTAATTAAAAACACTTAAATGAGAGTGCCTCTAATTCTAAATGGTGAACAGCTCTTCCATACCATAAAGTGTTGTGTTCGGCGGTTAATAAAAGTATATGATGGAGAGCAGCCTACAGAATGTAGGCCAAACCCATACATCAATTCAGCTCATTAAACACATCGACAGGCTGAAACTCCCGAGTGGTGTTTCTCTTTTCTCATTTGTCTACCTCCTCCTCTCCTCAAAGTCTGACCCCTACTCCCACCCCACCTCCTCTATTATTCACTCCCAGGTTCAACCATGCATTGTCACTGCATCTGATATACATTTGATGAAAATATTTTATCTGCTGTTTGCATTCTTCTATTCTGAAAAAAAAATCATGTTAATTTTCCTCCACGCTTATAATGAAAATACACAGTCCTCTGGCAACGTAGCTATTTAAAGGAAGAAGGGGGTATTCCCTATAGAGAAGGGAAACCTGCTCTATGTGCTATTAATAGAAAAAGTGGATATAGGGGGGCTTCCACTGCTTGGAGAGGAATGATGAAAAAAGGGTTTCCCCTCCTCCACACACACATAAATGTATGTGCACACAGTATGTACACAGGTTTCCCCTATGGAACCTGGTGCGCTATAAAGAAGGTCCTGGTTGACAGGCCATTAACTGGGCTGTGTATGAGGTTACAAATCAACTCAAATGTTCATAGTATGTGAGCCATTCACTTGGTCTATTGGATATCGCCTCATACAGCATGCAAACACATGCAATTGTGTCCATCAAAATGGCAGGCCCAAGGAGAAAAACCTATTGGCAATATATTCATTTTATTATTTTCTTGTGGTTACTTTAAATCATTTTATTAACGTTGCCTACAAAATAAAAGCCAGGACGACAACAGGATCAACCTCACACACATTGTAAGATGGGATATACCACAGATGTGTGATAGAGTTGGAATATTGACTGTCTGAGAACTTGAGCAAAGCTCCTGTTTAATACATAGCTAATCAAACAGCAATCAGTGGATCAATGCACATCAGTTATCTGGAAGGCTGCCTGGCTACTGTCCTCAGCTGACATACCGGAACCTAGCCAACTGAGACGGCCAGAGGGAGCATTATACTCCTGCTAATATATGTCTGAGGAGAATCAGATCATCCACTGTACATTACTTTGGTGCTTAGCGCTGCTGGAGGGGCAGAGATGGAGAGAGATGAACACAAGAGAAAATGTGTGGAAATTGAAATATGAGACGGACAAATAATAGAGAGGAAAAGCGAGGACAAATTTAAGCAGCAGTGATAAGAGCAGAAGTTAGAGACAACCAGAGGAGAAACAAACATTTCCAGCTGTCAGGGGAAGTGTTAGCATCTATGAAATAGCACTGATAGAGAGGATGTTTGTACTTGTCCCACTCTAGGTTGAACCAGGAGTCAAGAGCGTTTTTGCTCTCCTCTCTCTGCCTCACTTTCTCCCTTGCTGGTTTCATAAATAAACCACTTCGCTTTCTCAGTAGACCACAGAGAGCATATGATTCACTTAAAAAGAGGAGTGGGACACAAAACCATTCAGAAAACAAGGGTCGATAGTTGATTCAAATATACCTTCGGTAATGGACATGAAAATGGCCGCTCCACTGGTGCTTTCATTAATTTATATTGTATACTTGCATACTTTCACGGTTTCTTTCTCCTGGTTTTGTTAGGCTTGTTTTACGAGCAACAAAGTAGATTTGGATATTTTACAAACTATAAAGTTTGCTACCTTTAAACATAGGATCCACAGTAATATGTTGTACTTCATGTAAACAGTCATCATTTAAAATTTGCTGAATCATTTTCTTCTCAATTCTGGAAACATGGATGAAAATCTCTGGCGTGATCATATAAACATCTTGATGGGACAAACTAATTTATATGTTTGCCTAAATCGTCACAATTACATCACACGAGAAAGACACAAGAGTAGCTTCAGGTGATCATAAAGATGTTATTATTGATATTATCATCATGACCATTATTATTCATAACAGTTTTATAATTTACAATCATTTTGAATGATGAAAGTATGTTTTAGATATTCTCCGTGAATCAGTTTATATTCACTGCATGGCAAGCGTTCAGATCCATATTTCCTTTGCGTATAACAACCTCTTGGTTAAGTCTTTTTCCTTACAATCGTAGAAAAAACACAGACTTTATACAGATAGCTGAGTACCACCACGACTGCAACACAGTGAAGAAGCTGAGAATTATCTGAATCTCATACACACACATTTAAGACTAGCAAATAGTTAGAGGAAGTAGAGAAAGTGGAGGTGGTTCCATGGGGATAAACATATATCAAGACAGTACAGACAGAATCTATTTGACCAAGGCCTGCATGTGTTTTTCAGTCAAATCTCAGCCCCTGCACTGTGAGAGGCTCAAAGGTGAGCCAATAATAACATTAAAATAGAAAAACAGTGAAAAAAAACAACCAAACAGTTCAATTATACAGTGTCTGATGACACAAATAAGTTCTCATAGAAATTATAATTCCTTTTTGATTTCTAAACATACTTCCATCCTTATTCCCTGGAGCATATTAAACCAAAGAGATAATGCACCTACTATACAACTTTAGTTTGGATTAATTCAGCAAGCATACACTTCGATTCCCTGCTACACAGGAATCTGTACATGGCAGAAGCTTGTTTTAAAGCTGAAGCTTTAGGCATTTTAAGACATCATTGAAAGCAGCTGTTAGAAATCTTAGATACATTGTTTACATGGCTACTTGTGTTCACCACCAGCAGTGGCTTTAGGTCCATCCACTTTGTGGCCTTGAAGTTGGAGAGAACGATAGGTGTCTTTGCACTGTGTTCAAATGTCCAGCGTGTGTGAGTCAAATGTCCTCTTGTCTGAGTACAGCAAAGATGTGTTTTCCTTGGTTCAGATCATCCTGATGTGCCTTCCTGTTGGTTCCTCCAAGAGAATGTTTTTATCTTGACAGAGTGTCACTTCAATAGTGTGCTAGTGGAAAAGACGGCAGTACAGACGAAGCTTTTAAGCCACATAAAGTCACATAGGTGGTCCAGTAGAACAGTTTAGAAAGTACAAGTACACATCAGAGTACTAAGCAAAGGAGGTTGTGGGCAGTGTTTGTCTTACTTTCATTAGCATATTTTCCCTTCCAACCTTTCCTCTCTTCAATTCCCAGTGACTGGTTTTGGCTGATACAGCAGTTTATCTCTCAAGTCAAGACACGCTTGTCGATTTCATTTCTGTTCAGTGTAGCAGGACATTCCTTTCAGTTGTCTCTTTAATATACTATATGCTTGTGCTGAATATGCACACAGGCTGTGCTAGGATGGAACAGAATATACGGAGCACCATAGTCGTTCTGGAGTCAAGAAGAGCAGTGTTTTAGATAACTGCTATAACATTGTCTCAAAAAGCTACACGCTCAGCGTGTGTGCATCTAAAAGCTCTCTATTTTTCTCACAATCTCTTGGTCTCTCTCATTCTCACACACAAACACACACACATGCACAGACAGCGCTACACACTGAGCGTGATGGACCTATAAGGGCACACAGACAGTCCCCCGGAGCATTATGATACACTTGGCTGAGCAAAAAGTCTGACTGACTGACTGTTTGAATCTCTGCGCATCCACTGGGCTGACAGCAGATAGTAGCTGCTGTTGTGCTTTCACAGAGACACAGTTACTGTGTCGTTACTGCAACTGACTACAGAGTTAACATCTATCATAGGTTTAGCTGTTCCTGTTCACCTTGCTGTTTGTTTCCTTTCCCCTTTAGTGAGTTAACAAATCTTCTCATGGACACAACCCACTCTGGTTCATACTTCACATGGATTTTGATTGCACAATATTTCAGAGAGCAATGACAAGAAGATGCATATGAAAAGCATGACACATACTTCATACAGTGTATTGCACATAGCGGCAGTAACTCTAAAGATATAGGAGTATATTTATGGCAGTTTGCTTTTTAAGTATTATTCATACTAATTCATGCTACAGTGAATACTTCAAAGGACATGCAGCACTACAATAGCAGAATAGCATCTGTTTGATAAGAAGCTGACAAAGCACACATAGCCTAGGTTCTGCATTATGAGGGCAAAATGTGCCAATGGAATGATTGTTCAAATGGCAAAAGAAAAAAAAGAAAAAGAAAATCATTTATAACCCAAAGGTACAGTATGCTAGGTGTTATAAAACCTAGCAGAGAATTTCTATATTTTTGTTGTTGTTTACTTGTTCCAGAGGCAGGCAACAGTTACTCATTTTGATCTATATGTGGGAAAGAGAGCATTACAAGCTAAAATGATTTATCAGTTTGATTAGGTGAGAGCATCTGGGTGGCCAGATGGTGCCACTGAGAATTTGGGGGTTGCACGGGGGGAGAAGCAGTAACAGACATCAAAAGTGGCTGGCTGGCTGGCTATGCATTTGTTATTTTTTACAATAACTATTATGAAAATATATATATTATTGATTTAAATTAATAGTACCTAATGTAAAATATAAGGTTGAAGCATATTATGCGTACAGAACGCATTACTCAGGAGCACAGCATGCATATGCAAGTCACAAGAGGGGCAGCAACTGAATCAGGGCAGCTGTGGCCCACCCTTAGGTCCAGAGGTGGTGCTCTGCCACTAATCCAGCAACACTGAATAATACAAAGCTGGCTTTGCTGGTATAACAATAGATGGACCTTAAAGATGTCAAAGATTAACTGCAGTTGATCACTGAGTTCCTTCTTTGGTCATGGGGCATTTAGAAAAACTGTCATTTTAAAGTTTTTGAGTTGATGCCATAAAAAGCCTCAATTAATGATACATAAATTAACTTTGTTGCCAGAAACCAAATAACAAAAAATAATAAACTAAATATCACCCTAGTTTGCTTCTAATCTCATTTTGTCTATAGTATTTCTACAAACATGGAATGCTATGAAGTCAAGAACAGCAACATTTATGCTGTGCAGTGGTGTTGAACTGAACACTTGGACCCGGGTGGCGGCTAAAGAGACACTTAAAGGTGCAGTTAAAAGGATGGAGTAATAGGCACTCATTCAGAACGAAAATATTCACAATCTTTCTTTCAATGTCACACATTCATCACTAAATTACTAAAAATAACACACATTTCTACAAATCAAATGTGCACACATCAATAAATAAAAAAAGACATTCACTCTGTTTAGAGAGACATTTCTTCTGTCCGTCTGCGAGTCTGCATGGGCTGGGAACACAAAAAAAAGGCAGAGTCATGGCAAGAGAGTACATCCGTAAATCCACTTCATCAAGTAAAAATGGCAGGAAAAAGACGGTGGTGTGCTATTGTGGTCCAGAATTAAAGCACAGCACTGTCATCTTGATCTCTACAGAGGCCACTGGCTTGTACTAGACAATGTCTAGTGAGGGCCTGGGGAGGGATGCGAGTGCACTAAGGCTTCTTCTCTGACGGAGGAAGCAACAAATGACCATTCGACCAAAAGCATATTAGTATCGCTCACTCTCTGTTGCTCACTTCAGTTTTCCCCTGACAGAACAGCTGTGATCTTGATGATTTTGTTTGTCTCTGAGTCAGGACCTTGGCAGTTAGAGCAGCAGAGTAAAGTTGCTCACGAGTGCTGATAGTATGGCCTATTTTTAATCAAGTTAATATGTTAAGTTGCATTTAACATTTAAAAATAAAGGTTACGCTGATCTAAATTACTGATATCGTGCATCTTCTCCCGGCGGCAGTTTGAGCAAGAAGGTAAAAACTATTGTTCCCTTTACACTGTTAATATTGATTATTACTGGTTAGGCTACTATTTGGCTACTGTTGCGAGCAGGACGACTACTGTCACATAGGTAAGACTAACTCCATGCAGACACTGACAATGTCCTAAATAAGACGGGTGGCAGTTCTATGATATGCGCCATAGGATGTAGGAGAAGATGAGGTCCCCTCTAATGACCCTTTCTCCCGGTTATTCTCACTCATCTGCATTGGACTCCCATACTGGGTGCCATACGTTGGTCAATACAGGAGTCATACCTTCATCCTCCCCGTTACAGTCCCTGTAGACCCCAGCTGAAGTTAACAGCAGCTCACATTATACATCTGTACGCATCTTGGTGATGTTTACATAGTTAGTGTTGGCCAGGGTGCAGTTTCCTGTTTTCATGGCCTCTGGTCTGAAGTCCTCGGTGCTGTGATTCACAGCCTCCTGGATCTCCACATAGTCAGACTTACTGAGAGTGGATCCACTGCCGCTCCGACCACTCTTCTTTAGATCATCAGCCGAGCTGGCTTTAGGCACACTTGGGATATTCAGATACTGTGCCTGTTCCTCGCCCTCTGTCTCTCTGTGGTAGAAGTAATTGAAGTTTGACACAATGACAGGTACAGGCAGGGCAATAGTCAGCACACCGGCAATTGCGCAGAGAGACCCTACTATCTTTCCCCCGATGGTTGTTGGGACCATGTCTCCGTAGCCCACAGTGGTCATGGAAACCACAGCCCACCAAAAGGCCTCAGGAATGCTGCTGAACTGGGAATGTGGTTCGTCTGCTTCTGCGAAGTATACAGCACTGGAGAAGAGGATCACACCGATAAACAGGAAGAAGATGAGGAGGCCCAACTCGCGCATACTGGCCTTCAGAGTCTGTCCCAAGATCTGCAGCCCCTTGGAGTGACGTGACAGTTTAAAGATACGAAACACTCTGACTAGACGAATGACACGAAGAATAGCCAAAGACATGGCCTGCTGGCCTGCCTGGCTGTCCTCTGGCCTCTCTGCTAACTCTGTGCCCAGGGTTATGAAGTAGGGGATGATGGCCACAATATCAATGATGTTCATGATGTTTCCAAAAAATCCAGCTTTGCTGGGACAGGCGAAGAACCTAACTAGGAATTCAAAAGAGAACCAAATGATGCAGAGGGTCTCCACGATGAAGAAAGGATCTGTAAAATATGTCGAGCCGTCAGAGGTAGAGGTAGCATTGGACATGGACTGGAATGGAAAATTGTACATCTCCTCCTCATCATTTCGGAAAACTGGCAGTGTCTCCAGACAGAAGCTGACAATAGAGATGAGAATGACCATGACAGAGATGATGGCTATGATGCGAGCAGGACCTGAGCTCTCTGGATACTCAAACAGCAGCCATACTTGTCTCTGAAACTCATTCTCTGGCAGAGGTCGCTCCTCTTCCTTTATGAAACCTTCATCCTCCCTGAAGATTTCCATAGCCTCCTCACCCAATTCATAAAACCGGATCTCTTCAGAAAAAATGTCCAGGGTCACATTAACAGGCCGCCGCAACCTCCCTCCTGATTGGTAGTAGTACAGAATAGCATCAAAGCTGGGTCGATTCCGGTCAAAAAAGTACTCGTTTCGTAGAGGATCAAAATACCTCATCCTTTTTTTGGGATCCCCCAGCAGTGTCTCTGGAAACTGGGAGAGGGTCTTGAGCTGCGTCTCAAAGCGCAAGCCTGAGATGTTGATGACGACCCTCTCGCAGCACTCATGATCTGGCTCTGGGTTGTACTGGTCATGAGGCTGACCCGGATGCGCTGCTGCTTCATCCGCAGGGTCGCTGGTAGCAACCGTCATGCTGGAAGGAGATGGGACCTGCAGGTTTCAGACAGGGTGGGGCCACGTCGGGCCACAGGGAGATAAAGGCCCCACACGCTTGTGGGTTCAGGTACAGGCAGATCTGCCTGTGAAGAGCTACAGGACAAAACAGAAAGCAGAAAAAAGGCTGCAATAATGGAGGCGAGAGCAACAAAACTCATACTTTTACTTATACAATTGATTATTAATTTAGATTTTGAGCATGCATATTCAAAAACTAAAATTGTCAATAATTCCCAAAATTGTACTCAGGCAAGAGCTGGGCAGTTGAAAATAAGATGGAGGGGATGCAGAACCATTTGAGCGAATTGGCTCCATTGTGTCTATGTGTATTAGGTTATGAGTTCTCTCTCATATGAGCACAATGGATCAATATGCTAGCCATACTGTATCAGCTCTCACAGGGTTCAATTACAACCAACAAATCTGATTATGAGTTGAGTGCTCCATACAATCTCTGAGATGAATTTCCTCTCTCTGTATGTGTGATATGACCAACATTCACTCCCAAAGCCGAGAAAAACTTAATCAAGTCACTGATCAAATTAATAGTTTATTATGTACGTATGAATATATGTAGGATTCATATTATTTACTTTTGAGACACAGCCACACGTGTAATTTGGTAGTAACAGCAACAATATCTGAATGAAAATCAACAAGTCCTACCTATTTGCACTGGCTCTTATAAGGCTTCTTCAACAGTGTGTCCCTCTGGTGGTACTGCGTAACGTGCCCAGCAGAAGTGTCCGGTCAAAAGTCAGCCCCCCACGGTCAAAGCAGCTCCTTTCTGCCAGCCATATATCACCAGAAGCTCCGGCTCTGCAGCAACGCAGCAGTGTGAGTGGGAGAGGGGACAAGGCGTGAGGATGCAGGAGTTACCTCCCTCGCCTCAGTGACCAGCAGATACATGTTGTGATGCAGATAGGCTACAGGTTGAAGCTGGTGAGGGGGGAGGCGATGATGTGGTGGGAATAAAGTGATTCTCGTTCAAGCAGATCTTATAAATGCTGGCACCTGCAAAATATGACGCCCCCACTTCATAACAATACGTAGGTAATCCTCTAACCTGATATCTGCGGAGACTTACTGGTGATGAGAGGTTGCAGGAGGCGCTGCTGTCAGTAGCTCTACTCGGAAAGCACCCATGCTTTGGCAGAATTCATCTAAAGCGAAATCACCTGTTTGATCCCCAAACAAGTCCATATTCCGCCTGAAGGTCTTTGCATCTCTGTGTTTTAGCTCATCAAGATATTATTTTCTAATTTACCTCCACCATTTTTCTTTCTGATGGGGAATATCCATATGAATACACCAATGATGCACATTAATAACAAATGGAGGCTTATGTTCACAACCCATTCCATGGATTAACGCAGCTCCTGTGATGGCGTTTTCTTTTTATAGGTGAAAAACTATTTTATTTTTCGTACATTTCAGACAAAGCAGCCAAGTTCATGCACTGAGATATTCAAACATTCAATGGTAGTGCTGTAGTTGATTGGCAAGCGCGGGTGAGTTAGTTTGGAGTGGCAGTTGCCAGACATGCTCAAGCCATTTGCAGCCTTCTCATGTGTGGATCATGGGCAGCCACAATAGACTCCATGCACTAAACAAAGCAGCATAGCATTATCTGTCGGACTACAGCATAATTTCAGATAATGGCATGCAGGAATTCACCCTGATTCTCTCGGTGCGCAGACGCATGTATTTTTATCTCCTCTTAAAAGGTGCCTTGAGGTCGTGAGTCCATTCCTTCATATCTGTTCTTCTTCCCTATTTGACTAATCTGTCCAGCGGCTGTGTCATCTCATCACGACCAACTGTTTCTGAGCTGCCGGTTCTTCCCATGCCTCTCATATTTCACCATAATTCACCATAGTTGAGACGCGTGGGCTGCAGTAGGGCATCGCAGCGCATACTAAGAGCTTCTTGCGCGCCTCGCCCCATCCCTCTGCGCTCCCCCTTCCCCGACACTCCTGTCCTCACTGCTTCACATTAAAGGGGAAGTATCGCCCACCATAGGGTGGAAACGGCTTTCATCAAAACATGCGCGTCTCAGGAGAGAAGAAAGGATGAAACAAAATTTAAAGGTAGAAAGCTGACAACACTATAAGAAATACATCTTCCCAGATGTTGTAATTGCCCTGCCTCCTGTAACATCACTATATACATGCCCCCACAAACGATATGAGGACTTCATTTGGTCTGGAAGAATGTAAGGGAAACTGAAAAAGGAAAAACTAAACTTCTGAACTAAATTATTGCTCACATGTGCATGTTTATGACCAATGTGTGATCAGGTCAAGTTCACCATTTTACATATCTTATGGTTTGAATGCTTGACTGGTTTGTGTACAGGTTTTAATGGCTCCTACCTGGTCAAATATAAACTAAAATGTGTGTGCCACCTGCATACACGCAGGCTTCAGTACGATTTGTTGAGTCGCTGATTATGCCCTGATAATTTACAGACCTGCATACTGTATCACAGTCCACTAATTGCTGCCCAGACCTATTAAGTACATGCAGGCACACACATACACACACACACACACACACACACACACACACAGAGCGATGATGCTAAAAGCTCTGATAATGCAATCACAAACTGGCTGAAGTTCATGCTGAGAGTCCAGTGGTGATACAGCCAAATCAACTGGTGAAATGTTTTCCTGCAGACAGTCGTCCCTGCCCTCTTTTCCTCATTTGCTTGAAAGTGGGCCAGGTAAAAACTCAGATAGGTCTTCAGGCAGAGAGCAGGAATTGCACATGAAAGAAAAGAGACTCCATAGCACCCTAGAGAATACATGAGAAATACAGCATGTTCTCCACCATGTGTTCTCCTTGCTCTGCCACCAAGGACAGGTTAAAAATGATATGCAATCCTTCCCCAATCAAAATGTCAAAAAACTGATTAAAATGACAACATGTGACCGCAGAGAAGGCAGCAGTAGGTCACTCTGTACAGAGCTGATAACCAATTTGCCACTCTGGCTGAAGGTCTCAATGAGGAGCCATCGACAGTTTTACATAAGCAGGCTGATTGATGGCCAGTAACTCTAACCCTCATCATCCGTGAATGTAAATGAAGAGAGTCCAATTCTAAATGGAGGGCATCTAAGAGCCAAGCTACCAATATCCAATGCTGGGTGTCAGCAGTGTAATGATTCATCATGCGCCACCACATTCACAGCAATCATCTATAACACAGTTTTACTAGCAGGATGGGGCACTTAGTGTATGGAGTGTGGAGTGGAGAGTATGGGATATGGGATTGAGTTCATTAGGACTGGGTGAGGGGTGAGTAATGTTCTCTGTTGCCTGTAATTTTACAATTTGCAGAATGATGTTAACGTCACATTTCATGTTAGAATTCAGTGTTCACAACCACAAGCTTTGTGTACATAGAGGATAAATGTTACCCCAGGGATCATTGTAATTGCCCAAATGAACATATGCACAAGATATGAACAAGAGATTTTAGGTATTATGACATCATTGCTCTAACTCACATCTATCTATCCATCTATCTACACTTGTTTTGTTTTTTTTAAACTGTGAGGCATCAGAGACAAAGACACTAAGTGAAGTGAAATGGACGGGTATATTACTGGTTTTCTGAAAACAACAGGAATTTAGTTACTGCTGTTTTTCCTGGTGATTTGGCCCTCTTACCAACGCTTTCAGCAGTTGGAGCAGTAACAGTGGCTGTGACACACTGCTCATGGAAGCAATTAATATGACACAATACAACTTTATTCTTAGTTCATACTGAAATTCATTTTGCATCCACTGGGCGGTTTCAAGAAATATACACATAGAATAAACACAATACAATTACACATATGATACATTCCATTTAAACATTCATGATTGTTGATGACAATCTTCTGTAAATTAGTTACTGTTGCAAGTGAATTTTCCCGGTGTGGGATCATTAAATCTTATCTGATCTGATCTGATCTTATAATAATTGTACATACATACCACATTTTATTCCGTATATTCAAATCTCAGTTATCAGCACACTAATCTCAAGATAGATTTCTGCTAATTTCTATAAATTGAGATCTGCATATGAATGCAGAATCTATAGGCACTGAACTGATTTCCGTTTGTAGTCCGAGAAGTATTAACCAGTCACATGTGAGTGGACTTTGGTTGCAACAGCCCATGTAAAGATCAAAAGAGTCTGAATGCATTGGCCGAAATGCAATTATTCTACTGCCTGATAGGAATTTAGCTCTTTATTAGATCTTTTTAAACTTATCTGTTTATAGAAATTAGCATTCTTTCTCCATTTTCAACGCAGCAGATGGAGGTTTGTGCCTCTTAAAGGAAATTTTTCCTTGCCACTGTCGCCAAGTGCTTGCTCATGGTGGAAATTGCTGATGCTCTGTAAATTATATTATAAAGCGTACAGTCTAAATCTGCTCTATATGGAAGGTGTCATAATATAACCTCTATTACACTGGAAGCCCAGAAACAACGGCTGTTCCCTAAAGAGGCTAAATCACTGATGGGTTGGCAGCATACAGATTTTGATTTGGCAACATAATACACTGAAGTATAAAAGAAATATTCAGCCTGTTGGCAGAAATTGATAGTCAGAAGAGATACTGTTGGCAAGTCTGAGCGTGCTCTTGTTCTGAGTTGCTTGAAAGGAGTGTGCCACAGGGTGGCCAATGATATTCACACAGATTTGGATTTGGTTATTTAGTTTCATAGATAGGCTGTGCTGCATTACGCAATGGCACTGAACACTTGTAAAACTCATTTACTGTCTAATTGAATTGTGAGCTTAATATTGCCGTTTTCAAAATGTCCCATAGGGGGCGCTGAGGTCTGCAGGCAGATACCTGAGGTCAAAGGTGAAGCAGGGAGAGTGAAAATGAGGGGCAAGCAGAGTCTGGCACACAAGCTAGCTACTGTGAGAAGAAAACGTGGTTTTACTTCATAAAATTGGATGTTGAAGTTGTTTAGGACAGAGTTAGTGTGTTTTTGTGTTTTGTGGTTCAGGAGAAAGTTACAGAGGACCAGGATATGACATGTTTTGACGAGTGAGTGTGTTTTCTTTTTCTGCACTAAACAGTAATGTAGCATGTAATACTAACCCATCACTGTAGACATTATTGTGTGTAAGAGATTTGAATATGACTTTTATTGCTGCAGAAATGTTTGTTTTATTTTACCAGTCGATGACAAACTTTGTGTTCTACTTTGAGTGATGAAGGACAACTGAAAACTATCTGCATATAGTATAATATATTATATATATATATAATATATCTACATCTGGTTATTTTCAGTGAGCTGGAGGCGCAACAAGGACCACAGCTTCCGCTCGGAGGAGTCCAGGAGCTGCATGAAGACGCTGAATTCTCCACCTGGATTACAGATAAGCTTGAAAATATATTTAGGGCCTGACTGAACTGAAACGATGTAGCCCACTAAAAGAAAAACGTATTGACTGGACTGAAACAATGTGCATCAGAGCAGGGTGTAAACAAGGACTGAAGATAATGTACTGAACTCAGTGTGATACCACAAAAAGTGAGGGCTGCATAATTTATTATTTTGGTTTGATATGTGAATAAGTGCTCTGAAAACACATTTAAGAGTTATTTCCAAAGGGTCTAAGTTAAGCATGTTAAATGTGGATTTGGTTATACATATTTTTGTTTGGGAATAAATTTATTCAGACTATTTTCACAAATTAGAGTGTGTGTCTTACTTGTCATCCTCTGAACAGGGCTTGGATGTAAGATACCTATCCCACTATAACAATAAATTACACACTGATTTAACAGTAAAAAAATCTGACTACTAGCTCCAAAAGATCGGAGTTGACGAAGAAATAAAATGTACTGCTGTATCTTCTTGTAAATAAGATAATAACCCCATGATGGGGTGGCATCAATCATAACACCCAGGTATTTATTTAAAGACACTTGTTTAATTTCTACATTGTGAATTGTCACCAGAGGCAGCTGACAACCACAGAAATGACAGTCCTATCTGCATTAGTGGGTCTAATGGTTTTAAGTAGATCTGCATGTTTCTAAGAGTTGTCGGTAGTCAAAACGAGAGAAGAAACCATTAAGTTCATTTGCAAATGCAAGTTCGTTGTCTGTCACAATAAGTTTATGCACAGAGGACATTCCTGTCATTCTCTTCATAGTGTCCTAGGGGCTTTTGTGGTTGTTTGTTTTAAAGGTCTCCTCCGGACGCTTTCTATGTGTCTGGACAAATTAAGTGTACAGTTGTCCATATTTTATGACAGTGATATAGTGCACTGGGGGCACTAAGTGTCATTTTGCTTTAAGTCCTTTTCCAACTGTTTTAGTTGAAGAGAAATGAGAAGATACTTTAAAGCACCTGACTGCCACAGTTTGTCTAAAAATCAAACCACAAATCAATCAAATCTGAACACACAGTCATGATACACATATTTTTAGATTCAGTGTGACTTTTGCTTTCTAACGATACCATTATGCTCTGATAAATAATAAATAAGAATAAATGTCCATAAATCTGCCGAGAAATCATTGAAATTTAGATGCTTCTTATGACTCCAGACACAGTTTGGCGGTGCAGTTGTCTTGGGGCCCACAGTGTCGTATTTGAAAACTCCTGATCTGTAGTATACAATATTAATAGTTTTACTATTTTTTACTGGCACACAGTTGACAGTTGAGAGTTTTGAAAGCCATTAACCCTCCAACCATTTTAGATCCCCAATTCTGTCTCCAGTTCCCTCTCACCTTCAGGCTGTGCCAAGTCTCAGAATGGGACCATTGATTCTGTTTTGTGTTCAGCCAAGCAGACCAGATGGAACCTCAAAGAGAAACTTAAGAATGCTTTTCAACTAATGACCCCATATGGCTGCCGTAAACACATCTGAGCACCTTTCACTGCATAAACCATATTTTTGATTAACTTTGTGCCAGCTGGTGCACCATAGTGGCTGGCCAGGGACCCAGGCTGAGGGGAGCCCCAAAATGCTTACACAGAAATGTCTGTATTGTCTGAGCTGTGGGTAAGAAAACCAATTTTTTTGTAGATGGAATGCTGATGACCGGGACCACAGGAAAGTGTAGCGCATACCCAGAACTCCATGTGCACAGAGCTTATTATTTTAACGATCAAAGCACATTCAATTAATTTACTGAGAGAATAATTCCAATTCAGTCCCACACAAATAGTTTATTTGAGATAATATGGTGAGATGATCAGCGTATTTGTGTATCTGTGTATGAGTCAGCAGACCTGCACAACAATCTCCACCCTTTTCTATGCAGCAGAACATGGAGAAGTGAGAGAGGGAGGAGCAGAGGGAGCAAGAAACAGAGTGAAGGAGAGAAGAGGGTGTTGATCCAACTTATGACAGCGGACTGTGGGGGAGGAGCTTCGTCCTGTGTGACCTCTGCTGGTGCTGCAGCAGGTGATCACTCATTTAAAAGCTACAACACGCAGACACAGATGTAATAAGCTACTGTACTG
Source organism: Sciaenops ocellatus (assembly GCA_033000465.1). Taxonomy (NCBI): domain Eukaryota; kingdom Metazoa; phylum Chordata; class Actinopteri; family Sciaenidae; genus Sciaenops; species Sciaenops ocellatus. The sequence goes on along the minus strand of CP136883.1, from coordinate 13,242,762 downwards.
GCACACCACCAGAACACGTGCACACACTAAAATACACATTAAGACAAAGTCACACTGACATTTCTTTACAGCTATAAGACAAGAAACTCTAATGGAGAAGAATATTGGCTGCTTTGTCTCTGTTTAAATTGACAACTCCACATGCCACCTAACCTTTCATTTCACTGTATGGAAATCCTCCTTCATTTTCAAATGAATTATGGCATGTAGGCCTCAAAATAGCTCTTCACAACAGGCATTCTCCTCTATGACATCCAGCCAAGAAACGTGATTACCACTTTAGCTTATTTTGACCCTTTATCCTTCTTTTTTTCCACATTTTTCCCATCACTTCTCTCTCTCCCTGCATGTCTCCCTCTGGGGTCCCTCTATATTTAGAGATTGACCTTGGAAGTTCTCTACCTGCCTGTTGAGAGCAGCCAGGCTGATGATGATCACCACTTTCACTATGAGATATGTCCTTACCGTCGGAATAGAGTACTCTACTATTGATTCTGGATGTGGTTTCACTTTCTGTTGTTTTTTTCACCCATTCGAAAAACAAGGAAAAATCAATGACCTAACTCTGGAGGTGTGGCTTAGCTTAGAGGGGAAACTTTGGTATCGTATATTTGTGATATCTACACTGCGGGACTAGGTATTTGTGACTGAATATGTGTGCTTTATACAGAAATCTCCTTTACACTGAGGCTTGGCAATGGGACTTGGCAAATGTTCATTGAATGTGCAGTGACATTAAGGAAATCTCCCCCATCAAATGGGAGGACAGAAAGGTGAGCAGGAGAGGAAGTGAAGAGACTAACATAGTCAGCAGGAAGTGTAGTTAGAGGTGTGCAGAAAATGAAAATGAAGAGGAGGGACGGAACAACAGAGGTGGAAAGGGTAGCAGATAAAGGTCACGGTGACAGAGTGATGAGTCATTCAGTAGAGTGGAGCAGCATCTCCCTCTCTCTGTCTGTCTATCAGCCTCTTCACTATCTGTCTGTTTTGACAGCACAAACTGAGATGACTGGCAGCAGATCACCCCTTCCAACAGAAGGAATGAAAATCAAATGTGTCTTAACATCTAGGTTTTGTTTTTGTTTGCATGTGCTGGTACGCATAAGAGTGTATATATGTTATTGTTTCGCGTGTTTATATATAGTAGATGTCTAGAAAGGGAATTTCCCTCTGTCACCTGCATTTGTGTCTGAAAACTGGAACTGATCAGCCAATCAGGATCCGCAAATGATCTGACTGTGGTGGAAGCACTAGCAACAGCATCATCGTCCTTAGCAACCGCCCTTGCCAGCTGCCAGTGGGGTGGCTCTCCTTGTGAAGTATCACTCAACTGAAAGATACAAAGAAAGGGAAGGTGGCCAGTGTGAAAGTTAAATAAATGTTTTCTATTATTTTATGTCATATGTCATATGTGGGTTGGGATAATCATTCGTGTGTTTGTTTTGGGCACTGTAACGTTACCCACTGGTTTTGTGACAACTGTTTTGAAGCATTGAGTTTGGAATTAAGGACATTGCCTTCTTGGTGTTTCGGAGCCAGGACAAGAACGTGGAGCTGGTTGATGATTTGGTTGAATATAGATGAATAGATGATGGTTGAATAGGGCTGTGCTTGGTTTTGACTCTTGACTTTGACAGGTTTTCAAGGAAGAAAAAATGGCGGCCTGCCAGGTCACAAACTTTCTCATGTTACAGCTGAACTGTAAACTAGAATATGTTTCTGAAAACATTTGAGGCGAAAAATAAGCAAAGCAGAATCTTAATAATTTTTGATTAGAGCTGCCTGGTATGATAATTTGAAGTGAGTTTTGTGAGCTCTTGGATGAACTCAGTGAGAAAGTAATCCCACCCTAAAACATACCCTGATACCATGATTTACTAAATAAACATAATGCTGCATGGAAAAAAGACTTGAAACGACAATTAAGACCATAAACTGACGAGCAAACTGTTTACTGAGGTAATAAGAAGTAAAGCAATTTCCATACAACTGAAATTCTATTTACAGCTAAGTGCCCTGCTCCCTGCTGGTCATTAGAAAGAATAAAATGTTTAAGACTCACGTTGGCTTCACTTCACTAGAAGCTCTGTCTCTTAATTATATACTGTCAGTGGTTTGAATACAGTTTTAAAAGGTTGTTAAGTGATGAAATCAGAAAATTACCTTAGATGGCTTTAGAACCTGAGCTAAAAATAAAAAGTTTAAAGTGTTGATAAAGGATATTTTTCTAATTAAAGTTGACAATGTAAAAACAATGTGATGATGTGAGTTTTAACTCATGACCAGCCCACAAATTTACTATTTTGGTTCACTGTTTTCATACTGTAGCTGTTTTTGGAATCTTTCTCTGTAATCCTATGGTGTTTGTGCATACAATCCGATATTGGCTCATGAATAGGTTGTGTTGGCATTACCTTAACTCTGCTTAGACCTGCTGTGGAGTCCCTGCATGATGGGACCTAATCTGCCTACACTGAGCCTTTGCCAGAGACACACACACACACACACATACAGGCACGCATATGGACAATAACCTAAAACACACAGAGACAGAAAACGACACGCTGCCAACGCTGGTCCTTCCTAGAAGCCATGTACACATAAACACTGCAACAGTTGATACTAAAGGCTACAAGCAGCTTAAGTGGTGATCCTTTCACTGCACCTGTAGAGGGATGAATCTGTCCTACATTGGCCATTAACCCTCCTCTGTTGCTATGGAGATTTCCTGCTGTAGCGCCATGGCTGGTGGTAAGCCTTGATGACATCATAGGTATTTTTGTGATCTCAGTATTATTTATCTTTGACTAACCTGTTTAGTTCCAGAACTAGCAAAATAAAAAAAATATAACAGTCAAAGAAAGAGAACGGGTTTAACAGGTATTTGTCCATAATTACACTCATACACATTTAGTCTAGAACTACCACTACATTTCCAATATGCTTCACAGAAAGGCAGTTAGATACTCGTGGACACACAATAGGCTAGAGAGATGGCAGAGTTATTAGCAAGCTGGTGGGCTCTCTGGAGCCATAAAGCACACTTGCTCATACACAGGATGACAGTGTGATGGCTGCAATCCTCTGGTAGAATGTTAATATTTACCTCCTCGGCACAGAGATGATATGAAGTTTTCCACTGGGCTCACGCACAGTTCAGTTCTCTTTAAGGTCCAGTCATGCAGTTCAGAGAGCAAATGTAGGCAATAATGTTCTCTTAAAACTGTGAATCACCGTCTCTTGCTTCAAGCCAAGTATAAATCCCTGGTGCTTCTGATGTTTCAGTTCCTAAATCTGTCTTTCATTTTTTGGTATCATCCTCCTGTTTCAGTGATGTTTGCGAGTAGATGCATTATACTTTCATAAAGGACTAGCCCAGTCACCCTCTTGTCTTGTTCTGTCTGTTCAGCACTACAGAGGAGACTTCTGCTGTGTTTCTGTGTTGCTGTTTTTCTGTAACCAGCCGTCTAAAGGGCTGCAAGCCAAACACTGTTGTTCGCTTCTAAACGACTGTCGCTGTGCGAGGCTCTGCATATTACTATTAAACTGAGACATTTCCTGTGTGTCAACAGCATTTTTATCAATATTAATGCTCCAATTAACTTAGGAAATTAGAGCAACATTGAATCATTAAAACTATTTTTTTTAATCACATTTTTATATTGTGATCACTTTATCCACTGCACTACTGTAAACTCTTTTAGTTTTGCTCTGTCTTTACTTCAACTTTGTCCTGTTTAATGATTAAATACAAGTTGAATAAGTTCCTTAGACTAAAAAACAACACAATGGAGTGAATGATAGAAGTGGATTAACTGTACAAACACATCTAAAAGGCATGGTTATTATGTTTCTAATGTCTCCAGTAATAATTGACATAATAGAAATGTACTGTACGCACACAGAATAAGTAATAAGGTCACTAAATGATCAGAGATATTCTCCCAGACATAAATGAGTACCATTATCTCAGTAATTGAGTAAAAGCAGGCTGCAGCCCCTCTCGAATAAAAACATAGAACACATAATCTCTTTATATGGGTCATGTTTAAGACAGCACATAATAACACAGAACAAATACTGGAATACACAGCCTTCCCCTGACAATATTCTGCCCTGTCCCCACCCCAAAAAAACACTAGTGCACTCTGAGAGCCATTCATAGGCATGTGTACAGGTCTGTATGCATGTTTGTGTGTATGTGCATGCCTTTGTATTGTTCTCCTTGTCAGGGGAAAAGCTGCAACCAGCACACATACATATGTGTGTGTTTCACATACTAGCAATACAGAGCACACAGAGCTAAGGAAGGCATATGGCTAACAGTCTTTGATTTGTATCACAGTTTCATATTAGCAAATCATGGTTGGCCTCGGTTTTTGCCACTTTTGACTTCAAGCAAAAGCTGTTTGTCAGTTATTGTCCGTAATGAATATCATTACCCAGAAACATGAGAGTATGAGCACAGAATGTAGAAATCCGTGTAAAGTCCAGGAGTGAAATGTGCTTTGCAAAATTGCTGGCTGTTTCCTGAATCTGTCCTTTTGAATTTTATATAGAAAGCAGTATGGTGAAATGTCACGAGTCCTTAACACAGTTCCAGCTGAATTCTGTCACTGCCTGAATCGCTTTTGATCTTGTGATGGTTCCACTCACAATGTGTTAACAGTCATAAAACTGCAGCTACAAAACTGGAATATGTTGGGTTTTTTTTTTTTTCTTCATTCTTGCATTTGCATTTTGTTGCATTTTGGATTGAGTGGTGATCCACCAGAGGGGGAGACCTGCTAGGCACCGCATGTTAGAAATCCAGGTTTGAGGACACAGGGTCAGGAAGAGGAGTATAGGGGAAGAAAAACTGATCCAGGGGAATTCTGTCTCAACTCTTAACTTTGGCCCAACAGGAAGACCAGAGTCATTGCGCTCCTAAAGGGAAAAAGAAATGACTGCAGGTTAATTGGTAATCTATACAACTCAACCTTTCTAAGTAATTATCAGTGAATGTTAGTTCACTCATGTCATATTTACTGTCCTAATCAAATACAGTGTATTTACCTAAATGGGAGGCAGTCTAATTGGGGTAATCAGAGGTTCCAGGAGATCTGTGCAGAAAAATGGAACAATTTCAACCTAAGAGAGAGAGAGAGAGGGACAGGGAGAGGGAGAGAGGAGGAAAGGAAAATGGTTAGAGTCAAGTCAGACCCATCACACAGCTCAGTGATGTTATTAACAACGCAAGGATGCTCCTCTTCTCCCTGCTGTCTCATTACCACTCATGCAAAAATCAAACCGTAAACACTGTCAGATCACAAGGAGAGGAGAGGAGCAGGCATTTTTTTGGATGGGAGAGGGCTATCCTGTAACAAGAAGGGCATTAAGCTGTCTTTGGGGGAAGAAGATATGCATCCTAATAGCCCACTTACTGCAATTTAGCTTGTGTAAGAGCATCAACTAAATGTCTACAGTAAACTGAAAGAGATAGAAGCAGAAACAAATGGAAATCTGGACTGAGCTGCAGAGGCAGACAGAATAAGAATTGAAAATATGAGTGAGCATTGTAGAGTTCTGTATTATGTCTGTGTTTTTGTCTCTAACAATCCATCCCACTCGTGCCCATGAGAATAGCTTCCAGACTCACCAATCTAGTTAGATGATAAACAAGTAGCTCTGGTCTCCTCCATAATATATCTCGCTCACTGATCAATACACACCAGTGTTTCCCTTCACTGGAGCTTTTATGTGACCTGAGAAATGAGCAGGCCATTTAACTGATGACTAATGCAGAGGTTTTCACTTAAAAAATATGAAGTCAAGGTCAGGGGTCAAAATGGAAAGGAATAATCAATGAGGAGGTCATTCTGTGGAACCGCCCACTTTGCCTGTAGGGTAAGCCAGCTAATGAAACTGCCCTAATTATCACTCAGCCATGGCTGGAAAGGTATACATATTAGTGTACTCACATAACCACACTGAATAAATACATAACATGGTTGCTTGATAGACTCCCCATCCTGCCTTTTTAAAATTAGATTTCCTTCTCCCCCTTGTCTCTGTTTCAGTTAGAGTAATCACAGTGAGGGAATACGCTGAACATAAATCTGCAGGGCTGGCAGTGCAGCAAGGCGAGAATATGGTGTAGGAAAAGGCTCATACTGTGTCACTGAGTCGACAATATAAACACATTTTTAATAAGCTTGCGAGTGATAATTTACTGCATAATAATCTGAATAATTTCATTTGAATTTATTCAACAATGCCAGTGTCAAACCAGCAGCAGTATCTCACGGTTATTTGACCTCTGCGCCTCTTTGCTATGAATGTTAAAAGAAGACAGAGGTCACAATGTAGGTGGGAGCCACCTGTTCTGTAAGCCCAAGCTGATGCCACCAGGAGGCAGCACTGAGACAAGCTGGGTGGGTGGGTGGGTGCGTGCTGTTGGTGCCCTCATTCATTTCATGGGCAAAGTCAGCTGAAGGTTAAAGACAACCTGGGAACACTGCAGGAGACACACGCCCATTACACGAAAATTGGAAAGCACACACACTGAGGCTGATGGAAGTCTAAGCATTAAGAATTGATTAAACTTATGACCAAAACCTTCATTTATAGTATGTTATTAACATCATGAGGTCAATGGTACAGTTCTCTGTAGATTAGATTGATGTGACCTGCTTGAGTTGATAAAACACTTGTGTAAATCTGCAAGCAGTTAAAAACGCTGGTTTCATGGCTAGTGGTTAAAGGTTTAGAACATATTGTTTATATATATTTATAGTGTTTATGGGTTTAATACTTTAATACTTGATTTTTATCTTATATTTTTAACTTGATGTTTGTTATGCACCAATAACACCAAGACAAATTCCTGGTATGTGAAAACCTACTTAGCAATAAACCTTTTTCTGATTCTGGTCCTGGATAATTCAGAAAGAGACAGTCCTCAGAACTTACCAGGTTCATCAGTGGGAGAACAGCAGCCTCTGCTGAGCGCTCGCAGTAGCGCACTCCAGACAGCCAGACACAATGTGCTCCCAGTCCATTCATAATTCCTCACGCGCTCCCTCTCCTTCCGCCTCTCCCAGCTTATCACCTCTCTAAGTGGTGCCTGGTTCATTTTCAGTTCGTGGTGGTTGTTTTGTAAACAGACCTTCTTACTCCAATTTGTTTTTGTGTCAATGTTAAAGTCATTGAGCGAGCTTGTTGATTGGCGATAGTGGCGCTGGGCATGTTTGGGCTTGTATTTTACGCACGCGAAGCGTGATGACTTAACAGTCTTGTTAGAGACCGAAGACGAGCTATTTAGATGAGAATCTTTAATATAGCTTTCAAGCCATCTGGGAGGTTACTGTGGAAACAAGGATGCCATGGCAACGGTGACCGGGGTTACCGAGGAAACGACCGTCACCATGGAGACTGCATCACAGCGGGCTATATTTGAGGCATCCAAAGAGAAGCACGCTCCATCTTTGATCGTTGTGTGTGTCTGTGTATGTGTGTGTGTGTGTGTAAGAGCGCTGTGTTTTCCTCTCTCACGTGGGTCTCGCACCGATAATGAGATACTAAGAGTCGGCTGGCCCCTGTGTTTATATGGTGCCGTTTACGCATTACATAGCCTACCAGGACAGTTCATATCAAGGAATTATAAGGGATTATTTTTAAAGACAGTAGCATTTGGACTAGACTTTAACGCACAATAAAGGCATATCACAGAACGGTCTAATTGAATAATATATGCAGAACTGTGTTTTCAGACATCACATGTGTTTAAACACTCACACATAATTAAATGACTGAATATTATACATAGGCTATGACTGACGAATCACGACTCATAACGCATGTTAATACAATGTGAGTGTCCTTCGAGTAGCATACATTTCTACTCATCTTTCACAGTTATAAAGCTTCTATTACTACCTGCTGTGGTGATATATTGGCTATTGCACAATGCACAACAGGTCAATCCCCTCACTCAGAGAAGAAATAGTAGGGCTAATAATAATTTAAGGAGCGCGAATGGAACCAAACAGAATTATGAATTCAGATCACTGAAATGAAAAATCCTGATTCTTTGAATGGAGCACAAAGCAGCGTGTCTGAACAGACAGGGTTTCCTCTCTCTCTTTATTCCTTCCTTTCTTCATCTGATCTACCACTGCTTCAACACGCTGGTGCGCAACGACAGAACCAGCTGTGTGTTGACACACCACCCCCTCCTGTGTTCAGGGCCATGACTCTAAAATTCGCTACACGTCGGTGAAAATCTTTTTGTTTATATTCACACAATTCTGCGAGTTGTTTTGCGTGGTGGTGGGAAAGTTGGGCTGCTGTTTGAACGCGCTGTTGATCCCGTGCTCCTCTATCACCATATACTCGCTCTTGCTGAGTGAGGATGAGGAGCGCGTCTTCCTCAACTCCTCTGTGTCTGCCAGAGGCTGACAGCTCCCCACGTGCAGGTATTGTGCCTGCTCCTCGCCCTCCGTCTCTCTGTGGTAGAAGTAGTTGAAATTGGAGACGATGACGGGTACAGGTAGAGCAATGGTCAACACACCGGCGATGGCGCACAGAGACCCCACAATCTTTCCCCCGATTGTGACGGGGTGCATGTCCCCATAGCCCACGGTAGTCATGGTGACAACAGCCCACCAGAATGCGTCCGGGATGCTGTTGAACCCCGAATCTGGGTCGTCTGCCTCAGCAAAGTACACAGCGCTGGAGAAGAGGATAACACCAATGAAGAGGAAGAAGATAAGCAGGCCCAGCTCACGCATACTGGCTTTCAGAGTCTGTCCTAAAATCTGAAGCCCCTTTGAGTGACGCGAGAGTTTGAAGATGCGAAACACCCGAACGAGCCTAATTACGCGCAGGATGGCTAATGACATGGCCTGCTGTCCGTTTCCCTGCCTCTCTGCCAGCTCTGTGCCCAGGGTGATGAAATAAGGGATGATAGCCACAATGTCAATAATGTTCATGATGTTTTTGGAGAACGTGGCTTTACTCGGACATGCAAAGAAGCGCACCAGCAGCTCGAAGGAGAACCAGATGATACACAACGTCTCCACAACAAAGAACGGGTCTGAGAAGGGGCTGACGAAATATGGGAGCGTGCCATTTATCACAGGCGCAATGGTGATCGGATCCCTGTTGTCGTCCCTGAACTCCGGCAATGTCTCTAAGCAGAAGATGACAATGGAGATGAGAATGACCAGGACAGACACTATCGCTATGCCCCGTGCAGGACCCGAGCTCTCTGGGTATTCAAAAAGCAGCCACACCTGTCTTTGAAATTCATTCTCTGGCAACGGCCGCTCCTCCTCTTTTATGAAGCCCTCATCCTCCCTGAACTTCTCCATAGCTTCCTCCCCCAGTTCATAGAACCGGATCTCCTCAGAGAAAATGTCAATGGGCACATTAACGGGTCTTCTGATGCGCCCGCCAGACTGATAGTAATACAAAATGGCATCAAAGCTGGGTCGGTTCCGATCGAAAAAGTACTCGTTCCTGAGGGGGTCAAAGTACCTCATCCTCTTCTTGGGGTCTCCCAGCAGCGTCTCTGGAAACTGGGACAGAGTCTTGAGCTGCGTCTCGAAGCGTAACCCTGAGATGTTGATGACAACCCTCTCGCAGCATTCGTGGTCCGGTTCATATCGGTCCAGAGAGTGGTGGCCCGGCAGAGCCGCCGACTCTTCTAGCATGTTGTCACACGCCACAACCGTCATCACGTCGGCCTCTGTCTCTGTGTATCCGTGGTTCACCAGATTGTCGCCCCGGGTTTTGGTTACGCTCGGCGGGGGTGATTGCAGGAGGCTGAGGTGGTCGTCCATGCGCGGCTGAAGACGCATACAGGGGCGTCCGCCTCGCCCCCTCTGCGAACCCCGGTCAACCACCGCCGCCGCAGCCTCGTCTCCTCCACCGTCTCTCTCTCTCTCCTCCTTCGCTTCACTTTCACTCTCTACTGTTGCTGTTCCCGCCCACGGGGAGAGATCTGGGTTTATAAACAGGCCTTCCACCCGCCCACGGCGCGCCAGCGATGGGTACCTTTCCCTGTCCTCCGCCAATCGCAGGACGCACCGATAAACACAAGAAGCAACAGACGGGCGTCATTCAACACCATCGTTTGGGCGTGCCCGCCTCCCTCTGCCCCTCTCTCCGTCTTGGCGCACACACACACATACACACACACACACACTAGGCGAGTCCAATCAGTCTTCTTTTTAAACAAGGTCATTGCCCACAGATAGGACATTTCAAATAGGCTACTCATAAATATATCAGAGCCTATTTTTTTCCGGGACAGCCTGATAAGACGCACCAGCATTACGCACGACCATTTGTTACATCTTTTGCTCATCCAAGGAGCGAATTTGGGCGTGCCATGCTAAAATTGAATGCATTTAAAAATAGAATATTGTAACGGTGGTTTCTTAATTACGCACGAAGAAGTGATGGTTGGAATAACTGGCATCCAGTCTCATATCTGAAGTATAGTTGACATTTGTGTCCCAAAGTGGAGATGGTACGTGTCAAAGTGAAGAGGAGCAAAAAGGGGAGGGTGATGGCTGGGAAACAGAGAGAGAGAGGTCAAACAGGTCGATGTGAGAGAAAGAAAGGTGCTCAAGTAATAGAAAGATAAAGACCAAGAGTTGTTTCTTTTTTCTTTTTACAAAAATATTTCTGGGGCAGAATTCTCCTGCAGGCAGAAACAGTCACATTGATTAAGTCAACCTGAGTGGGAGGAGACAAAGCACTACTGTAACCACAGTGAGGCTTGGTGAAAAAGACAAGAGGTCAGAGATATCTGGCATAACCACCAGCTGCGCTCTATCTCTAATCTGTAGCTATCTAAGATGGTCATAAATTCTGTGGTCATGAAGAAGTTTTACCTGAGTTGTCACAACAACAATGAGCACTAACGAACCAAGTGGAACAATGGGCTGGTCCCAGACTCCCCCCACCAGTCAGCTGAAGAAGCTTCTTGGGTGGGAGGCAAAACGTCTTCACGGATCTACAAGCAAGTCCTGTTGCCCCAGACTTTAACCTTTTTTGATGAAAGATGACCTGGATGACGGAGAACCTTCACAGACTTCTTTTACCCGAGTACTTTTTTTTTTTTTTTGCCAAGTTTGCCACCTCAACTAAATAATGCTCACAAAAACTGACTCCTCTTACAGGCTAATTATTTTCAGCCGACTACAAACAGCCTTGTCTTTCATTCAGTCTTTCAATAAGGATGAAATGATAGTTTATATAAAGACTATAAATATGTATTCTGCTCTTTTATTCACTGATGTTACCACATGTGAACTTGATCACCTGTATGGACAGTGTGTGGACAGTGTGTATACTTATATATATACAATACACCCTCACAAGGTTATAGGAAATGAGGACAATCCCCCAAGGTGAGGGCATTGTGCTGGTCCCCACTTCTATAAAGAGCTGCTCAGAGTTTGGGGATGACTGTAGTCAGTGGAAGGTCTTTATAAGAAATACTGCCAATGCCAAAAACTTTTGTATGTTCCTCTTGGTTGGGAGTGGTTATGTGTGCTGAGAAAAAAATCAGAGAGAGAAAGCATGAAGGATGACTGGTTACTAGATAGATAGATAGATAGATAGATAGATAGATAGATAGATAGATAGATAGATAGATAGATAGATCTGAGAAAATTCTAAATTAAATATGTACAGAGAAATTAAACGTTTGTAGCAAAATTAAACATTTGCATAGAAATTATGCAAATTTATGGAAAAAAATACCAAATATTAAGACATGAAACCTTTTATCAGCTCTCTCTTTTAGCTTTGCTAATGTCTTTGACCCTGCAAACATTCACTCATTTTACCTTCATAATCTGTACACCACAGTGGTACATAAAAAAACACACTCTCAGATAACATATCGACAAGTGGTAGAAACACAATACCAAAAGGAGAAAAGAGACACTGGACTAATTGTGAGGGATGCCTGTGTTTGCCGCTCATGAGCATCTGCTTCCTCCAGATCAAATTAAATGTGCACAAGATGACTGGACTAATCTGAGAAGTCTCCCATCAACATGGGCAATGTGCGGCAACACCCAACCTGACATGTAGCCCCACCCTCTCACACCCACACACGCAAACCTGTACTGTACTTGTGAGGATATAACATTTACTTACATTTATTTCCTGCAGGCTTTATTTCCTAACTTTAATCATAAGTGCAACATGGCTGACCCAAGACTTTTAACTCTACACTGAAAACTTGCCCACAGTGTCTTTTTTTCACATTACCACTGGGGGGCACTAATAGTGGTTTGAAGCCCCCCCCCCCAAAAAAAAAAAAAAAATCCCAGAGAGAAAACTAGACATAATATTCAAAAAACCTTGAGATACTATTTCCTGTTAAAAACTTAAAATGTTGGTCATGATTATAGTTAGATTATTCAGTATAATTATTTCTACTACACATTTATGTATAGTAGTTTTTTTTTTCATTTGTCATCTTTTGCTTCTATTAACTTTTCAGATTAAGATCATCAAACAAGACACATCAGTTTATAGAATATGATGCACTGTTCCAAATTAAACTACATAACAGTGTAAGGTTGTTAAATTAGCTCAGACTTGACCAGCTACAACATTAAAATGCTTCAGACATGTTTATCCATCACTAATGATAATGTAGGGTACTATAACTCTGACAGGGGTCATTTTGCTTCATGATAAATACTTAGTCTATATAATAGACTTCATATTTTTAATTACATTGTGCTGATTATATTTTAAAAGTTTTACTTAAATGAGATTTTATTACATTACATTATTGTATCCATATTGCTATAATACTTAAGTAACTGATCTGAGTATTTCTTTCACCACTCTAAACAACCTCCCTTTTGAATATTTTTTTTCCAATTATTACAAGGACATTGGTTCCAAAAGGTTTGTTCAACCCTGTAATGGAAACACAAATCTATGATTGTTATTAAAAAGAAAGAACAATACAGGAGAAAGAAATTAAAATGAGGTTCATTGAGAAAAGGGGTTGCAGTGATGGTTGGATCCCTGCTCTGGGTCTGTGTGTTACATTTTGATAATTATATAATGACAATGATTGGTAAGGACTGTGACTCATTCAGTGTAGAACCTGTTTTCCTATTGAGGCCACATTGAAGCTGTCTTGTATTAAAAGGGCCAGTCGGTCTACAGGGAAAGAGCTCAGGGACAGCCAAAGGGCCTTTTAATGTGGTTTCCACTCTCCATGTTAAATATAGGACCACCCCAACTCCCTTATTAACCTACGAAATTAGGCTACCTTGCACATTGCACTTGAATACTTCGAACTGGAATGTGGCTGACTGAAAGGCATCGAAACAAGCTCAAAGAGCATGTGAGGGGGAAGTGGGTCATTTTGCAGGAAGAACAGCTCAGCTGGCTGAGGTCATGGACATCTGGTTGCACTTGAGAAAATGGGCTGGTTTGGATCTTCTTGCAAGGGATGCACACCAGCATCCATTCACACAGTTCCTGGAAAAAGGGTGAAGTTAATGTCTTTAAGAGAAAACAAAGGATGGGGATCACGTATCTGGCAACCTGTCCCGGCGTCTACTGGTCAGCATTTATGTGTGGTTGTAAGCTCTGACCTCACAAGTAGACTACATGTGCATTAGTTTCAGGCCTCTTCCTCAGGCAATATTAACATTTGTCTCAATACCACCCACCACATTATTGCCACTACTGCTGTAATGGAATATTTATTTTGCTTGTCTTTGTTGCTTTCCTTGTAGCTAATTAGTCTACTACCCATCCGGCCGAGCCAATGTTTCTTCAGTTTCTTTCCTCATAGGGTGTTCTTGGGAGTTTAATGTTGGTGCAATGCCAGTTTCCTTGTGTGCCAGTTGTATTTGCTGAACGTTGGCTCTAATAGCAAATAACAAGAGTTTACAGCCACGTTAGCAGCTCTTTGCTTAGATACAGTCGTGTTTTAAACTAATTAATAATGTCAACATGCTAACACACTCATAGCATAATGTAATATGTTCACACTCTTTAGCGTGGTAGTTGCTAATTAGCACTAAGCACACAGGGCAGCTGAGGCTGATAGGAATATCAGTAATTTGCAGGTTGGACAAATGAAAAGTTTGACCAGAGGGTGGCGCTGTATGAAAAGGAGGATCACCAAAGTTATTATGATTCATCCTGAGGGGACACGAAAATATTTACCAACCTTTACAACAGTCGTTGAGACATTTGACTCAAAACCACAAATGTTAACCTGCTGATGTTGCTAGATGGAATGTCTGGGGATTACCAAAGTCGACATGATTCAGCCATAAATGGACAAAATTTGGCAGTCTATCCATTAGTTGTTGGAACTATGCTGCTAGCAAGCTATGCTATTCTAGTCACAGGAAGAACAAATGTGTAATGCGGGAGCATGCATGAACATACACATTTAAAAGATGAGCTTTACTGTATGATTGGAAAGCTTGGTGGAGGCTGTGATGAGACGGTGCTGAGACATCCCATCTGTGTGCCTCTGGAAATAAATGTCGGTTGATCACATGTCCCTTGAGCTGTGGAGAAAGTGTATAAGTGCTTCTCTGGTCATATTCCCCGGGAGAGGCCTTAGGGAATGGCAGGAGGACTAATGTCACAGAAATCAAGAGACAGGCAGACGGACATCTTTTATTCACAAGGGAACAGCAGTAGGAATCTAACTTATATGGTGACAAGCCTCTGTTATTACCCCCCAGACAACTAATTAAATCCACAAGTAATCTATATGATAAATTAGATCCAGATTCTAATCACTCCACTTTTTACAAGCAATGTCTTCCTGTTAGTCAGCCAGTGACTTGCCTTCATCCATCCCACATCCTCTTCCTATCCACACACACATGAACCATAGAAGCACACAGGGGTGCTGTGATCTGAATATTCACAAATGAAGAGAGGGTCCATATGGACAAAGCACCTGTGTGTGTGGACTAATTAATCAACTGCCCATATTAGCATAACTATAGATATCAGGGCTGGAGTGCAGCTGCACATGACAGAGGCACAGAGGAGGCAGACAGGAGGAGAAGCAGAGAAGGAGAGCGGACAGGGCCATCTGTAGAACAAAGCCTTACTGGCCAGAAGCCACATCAGGTCCCGCTGTAACCCCGGCAACGGAGAGAGGGATGGGAGAGGAAGGGTGAGGGGTGAGGGGAGCGGGGGGAACACGGCTGAAGCTCGGCTGGCTGTGACACTCTGTTATTGTTTGAGCCGGATGATCATCTCTGCACGCTGGGTGGAGACAAAGAGATAAACAAACAGAGGGCGTACAGGTAGAGCATGCATGTGGACCACCACACGAATGAAAACAACAAACCTACGGACAGATCAGTCTTTGACTGGTTGTCTTGAAACTGTCTTTGCCTTTTAAAGGCATCTACTGTTTTTTCAGGCTGTACTTAATGCAGGAAGGATTCTAGCATGACTAGAGTGTCACAAATATGAAGATGTAGTGGCAGGCTATATGTATGCATAATAGATACAGTCCCGGCAGAACATATCAGCTGCAGCGCCGTGAAAGAGGGGCTTCCCTACTTCACGCACACCAACCATCGGTTCTATTTAGATACAGGATGAAAACAGAAATGAAAAAAATGCTCACATTTGCAGAAGATAATACTGTGAGGCTGATGTAGATTGAACTATTCATATTGAAGCTCTGGAGACCACGCAGGACTTTGATGAATTATAAAGCCTTGTAATTATCTATTAATCAGAGTGTTTGTCTTTGTGTTCTGCCCTACTTAGAAACCAAATCTTTCTCAGACTGGAGAGTCTGACTGAGTAAGAGTTACAACCATGAGAACAGCTGCTGGATAATTGCATTACACTTCATATGTCTGTCTATAAAACATAAACCAGATTCTTTCCCATGCTGGCAGACCTGGTGGAGCTGGGGAGGCCGTGTTCGTGGGAGTCTCAGGATTTAAAAAAAAAAAAAAGCAGAAGTGGGAGAGCCGATCACATCCCTGCCCCGTCTCCACGTTGACATTCCTCACACCTTATTTTAGCACATCATCATCTTCTCCTCCATGTCTCTCACCTCCACTCATTCACACACTTTCCACACCTTATAATCTTTTTCTCCTCTGCCTAACTTCTCAGCATTTTGTTCCTCTCCCTTTTAACTCCTCGCTGTATGTCAGCGCCCGTTTAATTCCTGAGGACTTGGTAGGAATGCATGTTGTTTCCACCGTACAGGCTTTTTAATACATTACTTTTCTTCAATATGTCACTGTTTGTCATTGATCTGGAATTAAAAGCAAGACAGAAGAGCTATATGAAAAAGAAAGAAGAGATATATTAAAATGTACTGATTTTATATTATGCAATATCTAATTGTGTATTTTGATATTGCCAAATCAGCTCAGTTATATATATATATATATATTTTTTTATTTAACAATTCACTGTTGTAAATGTTGTTCATGTATTTTGATAGTTGTTGACTGAGTTTTCTTTTAAATGGAACATATTTGCGCCCATCTGTGTTTACGGTTAACCTCTGTTTGACATGTTCCTCTCTGCTCTGCTGTCTGACTCTCTCTTTCCACCAAGGCTCTGTTCAGGAAAGCCACCTTATCCCCAGTTGGTCCAGATGGTTGTTGGTACACGCAGTGAAATATTGCATGCTCTAGTGC
Source organism: Sciaenops ocellatus (assembly GCA_033000465.1). Lineage (NCBI taxonomy): Eukaryota > Metazoa > Chordata > Actinopteri > Sciaenidae > Sciaenops > Sciaenops ocellatus. The sequence continues at coordinate 13,226,080 of CP136883.1, read as the reverse complement.
GTCCTCAGAGGCCTACTGTAATCCACATTACCGAGTCAGTTTCTTCTCTCAGCTACAGCATGAATCATTTTAGACACAAATTAATGAAACAATGCTTTAATATTATTTGATTGTTAATTATTGGTTTTGTCTTGTCAAATAATTATATTACAATAAATTGTAACAAGAATATACACTTAGAATTTTCCTGAAACGATATGTTAAAGCTGCTAATATTACACAATAACACACCTGCTTTTAATAACTGATTGGGGACAAAACACAAGAGAGCAACCTTCCCAACTTATGGAGATACTGAACTGTACTGCTTCCCCTTAGTGTGAAACACACGTCAAGAAAAACTTTACAGATTTCTTTAATGTCAGAGGAGGGGGAGCGCTGCAACAGTCATCACATCAGTGATGCAGTCATCACGGGTTGGAATGCTTACCGTTGCTTAAATTCCGAATATCAAACATGTTTGAAGTTATTTTGGCAGCCTAATGAGTCTCCAAGCAAGTCTGGAGGTTTAAGACTGGGGCTGTAAACCCCTCACATTATGACACGAATTTGGCCAAACATTACCAACCATGGTCCAAGACCAGATTTTGGCCTCTGATTGTCAGGAGGAGTGAATTTGAGGTAAATCAACTGAAAACTCCTGGAGTGTAAGCCCGTCTTAAGACAAGGTGTTTGGGACGGCATATTGACATGGTCAGCTTTGGTCAGATGAATTCATTTATGTTTACTTTTTTTGTGATATATTCAAGACTTTAAACAAAGTCTTTAATAGGATTGCATAAAAATAACCTACCATAGCTTTTTTTTATGCAGTCCACTGCTTGTAACTTAGCACATCATGAACACAGTGTGCATGATTCATTGTTGCACTGTATCCTCCTTCGCTAGAAGAAAAATTTGACAATGGCATCATGGAAATTTTGCCACAGGAAAACAATTTACTGAAATCTTGGCATGCAATGTGGAGAAGTTATTTGTGTATATTTAAAATCTTAAATTTAAGGATTGGTTTTCCCAATGCATCTATTACAAAATTTAGGGCTGACACCAATACCAATGTTTAAAATAACCAATACCAATGGGTTTTTTTGCCTTTGTGACAGAGAAGATGCACATCACTGCCTTGTTGCAGAGATACAGTTTCTCTTCTCATCCAAGATGAAAGACTCAGATCTGAACAGTCTCTCACTGACCGTGCTGATGCATAGAGCTCATAGGTATTTGCATGCCATTTGTGCTAGTTCACACAAGAGCTTGCTCTTGTGAAGTTCAGTTCACACAGATTAAAATGAACAAGCTTTTACAGATTTTCCTCTTTTTAGGTGGAGCCATAGTCATGTTAGAAAAACCTGCAACCCATATGCTCGGGCTCTGCAGTAATTTAAAGGGACTCTGATGGCACTAGTATTTGCTTTTCCTGGGCAACGCACCCACAAACAAACTGATTTCCAAAAGAACGAATGTCATGAATATCATGCTCACAATATTAACATGCTGATGTTTAGTAGGTATAATCATTTTTACCCTGTTCGCCATGGGCTATAGGAAATGAGATCACTAAAGTTATTTCAATTTTACTGAGGGACAAAAGTTTGAGAGACCAGAAAATAAACTGTGTACCAGGTTTCATGGCAACCCGTCTAACAGTTGACATTTCACTCAAAATCACAACCTCATAGGGGCTCGAGAGAAAAATTAAGGAGTCCCCAAAGTCAGTACTATGAATATCTATGCAAATCTGTGTGCTTATCCGTCAAATAAATGTTGAGGTTTCACAGGATAAGTGAAAACTTTGATCTACTGCATTCATCCTCAGGGGGACCTTGAGGATACAAAACTTTCATGGCAATTCAGTCAGCAGCTGTTGAGATATTTCAGTCTAAACAAAAGTAGTTCACTGACAGACATATGACAGACAGACATTGCCATCCATTGCTACAAAATGAACTGTAATCTATGGATCATTCCTGTATAGGCTTTGCGTGCAATATTGGCATCAGTAGGTGAAAGGGTTATTATAAACAATATTGTATGGAATGAGCAGAGGCTAGTTGCAGTATAAAACCATACCAGGGGACTTTGGGGAATCATGGCTTCCACTGTAGGCCACCCATCAGCCCCATTTCCATATTTCTCCTCTGTGGCTTTCTCCCGCTGTGTGTTTTACAGTTAGATGAAAAGGAAAAGGAAGGTGTTTGAGCCCCAGGACGTGTGGGGGTATGTGGTGTGTGCTTGAGTGATGGTACCATGGGAGGTTCAATACCTTTTCAAAGCCTGCTTTGACTCCACAGAGGCAGAGGCAATAAGTCATTAATAGAACAAAGCTGACACACACGCGCACACACTTTGTGGCTGGAGCTCCTTGGTGGCCTCTCTGGCCTCCATGTATGCTCTCTCTCAGGCCGTACATCCTTGGTAAGTGGGTCAGCCTGTCTTTGCCAACAGCAACTGTGTGAACATGCACTTTTCTCCTTTACTTTATTTTTCTTTTGCTTCTCTCACCTCCAATCACACTCCACACCTCTTAACATCAGTGTATATTAATCTTGTGTCTTCTATTTTTACCATCAACTGCTAAATTATCAGACCTCTGCAGTACATTTTGTGCGATCAACAAATGTGCACGTGAGTGTACATGTGAAGGACAAGTAGTAGTAACCATGAACTAATTATTAATCCCCTTGAGTACAAGGTCACACTACTAAGATGAATATTCAGCAGTCTTTTTAAATGACAGTTTACTTTCATTAACATATTACAACACACGTGTTGAGTCAGCTCCCCTGTGAGTTACTATCATCTAAATAGCTTGACAAGGTTCTTCGTAAAGCCCACATGCAAATGAAGGTTAAACAAAAAGTTCATGGCGTTTGACTTCATGATCATCCCCTTTATTGATTGATAGAGTCAAGGTTAAGTTTGCATGATCAGGGTTTAGAGAAGTGATGGCACAGGCGAACTACTGGTCACTACATTTGCATGCACTTTTGCTTACTATAAAAAATCAGATTTAGAGAACGATATCTCTGGATAATTTTAGTTTTAATGTTTTAAACTAAAGTTCCTGCATATAACTCCTGTAAAGCTTATTGATTATTCTCTGTATATCCCCAGTAGTCTGGTCACAAAAATATGAAAAGGAAATTTAAAAAACTTGACTTTGTTTTCATTGTTTATTTATTTATTTATTTTTGGACAATATTAATTTTATAGCTATGCTTGCTATGCTACTTTTTGGGTGTAAAAACATTGCTATGTATTTGGTCTACTCTCTTACATCTCTGGCTCCTATATAAACAATTAAAATATACAGTTCTGAGGTGTAGATATGCCAGTGATCCAAAGGGTGTTACGCTATGCTACGTTACAACCTAAATGTAATTATAATACTGCAATGAAGTTAACATGATATTTGCTGTAATTTACTATTTGTTATGAGATGATTAGTCAGTTTAGGTCTACAATTTACACCCAGGCCTGCTCGTTGAGCACCTATCATCTTTTTTTAAAATGCATTTCCATGTTTCTTGCTGTATATAATTATCTGATTTGTTGTATGGTAAAAAATTGAACCTTAGCTCATGCAGTTGTTGGTTACCCTGCAACCCCAATGATTATTATACCCACAGGGCCTTGCAATAGCAATTAGCATGGATTTCCTCCTGCTGCCAGATGCTCACTTTAAGGAGTTTGAGGATGATGATTTTTCCAGCTAGTCCAGTTTCACCACTACAGGTCAGAGGTCACACACATCGAGCCTAGTCCAGTTTCCAAAATGATTACTGCTGATCACTTGTACTACAGCAAATGGTTTGGCCTTAGGTTACACGTGACCTCGTAAACTCTTATTGGCCTGAGAGCAAATTAAGGTCCACTGAAATGGCACCAGACATGATGGTCTGAATCCAGATGACATCCAAATACAGAATAAGACTTAAATTTGTCGTTAAAACTTGTTTTGTTTTGTTTTGACAGCTGTTGTCTTTTAATAGATCTTTTTCTAATAACCCTCTCATTATATATTGTAATTATTTTACATGCTGTGCACCAAAGCAATTAGTTTTTACTCATATTGTTTGGTACTAGAACTTCATATCAGAAATGACACACTTGATAAAGTGTTACTAACAATCTTTTAAGGAGAAAATGGTGAGATACTGCGGTATGCCGTCAACCAATGAGTGCGTTTCAACTGCTGCAGATTAACATGCATGTCAGGACTGACTCTCCAAATACCAGCTCTTCTCCTGGGCCGCCAATACGTGTGCACACAATGAATGTGTAGTCACACACATACACACACTGAACACAGGCAGTCATATTGTTCCTGCGTGTGTGCATATTGTCCACTATTGTTTTCCTCTTCATGATTCTTTCTCTCCTCTTGACCACCACTTACTCATTCATCAGACTCATACTCTTTCCATCTGTCTTCATCCCCCATCACTGGCCTCTCTGAAAGGTGTTGCCTTGATAAATTATTCAGTTTTGGCATTTAGAAATCTCTGCCCTTGTGAACAGAGAGCACACATTTAAACATGAGGGTCATTATACACCATGCCCTCAGCGTGTGATACGTCCTCGCCACACTGCTACACATCGACTTTGTGACAGAGTGGTGCTTTTTTCACAAATGGGACGCATGAATTAAAAAAGTAAGAGAAGCATGTAAGGCTGATTCTGTCAGTGCACATTTGAAACATCAGTCACAGACACAAAAATATATACATTTTAACAAAACATTACCGTCAAGCTCAGGTGACAAAGCACAAAAACAAGCACTTCAACCCTGAATGAAAGCACATTAAAACTACAGTTCTTTTTGCCAAACATCAACATATTTTTCGAGAAACAATGCTGAATCACAGTTCCAGAAGAGTCACATCTATCAGGCTATCGGAGCGTTTTTCCAAAGGGATTTCTTCTGCACGCAATGGAAATAAAAGGACAGCACGGCCTGTCACTACAGCAAAACGGGAATATTGGGGGAAACTGTATTTCCAGTTGGACTGTTTCAAGGAGGAAAGTTTGACAGTTAATTCCCACCTCACATAGTTGTCATGCAACTTGAGTTTTACTGGAGAGTATACTCATCTCTTATTCCACAGATGTCTCTTCAAATGCCTGACTTTCTTTGTTACTAGAACCTAATTACCATAAAGCCTTGTGACTGTAAAACCGTTCACTGTGACTGCTTTGTTAGTTTTACAAGAAATATATCAACAGATTGCCAACCTGTTTTTTTTTTAAAATTAATTAAATAAATAAATGTAGAAACATTAGAAGGCATTTTTTAATTCTCTCTTTTTAAAAACTCTTTGTCATTTGGCACATCGTGTGCCTGTGATTCTGTGCTTATTAATTAGACACACAAGCTTTCTGTTCTCTGTTGTGAGAGAGGACAATGTGATAAAAGAACATAACCCAATTTCCCACTGTTTCCCACAAAAGGCTGCTGATATGATTATCTCAAGCACACACACAAACACACAAATTCACACACGCACACATACATGAACACACATATCTCACAGTTGAATGATTTATCTCTCTATAGATATGGAAACATACACAAGCTCTCCTGACAGTCTCATGCTAATGACAAGACTCAATAACTTGAATTATTCAAGAGACGGTTACTTCTATAAAAATAGAAAAACTTTCAGTTGAGTTTCAGTCTATGAACTTACTGTAAGATAATGAGTCCAGCAAACTATTTTAGTGAGTGGCATCATTTAGAGATTATAATGTCAGTACATCTGTGCTTTTCACTCACCTCTAGTGGACTAAACGCCGCTGTCCTGGGACCCAGTGCTATTTCTGTTCAGAGAAAGAGGAGGAGAGGAGAAGAGAGGAGAAGGGAGGAGAGGAGAAACAAGGAAAGGAGAGGAGTAACAAGGAAAGAGGAAAGGACAGGAAAAATGAAGAGAGAGAAGAGAGGTAAGAAGGAGAAAGGAGAGGGGAGGGGAGGAGAGGAGAAGAGAAGAGACGAGAGAAGACAAGACAAGAAGTATAAAGTTATAGTAAGTACATGGGGTATTTTTGTTCTGGCTTCCTGTTCAGAACGGGGCAAAGGGCTAATAGCACTGAGACTGCGGAAGGCCAGAGCAACTGGAGGAATCAGAGCAAACAAAAACGGCCACACAAAGACTCACAGAGACACACATAGACATACATGCTGCAGAGACACACACTCACTCACCACAGATCTCCACAGCTACTTACTTTGACAGATGACTTCCTCGGGCATCTAGGGGATGTGAGACAGTGTGAATTGAATTTTAGAAAAAAAAAAAAGAAACACACAGACACTAATGCACAGAAGTGCACGCTCACCCACACAGCCCATAAACAGAATGACATTGGCACAGTTAAGTCTCAATTACATTGCAGCTATGCTGTCCTCAATCTCTATAAGACCAAGCGTCATTTTGTCTACCATTATGGCTCTCCGTCTTTCCTCCACTTCTCACTCTTTGTCTCCTCCATCCTTCAATTTACTCACCACTCATCCACTCTCCTCCGTTTCTAGGCTTATCCTGGATGTGTTGTGTGTGTGTGTGTGCATGCAATTCTTGTGTGCTCTTTTAGAACCGTGTGATTTTGTGCATCCATACGTGTTCATATGGGTGTTTATCCTAAGGGAAGGCCTGTGTTGGAAATATTAAAAGAAAGCAATCTGCAGGAGAGGGGAACTGAAGCTGCAGGAGCTATGATTGTTCTCAGGGAAGTAATTTCAGACACATGTAGCGGAATGGAGGCCTCAGAGTTGTAATTCTTACTCTCCTATCTCGCCCTCACATAATTTACATAATCACATAGTGGCTAAAGCGCTCCATCACTGAGCACATAGGTTATATGGGGAGAAAGAAGCTCAGGTGAGGCACACTGGATATAGAGTGGATTGGGGACTTGCTCTTTCATGCAAGTTCTCTGTTGAGTTGAGTCCTCATCCTTTACATCAAGCTGCTGTTGAAACTATGTGGCAGGTGGGATGTTGTAAGTTAGTTTATTTTTTACACCTTGTGTTTTCTTCTATGTATATACTTTTTTCAAATATAGTCTCAAATTTCTTTCAACTTTTAAAACCTGCATTTACAGATTTATTTTGGTAACTTGGTAGCAGCAGAAACACACTGCAAACTCTACACTGACATATTATGACCTTTTAAGTTGATATGATATCCAACAGACTTGGAGGAATATCAGCATTCATCCGGAGTCATCTTTCTGGCAATCTAATGAATTTAAGTCCAATATTCGCTCTTTTACTTACAGCTGTTTTTAGTCCACTAACTACCAAGGGAAATATCTGTCTCTTTAGCTATTTATTATGCCACTATGGTTATCAGTAAGTAACTAAATTTGTCCGTCACGTGGTGGTAGGATGGTAGAATACATTATGGTTTTTAGCAGCTTTTTTTGCACAACAGCTACCTGCTGCAGCCAAAAAATGTAGTGAGACTGAATCATAACCGTAAAGTTGCAGGCTATAAAATGAAAATGATGAGAAAGAAAGAAGCTATAAAGCTCATTAGAGCCAAGAGGAACTTCAGAGTTGGGAGATAAATCCGACCCCAGGTGATTCATTATTGATATAAAAATATTGATTATAGCTGCTTATAGCACTTTCTTTTATTTCTTCAGCAAGTAAATAGTCCATTATTTTGCAATATTATACACATTATGTGTCCAGACTGGCCAACAAAGGTACTACAAATATACTTGACCTCTGTGTCTATTACTATAGCAGTAAGTCAGACTGACTAAAGACACATCAGAAGGCCACCTGAAACTCATTTGTTCAGTCCTGTGTGCGACTACCAAGCAGTGACCTTTAGGAAGACAAACCAAAGGAAAGAGGGAAAGAAAGAATACATGGAGTCAAAGATGGAGGGATAGACGGAGGAAGAGGTGAAGGGTGTACGTTTGGGGGTGCAGTCATTCTGCTGACTCTGGTGACTCTCCTCTGGCCTGTAATGGCCTTTACCATAGCAACAATGCCCAATAGAGGTATGTTAATAATGTAACAGACAGGAGAATAAAGCTGCCAATCAAAAAGCTTCAGTCCGCACTGCACTGAGTGAATTATTCACCACAGGCACTGATTAGAACAGGGAGAGAGAGCGAGAAAAAGAGACTGACAAAGGTGTGGAGAGCGTGACAAAGGAGAGTGATGTGACTCAAAGGGGAGGAGGAGAGACAGACAGAACAGACGAGAGGGAGAAAGAAAGGTATTCGCTTGTTATGTAACTCAGGAGTTGAAAGGCGAGAGCAGTGGGTTGTGGCTCATTTCAAACGGCCCAAGACAAAATAAAAGTCTTGCTGAAAGAGAGGCTGGCAACCTGATGGTACAGTACTGCTCTGTTGGAACAGTGCCCTGCCCTTTTATGTCCCCATGTGTAAAAACCTGTTGTTCTGTGCTAAAAATGTAGCACCAGGTTCAGAGTAACAATCTGATTCTCCTCTGTTTCGTTTTCTTGACTTGACTCCTTGATGCTGACTTCTTGCCCTTTCTGTTTTTTCTTTGTGTTTTCCTGCTTCTCCCCGTTTTGTTTGCATGCTCTGAAGGTTGTGAGTAAATGCTGATCATTGTGTTGTCATGTAAAAAATGCCCACTAATCAACACAAAGGAAGCATATGTACGCATGTCATCTTCTAGTCACTGATAGGAATGCAGATCTCAGACGAGCAGCTGCAAGCACTGTAAAGGACAATGACACATAACATAATCATTCATGTGGAAGGCATGGGGCAGTGTGTGTGTGCGTGTGTGTGTGTTAGAGAGAGAGGATGTGTGTGAGGAAGAATGTTTTCTTAAAGAATTTAATTTACAAAAGAATAAAGTTGGGGAAAAAAAGTTGTTGGCCTCTTCTCATTTGATTCAGTCACAAATTCCACGAGGTTATCTTTCTGTTCTCCTCTCTGTCTGTCTCCCTCCGTCACACACAACACCACTTCCTGCCCTTTCAATTAGCAGTGCTTGAAACGCAACTCTTCCTGGCAAACCTTTAGTCATTAGGATGCAATTAACGACTTAAATGCATTGAGCTCATGTATAAATTTAGCCTTTATATGATCACTCCATACAAGCAAAGGCAATGCAGGGATGGAAATAAGCTGGTAATTAGAAGCCTGTGGCACAAAAGGAAATGTGCCACATAATCATTTACACGTGCATGCACAAAAGACAGACAGGGAGGAACACACACAAACACATATACAAGATTTTTCCATAGGCAGAGGTAGATTTACGCTCAAAGTTCACAGAGTTCTTCTAATTGTCTAAACTTCAGGTTTGCTCCACCATGAGCAGAGTTTGAAACAGTAGAGATGAGTAGTATTTCTGTCAGGTAAAAGTATTTAAAAATGTTTTTTTAATTGTAAATGTTCTCTAAATTATCCATACTTTACAGTTAAATTTGAATTTGCTTTTGATAAACTTTTGATTTGCAATTAAGCATTGTAAAACATCTGAATACCGTCAATCCAAATGTGTTATAATAGTAAACCTAGAACCTAGTAATTCCTGTCTAGGTTCATTAGTTTTTGCATTTCTGATTAACTCATTATGTGTGTGAAAAGACACCAGTCCACATGTGCTGCTGAGGCCTTTCCTTCACGAGCCCTGGCTGGATGAAACAACGTCTGTCCACATGTCGGCCATGTGTTTGTGTGTGTGCAAGTGAGAGATAGAGAAAAGAGAGTTTGCACGTGTATGTCTGTGTGCTGAGGGTGGTAAGACGTTGCTGAGCTTTGTTTTTGTCATGATTACACATGGTGGAATAACGCCTCAGGCAGCCAGATGGATTCTCTCTCTATGGGGGCTACACAATCAAGTTAGTCTTTGCAGTTCACCATTTATTCACTGGCTAGGTATGGACCACAGCACTGGAACTGACTATCATGCAGCCCTTTTTGAATAAATAAGTCACATTCCTTACAGGAAATACTTATCACATGGTCACTAAAGTAACTGGATGAAAAGGAAGAGGAAACATAATGAATTTGCTCGATGGGGATGTGATGAGCGAAGCCCTCAACAACTTAAAGTAACTAATATGTAGTAACTGTAAATGTAAAAGACTTGTATGTATGACCAAGAACAAACATTATTATTTAATTTAAATAAACCTGCTCTTTGATTTGCTGTCTTTCACATTTTTCTCTTTTACTCTTGACACAGGACGTTGACAAACCTCAGCATCTGTGAAAGATCAGTATTTGTAATCGTATATCTATTTGGTGAGGTACATAGCAAGAGGCTGTCAAATTTCCATAATCCCTTTCACAGTATCCATGCCTACATATTGTCTTTTCATTTATGTTGGATATGGGAAGTTGAAATAAGAAACTTGTTCTCCCTGCAATCGAGCCACCAATGTGGGGGGGAAAAAATTGCCTGTGGTGAAGTGTTTGTTTGGCATTTCAGAATCACTATACACACGAACGTTGTTTTACTAAATGTTGCTGACGTAGCTGAGAATGAAATCTGTAGCAGTTTTTATGGGTTTGAAAAGTTTTACTCAGCAAAGTTATCTGGGTAATTTAACATAACAGTCTTCATCAGCGACAGACACACCATGTATCAAACCTCAGGTTTAACTTGGTGTCTGGGAACCTAAATCCAGATAAAAAAGGAACACAATACACAAAGTTACACTGATCATGAGTGTTATCTGTTTAAACTCTTCCTCCTTTTAACCCTTAGAAACGGCCTAGTTTAAAATTTAGTCTATACAGTCAAGAAAATATGTATCCAAAGTCTTTTGCACAATAACTTACCTAGATGGAAGGGAGGACTGGCGTATTGACATTTCATCGTAACAAATGACTTGTGGTGGATCTTTCTTTTGAAAATCTATGCTGTGCAACAGGTATCCAGCTCCTCCACGAGACATATTCGGTAGACCATGCAAACATCTTACTCTTCCAGTCCTTGGATGAGTTTGTCCTGCTATAAAACTGCCTGTTTTATACTTTTTTTGTACATCTGATATTGATAAAAGACAATGCACTTTGCTTTTATGACTGCAGTCTGGAAACCGGCATGTTGCATCATTTCCTGAGCCATGACTTTTAATGCACCTTTAGTCATTCATCTGCAAGCCAAGGAGCCAGAGTTAAAGATAAAAAAAGACCCTTAATCAGATGAGTTAGTCTGTACAACCACAGCAGCTTGCTCCTAACTCAAATGACTGTACCTGCACTCCTATAACACAGAGAGCACATCTACAGGAAACATGTACTTAACACATTTATTTATGTTTGTCCTGCTTCACCTTGTTGCAGACTATACAGGCTTGACCAATCTCCTGTCAGAATATTACCATTAATAAAGATAAGTGATAAGAGGCTGCATTAGTGAAAGCCATGTTATGAGAACAGGACAAAACAGCTGGACATACATGAGCCTGATGTGCACATTAATGTACACAAGCTCTAGTTTCACATGGAGGGCCTAAGTGTCCCCCATAAACATAGACAGACACAAATACACACATACATACACACTGTGAGAAATAATGTGGCTGTGTGTAGATTTACTGTGCGGTTCAGACAGTTACTGTCTCAGATCACTGAACTATTAGCACTGCATCTCAAAGAGACTCCAGAGAGATATGTATCTGTAGTCACTGCAGCTCTAAACAACACACACACACACAAACACACACCGTTTTAAACAGATCATTTAAAACCTGTAGGGCAAATACAGTACATCACTAAAACAGACAAGCTCGGTCTCAGAGAGCTTGATTATGATCCTTGCGGTTTAAGCAGCTTGATCTAGGGCTTCATAAACCACAAGGGATCAGACTGACACCAGATGAGTTGTTTCCTAAATTTTGTTCCAGCCACTATTTTCCACTGAGATTCACATACCACTACAACGAGCACTGCTGCTCCCTAGTGGCCTCTAATGGTACTGAACATGGTGCACTTCACTGAAAGTAAAGAAATAAAGTGGAAAGTGCTCCACACACCCACCATGATATAAGGACAAGAGAGAATGTGAAGCACCATGCAAACAAACCCCCAAAAAATAAATTATGACATTAAAAAGGGAGGGAAGAGAGGTAAGGAAAGTGAAGGCAGTAGATAAAAAACAACAACAACAAAAGAAACGAGATGTAGAGGGAGACAGCCTGCCTTTGTATTCCGTTACAAAAGACCAGACAAAGAACCATGGACACCTGATCACCAAGGCCTTGGACCAGAGAGAGAGAGCCTGCAGGAATAAAGAGAGAGACGGACGAGGGCATGAGGTGCATTTGAGTATATGTGTGTGTCTGTGCGAGTGGTGTTTTATCTGGGGAAGGGGTGAAAGCCAGGAAACAGGTCCCCATTGTGCAGCACGGAGTAATGAGGGCGGTAATGAGGGTTTGGGTTTCCAGAGCTGCCCATTACAAGTGCACCATGGCTGGCCCAGAGAGAGCCAGGGGACTAAGAGAGCAGAGGAGGGGTGGTGGGTATCAATGAAGATAGGGGAGCTTGATCTAGATAACAGTAACAGCCATCACTCTCAAACTACCACACAGGGAGTAAAAGTGACACTGTGGATTTTGATAATACAAGATAATAAATGCTTATGACTTAATATGATGAATGGGCATATTTATTGTTTACATGTTAAATATAGCTTTTAGGATATTTCTGTAAAATTTGAAAATTAATATTTCCTGCAAATGATTTTACCACTTGATTGATTGGCTTATTTTTTTGTTTTATTTTTTTCATTGTGCTTGTCTCTGTAGTATTGATACTGGCCACCTGGGGGAAGCAAACAACACAGATACTGCAAAGTTTCCTCACAAGCTCAGAAAATATGATGTTGAACCTTTTATCAAGATCATCATCGTTAGGTAATTATGGATTATCCATTGATTTAGCATCACACAGTTTAGCATACTCATGCATATGCAAACAGACTTACCTGTGAGGTTCCCTCTCACACAACCCCAGTGTTAACCATAATAGCTATATGCCTTACCCCAACCTGCGCCAGAAACCATATGTGGAAGAAGTACTTTTACTTAAGAAAAGTAGAAATACTGCAATACTCCATTTCAAGTAAAAGTCATGCATTTAAAAATGTACTTAAAGCATCTAAAGTAAAAATACTTACAATGACATAAACTTGGATTTTTATTAATGTGTGAGCTCATTTTATATACCATTGAATACTTTAACCTATAGCAATGCATCATACTTTACAAGCTCATCATATATGTTTTATGTGAAATTGTAAAGAAACTACTGCCAAGAACCTACAAACAATATGCGCCATATAAGTAAAGTGTAAATTAACATCACTGAAAAAACTTAACCAATAACTTCTTCTGATCCTAACTCTAAAACCTTAATAACGCTTTTAATGAAGTAAAAACTTTAAAAAATTTCAGTTTGTCCTTGTGAAGATGAACAGATAGAAATTGATCATCGTTATTCTTATTGTGCTTGAAATGGCGCAGGAAACACAAATGCAAATATGCCAGAGTTAAAAGGAACAAATACAATGTTGAGACTGATGAATAGATAACAAACGCACACAGATTGTTTGCATTTTTACTGTAAGGCAGAGCGGCAGCTTCCTCTTCCACTTAAACAGTTAAACAACCCCTATAATACAAACAGTATATTTTGCCTAATCTGACAGACTGAAAGGCAACGGTGGAAAAAAAATAACACGTTAATAGCTAGGTGAGGAGGGATTTACTGTATAATACATGTGTACTTTCTGTATGTATACACAGTGAATTAGAGAGCTGTCATCTTTATGAAACAAGTCTGTCGACCTTCCTGACTGGGATATAATGAAAGATACAACAGCAACACTGGTTAATCTGACCTTTAGTGAAATCAGTCCAGCCATATAACAGCCTCTGTTCTGTAGTGACTCTTTGTTGGCTTTAAAGTCTCTGTTCCCTCAAGGTGTGTATGTCTTAGAGAGCTTTACCGTCCCAGCTTTACAAGTTCTTGTCCAGAGACACAAATACCACCTGATTTATCTCTCTGTGTGTATCCATCAGAGCTGTAAAGCTTTGGATGTCACCTTGTCATCCCCCGGCTTGGTTGTCTGACTTTGTAAACTCAGGACTGACACTGAGACTGGGGCAGAACGAGCTAGCAAGTGGAATGTAAGCATTTGGGAAATGTGAGAACTTGTCTGCAACTTGCACTCTGTGTGCAGTCCAAAGCACCTTTATAGTCTATGCTTGTGTGAGCAGTCTGGAACTTCAAAGTTTACCTGACATGTTTTTATAAAGATTTCAGTTGCTCCCTGTGACCACATTAATATGAAACAGCAGTGATCACCAGGAGAGTCTTTTTGTGTAAAATTCCAAACATGAGAGTTATCTTTACAGTTATCGTTTTACGTTAACTTTCACCCCTTCTCTTGCTACACTTTTTTTAACATTAGAAGTCATATGTTAAAAATAAAAAAAACGGAAGAAACGCTGTGACCTGGGTTAGAAAGCAGAGGTAAAAAGAAGGTAACACCTTTAGGTTATCTGGCATCTTGCCATGACACTTTCCATTGCACTGCGTGAAGTCTGTGTGTGAGTGTGTGCAATTCATTACATTTTAGGGACGCAATCTTTTCACATCATCGCACGTAGAGACTCGTCTACCATATGGGGACAAATATCCAGTCCACAAGAGTAACTATTTAAGGTTAAGACTGGGTTTTATGTCTGCTTGTGTGTGCTCTCGTACTTCTATCTTTGTGGACTCAGTTGAGTTTTAGACCTTCAGGGTGAGGACATTTTTAGCAACAATGGGGCTCTAGGAATAGCAATGTCGGTTGGTTGGCTCATCACTTTGATCCAGGCTGTGTCATTAAATTTTGTAAAAAAGAAAAGAAAGTTCTTGGTCTCCAGGTGGTTAATGACTTTGGCAATACCCTAACATTTCATCTATTGCAAGGATTACTTTGATATTTGGTACACGGCTTTCACACAATAATTCATAATAACTTTGTTGATCCTGTGACTCTTCTAGTGTGATCATCGGATAAAAATTCACTTTGTCCAAAACTTTTAAGTCCAAAGTTTATATTATTATTATATTATTATATAATTAGAGAAAAGAGAGTTTGCACGTGTTATATGAGTGCATGTGTGTATAAGTTTATATTAAGTTTATGCCCAAAGAGCTGCAAGACTAATGACATTCCCATCAGCCTCAGCTGTGCTTTACAATCAGGGCTAATTTACAAAAACAAACAACAAATAAGCATGCTAAAACACTGACATAAGATGATGACCATGGTAAACATTATCTGTGGCATTAGCATTTAACTCATAGCACACTGTGCAGTAAAGCCTTGCAGAGTCACAGCTGTAGACTCTTTGAGTTGTTAGAAAGTAAGGATTTTTTTGCCAGACTTTAGGAAGTTGTGATTGTTATTGTTGGGGGTTAGTGCCATGGGATTGCATGCACCAAGAAGGGTCCCTATGAGCAAACAACAGAAGTGCAAACAAAACAAACATCTGTGTGGGGAGGTAAGGTCCCTACAAGGTGAACTATTTTTTTATCAGTCATGGTTTGGACATGCTTCAGTGTGCTGAAAAGAACAATAAATAACACATCACCAACTGATTACAGACATCAGTGGGGATTTTTGGCAGTCTATCATGGGTAGTACAATAGAACATATACAACTTCTAATGCATAGAACAACAGTACTCCATATAAAACACAAACAAAATATGACCTGTCTGTATCTCTTCATCTTTCCACAGCTTTGATTTAGAGTATAACATGCCACTGTAATGGGCCACAAAACAAAAACTTCATTACAACTGAGACCAACAGAATCATTAGTTCAGCAGAAACATCTGAAAAGGACCAGAACACCAATCTGAAAACAATTACTGGGGGCAGCAGAGAGAGTAGATCAGAAACAATATGCATTTCAATATATGTGGTTATTTAGTTTTTTGGCCATTGCCCATACCACCCATATTCCCCTGATGGCTTACATTTATCCACAGCCTGACTGGTTTGGTTTGAGATATGAGGCTGACTGGCTGGACAAAGGCTTTTGGTCCTTTTGATGGAGGCAGTCTAAGGAAATGAATTTATTATAAATCTTCTGTGCAAAATACTAATTCTTTTATTATGTGGGGGATTTGCAAGTTTTCCCATGCTGCATATTGCCTTTTTAGATTTTGCTTTTCTGAATACATTCCTTGAATGGCTCTGCAAAATCCATGTTTAGCCAATATGCTCCAGATGTGTATCTGCAAGTTGAGCTTTGCCACAAAAGTTTAGCTAAAAAGAAGACAGCAGCCTCCCTGTCATGTCTCCCTATCAGCCTATTAGCCCTCAAATATACCCCTGACACTCAAAGCACACAGCAGCAGCCCCACTGTACAACTCCTAGCTGTAAATTTCCCTCGCTCTCATTCTTCTCTTCACACACACCATTTGGCCCAGGTCCCAGTCATGCTATTCCTCCATTAAGGGTCCTTGTGGCAGTGGGGCTGCCCTATCGAATGCCTGTGTCCTGTTTGATCCCATCCTGGATTTCAAAGGGAGACACCTGATCTCCGCCCTGGGTGAGGTGGGTGAGGTAGGAGGGGGGGTGGGCATGGGGAAGGACAGTGGGCAGGGACAATGTTTGTAATAGATGGGTATAGGCAAAATCCTGGTCCCCTCTCTCTGCCTTTTTCTCTCTCAGTCTCTTTGCCTCTCTCTCCCAAGGATCTTGTTTCAACAGACAGGTAAAGATGGACAGGCAGTGAGTTGGGTTGGTGGTCTTCTCGTATGTCACATCCTCTACATCAGGGGCCTCATTTATTAACTGTGTGTTTTGTGTGCAAACAGTATGTGCCACCTAGTCCATGCTTAAGATCTGTCAGTCACTTTTCTGCCCATGCGTATGAGCATCACTTTGTGGCAAATGATTGTCATCATTGGGAAACTGATTCCGAAATCACAGACACAAACCTTCAACTATATTATTAGATTGTCAGCTGTTTTTGACATAGGAGAGTTGTTGGCTGTTTTGACATAGTTATGGCTCAGATTTGGTAAAACTCTCAAAAGTTAATAGACTTTCACAAGGTCACAAGCACTTCAATTTATTTCAAAAAGGAAAACTATGCATTTTATGGTGAATTTGTGTTCTTTGTGGCACTACATTGTGCACTGCATCACTTTAAAGGGCCTAAAAACAGATTTTCTCAAGTTCAACACACAAGCACAAAAACACCATTATCTGCCAAAGTTGTAACTGTTTTGGGTACTTCATGTGAGAAATTTTTGTCTGTGCTGTTTTTTCTGTGGTGTTCTCAAGTTTTAGACTCATGTCATGCCTCTCTGTGCTGTGTGCACCAATCAGGATTTAGCTACATTTGAATGACAGTTATGAGGTTCTCAAATAATGTCATGAATAGTCGTGCATTCTGGCTACTGAACTTTTAAATACAATGTTCTTGACCCTATATATTTGGGGGCATGACTCATTTACATTAATACATCCATGCGCAGTTGGGTGTAGAATAGCTTTAAGTTATCATTGCTCATTATATAGGTGTGTGTAGGCATGCTAAACTTCAACTCTTTGAACTTGGTCTATCCATACTTTAATAAATGAGGCCCCTGATGTGAGTAGAGGTTTATTGTCTGATCTGAAGTCCATCACATTTGTTTCCAATGCAGCTTTTCCTTCTCTGAATCATTATCACATTATCTTTTCATCTCTCTGCCTGTGTTTTTCCTTTTATTTTCTTCTTATTATACATAATTTTTTCTTTCTCAGCAATTTCTCATTGCGTGTGTAAAGTGTTTTTAATGAAATTCTTGAGTCAGAGCAAGGTCAGGTTGGACGTGTTATAAACGTGGACCCTAGGGGCCTAATGTGTTCTGGAGCAATGGCAGGAATTTTTACAGTTTAAAAACAGGCCGAATCATTCCAAGCAGGTGGAATTTCTGCCAGTGGATGCGGCTGTTTTTGCTCTCAGGCTTTATGAATATAAAAGGACTACCTTGGCCATAGTTGTTGATGCAAGGCAGTAATCTGTAGTGCTGGCTTTATCTGTCAGACAAGTAAACAGATGATTAACACTTGTTTGGTCAGACACAAACACAAATGCTGTGCAGACATGAAGCATATACAGCACAGCGTATCCTTAACTGTATCCACGGCTGAACTGGTAGTTTTCTTACATTGTTTTGACATGACATCCGGAAGTTTGAGTCACACGGGGTGAAACACCACGATATAGCTATCAAAATGATCACATTTGAATATATATATATTCAATTGAATATATTATAAATATTTCTGTTGGACCCAGACAAATTGTTTACCTCATGCAGTCCACTAAATTCATCACTGCCTCCACCTAACTACTAAATCATAAACAAGTCATGAACTTGTCTTTCCCTGCCTTATAAAGCAATAGAGACGCCTGGTCACACTAATGTTGAAGACCAGTCCACCGGTGCATAGCTTACTGTTCTAATAAACTACGAACTAAATGGTCTTTTAAGGACTGAAGTAAGTCCTATAAAGACCACAAAGAGTCATAAATAAATATATGCAAGAGCAAACAGGAATCTGCAGTATACAGGAAAGAAACTCCAACAATTATTTCAATTAAGAAATCAGAAGACATAATATACTCTTACATACACTGCCACATTTTAGCCATTACTAGATTTGTGAGTTTAGATTTTGGTCTGTAAAAGGATCCTGAGAATCTGCGGTACTATGACTCTTAAAGCACACATGCATCCATAAAAATTCTGGGCAGCAATCAAGAGGAAACCTCTGATGTAAAATCCTATGTGTATATATATGTGTGTGTGTGTGTGTGTGTGTGTGTGTATGGGTGTATGTGTGTATGTGTGCCTGTAAAAGGTAAATCATGCAGGGTCAGACCAAGAGGTGTCTCTGGGGCAAGTTGCACCACTATGTTAGAGTCAGAGACGCCAAATATACACCTGTGTCTGGAGCTGTGCCTGTAATCTGCACACAGCTGTTAAGTCAGAAAATTGCTCAAGCGGAGTTTCTCCTCATGTTTTAATTTTATCAATATGTATGTGCAGGATAGAAGTCATCTTTACACATTGCTTTTGCGACGAGCAGCTGAAAAGCATGTTAACTTAATAGTTTATAAAGTAGCTTACGCACACAGGTCAGCATGTTGGAGGCACGGTGGTCTGCTTCTTTTTCTTTATGAGGTGAATTAATGAAACACACAGCAGCTCATTATGTGAGACCTTTACTATATGCGGTTAGTCAGCAGCAGCTCGTACCTTCTTTTATTTGTACAGTATGCAAGCTCTTTACATGCATTCAGACAATCATGTGTATGTAGACACACACACACACACATTTGTATCATGTCTCCTGAAAGGTTAAGTAATTGTATGCCATTAAACAGTGAGAAAGTTCACACAGTGGAAATATAATGTTACGTCAATTAACCTGAACTCCCACCAAGCAATTACAACATTTTTATTTCAAGTAATTACATTAGCATGTCAGTTATTTTTCAGTGTGCTCATTGTGCTCAGGCGTTTCCATATGTAGTGCCCACAAAACTGTTGGGTTTTTTACGCAGTTCTGCTTGTTTAGCGAAATAGGTCAGTAATGACATTACTGTGGTTAAGTAGGCAAACGCCTTAGCTTTAAAAGACCCCCTCTGTGTCATTAGCTTTGTAGTTCCATATCACCACTTGTCATGCCTAAAATGCCTTATGGTAACAGCATGGCAGACTCCACATTCATTACAGTGCAGTGTTTAAAGCATTTGGACTGGATGAGGGTTGATACAAGTATGATCAGCAATAAGGCCAAACAGATCTGTCTCTCAAGTTGGGGCTGCTTTTCCAAAAGTAATCTCGTAATTTGTCATTATGGAACATGTTTATATTCACGCTTGCCGTGCGAACCCTCATCGTCTCCGCTCTTCGCCGGCCACATTCCTCCAGATGGGACGGTGTGTTTGAGTCTACACTCCAGGGTCTTGTGCAACTTCAGCACATCACCTGGCATATCAAAATACACACTTTTCCTCATGTTATCATGCTCTAGAGTCAAATGGGCTTTCTGAATAAACAATAATGTCGCTGGCAGAAAAATCAGCGGTGACAAAAATCCATGTGATTTAGATTAGCTGGAAAGCAGTAACTTCCCCTTTCAGCTCTGACCTGTGTTATGGTTTCCAAATTGAAACTCAAGCCCACAGAATGTCATACAGCAGCACAATGCAGCGTGCTGCCCATGCTGTGCTCAGCATATGTGGGCAGGATTGGTTTACTAGAGTCCGATGTTTTATTTAGCATGTGTCAAAGTGGTTGTGTATGTGTGTGTGTAGGTGCGTGTGTGTGTGTGTCTGTCATGAGGGCATGTCCCTGCATGTTTAAAGGAGCATCAAGGAACACTAATCAACAGTCTATTACAAATGTGATTGATGAACTTTGGCAGACAACTGCAGCCGAAACTTGCATAGGCCACGTTGCTTTTGTGTGTGTGTTGATACGTGTGCAAGAACATGCCTGTGTGTCCATATGTGGATGATATTTTATTTAGCAGATGTCACTGCCTCTGGTCACACTCATCTGAACAAGAAGACACACAGATGCAACCTAAAACCGTGAGCTTGGATGGCTTTCTTGTAATAACCCTGACATCATTAAAAATAAAGGGTGGAACATGACAATTACCACCTATTAGAGTCTGTCTTCAGCCGCACACCGTCTGCAGTGAGCATTTAGCCATGACCGGTGGTTACAAGACCTTCTGTACAGGCTGATTCTATCTAAACTATAATTAATTATTCTAATTATATTTAATTTTATGAAAGGAATTTTGTAAAATGTTCTTCTCAGCTTTTAAGATCTGTGTCTGAGCACACAACTGAATAAAAATGGAGATTTTGTAGATCACTTTAAAGCTTTTAAATTTGATTCTCTCTCCTCGTGAGGACAAATAAAACTAATTCAAGATGTAACCCGGCCATAAATGTGTTTTACAAGCACATTCTTCACCAACGTGTTGACCAGCATAATCAGAGCAGGAATCCTGCAGTGAGTCGACTTGAGAGGAGGGAGGAAGTCATTTGGTCTGAAAGCTGTGCTCTCTGGCCAAAACGCTACTCAGAGATGAATCTCTGGGTTACATTAGCACCGATCTTTGTTTATCTCACCGTCCACTTCAAAACTGACTCTGATGGATGTTTGTCTCTGGATATATACCTGTCTTGGTGTGTTTTTATTTTACCCTTTTTTATCACCATTTTGTCTTTCACCCATGAACTCAGTTTTCTTGCTCTCTCTCCCTCCATTTTTTTCGCTTTAGTTGCTTTAACTTGTTTTCAGTGTTCGTCTTCTGGCAAGCTTGAAGCTTACAGTTTGAAGCAGCCAGTTTATGCAATTGACACTGGAAAGCCATTAATACATGCTCTCTAAGAGTTTTGTATACACCTTTCATACTTTTCAAATGTAAACACTGTAATTGCTTCCAAGTTTATTTGGTGCAGGAAGTAAACTGGAGCCAAGCGGTCTTTCTAGCAACACAATTCCACTGAAATTTCGTCGTAAAGATGGTTTGTAATCAAAAGTAGCCACTTATTTAAGTTGTCCAGTGCTGTTGTTCCAGATTTACGATAAGGCCAGAGTGCTTTTTACCAGACTCACACGAATACGACCATTACCATGGCGAAATCGTAGGCTCCAGTTTCATCTTTGGTGTAGACAAAATATAAATCATGAGAAAAGAAACATCCACACAACCCCCTCTTATCCACTCTCATTTCCAAATCTGTAGGCATTGACATGTGACATAATTGCGAGCATCTGGTTGTATGGTAACAGTGAGTTACCCACTCAAGATGTATGACAGCACTTATTAGGCTTTGTTTAATTGATTGCCTCTGAGAACATTGTGGCAGTGATTTTCCATGGCTGTCTACTGGACCGCAGACATCAGGAATAAGCAGAGCTATAAACACATGTTAATGGCCACAGACACCTGTGAATACTTCACTGTAGGGCCTCTTTCTCGCTCTTGCTCTCTTTCTCACACACACAAATGTTCATATATCTCTCCTGTAAGCTGCCGAAATCACATCTGCGTCTGTCAGAGTGGGTGTATGTAGTGAAAGTTGGTGGTTTTCCATGTGATTATTCTTTGCAGATTATTCTTTGTGAGTCATTTCCATATGTGTGCAAGCTCGCACAAACACACAATCCCTCCTGCAGACTGGCGATGGAGACCACCTGGTCACAATCAGTCAGGGCCAGGGGTTAAAATCATTGTGTCTTTAGTGTGGTGAAAAAGGCTCATGGAGGGATTGGTGAGGCAGAAGGAGGATTGAGTTGGACTTGACAAAGCCTGACGCAACCACACTTTCCGAGTCTGAACACCTTCAAAATATATTCATCTGTTTGTCGAATCTAGCTCTGAAACTTGCCAGGCCCTCAGCCATGACGGATGTGGTTACTGTGTCATGCCTGCCTAAATATGGTGCATTTCTCTGGAGATACTGTAAAACAACAGTTTCAAGTATTTTAAAAGTCATAGCTCCACTTCCATTCCTTTAATGTGTTACAGAAGAAATTGTTGTGATCAGGAATTACTTTTATGGTCCAAAGTGAGATATATCACACATTTCAAACACCTAAATGCTTCCTGTGTAGACGATGGTTAACTGGGCACCAAGCTGTCTGATACTTTAAAATGTCTGGCATATTACATCAGACCTTTAACTCAGGAAGTAACGCTAATGTCACAGACTATGGTATCTGCTTCCATGACACACTACTGAGCCCAGGTAATCATCCGCAGCTGTCCACAGAGACAGGAACATTTGGGATTCTTTAGTTGTTGTTTTTTTTGTGTGTGCCAGACCATATTAACAGCGTGCCGGCGGATTGACACTGACAAGAGAAGACAGTGGAACAAAAGATGGCAACCATGGGGTTGATCTAAACAACGCCAGCAATTTCCTGCCACCTCTGGCCTGTTACTGAGGCTCAGCCCTCCCCGCTCGGCTGCAAAGTGTCAATCTCCAGGTAAAACCTGGAGTTTGTCAGAGATAGCGAAAAACAAAGGCAGTCTTGAGTAACATGTTTTCTTTTTGCACGTCTGTGATACTGTAAGTGCTTGTAAAGTGGGACAAGTGCCAATAGAGGCTATATGTTTGTCTGCAGAGCGTGGAATGTTTTTGACAGCAGTTGCCTCTCACTATTCATCTCTGTCTACACACTGAAGCAGTGCTGATTTGTGTAGTTTGGACCCTGATTGTCTGTGCATTTTCGTAGGTGTGTGTATGTGTGGACACTTAACTGTAATTGTGCTTTTTAAACTGTTTGACAGCATTGACCCATTGCTCTGTTATTGTTTGCCCACTGCCCTTCAGCACTACGAAGAGTTTTAGAAGTAGCTGGAAGTCATTGGCTTAAAATAGCTGTCAGTCCCTGTGTTTTATCCCGCACTTACATACTCCACTCTGCCAGACAGAGACTCAGTGCCATCTCTGATGTGGCCAAATCAATCAGTGGGGTTGTCAGCTGGTTTTAATGGCCGCCTTGTCTCTGTGCCATGTCATTCTTTCCTAAAGTGTTTCTCTCTTTTTTTTTTTGTCTGTCTTCTGTCTCTCACTCTCCCTCATTCTCCGTCTTTATTTCTTCCTCTCTCCTCTAGCTCCTTTTTTCCATCAAGATGTAAAACAGAGCTGGCCCCAGCGGCAACGCACAAGGAGGTTGTTGCTACAATAAGCATCTCTTAACAAACAAAGAAATAAATGTGTGAAAGCCAAGGCTGTTCACCGTATCCCCTTCGCCATGTGGCCGACACTCTGCAGACCCTCGACGTGGCAGCTGGAACACGTGACATCATCAACGAGTCACAGGACATAATGCAAACAGGGCATTTTTCATTGAGACACTGTTTGTCAGGTTGATACGAGCTGAACTTCATTGACTATTTTCTGTCTTTTGGACTACTAAATTGCTTCTACTTTTTCATTGAATTAAGACGTTTACATCTGTACATGCTGAACATACACAACTGTTTGAGACTGCAGCCCCATTAATTGAGGGGCCAGATGTGCACTGGGCAAGTCTAACAGACATTTCTTGTGCTTTTATTTTATTTTGTTTTGTTTTTGTTGTGTGTTTTTTCCTTGTATTGTTCTGATTAATTTATCGATATGTTCTCCTTGTGTTGTTTTCATGATTTAAGTTTCTTACACAACACTGCCTGCAACAAGAATTTACACAATGGGATACTTCACTTGTGTATCTTGTCCACGTTTTGAAATCACAGTTAATGGCCGTGAAGCTCATTTTATCTCATCCCATCTCATCCCTCCAAACGAAATTCTGAATTGGACTCGTAGTTTTGGCAAACAAGAGGTGTACTTGAGCAAGACAGAGTGATAAACTAGCGCCTGGGGTGCTGACCCTGTACTCTGGACTCCTCAACAATGAAATTTGAAAAAAGAATAAACATCTGCATGGGGATTACTTATATGTGATTTTTTTCATTTAAAAGCACATTCCTCAAACTTATTGACTGTAGTTTCTCATCCAACTGAAGCTCCCTTGCATTATATTTCTTTATCTGATATTGCTAATTTTTTGAGTTTGTGGGTTATCTGATAAAGTAGGTCAAGACAGACTCGGCTTGTCCGTGGCTCTATTGTTCACAAGGCTACTGGTGCTGATTATGTCATATAAATACATGACTCACACCCATACATCATTATTGATCATTGAGCGCTGCCTATTTCCATCTCTCTCGTTCATATGCAGACAGACACACACACAAACAGGCATGTCTTATATGTGGTTCGGTTTATGGTGATGTCATTTCACAAACATTCAGGGTTGCATGCTTGTCAAGATTGTGGAGATAAAACTACAGGAAGTTTTAAATGTTGTGCACAGGCAGAAGGACTTGTCTCTTGCACGATGATACATTCTTATCTTCATATTCTGCTCGTCAGCACAGACCTTAAACAGTAGCTGTCTACTGCCGTGAAACTCTAACTCATGGTGAACTCTAGCTGACTGTAGAGTCGAGTTACAGACTGGTCTACTGACATCTGAAGCATTACAAAAATGTCCATTTACAAACACAAATTATGACGGTTAGATTGATGGAAGCATCACAGAATGCTTTTTTTTGGTCCTTCCTTCATAGTTGTGATGTGGTGAAGTTTGTATGGCTTGTGAAATACAGCTTTGCAGTTGGTGGAGCATTGGTGAAGGGTAGTTACGTTTTGGAATAGTGTGGTCACAGACGGATTGAGAAGTGGTCTTGTGTGGTCCCACTGGGTTAGGATGGAGTTAGTTGGAAGTTTATGAATGGAGTGGAAGAGACATCTTTATGGCTCTGAGGCCCTCTCGCCACTAGACAACACTAAACACCAGGAGAGCACGGTTCAGCAGACCGCCGGGAACCCCACAACATGACGTGTAAGGATTTAAGTGTGTGTGTGCACATGTGTGCATGTTGCCTTCTCCATTAAGAGTAGGTTCCAACTGCAGCTCCCCATGTGTGGAGAATAATACATTTTAAAAGTGAAACCATCGCTGAAAAGCTAGCTTGAGAAGTGGGCTTCCAGTCCTTTTCTTGACCTCTTAAGCACAGAGAGATAAAGTAACTATAATACCTTATATCACAGAAAATCAAGTCCTGGACTCGATCTTCATCTAATAAGAATGTTTTCTATGGCAAAGAGTGAGTGGAAAAACCCAGCAGCAATTACTGTGAGAGTTAAGCCTGGCCATAAACGCAGGCTGGAAATGCTTACTACACAGCATTCAGTGTAACACAGTAAGCAGCTCCACCTTCATTGCGTGGACACAGGATATTGAAATCTCTTTGGGGTCCATAATGAAATGATTACGAAAGAGTCCCCATCTTTGAGTAAAGTGATGGAGCTCTAAGCTGAATGGATGATGAAGCCGTGACATCTTTTCCCAGTTAAAGAGGCTTAGCGAGCAGCCATCTAGTTCCAGTGACCTGCGTTGATTAGAGAAGTGTCTGGCATGGAGGCAGGGTCTGTCTGCCAAGCTCTAACCACCCAAGAACAGTGGTACACACTCACACACACACACACACACACACACACACACACACACACACACACAGAAAGAAATCACACGAAAACATATTCTTTTTTTTAAGCAGACAAGTAAAAGCTGGCTTCCTGAAAATGTAACTACTCCCCTAATTTTGGGAACTCATACCTAAAATGGAACCGCTGATCGGACTGAGTCTGGGTTCCACATCATTTCCTGGCATTTAGGTGTTTCATTCCATTGGGCTGATGTTTCCATCACTGTACATGGGATTTGATGGGAAGATGTGAGCAGCATCTTGTAAGATTTTGGAATAATAAAGACTTGACAGTTGTTCAGTATTTTTTCAGCAGCACAGAGCTGAAATGTTGAGTGACATATTCCACAAAATTACTCCAACTGAGCCTCTGCTGAGATGACAATTGTTTCTAAAATATATTCAAATCAGCTCTTATCCCTAACCACTAAGCCGGGATAATTGCAGATGAATATCTCACTCATCATCCTGCGTCTTTTCCATTACTCTTTTCATTCTTTGTTTCACCATTGCAGCGCTTTCTCCCACCCCACCCTTCATAGTCTTCAGCGTATAGTATCCTCATGAGTGTTTGACCCTGCCTTTCCCACCCGAGGAGAAGTACATAAAATAGCTCAGAACAAAACCAGACACATGTGTTTGAAGGGAGCATCTGTCCCAAGCTATCCCCATGTCAAATGAGGTGCCAAGTACAATGAAACTCAAGGAAAGTCTTTCTCAGTGGATTAAAAAGAGAATAAAATTCTTTTATCTTATCAGTTGGCTTTATGTACATGAAGAGCTCTCTCTGTAGACAATTCAACACAAATTTCCTCTCAAAAGGCTGAGTTTCCTGCACTTTGGCCCAAGATAACTGCACCAAAAGTACCTTTGGATGCTGCGTGAGTAGTTTTTGGCTGAGTGTGCAAACATGATCCCCAGCCATATCAAAGCCACAGGGTGAGAGACTTTTGGAATCAAAAGAAGTGAGGTATTCAATATTACTTTGAACAGCACTTTGGACTTAAAGGGGAATGATGGCTCAAGGGACAACATTTCAACATTTTATTCAAAGGTTAGTATTTAGAAATTGTTATGTGCTGACAGGAAACATCCCATTGCTCCATCTCACTTGAATACATCTGGCTTTTAAAGGATGATTCCAAGTTCTGGCTCTTATTTTCATGGTTATGTTATGATAATATATCGGGTATTGGTGAGTAGTTTCAAAACGACCAAACGTGAGTATTTTGAATTGCAAAGAGTTAATAAGGATATGACTAACTAAATAGCAAATGAATGGATCACTACTGACGTAATGTCTGTGTTCAAACATCCTGCCCTTTTGAGAATAATTTGTTCGGGAAATTGAAAGTAATAAAATTGGTGGAGAAGAGCCCGCAGCCACTGCAGTGACTTTTTGAGGCTCTACACTAAATCTACATCTAACATGCTTACAATGACAATGCTAGCATTAGCAGATATGAAGTTTATCCTCTTCAGACAGTATGATGCCAATTGGCATTGCAACTTCACACATTGCAGCTGAAACTGAGGGGTATGGTAATAGATCTGCAGTTATTTGGTCATAAAGTAAGTGTTGGAAAAGTTCAAGATGGTGATAGATAAAAAGTCAGGGGATCATCAAATATACTAAAAATAATAATTAATAAGTGGACATAAATGTTTGTATCAAATTTCATGTTAATCTATCCTGATTTTGTTGAGACATTTCAATAAACACCCCAAATGTCAATGGCGGAGCTAAAAGAGAAGTTAAGTGGAACGTCAAAACCAGTATGCTGCATCTTCTTTGAACAATAAATGACTGTCTAAAATGTCATGGCTATATATTCACTAGCTGTTGAAATATTTCAGTGTGGACCACAGTGGTGGACCAATCAACCACAAACCCTGGCTTCCTTTGGCTAAAAACAAAAAGAGAGAGCATGAGTTTATCCTTTTCCACCTGCATTCTGACAAAGTCGGTGCATGAAATATTTTGCAAAAATATTTGAGAATTTTATTGGTTTCCAGTCTCTGGTGATTTATATTAATCTATTAATCGCATCAATTTAGCAGGATTAGCCTCAGATTTATGCTTCATGATTTGTGATCTTATGCTGCAAGATTTTCTCTTTGCTCTACTTTCTGTCACAACCAATCTTCTGTCACCAGACAAAGGCGACTGTGAAGACCTGTGTCTTCTTTCCGTTCCTTTTTCACCTCTTGTCATTCTGCACCATGGAGCTGTAATGGCTTTGGCAGATGTTGGTTTGAAGTAGGAGATAATAGCTACTGTGTGGCAGTGGATGTGTCCTGTGTTCTGGGTTTTTGTTTATGACTGTAACTAAGCCCTGTGAGCCACTACCAGCCCTGCTGTCTGTCACACATCTACTGCAGGCAGCCACACACAGAGAAATCATGGAGCTTAGAAGCAGTATTACAGTCAAGATCCCCTAAACCAAGACCAGAGTGTATCAAGACTGAGACAAGACCAAGACTTTAGGGGTTGAGTCCAAGTCAAGGCCAAGGCAGGGTGAGGCAGAGTCAAGACCAGGACAAGATCAGTTTGAGTCCCTCACTGCATGACACACTTACGGACATGCAAACCATAAGCACTCCTAAAATGTATCTGAAAGATCCACAAAAACAATCCCTCCATTAAAAAACCCACATATTCTACCTTATTTGGTGTGTATAAGTGTACCATAAATGTCACAAGCAAAAACTTAATTTAGCATTGCTAGCTTACACTTATTATACTTACCTTTATTCATGCTTTCTTTCTAAGTGCACAAAAATATTTCAGTGGTCCCAGACATCCTAGTATGTGTTGCATTGCAGGATTTACATACTCTTTGAGGTTTAGGTAGCAAGTCGCAGACTCAAGTCACATAACACATGTAACATATGGAACTTAAAACGTGAAGTGGGTAAAAGTCCTGTGTTTGTTGTTGTTTGTCTTGCTCTTTATACTATGTCAACTGATGCTGATGAGTTTACATTGAAGCTCCGTGCATTTCATATAGACACTTAACAATCCTCTAGGCGCAGTGTTGGGCTGTCGTTTTTTTTTTTTTTTTTTTTTGGTTTTGTTTTTATTTTTTAATCAAAAAGCTTTTCAGTAGCTTCGCCCTGTTCATTGATCAAGTAGTGTGGTTGGGAAGCTACATCTTCCCAAGCTTTCTGATTCTCAAGTAAGTCAAAGTGAAATGAAAGTGAAAAGAAACAAATAGAATTAAAGGCTGAGTAGAGTAGCTGGTAGCTCAGATCACTACACTTGTGCACTCCAAGTAGCCTTGCCCACACCTATGTGTCTGTATTTGACGACCTGGGAATGACAACTGGCTGATATCTCCGCCATGGAAATGAGTCAGAAAATAAAACATTGTAATAATTCTGCAAAATGTTACAAAAACGAAAGAATGGCTGCATGCTTTGGGAAATGACTGAAGTTGTGTTTCTTTAAGTCCGGCAGAAACACTTCTTGTGCAAGCGTATCCTGTTTTCATTTGATACTCAGAGAACACGAAATGATGAATGAAGGCAATCGTATTGTAAGTGAAAGAAACAGAGTTTGGTATGACAAAAGACAGACATTCTAAATTATAGCGTCTGCATGAAACTGTAAGGATAACATTTCTTTCTGTTTTCAGCAGAACAGTTATGCAATATGAGAAAGAGTTTATCCTACTTTTTGTTTGGAAACATTCAAGCGTTATCTGAAGTATGTTTCTCAAGCAGCAGCAACAACAAGTGCATCTAACTAAAGAGTTCAGAGGAAGTCTTAATATTACTGATGCCACTGTTTATATCAGTAATACACTATGTCCAGGACGTTTCCAGGAAACTATGCACTTTGATTAGATCTAAACAATGACAAAAATGGTCTTCAGGCTTCGGTATGGTAGCTCTGGTGTGTGTCCCTTTTAATTGTATATAAGTGTGTTCCGGGTTGTATGGGAATTATTTGTCCCTACTTGCAATCCCAGTCCCTTGGTGGATCCAGAGCTAACTGGTGAGCTCACTTGGTATTTCTCATCTAATCCCCCTTCTCGACTCAGTCTGACACTGATCTCTTTTTGTCTAAGCATACCAAAAGGACAGCTCAGGACAAAAGAACGAGCCTAAAAGCTCATAAAACCTTTAGATCAAACACACTGTTCATTTTTTGATATGTTTGTTTGAGTGACGAAAGCCATTCTAGATCCACATGTCAAACTCTTGTGCAATGTCAGTCCCACCCAGGCTCATGACTCCATTTAACAAACAGTCTTTGGTGGTTTTTCTACTTTTTACATACACTTTTTCCATTTCCACGTCCTCAACATACCAATGAGGAGGCATTGTTGAGTTCGACCCTCGCATTGATGTATTAAAAAATAGGAACTATAGACAGTCTGTTAGTTTATATTAACCATAAACTACAGGACTTAACCATATTGAACACAACATCACCTCCGGTTTTGCAGAACTGTCCAATATCAATACTATTTTCTGTTGACAGGGTTGATATGCAAGGGTTTGTATGTAACACATATGAAACAGAAATTTTAATGACATGTCCTGCCTGATCTAACACAATGCTTCTAAGCGACCCCAGTTAAAGTATTTTTTTTTCTTTCTTATTCACTTAAGGTTCAAAAAGATCACGATATCTGTGTTGAGTTTACAAGGCTTCTGGTAAATACCGGACTATTTTCTAGACTGTTTTGGAACAAAAACATCTGCTGCTTAGATCTCCAAGTCATTCTCAATGCCTTTCCTGCGCCTGCTCTCATTTTCCATAACTTATGAATACAGGATCGTGCTTTGAGTTACCATCTGACATTGCAAGTCGTTTTGTTCTCAAAGCAAAAAATGATGAACCAATATCACTACATATTGCAGTATTTAAGTACAGAAACCTTGTGTGCTCTGCCAGAGACCAGGCAATATTGTTGCCTCTAAACATGGGGAAAAGTCATTGATTGTGCTCCTTTAAACCTTGGATGTGATTCCACTGAGATTTGAGAAGGAATGTCACACCACATGTCTTCACAGACCGCTGGTTAGAGGTGTGGGGGGGGTCATGCCTAGAGGTCTGTGGGGGTGGCAATTGAGCTTTTGAGTGTGATCTCTGTTATACCAATCTTATTTTCTCTCCAATACATTCCAGCTAAGTACAGTAATCACCCTCGGGGTTCTCACACTGCATTGTTGTAAAACTATTCCGATTAGTCAGAGGTGTAAACACCCAGAATCTCCATGGTGTCACAACGTTGTCATAAAATAACTTTATATGTTGGGTATAAATAGATCTGGCTGTAATGGATGTCCTTTTCTACGTAACCTGTGATTACAGGTGCACACTAACATATTGGGGTATAATTCTATCATGATGGCTGATTATTGCAGCGATAATACTGTCTGTGGTTGCCATTTCAGATGCTGTAGACAAAGACTACTACTGCAAAGTCTGTAAAGACAAGTTATGTATGTCAGACTCTGGTGTATGCATGTCAAACACTGGTAATGAAGCATCTCAGTGTCAACATACTGGAGACAGAAACATTAAACCTATTTCATTCCAACAAATACACAGGTTGTGTTTGGACCTGTGGTTGTATGTGTGTATGTCTGGTTGTATGTGTGTGTGTGTGTGTGTGTGTCTGCTAGAATGTATATGGTGACCTGGTTTAACCCTTTAAAAGACTCTCTGTGGTGTTAAAGGAGTAAAGCCAAGCCAGCTGCCGCTTTGTTCCTCTCCCAGGTGTCTCTTTTAACTCACCTCTTACGACTTAGTCTGACTCCCTCCCTCCATCTTCTCTGCTCTGCAACCCATCCTGACTCCTCAATCCTCATGTCTAAGTCAAACTTTGTTTCTGTCCTCCCTACAAACACCTTATTTGCCCTTTGTAAACACTGATCATTCCATGCGATAAACGTCATATAAACCTGACAGCAATGTTTACTTCCCAAATGTTTTGTTGCTTCTAACAAGTCACCTAATTTGGGTTTCAGTCACATAATAGGTGTGGTCATATTATACCTGCATAAAAAGATAATTGGATTCAATGGTGCCAACACAGAAACTGTTAGCCTTTTAAATGTGGGTAAGACTGGTACTAAGTTATAATAACAACGTCATAAAATTTGAACATAAATTAAAGTTTCAATTGAAGCTGTCAAATGTAGCATGTACTACCAAATGGGAAAAATATCCTTGCGTTGTTATTATATTTGACAGTGTAATTATATCTTTAGTAAACTTTACAACTTGAGGTCAAAGAAATGATTCATGATCTGTTTTTAAGGCCTGTCATGCCATGTTAATGACAGGCTATGTCCCCTTGATGTATTTAAGTTACCACAGTTTCAGATGAACCAAATCTCACTTAATGACAACAGCCATAAACATTCAGGCAGTTAAGTTCTTGTTCATGACACTTTATTGTCAGCCTAATGCACACTTCTTTAAAGCTACTGTTGTCATGCACTATGATAACCAGAAATCATTAATGACCCTCAGTTAGATCCCAGTTTTACACATGCACAATCATCTGGCAGTAGAAACTGATGTAATGATAGGCACTGTAAGAGACGACGCCTATTATGTGTAAACAGCTGTACTGAAATAAATAAGCAGGCTTAGAAAGTGAGATGCAACAAAAAAGAAATAACGTTTTATTGTAAAGCTTGAGTAGAAAGTATTTCATGTGAAACGTAAAGAGTCCTTTTCAGACATGGAGTAAGTAGCATGTCTGATGGCGTCTTGATCAGTCTGCTGAAGTGACAGCTTTATTCAGACATGACAGGATATTCACAGACAGACCCACATGGTCCGATATTTAGCACGTGGTGCACAACAGGAAGCAGTATCACTGTTAGGTCAGGGATGCCCCCCTTCAGTTCTCTCAAGTGAAGGTTGCTTGATCTTAATACATTTTCATCATTTATTAGATAGAGGATTCTACTGTGTATTTTATGAAGTCTGGCAGTGCACAAGCATAACATAACATTAAGTTGGGACACATTAAATTCTACTTGCTCTGATGCTAGTGTGCTAAGTGTTTTCCTGTATATTCATTTATTCATCCATGCAGTTGGATCATTATTTTGTTTTTTTTCTTAGCCTCTTTTTCAGCGGTTTACTACAGTGATCTTAGTCTTAATAAAGATACTTGTTTTTGCTACGGGCAGACGCTAATCTGTTGGTATCCAAATTTTGTTATGTGCTACCTGGTGAGATTGCTGTCGTGACAATAAAGATTATGTAGCAAATATGTTAGCAACAATAACTTTCATTGGAAGTTAGTGTCCAACTGTTGAATTTAAGTCCAATACATCGTTGACAAGCTAGTCACTATAAAAGCTGCACTAATCAGTGTGAAATACAAGGAGATATGTTGTGATATGAGTAGGGACATCTGCAGTGTGTAATTTAAAAATAGTTTTGATGGTTTGTCACATGTATTTTATATGATACTGAGTGTTTGTTGGCAACAGCACAAAGGAACAGATCATTGCCTGCTTCCAGTTGAGTTACGTGGCCTTAATGACCACATACGAAGAGAAAGTAAATGAAAAAATTGTGTGACAAATTGAGAGGAAATAATTATCTGAGTGTAGACATCAGAGAATATGTTCTAACATGTGCTGAGGAAGGATGTGCGTCACAGAAGTTTCACATTTGGAAGAAAAGTGGTGGCTTTTGAGACCTTGGCTCATATCTATGGAATTCATGTAAACGGGGGGAAATTATTTCTGGAAAAGAAAAGAAAAATCACAGTTCAGGCGAGTATGTGGGAAGAACTGGTGGAAATTGTATTTTGTCAAAGCTTATGAGTAAGGTTCAATGTCCTTGCGCTATCTTGGGCATGACTGTATGATCACTGCTGGAAAATTGACCACAAAATAGATTTTGATATGTGGGTGAGGACGCGAGCCAAGTGATTTCCTGCCCATTGCTGGTTCCATTTCTTTGCATTTATTCCACATGGGGCATGCACTGTATGCAGCTCCATGCACCCTGGGCTTGCTCACAGATTTATGTGACTTTATAAAAACCATTACTGGCTCCTGTCTATGATTGCTTTTATCAGGCTGTACGGGTTATATACTGTATGCACTTTGGAAGCATATCAAACCGCGACAATGTGTTTTGAGGCAGAGATCTAAGCCTACATGTCTATGAGTTGTGAGCTGTGAAGCAAAAGACCCTGGGGCCAGGGCTCCATTTCAGGACACAATGCCCTCTGTGTGTGAGAAACAGCCACCCGCTAAAAACCCTTGCTATAGAGTTGGGTTATTCGGACACTGGTCACCATGAATCTGTAGGCACAGAATGACTATACTGCGGTGGACTTATTTAGGCTTTTCTTATCTATTTTTCCAAAGAAAAAAGAACATTAAAAGAAAGACTGGTTATCGCTGAGTACATCTTAATTCCAAAGAATAAAATAACTGCAAAAAAAAGTTGAAGTTAGGAAGGTGATACGATCTATATAGTAAAACTTTAATAATATGAGAGAGTTTATATTTCAGCTAAAACATTTGTGACAGTTAAAGTCATATGACACAACAAGGAGTCCATACCAGAGCCCAGCTGTGGGATGCACAACAGCATATGAACTTAAGACTTTCAGGCTCTCATCCCCTAACTTTGGCGTACACCCAGATGCGAAATTAGCACAAGATGTCGGTAGATTCAACATTTTACCCAAATCTCTGGGAACGGGTTTCAGTAGCAGTGGGGCATGTCACAGAAACAATGGTGAGAGAGGCGAAAGGTTAATACACTGACTTACCGAGCACACAGAACCACAGTAACAGACACAAGCACACATAAACACACACAGGGACTTTGGGTTTAATGAAGTGCTCGGTTTCCACTGAGAGGAGATTAGGGTTGGGGGGCAAGCTGTGGGAACAACTGGGAAACTATTCAGCTTGTGAAAAACGTCTTGAAATTATGTGAGCAAATTATGTACAGCAGTTTTTTTCTATAGGTTCAGGTATGCTTCGCTGTTACTCAGAATCCATCTGTACATACCGTGCATGGTACGTAGTGTGTATGAGTGTGAGCCGGGCTGTTTGCTAGCCTGTGTACACCGCGTGGTGGGACAATAGCGGGATTCTGCCTAGCAAGGCCGTGGGAGGAAGGGGACAGAAGAGTCAATGAGTGAAGAGGCTTCTGGGATGCGTCAGCGCAAGGCCATGATGAGGGTGTAGGAGGACGAGCCCTCTAACTCAACAATGCGTGGAGGAACAGCCATTCAGTAGCCTCACAGGAAGACACGCATACACGCATACAACCATGGGCACACACAGTCAACAAAGGTGCAGGTGAAATTAAGCCATTCATCTACCGTCCCCGTGACATATGGATAACTGGGCCAGAAAGCCTCAATCAATGGCTGATTATTTGGCGTAGGTTTTCACTGGCCATTAAGGAAAAGAAAGAATGAAAGCTATGGGAAATGTTAAAAGGGACGATGTGTCATCAGTTAGTGAGTAGAGTCTGACCAATTCTTAAGTGAAAAAGAAAAGATACATAATGTAGTGTGCGTCGTGTATGATCTTATAATGCCCATTCATTATTGAGAAAACAGAGAGTCATGTCAGAGGTCAGATGCGTTAAAGTAATGAAGGAGTTACATAATGCGCTTGTACATTCATTCTACAGGAACATTTTGCTCAAATCATGTCCTTTACAAATGTGTCATGGATCATTTAGTGCATAGTGTACAAATTAAAAAGTAGCTTATGTGATCATGCATTAATATTTCTTCTTTTTAATACTTTCTACTGTTCATTTTAAGGGAAACGGAAAAGAAAGTGACCATTAGAAGTCTTTCGACACGTGATGGAAGTGACGTCACAAAACATTGTCAACAGGTGCCCTTTAAGAACTTCTTCTTTAGTAGAAAACAGTGAAGGCATAAATAGCTTAACAAGTGGTTTATGTATGATGCAGAGAAAATATAAAATTTCATTGCTTTGAGCAACCTAAACACAATAAATGTCAGTTTTTTTGCTTTTGTTTGACGAACTGATCATTTAAGTCACCTTTGACCCATCACCTGGATAGCTGAGAATCTTAATAAACACAGGCATGTGACAGAGACTAATATAGAGACTAGTGACATAATTTTTAAAATGGAGATGTGTGCTTCAACATGAGCATGTTTGTTTCAGCAGGCCTGTGTTCTATCTCTGAACAGCATCTTTGTGCCAGCAAGAAACCTGTTCAACCGCTTCCCTCAGATATAATTGAGATACATATCGAGCGTGGCTAAGGATTAGCCGGTTATTAAGTGCATGGAAGAAAACAGTCAGGGTATTTGGATTTGGACATGAATTCTACGCTGGTGCGCTCCACTGGTGCCCTACGGCTGCATATCAGAAAGGAGTTCACTCAGATATTGTTTCAAGACATTCAAATAATGGTGATGGTCTTCAAGTCTTTTCAGGCATTTGCTGGAATTTATAGAGCTGTAAATTCAAGACCACACATTAAGGCTGTATTTTGACTCATCCCAGTTATTATAACACACACACACACGCATGCTATACACTGCAATAATGATTAACAACACATTTCACAGCACAAGACTCAAAACCACAAACAGCCTTAATTTCACGCCATGTGTGTTAACAGCTCTATATGAGAGACAAAATGTTAAACTACCATATCAAGGTTCAGCAACTGTCAGCCATTCACCTTAAACCTAAACTTAGACAAATTGCCTAAGGTGAAGAAACCTGATCAACAATGCCGTTTTTAAAATCACCCACATTTAGATCTAGGCCCGAAACAAGGTCAAACTCATGCACACAGATCCTCCGAAGCAGTGCAAGCGTCAAAAATGCCTGAAATATGAGGATATCGGTGCACTCTTGACCTCTTCACCACCCTCCCACCCAAAAGCGCTCACCCCTCCTCAGCATTTCTCACCTTTAACCAACCCCAGAGTGGGGTGCAGGGTTAGAGTTCACTGACTGGGGTTTCCCCTTTCAGACACAGCCTCGATAACAAGGGCCAAGACAGTTTTGACAGCGGCACAAGCTTGTACACACACACACATATCAGAAAATGTCACACACAGAGCCACACCAGTTTTAGGGAAATGCCCACTTGGGTTTGAACTCATCAATGGGGGTCAAAATTCTTGAGTAAAGAGAGACCCCTCTCAAGTTTTCACCAGTGTTATTTCTTCCAGGGCTCATTTGTATCCAATAAAGTTTTCTCATTACCCCGAGACGACGTCGGTGTTTCAGCTCAAAGTAAAAGGTATTTCCATTTTCCCAGGAGGAGGAAAAAGGGATGACACTGACACACAATCCTTCCTTCGTTTTTCTCTTTTTTTTTTTTTTACCCCTTCTCTCTGTCTGTCGGAGCAGAAGGGTGGGATGTCTGTCTGCTCAGCGCCAGGGGCTCTGACAACGATACGGTTCAGGTCAGAGAGAAGCTGTGAAAGAGAGAAATGCATAGAACCAGAAAGAGGGTGAGAAGGAAAGAGACGGGAAAATAAAGATGCATAAACAAGGGAGAAATGTCAGAGAGGGACTGTTGTGATACTGGAGCCTGGAGGCCTTGCTGAATGCAGGGTGTGGCTGATTTCTACCCAGGGTGAGGGGATATCATAGTTGCATGGTTTGACTCTATTTCCCATTTTCTCTCTATTGACAAGTAGCAGGGATAAATTCCTGGTTGCAACAGACCATCAAAGCTTATTCTTGTAAGTCCATAAATTTCATTGGACTGCACACGTTTTCAATGTTTGGATTGCAAAAGGATGCATACGATATCAGCTTTTAGAAAATGGAAATGTCCCACATGTCTGAAATGGTCGATTGCTTGTATAACTGAGCTTGTCTTCACAACCATTTCTGCACCAAGGACGCTGATGGTTTAACCACACACACAGCTGAGAACATATCCAAGTGTTTCTAAGCCAAGGTAGCAATGACTCAGGTGTGGAACAACAATCACATGGGAAGCTTTCACTGCACAAAGCAAAGCCTGACCTCACTATGACGTCAAAGTCTTAAATGAACACAATTTGAGTCATCCCTGGGTGAAAGTTTATTTCCACTTCATCCACGTGGATGATGCAGTGAATGGAAGGAGAGAATGAATAACAGCAGCTAGGTGTAAATTATGAGCAGCTGTGCCTTTTTTTTTTTTTTTTGCTTCACACAGCGCACGTGGAAAGGGTAGGCACTAGGACCTGGAGTGAGCCGCACAGGAGGGAGGGAGCAGCTTTGGGACTCCTTACTAAACTTTTAGAACAATCCATTTCCCAAAGAGTGTGGGAGGGAGACAGGCAGAAGTGAATGGCCTGAGACCTGGATTCACAGCTTTAAAAGCAGGAGCGGGATTTTAATTCTGCCCTTCGCCTGGAGAGAGTGAGGTGGAATATACCAGAATTTATCTGGAAGTTGTCACTCACTGAGGAGAGAGGAGAAGAAGCATTAACAGGGTGGTGAGTTCTTGTTCTTTTAAAACTCTAATTAAACATGGTGTTAATGTGTGGGGTGTGTGTGTGTGTGCATATAGGACAGAGAAATAAACAAGACAGAAGAGAGGAGAGTCTCTCTGAGGAGATTTACACTAAAGTTTTCTTTTCTTCATACCTGTCATTAACTGAATGTGGAGCCTCTGAATTGAGATTGAACTCAGCAGCAGCCACTTAGTTCTCTGCTGGTGGGAGAAAATTGAAGCTGAGTACCATACACAGGAGGTACTCAGAAAAGTCTAGCTTGGTGATGAATGTAAAGTTTGTGTTGTCTCAGTTCTTTCAACATTTGCAGTCAGATACAATAGTTTTCCAGGTATGTCCGGATGGAGAGAGGGAATGGAAGAGGAGAGGGTGTAGAGAGAAAGGGAGAATAGAGGTGTGGATTTGGAAAAAAAAAAAAAAAAAGGGGGGTTCTCCAAACTTCAATGAGAACCAGTTCACTGTTCAGAGAACTCCTGGGACATCAGGTTACCTTCTTTCTCTCTCTCCCTCTCTCCCTTTTTTTTCTGTCTGTCTCTCTCTCCCCCTTTTTTCTATCTGTCTTTCTCTCCG
Organism: Sciaenops ocellatus; assembly: GCA_033000465.1. Classification (NCBI taxonomy): domain Eukaryota; kingdom Metazoa; phylum Chordata; class Actinopteri; family Sciaenidae; genus Sciaenops; species Sciaenops ocellatus. Next base: position 13,186,951 of record CP136883.1, on the reverse strand, counting down.
CTCATGTTACACAACCCTTAAAGGACTTGTAGATTCTGATGAGCTCCGATGTCCAACATGAAGTATGCTGCTGAGGTTATCCCTGTGTCTGGGTGGGGCCTGGCGCTTGTATTTGTGTGCAGCTGATCAATGTTTCATACTCTCATATGTATATTTGTGTGTAATTGTGTGTGTGTGTGTGTGTGTGTCTGTAAGTGTGTGTGCGCTAAACACAGACCTCATGCCTGCCACTCCTACCAGGGAATTCCTTTTGGGCTTTGACAGAGGAGGAATGTCACCGCGGACCAACATTTACGCACACAAACAAACATAGACGCAGAAGGCTTCAATGGTATCTGGTCAACAAAATTAGATCTGTTGTGTTATTATGATCTAAATTTAATTTGAAGAAGATTTGAGTTAGAATCCCAAGGAAAAAACAAGAGCTAGTGACAAATCCACTTATATTAAAACATAAAAATATCTGTACTTTGTCTGCTTCATTGTGTGTGTGTGTGTGTGTGTGTGTGTGTGTGTCTGTGCTAGACAGGGATACTTATCTAAACTTTCAGTGTAGGCCTGTGAGTGAAGCTCTCTCAGGAGAAAGGTGCTCCGCTCTGTGCAAAAATAAATTTTCTAAATTGTTTACGAGCTTAAATATTTGCTCCCAGTGTGTGCTGAAGGGGAGCCGACTGTGTTTTCATCACCTCTCTGTTGGTCCACAGAAGAAGTGGAAAGAGAAAGCTGCAGCAGCCCAGCTGTATATCTTACAGGACAACTTAACAGATACTGTACTTTGTCCATGCGGTTAACACAAAGCACATTCTCTTAAAGTTCAGCTGAAATTAAAATGTATATATTTTCTTGGTCTTCTAGATATCATCTTTATATATGTGATGTCCTGTGTTCTTTTTATAGAAAAAAAAAATATTAGTCTCACAAGACACACACTGGATTTGCACATACAATTCAGACATCTACCTACCAAAGTAGAACTTTTTAGCATAGAGACAATCAAAACATTTCATTGTGACTGTTCTGTCCTTGTGACAGTGACACTGACTGACAGATACATGTCTGCCAGTAGATATAGATCTACCAGATAAATTTTATTTCACACTTTGACTTGTTAAACAAGCTGGGAAACATAATAATGTCAACAACCAATATAAAACATAAATAGATAATAAAAGAAACCCTTCTGCTTGCCAAGATTGGTTATTTTAAATGCAGAGCAATACCACTGCTGACATTTAACCAACCGCCTGTCTCTTGGTTTGTAGTCTACAACAACAATGTATCTTCACTCCTCAGCTGGCTCACCTGTCCATCAATCATGGAGAATGATCAAGAATCCAGATAGCTTCAGTGGCATTCCCCCACTTTCATTCAACATTATTAACAACAATATATTTCAAATCATTTTTACGTGGCTTTTAATTGCAGAAAGGGATGATGTCAGTAACTTTCGCTTAAGTAAAAATTAGAAATGGTCATAGTTATGTATATATTCTTCAGAACCAGTGGCATCGTTAGAAACAGCTTAACCCATCTAAACTTGTGTGTATGTATGTGTATAGAGGGCAGATGGACAGTGCTGTTTTCCCCCGCAGACAAAGATGTCTGTGATTATTCATGACCCTCTCAGGTTTCCCTTTGAAGCTGAATTACAGCTTTCCCTATGTTAGCACCTGTGCGTGCATGTATGTGTGTGTGTGCGAGAGAGAGTCTGTGTGAGTGAAAGAGATAAAGGGTAACAAAAAGTATTGAGTAGTTACTATGAAACAAATATTGAACTGACTGAACTGATACTAGAAATGCACTAGTGTACAGCACCAACACAACACTTTGCACATTTGTCGGCACACTGTGTACTATGTATATGTATGGAATTGTTGTTACAATCTACTCTAGCTTACACTAGTCACTATTTGTTACTGTTTGTTCATAATATGTGTATCCTTTGCAGTATTGAATGTCTGATACTTGTGTTTTGTACAACCTACAATGCAACTGTGACAGATTTAAAGAAAAACTTGAACTTGTGTTTCACAGAGGGTAAAAATAACTCAGAAAATCCTAACACAGTCAAAATAATACATTTGTACTACTGGATAAAGTTAAGCCAGTATTTCTTCATTGCAGCTTAGTGTTAAGTAAAGTAGATTATGTAGATTATAAGTGTGATGTGGCGACTTTCAACTGAAAAATGAGTTGAAAATGCTGAAAATGCTCCATTCATGCATGAATGAGGCAGCATGCATTTTAAAAAGAACTATAATATTTAGAGAACATCCACACAGACACACAAACCCAGCTAGATGTTTGTTAGTTAACTGGTAAACTAAGCAGTTAAGCAGTTGTTGACAGATTTGTCTCCGACTCATTCTGTGGTATCTTGGGGTTTTGTGTATTCAAGTTTTATCTCAAGAGCTCATGACATGCATTTAGGCATATGCATTTTCTCAGGTGTATGTATGCATTAATGCACTAATAAATTATAATCTTACATGTCACACACATTATCTTTATTATGCATTTGCAAATCTATCTGATAAATAGAAGTTTTGCCTGCTTAAAGTGGCTCAATAGTCAACACATTGCTGTCAAATTGCAAGATATATTTCGATTATTTTGGTCACTGCTCTCCAGGTAAGAGGGGTGGTATGAAGCTATCATTTTAACAGGCATGCAAATCTATGAGATTGTACTAACTCAGATTATGACAGGAAGAAGATCCACCCCTGAAACACATAAAGGAAGACTGCAGGGTTGTATAGGACACCTGGACAGGGGAGAGGCTGCGACAGCACACCTGGACTGTCAATTTAACTGTTTAACCTGGGGGCCTAAAACCAATCCTTAAAGTCAGATTACAATCACAAATATCGTTTTCAAAACAAGTTTCACTAAAAAAAATATTTTAATGGTCCTGTAATGTTTTTCAAAAACAGATGTACGTATATCACAAATATTGTTGTTGTCTGGTAACCTCTGGTGTGAAACCTGCACAAAAGCACAACAATATGTCCCTATATAGGAAAATAAGGGATGACGATTAATGTTGAAGTTTTTCAGCAAATTCATTATCTCTTTTATTATTTTTCTCATTTTAGACTCTTCAGATTATTTTATATTATAGCCTTCATTTTTGTGAAGAGACCTCTAAAAGTGTCACTTTCTAAAAACAACAAAATTAAAAATGTTTTCCATTTTTGTAAACCTACTTTTGTTGGGCCAACAGTTACAGTTTAACAATTAAATCAATGTAAAGCGCCAACCACCGGCAGCCAAATATAAACAATAATCCAGAGCACTGACCTGTAATGATTATGTGATGAGATCCAATACAGACATGTTAAATTACATGACTACTGTCCTGGAGAGAGTGTTCTTTACTTTGGTAAAGATGTCAACAGACTTAGTTTGACACGAAGGCTGCTAGTGTTACTAGATAATCTGGAACAGCTCCAGCTGGCAAGACAAAACTAATTCATACAGAAACATGACGTCTGATCATCTTACCAGAATCATATACCATTTGTTTTTGACCCAGGTCCAAGAAAGCTGTCAAGAACATATTTGAAAAGAAATAATATAACCCATGATGTGACGATATGTATATATGACCTTGTTCATATAATCCAGCAAATAAGAAATGCATTTTTTGATATCATTTTATTGCTCCTCAACCAATTGATTGGTCGATGGGAAAAAAATCTATAAATCTCTAGATTAATACTTAATACAAATACTGCAAAGCTACACATGGCAAAACCTACTGCTTCCAAGTTTGAAGTGAGATCACGGACAGCCGGTATCGATCCATCATTGAGCCTGAACCGTCACCAGCATTTGTTTGGAAAGAAGTAAAATATACACACACATTGCAATCAAAATAAACTTTATCCCCTCGGATCTTCTGTCCTCTTACACTGAGGGCTGATCTGTAGTGATCTGTGCTGGTTCTGGTATGTTGTTAATCAGTTTGTTCAGTAAGTTCAACGAGTTCAAAGTAATGGTGTTTTGACCTCCTCTCTTATTGGTCTTATATTAAACCAAACAAAAACAGAAACACATTTGTTGAGTAAAATATATTTAAACATTATTTTTAGTCATAATCTTTTCAGGACTGTCACATCAGTGACTTAAACATCAGTGTTTTTTCTAACAATATAACCTAGCTCATACAAATTATAAGCATCCATTTCAGTTTCAGTTCAGCCTAAATCTAGGTGACATAACAGTTACCTTACAAGAACAAAATGTATCATTAAGAAACAGAAAGGATCTCTCTATGTGATGTTTGAACATTTAGAACAAAGCGTCCCTGTTTAGGAAAAAAGCAGTGAGATGATAATTCATGGGTCAAAAGGTAAACCCAGACCCCGCTTTGGTTATCTTCTGGGTCAGATGCAGTCTGCCACAGGTCAAAGCACCAAATGGGGTAAGAACATCTGGTGTAAAGTGAACCAGCTGAAGTGTTCGGTCTGAAATCAGTGGGAGAGCTTAGAGGTCAGAGATCGGTCTCCGGGTGACGTCTGTGTTTGTGGAGGAAAACACCGATCTGGAGGTCGCTGCAGGTCAGGATCCTGAACCATGTGGCACAGGAGCGGAGAGCACAGAGCAGAGTGGAAAATACGGAAACGTGATGTCACCTCCCAAATTTCTTTCTGCAATAATTCTTGTTGACGTTTCCTTTACAAACAACTTCTCACAATGTTTGGGAGGACATTTATTCAACATGAAATCACGGCTAACTTTGTTTGACATTTGTAAGATACTGAAATTGGACAGAATTGTTGTCAGGCATGAGCAGGATTCTTTTGTTCCAGCACCTTTTTCCCCATATGGATCTGGTTTTCAGCCCCTTTTCACTGTACAAAATATAATACACTCCTGTGTTTGGACTTTTGCATACATTCAAAACTGAATCTGGGTCTGTTAATGCAAGTTGGTCTTTGTGTTTGACTGTAGAAGATAGGATTTAGACAGGTGCTCCATCAAAGGGTCATGTTTGCCTGTGTTTCTATGTCTGCACACATGTGCGTGTTTGCACTGTATATGCTTAAAAAATGACAGCTAAATGTGCAGACATGTCTGCTCATTCCACATTAAATGCCTCTATGACTTTCAACTATGGCTCACTCTCCTCTCAAGCATGTGCACGCAGCCCAAACACACAGTAGCTGATAAAACAGCAAATTACTAAGCCTTTTCTTACCGCTAGAATAACAGTGTTGTAGTCTTAATCTGTTGACTAAGTACACGTCTGGTGTTTGTTTCTTTTGTGTGTGTGTGTGTGCGTGTGTGTGTGTGTGTATCTGGACTGATGAGATGACACTGGCTCACTCTCACTTTCCTTCCCCTTTATCCCGATTGGTAGGTTGACTATAGCTTGTCCGGACATGAAACTCACCCTTGTTGCCATCAACAGAACAAGAAAACTTGATCTTTTCAAATATTCAAATCCACTCCAAAGCCTCAAATAAGATTAAATTGGCATTTGCTAGACACTTTGTCATAAATATGTTTTTAGCTTTTACAATAATATGTTCTTATAAATTCCCATGTATTCAGAGAGATTAAGTTTATGCTAACAAAGACAGTACAGAAGAAATAAATACATAAACCACGCCAGTTTGGGAGGAATGTGGTTGGTACATGTGTGTGAGCAATGCGCATGTGTGTACGTGTGTATGTATATGTGTGTTTGTGTTGGATACTCATCAAACACACACACACGCCTTAGCCCCAAGGATACAAGTGGAGCCACTCATTATGCACTTATTCGGATTATGCCGATTTGAGAATGCACAGTATGCAAGAGGATCAGCCAGTGGCTAGTCATAACAGATTAATCTCCTACACAATGAGAACAAAATCAATAAGGCGTCTTCTTATTGTTGTTTTTGCCAGACAGGACCCCAAGAACTACCTTTGTGAGGGACTTTACAAGCAGTTTTCTACACCTTCAAACTTCAAACAATCAATTTCATCTGTCAAAAAGTTTGTTCTTAATTAAAAAGTTTTAATTTTGGGGAGGATGCCGCTGTAGGAAGTAATTTCTCTCCGCTGGATTCTCTGTTAGGCCTGTGCATCAGCTCCACAGCAAATATTAATTCATCTAAAACACTGCTGCAGGTCACATACACACACAAACACACATGCAGACACGCTGGAAAGTAGCCACTTTATCTCTTTCACCATAGCTCTGCTCACACACTGAACATGGCATGCTGCTAACAGACCGAGGATGGGCCTGGGAGGTCCCACGCAGACAGGTGGTTGACATCAGCTAGAGAGAGGGAGGGGAAGGGAGATATGGACTGAGAGAGGCAGAGAGACACAGAAGCAGAGAGAGAGAGAAGATGACAGAACGATGTGGAGACCACACAGAATAGAAAATGGCCGGGTCAAGTCTTTAGTGAGAGGGGTGAGATTGTAATCAAACAAACGCAGGGAGTGACGACAACATCACATTTTTACACTCTTCGGAGGATTCAGGACAGTCCTGAAAAGGCCATCTATATCAGTAAAACAAAGTGGATTGTGCTAGCCTGTTATATATGAGTACAACGAGAGCACAGCTAAATCATTTCAATATCCTTATTAGGACTGAAAAAAGATTTGAAAAGTCTAAGGTTACCTTTCATTTTTCTTCACAAACCATCATGACAATCCAACCAAGATATTCTAGCCTCAACCGACCGCTATCCACTGACCCATGCCACTAGTAAGTTAGGATTAGCGGTTACAGTAAAGAAGCTGTCACTTACATACAATGGCTTTAAGGCCACATGACAGCAGGATGTCATCATGTGAGTGAGGTCTTAACCCATTTTGCTTGAGTTTCCTGGAGATGTTTAATCTCTACGTGCTTCAGAGGTGGCGCACTGGCTGCTCGACCTTTCGCCCAAAACAACAAAAGAAAATTGAATTAAGTTTAAATTGGTATAACATGGATTTGATTTATTAAAGTGGATGGCATAGCTCAATACTAGCTTGAATGCCAGAGCATTTCCACTGTACTGTAACAGCCTGTCGAATACGCTCTGCACTTTTATGTTGACTTTAGTTCATTATAAGGATATGCCTCAAGAAGGGACTTGATCAGAACATTTTTCTCAGTGATCAGCTCTCCACCCCGGCTGCTCTTTAGATGTGGAGATTATTTATTTGTTTACGGCATAATACAAGTAAGACCACTGAAAGAACACCTTACATGCATATCCGAATGTCTGACGCAACATATACCCAATTTGCTACTAAGGGCCCACACCCATGCTTATGGCATCAGATGAGAGTACCGCACAAATGGGGCGTAATGGAAAACTTGAGGTTTCTGAATGAGCGCATGTGCATTTCTGAATACACATGCGCATACGCAATGCGCATTTCTGAATACACCCACGTTTCACTTTATGTTTTCTAGGAAATTTACCTGGGTGACTCATTCATGATTGCTCCTCTTCTGTTTTGTTTACAACAGCATGCAGTCAAAGCGTCACATGCAAATCTATATGCTCGATTTCGTCAACGGTAAAAGCTGTGAAAGGCGCATTCATAGCACAGATCTCACACTGCAAGATAAGTAAAAAACTAAAGATGACGAACTGAATGACTCATTCTAACATTAGTCACTGACACTTATCAGAAATATGACTGAGATTTATTTCATCTCATTGGTGTCAGATATTTCATTCACATACATGCTGATATAGTTATACTCTGCAGAAGGATTAGTATCAACATGAGTACTTGGACAACATATATGCTTTTCAAGTTCTGCTCCGGTGGATGCCCTGAGAGTAAATAAGCAACATGAGCTACAACAGCTCTGAGACATTTGGTTTTCTGCCTGCTGGAGCAGAGTTGGAAGGCATGTTTTTTTCTGTTAAAGCTATTTAACTGTCTCTTACTCTTCACTCTTTGTAACTCCCTGTAGTCTTTATTCCCTCCTCCTTCCCTGTCCTTGAACTCTTCTTTGTCTCCATTTCTGTTTCCCTACAACCTCTCTGCCTCTTTCTATCACACACTCCTTTATTTGCTTAATTCCCAAGACATCTCATTGCCCATCTGTAACCCACGCTCCATTACTTATTGCCTCTCCCCATCCCTTGATGTCTCTGATTCCTTTCTACCCATCCCTCTGTCTACATCCTTCTCCGTGGCCAGACAGGCATTCTTGCCTCTGGCCTTCCTCCTCTCACTGCTCCGTCTTGGGATCTTAGATTCTCACCAGGAAGAGGGAGTTATTACTACAGCCATGCCAAAAGCTTAACCACTTGTCATGAGAAGATTGTTGAATGTCAAGGTCATAAAAACTAGGGGTCTGGAAAACATGTTAATCATTGTGTTCCTCCTGCCTTCAAGGCCTGGAGGATTGGCCTCCCACGTCTGCTGGTCCAGTGCAGGGACAGGGTGGGTTGACTAGGGATGGGCCTGGTTATGGGGAGGCAAAAAAAAAGGGGAGACGACCTTTTACTAACAGCTACAGTGCCCTGGCTGCGGTTTTGCCTCATTGCACAAGGAACCTCATGCCTGGAGTTCTGCTGGGGTCCAAGACAACAGCCGTGAGTTCATTATAAGGACATTAAACAGCACCACATCACTGAAATTTGTTTTCTCTGAGGTTGCCGTGACCTTTTGAAAATAGGATTAAAAAGTGACATCAGTTGTGTCAGAAACAAAGTGCTCAGGCTCACATTAATGTCTGCAAAGTTCAAATTTGTTGAACTTTGACCCAAGTTTTGCTGACTGTTGACCACTGCCAGAATTAACTTGACCAACAAACCAATGAAAAAACGTACTTGCTTGGTGAAATATCACCATGCAGGTGCAGGTACCAATTAATTTCAAAAACGCTCTTTTGAGTTTGTGAAACAGGGTGATCTACCGTTTAGTACAGCAAACAATGAGGAACGTGCAGTGCAAGACTCTTGTTTTTTCAGCCTTCAGTTTTACTTATGCGCAATATTTCTCAGTTTGTGATATATGACTACATCAAGTCAACTGTATTTGCAATGCTGGAGGGATGGGCTCATGTTGCCATAGTGTCTTATATATATATATATATATATATATATATATATATATATATATATATATATATATATATATATATATATATATATATATATATACCCTGCTCATGAATATTTTCACAAACATATTCAAATCATATGACAACAAATAAAGTAGGCAGTTTTTTTTTTTTCTGGGAAAGTACTACAAACCGCATTATTAAACAAACAAAAAACAAAAAACATCATATCCCGTTGTGTACAAAGAGCTGCATTGTTTCATTTTACAGTTTCTATTTGCTACTCATCCCTTTGTTCCAAATGTAATTACTGCTAAATTTTGCTCTCAGCTAAAATGTTGTTTATTTTGGATTCCTTTCACATACACCACAAGGATTCAATCTTTCTATTATGACAAATCATTGTCTGACTTACTGTAAGACAATGTGTGACAATAGGGAAAAGGCTAAGGTTACACTGTTGCCATGTCTCTGCTTTGTTTCATGGTTGCCCTTGCAAATACAAAATGACTCTGGAACAAATATTGTGCCAAGAGCCGACTTAAAAGTTTTACCACAAGAAGCATTATGCACAGCTGAGTACGTGTGAAATCTCAGCTGATAAAAAGATTTCTTTTAGCCCGGAGAGATACAGTGTAGACTACGCCAAACTTGTGGTTCCCGGAACTGTGTTTCATTATCTTGGACGGGAATGTTCTCAGTGCTGAAGTGCCTTTAAGCCTTACTAAATCAAAAAGAAAGGAAGGCATGAGTGTATAGTGAGCTCATATTCTCATTTGCATGTTATTCCACCTATTGTCTGTCATACAGCTAAATTGCAATGGCACACTTTTTGTGCTTTTATTCCTTGAGTCTTTTCTTGCACCGTTTGTATTAGTGAAAAGTAAAAGTGGAGCCATGTGCAGACACTAATCCAACTGTTTTAATTATCCCAGTTCCAAGACAAATTCCTTCTACTGGGAAGTGATATCCTATTGTTTGTGTTTTTGGCATGTCTCTATAGCTTCTGAAGCAGTAGCCAATTATATGTAGCCCACAACACTAACACAATCTAGATTCAAGGTGGCCAAGTTTGAAAAGAGATCAAATCTCCAGTGATGAGGTCTTCGGATATGATCAGAAAGTGCTTATGCAATCTTCCCAGAACAAAGGAAATGATAGAGAGGATCTACAAGACCCATATGAGCAGTGCTCTGCACCTGCACTTGAACAGAGGCGTTAGCTGGACTGTTAACCACCTGGGAATCCAGATTCTTTTTCAATTAAAATTTAAAAGAAAAATGTACTTCTAAATAGTTTCCATGCATTTTTTTCTTGCATGTGAGGGCTACGCATTGCTTAAAAAATATGAAAATTGGAGATGGAAGCAAGATTTGAATTTGATTTACCATATAAGCTGCACAAGAATAACTCAGCCACTCGAATGTTTCAAACCAAAAGGACCACCATATCAGGTACCCACTACCATTACTACTACACCAATATGATGAAAAATCAGTTTCAAAAATGACAACTGAAAAGTGTTAACCGAGTATATTTACTCATAATTTAGTTGCAAAATTATTGCTGATGGACCTGCTTGATATGAACCACAGATGCAACCTCAAAAAATATTGTTACCTGTGAACAAATGAAGATGAAGACTGAATTATGTCTTTTTAAAAGCATATAAACTTTGACTACTGTATTGGATTCATGTAATTATTTCTGTCTAGTTTCACCCTTTCTATCAAAAATGCTACAGAGGGTGAGGAGGACAGAATACTGGCAATGGCAGTGTTTTGCCATAGCACACTGGTGAGGCAGTTTCTGAAAAGCGATTGTTCGTCCACCGTCAGAAGACTTGATACTTTCAAAGCCACTGTCACTGACACCTGACTCTGACCTACTGTGATATGTGTGACACATCTAAATCATTTAGATTCAGTGTGTATGTGAGTTTGTGACTGAGCCAACTTTTTAAACTGACAAATGTTATAAGCTCAAGTTAGTAGTCAAATGTTTTGTTTTATGGAAGCTGTGGTACTGATCATTAGCTTTGTGTATTATCACTGTTTGCAGGACAACTAGACCGATAAAATCTAAAACTTTTTGGCTATCCAGCACAAGACTGGACTTGTTTGGTGTTGCTACCCAAGTGGAGGCATAACTAATCTATGATTGCTAATGGTTTAGCTGGCTACAGGGCAGTGCAAAGTGCATTAGCTGTAAATAACTTATTCTCATGTCATGCTCCTGGCTCACAATTAGAGGATGTTTCTACCATTGCTGCAGCTTCAACCTCATCCATTTTTGTCACACTGATTGACTATATGAACAAGCTTGCATTTGGCGTAGTAACCCCATCAAGTGAAGAATTGACAGAGACCTGTCAGGTAATAAAACACAGCTATTTCCATGTATTTTCCAACAAACCCTCTCTAATTGGTCTTGGTCCGTTCTGTCGCTGAAGATACAAAACACAACACTGTAGGGGGCTACAGCCCGAACACCCAAGCCAGGCAACACCCATGCACTTGCACAATGTTGAGATCTGTTATCACTGTTAGATCCAGAAATGCCCACGTATTCAGGAAGTTACCTCTGTCTTCTAACCGTGAGAGAAAAGACGAACATTCAGGTCAGATTCCAGGAGCAGAAATGGGAGAACCTGGATAAATGACAGACTGACAGACAGAGAAAGAGAACCAGGGAAAGTTACGAAGCAGCAGGATGAAGACACTGGCTCATTGCCAAACTCTGTTCCTTTTAGTTTCCACACCTTGGCTCCCTGCTTCTCTGATATTCTCAAGATACCCTGGACAGATACAAAGGCTTTTATTTTACCACAGCAGTTGAAAGGAAACACTGGTGTTATATGTATATTAAATCCTGCAGGCGCCAGATGCATATAAATTTACACATACTAATCAAAACAAGAAATGAATATCAAATACAGACATGATATCCTACCTCTCGCAGCATGGCACCATGTTCGTTTATAGTTTTATTACAGGTAAATTTGTTTGAAATGGTTGCTCATAAAACCTGAGGCTGCAGATATATTTCAGAGGTCTTGCTGGCAGTGTGTTACTGAGCAAGGAAACATTCAGCGGATGAGTGAAGAACCCGCTAGTATCAGCCAGCTAAGTTGAATGAAAGGTCAGTCTTTGGAAAGCTACTTGTTTTTTTAGAGAAGTACATTTCAGAGTTGTAAATGCATTTGCCTGTGTTTTACGCCAAGCATATTTTATTGCTGCACCCGTTGGGCCCACTAGCTAATGCAAGCTGATGTCAAGAAGTGCACATATGTTCTCTCTTCCATATTGTAGCAGTTGGTCAGTTCATAACTGATTGCACAGTAAATGTTCTTTTGTTCTGCATATTTTGCATCATTTGTCATCGCACTGAGGAGTCAAGTGCTTTAACAGGTTGTGTGTGCCTGTCAGTTTGATGCTGCTGGTCTCTTTCTTCCTGTGTCTTGAAGCCACAACAGCAGAGTTTACTGTTTGAAGTATGCCTGATGTACAACAGGTGCCTTGGTTCTCACAGCAAATGTCTTTTAAACATGAAGACAAGGGGAAGGGACAGGGCAGAAGCTGATTTTCATCTCTGCTTCTCACATTACAGCTGTTAGAGTCTGATAGCGTTCACTTTTAGTTTTTCCTGCCAGCCTTGAATTAAAGCTAACAGAGCCACTAATGCTAAGAACCTTTACATGTAACTACAGTAGTATCTGCCATGTTGTTAAGTGATATAAGTCTTTACACTCCTCGCTTAAAGCCACGCTCAGTCGCCATGCTCAAAAAAGTCAGTGATGTGAGGAAGTACGAGCATAGGCAGACTTTCTTGGTTCGATTTTCACGGTTTGACTATCATGTATCTGCATTTGATTTTGACCTACAATGAAAACCACAACAATTTCTAGTGCAATTTGAGTAGAATTGCACTAAAATGTTTATTAACCACAAAAAAAAAAAACATGTGTTTCTGTGCAACACAACAGTGAATTTCAAACTGGTTTGTATTAAATCATCAACCATCTTAATAGACTTCATTGATGATGTTTGTGTAAATAGACCACGGTGCTGCATAACATCATTTTGATGAGAATTATGAGCATTGCACTATTTAAATGTATGCGAAAAAACAAATTGTTTCGAAAGTTTATTTTATAGTTTATAGACGTGTGCTGTGTATCCTATATACAAGACTTTTAAAGTGTTTCTAAGAATAACCAGCTCACTGACAGCCTCTGAAGAATGTTTGGAGAGTGTAACTTCATTGTGCTTTTAACAGATGCGGCATGACATCATTTTGCGTGACAAAAACCCACTTCATGGCAGTATCTTGGCTGTTGTATTAGTTTCACATGGCAGCATGTCTAAACTGTGACATGCAGATTGTCTTCCCGTAAATGATAAGCTTCGATGAGAACTGTGAGTGGAAAACAGGAATTAGATGAAAAATGGAGGCATTAGAATTGAAAGTACGACTCTGTAAAGTGAAAAAGCATCTGATGCACATGTGAATTCTGTTGCAAACCTCCATTTTTATTAATCATTTGGTCCTGAAAGACTGATCCTTATACATGCTTTTTTAAAACCTTGATTAATAAGCATTAGATACAATTTCTTTAGAAGAAATATCTTCAAACATTTGGATGCGTGTAAAAGTGAAAAGAGAGCAAGTTGACCTGGCAGTCATCCCTCTTAATAATTATTTCCAGTGGATGACAGAAGGAGGAACTGCACTGGACAGAACTGATGAGAGACACAGAAAAACTGTTTACCTTTCTCTGTTTTTTTCTACATCACCCTCCCTCTGTCTCTTTTCTCTCTCCCTCTCACTATCTCTGAAGCTGTCAGTCTCTCTTTCTCACCCCCTCATAATCTGATGCTGTTGTCATCGCTCGGAGAGAGAGGTGTGTGTTTGTTTGAGAGAACCGTTGACATGACACTGGTGCACATCTTTTAACAAGGACTTGTATCTATTGACTAATGTATCCCACAGATAGGAAGAAACCTCTGCTCAATGTAAACTAACCTCGGATTGATGGCAGGCAACGATCTCCTGAACTGCTCATGTTTTGGCCCACCTGCCTTGTTGTCATTGTATCACAGTCAACACACTGTACTGTAACCACATGTAGTAATTTGGCAGCTTGTAGGTACTAGAGTCTGATCAATGGAGCATCTTGTAGACTAGCAGCTTGAATTAAAATGTGTTGCAGAGTAACACTACATAATCAGTACCAGTAAATGTGTGGCTGGGCTCCACTGCCTTGGGCTACGTAATTAGTCTCTCTCAGAAGTGTTGTACTCTCATGCTGCTTGATAATTTGTTTTCCAGGTCACAACCTAGCAGTTGTGTGACTTATGTCTTCTTACCACATACATTCATTAAACTTTGGCAGTCGTATTTGACCAGGTAGTGCCATGCGGTGCCATACGAGGCGATGGACAACTCAACAGAAATGGTCTTGATTTACAGTTTGGCAAAGCTGGGGAATCAGCCTGTTGTGAGAAAGGGAACATCCTTATAGCCACATGAGGCTATTTTCATAAACATCCTCCTTGGTTCAAAGTGTACGACACATGAATCATAAAGGGATATTGAAAAACTGCTTTGTTTATACCAGTGTGTATTAATACAGTATGCTGAGTGTCTGGAAACATGAACCGTACCGTGTCTGTCATTTCTATGGTATTTGCTTAAACGGTTTTGGAATACCTTCATCATTCTTTGGCTGCTACATGTGAACAGGACTGTCTCCTACTAGTGCTATTATTCTTCACAACATCTACCACTTGTTTTGGTGTACTCGAATTGTTCTGGCTGAATATTAAAGAGGAAAGCAGCTCACTGTCCTGTATACGCCAAAGTGCAGGGAGCCTCACACAGCGCTCTAAGACTTCCTGTTCTTTCACTACCATATGGATCGTCTTTGCCACACAGTTTGATATGTACTGTATGCTAGTATGTAAAATCCATTGGACTGTTTCATCTAACATTTTCTTTTCCAGGCCCAGTCAACACTCTGCAAATGTGGTTAAAATATCTAACTTTCCAGTGTATCTAGTACACAATCTCTGGCAGCATGCGTGTTCTTTCTGCAAAACCATAACACAAACAGCAGTGGGAGCACATCCAAACCATATTCATTGAACGCGATATACAGGAAAACCACGGCGGCATCTTACAAACTTTTATGGCAGTGCATGTGTGTGTGTGTTTGTTATTATGCATACAGTATTTGTGTGAGAGGGGTCAGAGGGATCGCCAGACATATTTTGATCCTGTGCTGAAGTAATCCTATAAGTCAGAGGTGCTCTCTAAACTGTTCTGACCCCTATGCTCCTACGCTGCAGTGTTTACGCTGGCTCCACTGGCATTAAACACAAGCCACATATTTTTAACATTAGGATCCTCCCAGCTCACCCTGGGCCATGTAAATAGTGTGCTGCCCGTCAGCCGGGATCAATCAACTTACTGCCTGTTTGGACCAGCTCCATGTGTGTGTCTGTGTGTGTGTGTGTGTGTGATTGGCTTTATATAAGATATCACTATAGTAAGTCAGTTTCTCGAAAGTCTCAAACAATAGCTCACTCCATCCGGAAGGTTTTACAGATGCTATCCCGAACTGATCCTGTGGCAGTGGTTGAAGTATTTAGATGTTTTATTTAAGAAAAAACAACAATACTATGTACTACAATGTAAATCATTTTATTATATGTTAAAGTTCTGTATTTAAAGATGTGTAAGATTTATTTGTTAAAGGTAAAAGTACCATTAACAAATGACCATTTTAAGAGTCATAGACTATTATTTTATTTGATTTTAGTTATTGGTGAATTAATATGTAAGCAGCATTTAACGTTGTGGCTGTTTGAGGAAAATACTTTGTATGTTTTTGGATCATTTAATCTACAGTAATGCATCACATTTAAAAGCTCTCAGTATGAAAAAAACAATTGTGCACATATATCACAGGATATATGTGCACAGCTGAATCCTGTTATATAAATGTGGTGGAGTAAAAAAAAGTAGTTAAAAAGAATTATAAACTAAAAAGTAGAACACAAATACTCAAAAGTTACAAGTTCACATTACTATAGTTACGCTCCACCACTGCCTTGTACACAACAACAGAAAATGTGGCTTGAAGGACAGAAATATTAAGAACATCCTGAGCCTGTGGGAAAATACCTGAAAAGTCTGAGTTGCCATTTCTGATGGGAACAAGGCCAGTGACATTTTGATATCTTTCAGCTGCTTGACATTGTCTTTGCAGGCAACACTGACATCTTCTGGTTATTAGGTGCTACACTGGGAGATGTTAATCTAGGGCAGTTCTTCCCAACCTTTTAGAGTATTTAATCAGGCTGGTGTTAATCTCTCTCAGCTCATTTGATTTTGGTTTTATTTAGTGTTTATAGATTTATTGAAATAACGGTGTCTTCACAGTCAACAGTCAAAATATCAAGTAATATACTATTATAGTAGTATATTTTTGAGTTCTTGTCTCCTGTGTTGAATGTCATAAAAGGGTTGAGATCTGCTTTCTGTCTCTCATTCTACGCTGCTTACCACAAAATGTTATTTTATTTTATTCCATAACTATCTTGCACCCCCCTTCAGGGTCCCGACCCTCAGGTTGATCACCACTAATCTAGAAGACCTGTGTGCCACAAAAGATTAAATAAAATCTAGACTGTTTCATCCTTGCAAACATGAGCAAGATTCTCTAATCACTTATATGCCGTACCTCTCAGAGCAAGACTGAAAAAATTAAACATGTTCAGCTAAACATTTACAACACCGCTAAACTTTCCAACATGGACCAGTAAGAAGTGTTTTAAAGAAGATTGTAGATAAGTCAAAAATACTAACACACCAGTTTGAACTCACCTCAGTGACCTTCTGAGTGTTTGTGTGGGAGCTCGTATGTGTGCGTGTATCCATACACATCTAAGCATGCAAACTATTCATAAAAACAACCTTACACGCATTCCTACATGCACATGTATGGCATCTGTTTCTAAGGCACAGTTGCATGTGCACATGTGTTCATATCCCCTTTTCATGACGCATGTTGGAGTGCTTTATGTTCAATATACATATATGTAACATCTAATGAAGTGTGAAATGCCGCACATTCCAGTGTATGGCAAGTCTAAGCTCTAAGAGTTAAACACGGTGAGTGTGTGTGTGTACTTTGCATGAGATAAGGTCAGATAGTGGTAAATTGTGTATGTCTGTGAGAGCAGTGGTAGTCAGGGGAAGAGAGATGAGTTTTGCAGTGCTCTAAAAATCATCTACATGTTTTCCTTGCTCTCCTGTACTTCTTGGACTATTTTATTTCTAGGAAGTATTTAATTCACAAATGATTTAGTTGCAAGATGTATTACTGTATTTTTGTTTGATATACAACATTGTCTTGTAACACCATATGTAAATGGATGAATGTATGGGCATGACACAAAAATAAAAACACACTACCAGTCCATATGTCCTGCCTGTGAGTTAAAGTTTACTTTTGAATGGTGAAGTCAGTCCTATTAATTCAATTACCAGTATAATTTATGGATTTAGTAAATAATAAATTGAGCAACATACTGTCTTTGAAAAGCTGAATTGTGAATATATGTTGAAGTATTTGGTCTGTATGTGTGTGTTACAGAGCTGTGGTTCAGGGGGTCCAGATGGCAGGCATGAGGGGCCTGGCCTGCACTGGAGTCTGGCTCTAGAGTCCACAAGGGCTCCCACTTTAACTGGACACATTCCACAGGTAACGTAACACTCAACACAGCAACACACAAAACACGACACACCTACATTTGATGACCAAAGATCTTCCTGTGATGGTGAACATGGACAAAATATTTGTTTCTCAACCAAACCACTTAAAGGTGGGGTCAGTCATACTGGAGAAAGATAGGTGAGACAACACAACAGGTGGCGTCCATGTTTACAGGACGACCTGAAGAGACAAAGTGACAGAAAACACTTAACTAGATCTGTGGAACACTGCAGATTCTTCATAAGCTGTAAGCACTGAGCTTAGATACAAGATATCAACATTGTCTGAACTTTTTTCTTGTGTTTGACTCAGGACGTGTGCCCATGAGGTCCTCACCACTGGTCCTGCTCCTCCTGATCGGCGTCCAGGCTGTACTGAACATGGGAGGTGGATTGGCCTGGAGCGCCGGGACAGCCAATCACAGAGCAGGACAGCAGCAGACAGCAGCGGGCGACCACCTTTCTGAACACCATTCTTCACAGGAGCATCGTAGGACCAGCCACCACAGGACCAAGAGGCCCCATCGGGCAGGATCACACACCCATGATCGGAGCCCTGTCGTCAAGCACTCTACGTCGGATTCCCCCCCTGACCCCTCGATCCCAGTGGTGGTGGACCCCAAGCTCTTCTCCAAGAGACGTTACCGCTCCTCGCCACGTGTTGTCTTCAGCGAGGTGCCCCCATCACATGATGCCCTGGAAGGTGAGGGCTATGACATTGAAGGAGTGAGGGGGATGAGGGTAAGGCGCAGAGCAGGATCGCACACCATGCACCGAGGAGAGTACTCAGTATGTGACAGCATAAATACCTGGGTGGGCAACCTGACACGAGCCACAGACATGGCTGGGAATGAGGTGACAGTGCTGCCTAACGTTACAATCAACAACGTGGTGAAGAAACAGTTCTTCTATGAGACCACCTGCCGATCCCCCACACACAGAGGCTCCGGGACTGCAAATGGGGGAAGGCCAGGGGGAAGGGGTGGCAAACAGGGCTCCAAATCAGGCAACTCGGGCTGTCTGGGCATCGACAGCCGCCACTGGAACTCCTACTGCACCAACACACACATATTCGTAAGCGCCCTGACCATCTGGGAGAAACGGACAGCCTGGCGTTTCATTCGCATCAACGCCGCATGTGTGTGTGTTCTCAGCCGGAAGTCTTGGGCAGGACGACTAGGGCACTGACTCGGGTGGACGACTCTTGACCACTGAACTATGAAACAAGCACACACATTTCTACTAAACAGCCACTGCAGCTTTATTGCCAATACTGTAATCCTCTTCCCCACCTCCAAACATACACACACACTGACCATAGCATTCAGTACACACACACACACACACACACACGAACAGCTTCATCTATCCAACCCCTTGGCCCCTGACCCTACCTCAGTCTGAGAAGTCCTGGTTGTTTTAAGTTATGAGGACTGCATGTCATATTTATGGTTTATACAGTCAAATATGAAAATATATACAATATGTGTATATATACAAAATGAATTCAAGCTTTTAATGTTGTTGTTGTTATTGTTGTTGTGTTGTTCATGCTGTTATTTATTAAACACCTCAGTACTTGCCTGGTTTTGTGTGTCAGTTTAAGAAAGTGTCAGTGTTCATGTTTTGGCTTTAAAGCTGCTCTCATCAATATTTTTATATTAATAGTGAGTGAAATATGAAAGAACTTGGTGGAAGTGACAAACCCTCAGAGAAAATCACCCAACTCTGCAGCCCTCGTCCATTATATGTTTTTCATTGATCTTTCAGCTCATTGTTTTGGTTTTACAGCCCACAACTTTAGTAATTTTGCTCTCATCAGCGTGGTTTCCAAATGCAACAGGCAACTGTTTTCAGTGAAAAGCTCTGATAAACCAGCATTACGATACCTGCCTAGCACCAAACAGCAGACAAACAAAGTTTGTCACTAGATGGTGAACATAGTGGAGCATATAGTAGCTAAAGATATTTCCCTCAGGAGTAGTTGGAAGCCCGACCAGAGCAAACAGGAGAGTGAGCATTGGATTTAAATTCATCAGGTGGCCAGAGGCACATTAATGCCAGATTAATGCCAGTGCTGCTCTGTATTTGCTCAATGTGTAAATAGGCAACTTTATTAGGTGTTAATATCCATTAATGCAAGATTTGAAAGGATGGCACTATAGTTGTGCTCTAAAAAATAAAAGCCAAAAAAAAAAAAAAAACTCCCATTAAGAGTCATGAGATGAATCTTTAAACAATTAGTTGGGTATAAGAAATAAAGAAAACCCAATATCTAGTTAGTTAGTGAATATTAGTCAGGCTCCTAATATTTATCCAACAGCAGCCATTGGCAGAGCAGGGTTGACCTCAGAGGAATGCCGCACAGACAGTTCGACCATACTTTTCATACATCTCTAGGCTCTTCCCAGGGTGAAGGAATGCTGTTCACACCATGTAGGCCTGAGAGTCCAGCTCTGCATTTTATACACAGAGGAAGATGGATTGGCTGTGGTGTTCTCAGCAGTGCGGAAGAATTCTTGTCACCTTGGAAAAGTGGTATAAACACAGCTGTGGGAAATGCCTGTAAAGACTGTATGTGAGGGAAAATATAAACGTACAGGTGGGTGACAAATTTGGTCCAAAAACTTCCCATAGGTGCTGAACTGGGTTGAGATCTGATGACAGTGAAGTCCATAGCAAATTCACATAATTTTCATGCTTATCAAACCATTCAGTAAACCATTTTTCCCAGTACGGAAGCAACTCTTAGTGAGTTTGTCCACTCGCCACTCAGGTTGTTCAAGTTAAAATAAGGGTACAGGATAACTAAGAAATTTTTTTATCCAACATAATCCACAAACTATATGATGGTTTAGCAAAAACATAAGTATTTTGTAATGCATGGTGAAGGTACATGGAGCACAGCAGCACAAAAAAATAGCTGTAGGCCTCTAATGACTCCCTTAGTAATTTGGAAAAACTATATTTAGGAACATGCAGTTATATGTCAAATTTGGGCTGGTAATAACAAAAAATGGTAATAATACACTGACTTATCCTCATTATTTGAGTTGATTTTGGTCTTTGCTGATACATATTCCCCAGAACAATCAATTAAATTACCACAAACCAGCTGACACTGAACAGGGGACCTGCAGGGTCTCTCAAGGCCATGGGACAGTTGCCCGCTTTGACCAGCTGGAAATTCGACCCAGTATACTGCAGATTATCTTTGTGTTAGCAGAGGAATGGGTGCCAAGCATAGACATCCACAAAAGACAAGAAGCACATTTTTTCTTTACCAACACGCAACTTCTCTCAATATACAATGAATACCACTGACAGGATTGTGTAAGAATATGCTACCCTCTTGTGGCCAAGTTTAAAATTATACCTGATAAATGTTGGTGCTAGATGAATAGGAAAGAAAAGACAGCATTCAGCTCTCCTCTTTGCTCTCCTCTCACTTAAAGTTCTCCTCACATCATCACCCTCCCCAGGTGTCAGTCTGCACCCTCACTAATGCTGCTGCTTCACAGATCATACAGTACACGGTGATATTCAGCTCTGGGTGTGTTGCCAGGAAACCTCATTGCAGCAAGGCTGTCTGATCAAAGGTTTTTCAAAAGGTGACCTCAGATAACCTCTCGCTTTGGCAGGAGCTGCAAACAGGCAGTGGGGGTTGTTGACTGTTTTCTCTCAGTTTTGTTGCAATCGTGTGATGTTATCCAAGGCGGTAACCTGTGTGTAAAGAGAGAAAGATGAGGTTGATTTCTGGCTGTAAACTTGGTACCTCCACAAACTTCCAAGTAGAGCCACAGGGTGATCTCTTCATTGTTTTCTTCTCATGATTTATCCCATTTCGTAAAGCTTCGTCTCCAGGCAATAAATAACACTCCCCACCCTTGACAGCTGCTGTCAAAGAGCCTTTTAACAAGTCACAAGACCATTTCTAAAACTCTTATTCTCCCAGTACATGAACAAAGAGCACAGGTCCTCAGGTGACTTTCCCTGAAAACAAATAACAGCACAGTCAATGTTTGCTGTGTGACCAGTAGATGGTGGTATGCTGCCACTGATTGAAGTCTCTTTCACCTCATACCAGTTTGCCGTTGTAATATCTAATATAAATCTCACAAACTCAAACAGCCTCAACAGTTCTACTAAGCTTCAGTTACACTTTAATTTGCCTCCTTACAAAATGAGCCAACATGGACCCAAACAGCCGAATGATATTACAGTCTGTCATCAATAATGACCTCAGTTCTCAAGACCCAACATGGGTGTAACGGATAATAATAACAGCTATTACTGATCCCACCCATTCAATAGAGAAGGAGCAGGAGGTAGTTGTCAATGTAAATGTGGGTATATTCAAAGTCAGGTGATATTTATAAATGCAGTGAGTATATAATAGAAAATAAGAGCTATATAAACCTTTCACATACACAGATATGTTTGATGGAACATTGCAAAGAAATAATTGGAGATTATTGAATACATACATCTTTATACGAAATGTATATTTCGAAAAAAAAAAAAAAACTACCTGAATAGATAG
This sequence comes from Sciaenops ocellatus, assembly GCA_033000465.1. Taxonomy (NCBI): domain Eukaryota; kingdom Metazoa; phylum Chordata; class Actinopteri; family Sciaenidae; genus Sciaenops; species Sciaenops ocellatus. The sequence goes on along the minus strand of CP136883.1, from coordinate 13,164,602 downwards.
GATACAATTGCAAAGATTATATATTGGACAAGATATTTTCAAAATATAGATATGAATAATGTGCAATGTTCATTATAAAATAGAATAACATAGTACAGTACATACTATGCTATATGCATACATGTTATGTAACGGGTATGTATATGAAGTGTGTATAAAAAGTGACCAAGATCACATATATAAACATGAATGGAAAGAACAAAACCAGCAAACAAAGAGCAGCCAACGACAGACCTGTTAAGTAGTCATGTTGAGCTGTAAAATGATCTAGTCAGCTATTTATTATCTAGTTTCATGAAGGTTATGACCTGCACACATATTTCTTCACATGCTTGGAATCGCATAGCAACTGAGTCACCAACAGTCCACAACAACCGGCAACCAGGGACACAGTGGTCTTGTCCCAGTCGTCTTATCAGCCTTTCCTCTTTTGGCTCTGCTCTGGTTAGCATCCAAACTAAACCTTTTTTGTTTTCTGTCTGTCCTTCAAAATGTCCTTAATGAGTCTCACAGCACATACTTTGCTGCTCTGTGAGTTTTGGATGGTTCAGTTTTGAGACAGACACATGCAAATGGCTGCATGTCACGTAAATATATCATCTAAGCTCTAGCTCTTCTCTCTCTCTCCATCATGTCATTCCTGTCTGACTTCTAGCATTCAGCTTGGCAGACCACTTTGTTCCTCTATAAGGACATTTTCTAACCAGTGCCTAATTTCCCAGTGATAAAATGAACTGCTCTTTGGATGTTCCCATTGCTCTCCACGGTTGTGGGGAAAATATTTATGTTGAACATGGTGTTGCTGCTGAGTTACATGATGAAACTGAGGGCAGAAATCCAGCAGAGGGGCCTTTCTTTCCACTTCATTAATAGCATATTTTGTTTCTGTCTTGTTTGTGCTGAGATGGTTCTTGTGTATTTAGAAATAATAAGAGGAATATAAACACTTGAAATCAAAACTGACCCAACTCAGCAATGGGTTACTTTTACCCAGTAGCCATGGGTACAAAACTACTCAAGTAACCCATCAGTAATACAAAAAGTAACATTAACTATGTGGGCAAACCAGTGGTTTAGAGTGATATTACCATAAAAGTGTATTTTTCTCAAATAAACTATGATTTCTGCTGTAATAAAAACCCCTAAGGATTAAGTTCAGTGAGGAGGACAGCAGATGATAAACTTGTATGAACTGAGGCTCTTTAGACTCATCACTCCAGGACTAAATTTATTGCCATGGGGAGCAAACGGAAAGAAGAAGAAACTATTTTAGCTCACCATCCTTTGAGAATCAGTCAAGTAGTCTCATTGATAAATAATTAGGCAACTTACTTTCCCCCCCCCCATTAAAAACTTATATTTGCACCAACATCTGGTTTGAATGGACAGGAAAGACTTGGGAAGGGTTGTCAATGCTATAGCGGTTGGGAAATGCCTCAGTCAAACACTTCACCAACATGATTTATCTTGTAAAAGGAAATTGAGTAAGTTATCTTATGATGTAATTACGAAACATAACAGATTTTTTGAAACAGCTTGTTTCTGCTTTGCCTGCTGTTGTAATAGTAGCTTGTGCAGTAATTCTGTCAGCAAACAAGCTGATTCCCATACTTCATATACATTTTGATAATAAGCCTAATATTTCTAACTCTTATGATAAATGAGAAAGAAAAAAAATAGCCCACTATATATGTTTATACAATTAAATGCAGCTGAAAAATATCTCAAGGCTCTCTATTCTGATGAGAAAAGTTGAACACAGGGCGTCTGCCTGAACTGACACTGAGGGGTTACGCCACAAACACATCATTTCCACTTGAATGTCTTTAAAGTTACTATATTGAAGATGTGTACAGATATGACAGAATATTGCAGGATGTCAACAGCAAACAATATGCTTTTACACAAGTTATGGAGGAAATGCAATCTTGTCACTATAAACTATAAACTCTAACTATAGTAGCAAAGAATACTACAAATAACCCAAATTACATTACACATGCAAATTGTATGCATAATTGCTATTATGTTTAGCGTGAACAGAGGTTGTGGTGTGTAATAACATATAATAATATGATGGAAAAAAGAAAAGTATCCTTTTTTTATTATAGCAGTAAAGAGTCGCTTAGGTTATCACATACACATTTACTGTTGTTTTTTGTATTTCTAGCACCATAAGGTACCATGAGGTTATAAACTTGGAGTTAAATATAAGAAATGGCATGCTGAACATCACTTTATGGTTAAATTTTTGTTACAGGGGGAGCGTCCCCATCGTGTAGTCTCGGTCCCCCCTTCAGCCCCCCCTCCGTATTATTGAAAGGGGCGGTCTGGAAAGAGTTTAAGCGGATCCTGCGGTGTTTTGTGTGCGTGCACGCGTATGTGCGTGTGTGCGTATGTGTGTGTGTTTGAGAGAGAGAGAGAGAGAGAGAGAGAGAGAGAGAGAGCTCCTTGATGCACTAAGTGTTGTGACCGGGGTAGACCGTTATTGTTACAGTGTGCGGAGCCAATACAACCGTCAGAGCATTTGTTTTTCTTGCGGGGACACAAAGGCAAAAGACAGAGACATCCAGCCGAAATGGGGAAGGTCGAAGGAGGAATGAAATGTGTGAAGTACCTTTTGTTCGTGTTCAACTTTATATTCTGGGTAAGTGCATGTTTTGGGGATGTGGGATGTGCGCGTAAATGAACGCAGAGCAAGTGCAGCGGTGCAGACTACTCACTCAACACAGCGGACTTTAACTCTCTCACACACACGTGTTATTTCAGTAAGCTGGGATATTTAGCAGTTTTCAGATTCATCCTCCTGTCGGACTCTTGTCTGCTTTATTTAGTTGCCGTCACGGCGTGGGTTTACTCTGCGCGGCGCGGAAAGGGTGACAGCTAGAGGTTTTTTCGTTTTGGCTCGCCGGGCTCAAATCAGATTTTCCACAGAGGAAAAAACCCGCCCCCTTTTTCCCGGGGAAGCGTGTTTTTGAAAGGAAGACTGAATGAAAAGACAGAGAGAGGGAAGAGAGATTGAGAGAAAATAACATGGAAAACAAACTCAGCACTTGGCTCCCTGCTCCACGTAGCCTCATTAACAAACGGTGCGGAGTTGATTGATAAACTGAAGTTACACCCACCCTGAGGCACAAGGTGCTGCTCCACCAACTGCTTCCTCTTGTTTCTTTTAAAAAAAGCTCCACTTGGGCACTCTGAGGGAGACACATGAGAGTTATTACTCAAGACAAACTGTCAGGTGGATGTGAAAGGTGTGTGTGTGTGTGTGAGAGAGAGAGAGAGAGAGAGAGAGTGTGTCTTGCTTTGCATGTGTCTTCATAAATCCTGACAATCCTTGTTAAATTCCATTCATAGTGCATGCTGTAAACAAACACTAATTTCAAGTCTCTTAGTGTGTGTGTTAAAGGCGCACTTTAGTTTATATGTGCCACCATTCTCCTCAAAGGCGTTCCTTTGTGTGTATGTGTGTGTGTGTGTGTGTGTGTGTGTGTGAGAGAGAGAGAGCGAGAGAGAGAGAGAGAGAGAGAGAGAGAGAGAGAGAGAGAGAGAGAGATTTTCCAACAAGCATCTGTGGAGTGGATCAGGCGCTGAATGCAGCGTGAATGGATCCATTGTGACAGCGGGACAATAGCATAACTTCAGTCTGCTGCTCCTGCCTGGCTAAGCTGCCGGAGCCCTAAACTCAGCAGCCCCACCGGTCCCACCATTAAGTTGTTCTATGGCCACTACCCCACATCCACAATGGGGTGTGGCTGTTTCTGAAATCTCCTTTTGAAACACCCGAGTGTGGACACATGCAGAGACAGAGAGGTGAAGATGAGAGAGATGACAGATAAGTGGAGAAAGGGGATGGATGATTGCCAGACAGACAGACAGACAGACAGACAGACAGAGGAAAATCTTGAGAAGGAAGACAGCAAATGTGATAAGAGAGAAAAGGGTCATTGGGAGATTGAGCGGGCGTGCATGTGTGCACGCTCACGTGGCAAAAGAGGGACAGTTGGCATGAAGTTGACCCAGATAAAGATAGAAAATAGATCAGTATGAGGATAGCGGGATATTCTGTGGATGTGTGCTTGTCATGTGTGTGATAGATGTTGTACAGGACCACAGAAACACCTAAACGGATGCTCCTTCACTTTGTGTGCTTCTTTGCTGCACAAGCCCTGTACTCTTTGAGTAATCACCACCATCCATTCATTTTTACAGCATCACAACCCCCCTCCTCCTGCCTCTGTTGATGGTGGAGTGAGTGATGATGAGAAGAGTGTGTGTGATGAAAGCGGGTGGAGGAGGGGCAGATCCCTTTCCCTTCAAACCCCCCCCCCCCCCCCCTCCATGAGCCCTGAGTTGACAGTAGAGCAGAGGCAGGACAGGCTGTGACACTGAAGGTTGTCAACAGACGGGAGCTGTGAAACACACAGAGACATTTTAAACACAGAAATGTTTTTACCTGAATGTTGAAGAGTGTCACACACTTACTTAATAACCACTCGCATTTGACAAAACATGGTCATCAGTCAATACTTACAAAGTGGCTCTGTGTTTATAAACCTCTCTGATTTCATGTCACAGCATCATGATGTAGTGAGATTCCTGCAGGGCTCTATTACTCGCAGGCCGAGCTCTTGTATATATTACACTGATAGCTGCAAATACAGCAGCCTTCAGCACAACATCAATACCTTGCTGGCTTGTCTGACCTGTATTTGTGTGCCAGATCACTGACTGCCCTATTTAGTCAAAAATTAAGCCTGTGAGGTAAACAGAGTGGGGCAAATATTGCTTCATAGTGGGAAAGTGTCTTTCCCACACGTATTTCTTCAGTGTTCTTCATTTCCATTGGCTTAATGTTTAATTGGTTAGTTAATGAAAAACAGTTAGTTTAATATTTACTTGTCCAACAGAAAACAAAGCCTTTGTCTTGCTTCACCAGTGTTTCTGTTTTGTTTTCCGTTGCTCCAACAATATTTTGGATTTGCAGACAGCTAACACTGCATGCCACATGGAAGGAATTTTTTTTGTTGTTGTTGTTTTTGGCATTTATTTCCGGAAAGAGCAAAAGTTTCAGTCAACAACCAAGCGCCTCTTCTTTATGAGTATGATGGCACTTTTTAATTATAGGTTAAGAGATGATACACAGATTATTCCACTTGAATTACTGGGTTAGCCTAACTGAAATTTAAAGATGACAGGAAAGAAATTGTAGAGAAAGGTGTAGAAGATACAGAACCCAATAAGCATGATATCACTCAAAAGTAAAAACTAAAATGTAATGTATATAAATGATAGTAAGCATCTTCAGAATATAAAGATTTCTGCTTCAAAACTGTGACATTCACCAGTCTGAATAAGATGGCAAACGTTTTATATGCTTTATAACTTGGATTAAAAGACGTAATGGCATGGTTAAACACTTTTGACACTATAAACTATTGCGTAACTCCAAATTAAAGGTCTAGTGTGTAAGGTTTAGGGGGATCTGTGCATCACCAGAGTTTCTCCTTTATGCTAGGAAGGAGAGGGTGAGACGAGGGGGTTGCAATCTGGTCTCAGACAACACTGGTAGATGCCATTAAATTCTACACACTGGTAAATGGCTTTTCTAATATAGCAATTGTTCTGAAGGAGTTCAGAAGGCTGGGACTAGCATCTTACTTTCTGTGATGATACCTGTGACTAGTGGTGTCCACCAAGGCTGCATCCTGGGTCCCTTGTTGTTTCTATATCAGAGATAAGTTGGTGATAAGGAGTTTAATGTTGACCATGCTACACTTTTGGATTCTTTTCCATTTAGGTCAACTTTATTTTTGTCATGAACATAATTATTTTGGCTGTTTTATCTGTTTATTAAAAGTGTTCTAAACAGTTCCTTGCCAAACAGATGTATAAGGATTGTTTAAAGCTGCTGGCATACTGTCTGGTACAGGAACACTTTGATGTTTGTATTTCCTGGATGGATGACTTATCAAAAGGTATGGGTAATAAATTACAGGCATCATGTTACAGTAGGTATCTACGGAATTCAGAGCCACAAAGATCAAGCGAAATATGAGAGTAAATAACTACCTTGCAAATTACATACAGTGCAGCACATGGTCTATGTAGCTGATGTTACAGTTAGATTCAATAGGATAATTGACAGGAGGTATTCTGGTTTTGTGTTAAAATGTGGTTTATTTTATTTTATTGTTGCAATAACTTGTGACCACAATTTATGTCTTGGACTTTATTGTCCAATAACAAACAGCTCAGATGTAGTCCTGATTTCATTGTCAAATATTCTTAATGAAAGTATTCTAATGAAAAAAATAAAGAAATCTTTTTAAAACAATAAAGTTAGATCTCCATAGCCATTATTTAGAAAAGGAGACAAATATTTTGAAGATTTCTGGTAACATGCACTGACTTTAAAATCAATATTGACACTAAATATTGCTCCAGCCCTACAAACACACTCGCCTGTGTTATTGAGGTTGATGTATCCTCCGCTCCCCACCCTCGTCCTGTGACAGACTACAATGGGATTTACTCCACCCATAATTATCTCACTCTTATTTACACTTTCTTTCTGCCCATCATTTTTAATGTGCGCTTGCATCTGTTTTCCCAAACATATGCCAGACAGAAGACTATTTTTGTCAAGCTTAAATCACTCACCAATTACATTTGGATTTAAATAAGTAGTTTACAGCTGTTTTGCTTTCGTACTTTTGTTTTAATTTACACAAAGATTTTTTCCTTAAAAACAAAACAGTGGATAATGCCACAGACTGTCTCTGACCAAGACCACAGCTCTGTGTCAGCTCAGCCCTTGCTCTCATGGAAATTCCCCTCACAAAAAAAACACACAATTTAACTGCACTGTTAAAAAGTAGGCCTTACACTGTTAAAGAACCTCAATAAAGCTTCAACAGAGAGATTTCCATCCATGTTTAGAAATATGTAGATATACAAATGATCGTCTGAGGACAGAAAGAGGACACACGGAAGCTATGCTATTCTCACTTTCATCTCTCTTTTAGAGATGTATAGGCTGCACAGGACCTATATAGGGCACCAAGATGCTTCTGTAGTCTGAAGATGATGGGTCCTCTAATGACTTATTCCCTCTTTTCCTCTCTCCCATCCCTCTTTCATTCTCTCCTTCATTGTTTCTGTCTGTTTCCCTCCTATTGTGTGCCAAAGCGTATAGTCACAGGGAGACAGTGGGTCTTTGTCCTTTGGGAGAGGTTGGGAGGGAGCGGGCGGGACGAGGTGGGGTAGAGGAGGGGGTTACATGGAGATAAGTTAGGGGGCGGAGGGGATGGATTCAGGAGGTAGAGAGGCTGGGTGAGGAGGGGGGGGCGTATGTCTGGTGTCAGACGGGGTAATGATGGCAGACAAAGTGGTGGGGGGTAAAGCAGGGAGGTATGTAACCAGTAGGGTTAATGGGACCTTTGGGATAGTCAGGCTCATGAGTGCCAGATTTGAGAATGTACTTAGCACTCCAGCTCCTGACTGCAGTGGTTGTTGGAGCCCCCCTCTTCTAAAATGAGACTTTCAGTGCGTTATCCATCGATGCATCTGGTTTTGAAAAGGCTTTTAAATGTAGCCGCGATAGTAATGAGGTTTGGCTGAGCTCTGAGCTCTTTACAACTGTGAAACAACCACCTGCTCCTCTATAAAGCATCAACACAATCTAGCCTGGGATCACACCAAGTCTTAGCAACTGTGTGTATATCCACACGGTTCAGTGGGCAGCAGTCCTCACCTCACACCTCCAACAACACCTACGCACCATCAGGTGTGTCCGACAAATACCAGTGTTAAATAGATCCAGAGCCCCTCTTCGCACTAATCCAGCCTGGTTCAGTAAGTCTACACATCTTTCAGCCTTCACTTCAGTGTGCTTTATCACTTTGGACCTGCTAATCCTGAAACCCCAAGAGCTCAGCTGTCCCATACATCACCACGCATGACACTAAATCCTGAGTTTGGGAGGAAGCCGGCTGTCGGCCTGTCCTATTCTGATGCTTTATAACTGAGCTGTTGGCATCACTTCAGACCAACACTGTAAAATATAACCTGTGGACCTGGAGTGGATGAGCAGAGGAGTGCAGACAGTGAGGACGAGGATGAGATACAGAAGGATAAAAGAGGTGAAACAGGAGACTTAAAAACCAGCCAAAGGCAGAGTAGATTTCATCAACAAAAAGTAAAATTAAGATACAGACATGGGACAGTTTTTGCTTTGGAAACAGGGTTTGTTTTTCTAAATAAATTCACTTAACAGAGTTTGAGGACATAGAAACAGTCACACAAACAGCCGTCTACCCAGATTCTGAGATCTAGGACACAGAGAGACCATGTGACCAGCTCTCCAAATGACTCTCCATTTGGACAAATCATTTTATTTCTCTGCGCGCACACTCACACATAGACAAAGTGTTGTTTTGAAACTCAGCTCAGAGGGTTTTTAGACTGGATTATCGTCAGGGGGCATGGGCTCTGTGATCATTAAAACCTCTCAGTATTGATCTGTCACTTGAGCACCCACCACAGTCTCTGCCCTTAAGAGCATCTCAGATCTCAGAAAAAAGAAAGCATTGACTTCAACCGCTCTAACCACTTAGAGAATAAAAGTTTTTACTGTTGTCAGAATCAAGAGCATTTCACTCGATGTATACTGATGTGGTTTAGATGAAGGAAAATATGAGCAACATGTAACCACATTTCCAAACAAACAGGAGAGCCTGTTAAAGCTCAAGGTGCCACACTGCTGCCCACAGCCAAGCGGGTCATTTTCTCCCTACTGAGAAGCCAGAAATCTGTAAAGGGTGTTTGAGAGTTACGTAAGTTACACTTTGCTGGCATCTCTTGATTTAGGACAGTTAGAGGATCCACCCATGATGCGGACAGACCCATTGTTTTGACACAAATTGTAAAAAAAATTTTTAGCCAAACTTTCGAAATAATACTTCTATTGCAGAAGTGCAAAGGGTGGAGGGACGGAGTGGAAACTCCACTGCACCGTTTGCTTTATTTATGTGGAAAATCACATTTAGGGAGAGCAAAAGAACAAGCCCTCTGCAGGCCTGAAAAGCATGCACTTCCACTATTGTTGTGTATGTAGTGAATGCTGAAACTAATTTACAGTAATGATGTCAGAGCTAAAGCCAGGATATAAATGATAAGAGAAACATGCTTCATTATGAAATACATAACAGACCATTGTTTTGTTTTTTTTACTTAAGAGTTGCTGGCTGTGTTTTGTCTGTAGCCATGTGCCATTTTAATGATTATGACATCTTTAACCAGAGGGGAGAAAGGGAGCATGAGGGAAGACTAGTCAGGGAATCCAGTTGGTATTTATTAAGGTTTGGTTACAATTAAAGCCTGAATACAGACGAAACTCAACAGTGCATGGGCTGGACCACATGTCTACAGAGGTCCTTTATTTGTTAGAGTTTTCCATGCATTCTTTCTGAAAAAAAGAAGTCATATGTCGCTGAAAGTTATAACAAGTCTTTCTGTCCAATATCTCTGCAGTTGATGGGATCCTTTGTTCTGGCAGTGGGACTGTGGCTGCGTTTTGACCCAGAAACTGTGTCTCTGCTCAATGGTGACAAGGCCCCAGACACTTTCTTCATTGGTGAGTATACACAGTGTATGTGTGCAACAATATACACAACACAAGGTTATTGATTCATGTGTTGAATTATTTACAACGGGTTTTATTGAAAATTCTCTAGAAGTGCTCTTGTTGTTATTACAAGAAATTATATTTTGCTTCACTGCTTACTGAGAAACCACTCTAAATGGGTCAAGGGAAGTTCAGCTGTTTCAGTCTGGAGTATCACCCATTAGACTTTTATGCTGACTGATAATGGGAATGGAAAATGGAAATTTATGCCACATTCGCCTTAATTTTGCAGTTTTAAAAATGCTTTTGTATGTCTTCAAACCAAATCATGAATTATGCAAATTGTAACATTCCACAGTAGTCTATGAAAAGTTGCATCTGTTAGGATAATCTAATAATCTTATATAATTGTTATATACACTGCACACATACATATAAAAATGTCACTCTCATCTTTGTCATTGTCAGTCAGTTTGTTTATATGTTTCAGTATAACTTCTTTTGCTTGTAAATAAATGTCTGTCTCTGTGTCAGAGGGGATATTCCTACCACAAGCTTCCTTCCACGCGTGTGCGCACACACACACACAAGCACATTTAAAAGCCCACACACATGCACAGAAATTGTGGAAAAAGTAGTCAGTGCTTCCTTGCAAGTCATTCTTTCTATGTGTGAGTATTATAGTTTGATAGTTTGATACACCGATACAAGGTTTGCCACATACTGATAAATGTCCAAATTTAATTTAATCTTTCTTTTATTATTGGGGATGTTCGCTCTTTGTTCACACCGGAGATGAGTGTGAATAACAGGAAATGACCGCTGCACATAGAACATAAATGCACGAGGGAAACCGCAGGGCTGCTAACCACCTTTCAGTCAGTCACCCTGCCCAGATGGAAAGAAAGAAGGATGGGGTGGAGACACTCAGTGTGGGGACTGTTTAAATATCGTATGGAAGAGCACAATCATAGAAACAGATGGGGATCCATGGCAAATAGTCGAAGGAAAAACAAGAGGGAATGTCAAATTAAATAAGAATGGGAAAGAGAAGGAGATAGAGAGTTGTTTAGCCGTCCCATTTAGTACTACCTACTCCACTCCTACCCTCTGCCCACAGTAATCAGTGTGTTACTTACGATAATGTCAGTTATTTTAACAGTCTCCAGACTAAACTATTCTCTTCCTGATGGGTACTGTATTTACATTTCTGAAACAGTTTAGGACTTATAAGGTTGTGTAATGGTAGACAAGTGTTGCAGAGTTATTTTCTTCCAAAAGCCTATAATACCATAAAGGTATTTTGTCACTTCTTCCTGAGTGTGTGTGTGTCTGTGTGTATGTTAACTCAGATGTCAGTGTGGTTTGACTGAGGATGGGTGGCGTCTGTCAGGTCCCCTAAGGGTTGTGACATATTTGCTCAACAAAATATATGTGAAAATGGTTTGTTATACTGGGTGTGAAAACCCAACTAACACTATACTAATAGATATTTTGCTGACACGATCACTGAACCTTTCTGTTCATCTTCATGACCTTTTTGTCCGCAGGATTTCTGAACAGTCTCCCTGAAATAAACAACACACTGAGCTTTAATCACTCACTCAATCAAATCAAAGAATCAACAACTAATGGTGCACACACTGTAAGCAAGCTTACAGTGTTAAACTTATAAAAAGAGGGAGCAGACTGTGCTCCAGACCCCTGATCCAGCGGAGCTTTTCGAGTGAAGCAGATCAGACCCACAGCTGTGTTATTTACTTATTCTCTCAAATAAAAAAAGTGGAGGACAACTCTTCCTTTAATGTCCTTTCTCAAAATAACGAACACGACAGGGTATAGTGCTACACATGGCTTTGACAGTGAGAGTGCTGTCTCCACAGACACAGCTGAGAGTGCTCAACAGTTGCTATGCCTCGTTCCCATGGCGTCAAGCACACACAAAACATCTCTTTTTCTTTTTTACTTTGAAATAACTTGAGAGAACAACTTCAGATTATTGAGAACCAATGCAGTTTCCGCCCCAAACTATACAGAGAGTTGGCATCTCTTTCAGCTTGTGACTGCAGCAGCATCACTTGCCAAATCTGATCAACATGCCAACTGATCATTTGACGCCTTAAGCTAGCAACTAAACTCTCCTTCTTGACAACAGAAATGATGCACCCAACTCAATTACTGTATCACATCAAGTCTTTTTGTTGACACGAGGGGATCCTATGAACTGTCTTCCTCTTTTGTTCCCACCTGAGCCCACATCACCTGGGGGCTGATTCGTCCTCACTCACCCCGTCCTCTGCAGAGCTGTCGCCTAGAAACAGACGTCACCTGTACGAGTGCACTGCTGGAACCAATCTGTTGCTGAATTCCTCCCTGCAGTCCCACCCATGGTGTAACTTACCTAATGAGAGGGTTAATGTGAGATCAGGGCATCTAAGAGGATTTGAAGCATCCCACTAGAGTTCTCCCTAAATTAGGCTCCTGCCAACAAGGCACCTCATATGACGACACTATTAAAAGGCACAACAAACGCGGGTCCACTTCTAAAAAAAGCATCTGACAAAGCACCTATCACTTTGCTGCCATTTGCGCAGCTGACCACAGAAATAGTACAGTCTGAAATTTTAATGCCACTGTCTGAGCTGTGGCAATCTACTGAACATAGTGACCGTTTCAACTTACATTCATAGCTCTATGCCGACCCCTACTGGTGACTCAGCTATTTAATTTTGCTACTAGCTGGGAAAAGCTGAGCATGTTGACACAGATGTAGTGAGGAATCAAACCACAGAAGCACAGGAGAACAATGAATGCACATTTTTAGGGTGATTTATCTTAATTATGTTAATGAGAACATATCGGTAAAGTAAGTATAGTAAGAATGGTTGTTTGCCTCATGACTAAAGTTTATTTACCTGCCCTTTTGTTTACCATTGCTTTACTGCGTGTGTGAAGGCTTTCTTTTTCCTCTGTTCCTCCAGGTGTGTATATTCTGATAGGAGCTGGCAGTCTGGTGATGTTGGTTGGTTTCTTTGGCTGCTGTGGAGCTGTTCGGGAATCTCAGTGCCTGCTGGGTTCAGTGAGTACAAATGCATACAAACACAAGAGGAAAACCTGAGCTGAAATGCATTTGTCTTGGAATTTTGAACAAAATTCCCAATAGTTAAAGGGGAAATGGGAAATACTTTTAAACAGACGTATATTTCACGTATAACCTTTTTATACATACCATACACTTACTGTCATCTGTGGATTTTTTCAGTTCTTTGCCTGTCTGTTGATCATCTTTGGTGCGGAGGTGGCAGCAGGGGTGTTTGGATTCCTGAACAAAGACAAGGTACATTTAGTATTTTAAAGCTTAAGAAGTGAAATGAGTGTAATAAATCACAATGGCACCACGTCATTCACTTATCCTCTCTCACACAGATTATCGAAGACGTTCAGAACTTTTATGCAACAACCTACAATGAAAACAATAACAGCACATTGATCATGTCATACCAGAAAATAGTAAGTAAATATGTAATATTTAGGGTAATTCCATGTTTTTAATGCAGAAAGCATACCTATGCTTCCATCATATCATGTTTTTCTTCCCACGTTCAGCTGAACTGTTGTGGAACCACAGCAAACCCCTGCTCGGATCCCAAACCAGGCAGCAAGGTAAGATCTCTCACCAGCTCCAGACTCATGGCGGAAATTAAATTAAACCCCTTTGTTGTCTAATGAATGAGTCATAGTGCCGTACAAATTATCATGGTTCACTACAATTTGATGCTGCTTGACTCCTTTCATTTTTGGCCTGCAGGACTGTGAGACAGGCATCAAGGACTTCTTCAACAGTAAGCTCTACATCATTGGGTACGTGGGCATCGGCATTGCTGGAGTTATGGTGAGTCTGAAGAGAAGAGTGGAAGACACACTTTTTTGTGAGTGGAAACGATTTTTATTAAAAATCTGTTTTCCTCTCAACAGATCATTGGGATGATTTTCAGTATGGTGCTCTGTTGTGCCATACGCAACAGCAGGGAGGTCATCTAGACTTGGACTAGCTAGACTTTTGACTTCTACCCCCCTCTGCTCCTGTAGCCAGCCCCAAAAGACTGTACAGCCTTCAGATCAAATGTCGACATCTGTTCATCATTCATCCAGGGACCCAGGAAATAGACTATGTTCAAAAGGTTCCTCTCCACTATGGTGCTCAACCCAGGTGCCCTGGCCTGATATTCCACTATTTTTTCTGAATGTTTCTTCATTTATTTTCTGTCATGAGCAAAGTTGCATACTCTATCTTTCATAACATTCTGATAAGACTAGTACCATTCACATATCCAGTGGGAACAGTATAATTTCTGATGTTGACCTGACAATCTGTCAAATTGTTTTTTTTTCCCCTCATGGCCATTTGGCTAGCACTACAAATTTTAACCCACATACTGTCGCAGTAGTGTCAATGCTTCTTCACACTTTCTTGATACTGACCACTTGGCTGTGGGAAACTTTAGACCGAGAGAGCAATCTGAGGTGAAAGCAGCTGAGTTTGCTTGTCTGTGCACACACAAACATGAGCGCGCACAGACACACAAGCACAGCAATGTTGTGTTATGTGAGACCCAAGCCTTGCTAGGGAACCCTGATAGGTGGAATCAGAGTGGGGTGTCAAGAGAGGGAATGGCCAGCGAATGCCTCGAGCATGCATTCATCATGCAGCCCCAGTGCTCTTACTCACACACTACAGTTTAAACTGTACAATCAAAATAGATTGCTCTCTAAAAACATTTTGGAGAATTCACTTTCTTGCTGAGAGTTAGATCAGAACATTCATAGCACTCTCATGTCTGCACGGTAAACATGAAGCTACAGCTAATCACTTATCTTAATTTAGCGTTTAGTTGAGAAGGAAACAGCTAGCCTGCCTGTATTCACAGGAAAGATGGAGATTGTAACCTTAAGACCTTTCAAGGTGGATTTGATTACCTTTGGGCAGAGCTGGGTTAGCTGTGTCACCTATTTCTGGTCTTTATGCTAAGCTAAGCTAACCAAAGCTAATCATATTCTGGATGTATCTTCATATGTACTGTGCAAACAATTTTCTCGTCTTACTTTTAGCAAAAAGGTGAATAAGCTCTATTTCCCACAATGTCAAACCAACTATACCAGTGGTTTGCACAATTTACAGCCAGTCATGCATACTTTACATTTGCAAACAATGCTGCCATGTTTAAGAAGTGTTAACTGTGATGGATTACACAAAAAATGGCTTCTGAAAATGGTCAGCAAAATATAAAGTATACATGATTTATAGTGAACAAGCTAAAACTTGCAGACACACTGGTACGGTATTGGTAAAGTTGTTTTTGGTTTCTTTGACTCACCCTGGCTGAATTAGGGTCTGTTTGAGCAACCAGGTGACATAAATACCACATTTTCCCCCAGCCTATGTAATATATATGCTCTCTTACTTAATATTACCCCTGAGTACCCTTGACTGTATGTCAAGAAGATCATGGGGACATGTTTACAGGCTAAACATATACTAGACGGTCAACTGAGAATAGGCACTGGGGCTGTAAATTTCAGTTTTCCAAGCCAGGTCTTTGAACTCTTCCCACTTCCATCTTTTTCCCCTCTGTGCCTTAAAAGTACATCGCCCACAACAAAACCAAAACTGAGAGTTGACCCCTGTATCCCTCTCACATCATCAACCTCAGCAGATAAGTGGGCTGGAAACACATGCCCAACCTGGAACCACTTTCATTTATTAATTATGTAGAGTTTATTCCAAGTGTCAGGATTTCAGTTTGTAAATATGTGTGAGTTTTCTTCTAGTTGTACATTATTTGTGGCTGATGTGATACTATTTAACATGCTGTGTGTAGACAGAGGCTTGCAGTAGTTGTACAGTGTTGTAGTCATGACTGTTTGCAGTAGTCAAAGCAAATCCACACAGCTAAACAGCTTCTTAATGTGCCTTTCTTTGATAAAGAGCTATTTTTGAACAACAGGCTGTCTGAACATAGCAAAAGAACGAAGCAAAGGTGTACATTTGTAGAGTTGGACTGCAATTAAGTGTCACACACATTTGACGAGTAGCACATATGGCTCGACTTGCCATTATTATTTTTTTGGTGTGTTTTAAAGTGTCACCCTCGACTGTGTCGTCTCTGCCAAGAGAGGTGAAGTGGTGAAAGCAAAAAAACTATTTCAAAAACCTCTTGGTACTTTTTTTTTTTACATTTTAGTGTAATGAAACAGAAGTTAGGAGACAACAAAGGCTTATGTACCACTTCATGTTGTTGGGATGCCAATAGGCCGTGTTTACTCTGAGGAGGCGACACAGGAGTCAGACTGTCACTTCAGAGTCTCTGGTGAGTTAAAATAGGATGAACTAGGAGCAGTTTAGTGCAACTTAATCCAAGAAGCTGTTGCTTTGTTCCTTCTGAGCAAATCTGGGCATGTAAAGTACTGTGCACGTAAAAAGACACTGTGTACACAGTTGAGCCTTTCATAGATGATTGTGTGTTAATTTATTTTAATACCATTCCAGGCTTCTCAGGAAGATAGGTGTTTGAAATTGAATAAAGCTTTGAAAGTTTTACATGTTTCCCGTGTCATATTTCAACACATAAGTTCACATGTTCTAATATTAACAGCTATTATCTGAAATCTGATGACAAGAAGAACAGATTAGTAATTAGTAAAGTGGTGCTGAAGAGTGAGCTAAATGGCAAATTGTTTATTTAGTGATAAAGTGATAAAAAGACAAAATAGGTGCTTTTTTTTGCAGTTTATCCTCCAGTTGTGGGTTTTACTCAGCACTACTCCAGACAACTTTCAACTTTCAACGACATCTTTTCATTGTGATATCAGACTCCACCATTACACACTCGGGCTTAGTCACATACGCTGTTGCTGCATGCTTTCAGGACCTGAAAATATACCAGGAAGTCCTTTCTTGTACTGCAATACAATCTCCACACTTCGCCAAATGTAATTTATACAGGCAGATGGTGTTATCACAGAATGTGCAGTGTTGACATTAGAAAAAAAGAGGAAGATTTTTTCCCTTTTAGGTTTAAACTGTTTAAATTCTTTGTAGCATAACACACATCACAGTTAAATATGTATTTCCAATTACAGCAGTGTATACAGTGTAGACAGTAGTTGTAGGTATAAATTTAGAATGATTCAAGTGATCCTCAGGAAAGGGAGTAGTGTATGAATATATAGTATGAGGATTAATGTGCTAATAATGTGAGAATGAGTTATATTTAACCCTCTGATGCCCCTTTAAAATCCTAACGCTAGGGTTAGGGTTAGGCTTAGCTATAAAAATTTTATATATTTTTTTTTTTAAACCATATGTAATTATACATATCACATATTAATGATTTTTTTTTTTTTTAACCCTTAAATTGTTTAAAGTTTTTGTCATGATGCACCTCCATTTTATGGTCTAAAAAACACAAAAAATGATTCATTTTCAATATACTTCATGCAAACTGGATTATTTATGGTTTGATTATTGCATCTTGGCGTATGTGAAAGATAAGCAGCAATATTTATTTATATGCATTTTTTTTTGTGTGTGTCATATTTCATAAAATCTTCACTAATCTACACTTAAAAGCCCCAGGCCTCAAATGAGGCGGAGAAATTAGAATTTACATGTTTTATACTTTGTATTTGAGCAGGATCAAAAATAGTGTTTTGAATGGGTTTCAATGTGCACATTTATGTGCAAAGGAGTAACAACAGGTCTATTTTAGTGCACGTTGTTTACAATAGGCTAAAAATAAAATAAAATGCACAATCTTGCATAGATCATCAACAATGTGCATGAAAAAATGATAAAATATGCTAGAAAGTAAAAGCCAAATACACAAAAATGTGCAAAGGGTTAAGCAAATCATCTTGTGAGGAATAAAAACCAGCAAAATGATCGTTCATCCAAACTGACAAACTCATTACAATGAAGAGTGATTTTTCTTTCCAGCTGATTGTACTTGATATCCCCAGCGATTGAGTAGGTTTCCAGGTTTAGTCGCCTGAGTTCCATGCCAGAGTTTCATCTTTCTGCACTTGAGCTTAAAGGACAGCTGAATATTTAGTTGAGGGGATAGTAATGTGAGCGATGCGGCAGAGGCTTCAGGACTACCCAGGGTAAAGTTACCCCAACACTGCAGCATGAGCATTTTTACTGCCACAAACGTATCTGTGCCAGTGATGCATGTGTAGAGGGAGTAGGGTAACAACTTTCGAGCTTGCATCAGAATTTGTCATACTGTGTACAGTCAACCTGCTGCCATTGAAAACAGCCCTACCTGAGAATACATGATTGAATTAGTTTCACCTTTGTTTATTGCATATTATAGTTTACAGTCAAACGCCACAAGACTGCATTTAAAATTATTTATTCAGAATTAAGATTTTTTTATTTACATGCATAATTCCAAAATGAACTTGAAAAATACTCATCTTCTCAACTGGTTGAAACACTTGAATGTTGAAATGTTAAAAGTGTGCTTGCACAGTCTGAGAACAATGAAAGGATACAGGATAAATATTTACAATGGTAAAATTGTTTAAACGACTTTTACCCATGACATTTTCCAGAAGAGAGAGAGTGCAGCTCAATGTTGCACTCTGTTCTGCTTCTAAATGCTTAACATTAAACATTTGTGCAGTCTCCTGTATCTCTAACTGACAAGAAAACCTTGACCAGTCACAGACAACCACAGTCAGCTCAGAGAAAGTGGCTATATGTAGGTCATGTTGCACTTTTTTTCAGAAGACTTGGTCCCAAAAGCACAACGAATCCCATCAATAAAGTCTTGTCCATCATCCAGCTAGTTTACCACCATCAAGCAACATTTCCTGTACCACAAAAAAGCAGTTCCCCAAAGTCAACCTCAGAAGGCCTTGTTGAGCTGTTTAGCTGCGAGTTCAAGCTTGCACATTACATGAACAGAGTTGTGTTGGCTGCCATACAAAGATTCACAGTGGCCAGTAAAAAAAAAACAACACCTCAACCACAATTTTTTTTCTGAAAAATAAACACAAAAAAAAGCACCAATGGTCAGCTACAGTCTTGTAACCAACTATATAGTAGTGTTTAGACAAGGATGCAAACAATTCAGAACCACAGGAAACAATCCCTACTTGTGACCAAGTAATACAACGCAGAATCCTTGTATGGTATCCTGGTGGACAGTTTCATTCGTTCATAAGTTATAACCCCTTCAGTTTTCCAGATCTTTTCCGAACCAGGTTGTTCTTTACCAAAATTATATCTGCTTTTATAGCTGCTTTAAAAACAAAACATACTATATACATAAACAGGGATCGCCATCCATGGCTCAGTTTACCATGTAACCCTTTAAAACAGGATTGAAGCTATTCAAGTAAAATTTCAGTATTCTGCCTTTGTTATTACTTAGTAGATGCTCCCTGGCACGTTACTGTATGTAACGGCAATCACCTAGGGGTTACCAAAATGAGACACACAGGTTAGGGTTACAGTGAATGGGTTAATTTGGGGCACACTGAGGAATAGGGGCTAAATCTACCTAAACAGGGGTAAAGGTTTGGTTTCAAGTCTGATCTAAGTGATATGCTGATCTATAAAGTCCCTCAGTGAGGGAAGAAATTATTTTCATGTAATAAGCTCTACAAGCTCAAGTGAAGCCTATACAGACAGGCAAGTTTGAATCTCAGTCTCTTAAAAAAGAGATAGTCATGCTAAAGGCAAACCATTTTGAAATGAAATGACATCTCTCTGGTCCCTTTAGCGTTTTACTCTGAAACCCTCCAGCAATAAAGAAGGTACACAGTAATGGAGATCTGGGTCCATGGCTATGCCCAGGGCATAGCTGCCTGTAATTTAATGAGGCGGCAGAAAGACTAAGAAACAGCTTATTTATGCAGAGAAGATGTTGGAGGGGGTGTACTCCAGCAAGAACTCTCCAACTCCTACAAAGTAGACAACCTGGGCAATGCCAAAGAGTGGGGCAATAACCAGGGCGCGGCAACTGGCCCCCTTGAGGAACGCTCCAGGACCCTCCTTTATCAGGATTTTTCTGCAATGGAAGAGAGAGTGCAGGGTTAGCATGTAACCAGTACCTTTCATGTGAACCCTGGTGAGGGAAAAGCATGTTTAATGAGTAATTTACCTGATACAGTCCACCACTCCATTATAAGTTTCCTCATTCGCTCCTTTTTTGATCGATTGTAGCCTTGTCTTTACCACTGCACAAGACATACACAACTTATTTTAGTAAATTTCGGTTCAAATTAAACTGATGTTCAGTTCCCAGTCCTCCAAACATTGACAAGTTATCTGTACTGACTGAGTCACTCACCATCACAAGGGCTGACAGACACAGCAGCAATGCATCCAGCCAAGCAGCCAGACATAAAGGACCAGTAGAAGGGCACAGATGGGTCTTCAGAAGAACGTTGGCCAAGTTGGTGCAGATGTGCAAAAAGAGGAAAGTACACAACAGAGAATGGGATGTCCCTGAAAAAAACAACAACAAAAAGGCATGTTCAAGAGGCCAATGACTAAAAATGGAGCCAAGCAAGAGAAACCATCAAAACCCATCAAACCTCATCAAAGTTGCTCCAAGTCCCCTGTACAGTCCTGTGACTCCTTTGGTTCTCAGCAGCTCTTTAGTGATCTGTATGGCAGACACTCGCATGACTTGAGGCGCAGGGGTGGTATAGGAACGGCTAAGAACAGCACTGGTACCCCCCATCTTCAGAGTCGTTACTACACTAGGCATCACCCTCTGCTGGGCTGCTGCCAGATGCAGGAAACATATTGTAATTTCACCAGGGTGTAAAAAGTAACATCCCAAAGCGTTATTTGATGCTGGTAATCGATTCTGCTGATTTACTTGTAATTACCTAGCCTGCCAGCATCCTGCAGTTGGATCTTGAGCATCTCCATAGGTGTGGTGACAATCACCTGGCACAT
This sequence comes from Sciaenops ocellatus, assembly GCA_033000465.1. Taxonomy (NCBI): domain Eukaryota; kingdom Metazoa; phylum Chordata; class Actinopteri; family Sciaenidae; genus Sciaenops; species Sciaenops ocellatus. The sequence continues at coordinate 13,143,996 of CP136883.1, read as the reverse complement.
TCCTGCACAGCACCCTGCCAACATCTCCTTGAACACTGTCAGCCTGCCACTAAAGACATATAGACAAGTGGAAAGGTTGAAAACCAAATCTGACATTGCAGCACAGTGTCTGTCTGTCTTTTTCAGTGCTTCTACTCACTCTTTGCTCAACTGGTGGCGGAAGAAGTCATTAGCAGCTAGTTTGATGGCCTTCTCAGGGGTTACAAGAGTGAGATTTACTGCAGCACCTGCAATAACAAGCATTACATACAATAAACTTAACTCAAATGAAATATACTTTCTCTCAAGCAGTAATTTTACAGATTTTTTTCACAGCAGAGAAAACAGACAAGAAAGACAGCAACTCTGGATCAAAGTGACTGTCAATCAGATATGAGCTTATGTAAGGTATAAAATGGCCGTAGCTTCAGTGCAGGCTGTGTAGTGACTTGTGGTTAAGTAGTCACTGTCTTACAAGATGGACCACTGACCTATTGATTAACACGTAGAATCTGATCATGGAGAATGAAAAAAACATAAGAAACTTGGCATCGGGACAGCGTCCTTGTTTGGGAGTCTGATTAAATTACTTGTTTTGATTAAGGCCACCAAACCTGTTGGACGACAATCAAAGTATATAGTACACAGTCACATATACATATATATGAATCTAATCTAACACAGAATCTAATCTAATCCAATCTAATCTAATCTAATCTAAAGAAAGTGTGATTTGTCTTACCTCTGTACATGCCAAAGTAACCTTCAGATTTAACTGTCTTTATTAGGCAATCAACCCTAAAAGGAAAAAAAAGAGTTATGCAAATTATTTATAGGAAACACTTCATGCTATTTAATACAATCAGGGCTTGGAAATGTAAACTTGTCGTTAGACGAGCCTTCATACAATGATACATGCTCTGCTATCAAAAAAGAGGCAGAGTGTATTCACAAAACACATAGAGAGTGTAACTCCAACAACCATTTACAAAACACTGATGAGAGAGAAACACTTTACTGTAAAAGGTATCACTGAAAGGAGATGATGAATAGACTGACAAAGAACTTGCATTGTAAGAAAGGGCTATTATAAAGTATTGATGTGCATAATAAAGGTGGGGGGGGGGGGGGGGGGGGACACCACTGCTCTTTTCTTTTGGCGGGTGTAGTTCTTACATGCTCTTGTAGAGTTGCTGGCCGCTGCGTTGGTTCTGTAAGCGGGTCTTGGCCAGGTCGATTGGGAACACACAGGTGACTCCTACCATGCCTGCAATCCCTCCATTGATAAGTTTTGCTGGGAGGCTGTTTAAAAACAAGTTAGGACAGACATATGCATATCAATCATTAATAAGGTGGGGCAGCATCAGGCGAGGTGTTAAAACCTGTTGGAACTGAGTAAAAGCAGTATCAGATTTGATTTTCTAAAGCAAAAGATCAAGGACATTATCTGCATAGTAAAGTATCATTATGTTTTTAAAGTGTATGTGTGTCGTGTATGTGAGGCATAGCAGCAGAACTGAGTATAGTGTGACTGCTTCTGAGAATCTGGTCATCCAAAAATAACTTGTCGGCAGAGTAAATCAAACAACATACACATATGTGCTGCTGGCATTACAGATCCTAAGGCGTTATTATTTTCCAAGCTACGCCTAGAGAAGCGAGAGGTGTGAACTAGAACCGTTTACAAAATGAATCGATTAAATACGTCAAAGCATTCTTCGAAACAGCCTTCATGCTGTATCACCCTGGAAGGGTTGGTGTGTTGTTCTGATGAACAGAGCAGGTTCATACCTAATCTGTTGTTGCTGGGCCATAGTTCTTGGTTGTTGCGGGTGCCAAAGTTGGTCAGCACGAAAGATGAGGCCACAGAGGGAGAGCAGGCTGAGAGTCCCTGAGAGACACTGAGCAAGGCAAGAGTAAAAAGAAGCTCAGTGTTATATATATAGTGGCAAGTCCAGCCCAGAAGATCCAGGGATAAATTCGACATTGCTCTCCACCCACTGCACACTGTCAGCCAAGAAATAGAGCTAAGGTCAGTCATCACCCTACCGAAATCAAACCATAATACAAATAGCTTCCAGGGATGCACCTGCTGACTATGCCAGGGAATTAGTTTCAGTGGCAATTAGGTCCTCTGTCGAAAGCCTCACAAAAATATACATACATAGAGTAGGTAAAAAAAATAAATTAAATAAATGAATTAATTAAAGTTTTGTATTGTAGCAGTAGCAGCATGATTTGGGTCAAGAAAATCAAACAAGTTACATGGCATACCTATGGTTGTGCCAAAGGTGTTTCCATAGCCCATTTTAGAGTCATTCATATTCATAATACTGATCAGGAGTACATCTAGGTTTAATAAAATAAAGCTCTTCAAAAAGAAACTCAAATGCTCCAAAACATAAAAAAGAATTTAGCATCTCTTCTCAAACTTATTTTTCTAAATAATGGTCAAAGTCAAATTTAGCTCAAAGCGCCCCCAGTGGTCGTTTTGGGGTTTTTTTTTTTTTTTTTTGCAAAATTATGTAATCTCATTGGAGAACAGGTTTAGGCCATGTTACAAAAAAACAAACAAACAGGTAATTTCCCCACTCATGACAACTGTATATTATTGTTATTATTAATGCTTAAAGTTAAGCATAATTGGCTGACAGGTGGGTGTCATTACAGATGGCACCCAGAGATCATTCAGCCTGCTTCAGATCCGCAAGACGATTCAGATGATTCAAGCCTTTTTTAGCCGAAAGGCGGAAGTAGCAGGGCAGCCAAGATGGTGGCGTAGTGACGTCATCACGCTATCCTTTTTTTTTTTTTTTCCACTGTTAATGGCCTTAGGCCTTTAGAAACTAGGCGTTTGATTGGATCAAATGTTGAGTTTCTATTATCACGTTTCAATTGAAAATTTAAACTTTTAAGCAACAGCTGGTAAAAACTTTTGGCAATATAACTGAAACATAAAATGATTTCGAAATGCTATAGTGTTTCTTCTGATGTTTCACATGGACAGTCATGCTCTAGACCAAAATTTGCACATTTTGTACACCAGCCCTGTTACTTTAAAAGGCTACTTCTAAACTACAGTAGCCCTGCTGTCTATGATGTCTGGTAAAAGCATGCATGCAAAGAACCTACCTTGTAACTGAGTGGAATATTTGATTCTGCAGAAACTCAGCTTAAATCTAGACTCTCCCTCTGAACGGCTGCAGGAATGGAAAGAGCAAAAAAATGCATGCATGCAACAGCCTCGTCTTTCACGCCTGACTATTTGGCCAATGAAACGAATTCCTTTGTGAAGTGGGATGGACCAACGGGTCTCAACAAACCTGTGTGAGCGAGTATGATGCAACGCTTGGCCTTATTTCGTTGCAGGTATGAAAAATTTCAAATGCAGGTGTAACTAGTAAGGTAACGTTACGTAATGCTGTCATTCATTTTCAGCATGTGGTGGTGCACAGACATGATGCAGGTGCACTCATTTTGTACTCATTTAGACTTTGTATTCTTCAGTCATATCATCCATTTACACGTGCAAACCCATTCACAATAGAGCTATAATGCATGCTCAACACAGTGTTTTATTGCAATATTTTTGCCTAACAACTAAACAACATGACCAGATGAGGAGCTGAGAGGCAGTACAACATCAACAAGCAGCTGCAAGTCCAACAGCTGGATCATTTGCCATGCATGTGCATTGCTTGTATTAGCATATTGTCAGGTTCTGGCTTTTCATGCTGCCATGGGTCGAGGTGCATCGGTCGTAAGAGACTCGTCTGGTGCGGACACAGTGGTGCGTGCGTGTGTCACAGCGCCTGCAGCTGCACCGGCGAGCCTCTGGATAATACAGCTGTGTGTTGACATCCCGAGGGCAGCCCGGCACACAGGTGGGTCGGTACACCAGGGATAGAGGCACACAGCTACGCTGGATCAGGAAGGTCCTCCCGAACCGTCCCTTCAAATTGGTGTCCTGAGAGAGGAGAGACAGAGTTGTAAGAGATGATGTTTGATAAGCCAGTTACTTCTTGAGTGGAGGTACATCCTGGTTACTCCAACTCAATTTATCTAAATGTATGACTCTGTGACAGGACATACAGACTCACAATGTATCTAGATTCAACAAAGTGTAACCAGGTGGTAAAAGCAAAAATATAAATAAGCCTACATATGCAGAAAATATAACCACTTGTAGGTGTTCAGTTTGGACAGCAGGTGGGGTAGTTTCACCACCTCTCAGAGAGATGTGCTAACTGAGAAGACAGGGCCAAAGGGCAAAATAGGAAAAATACATGAAAACATTTATGAATGTTTATTTGGCACAATACACCAATATATCGGTTCAATGGTTTTGTGTAATTGTTGGGTTTAGGATTGCTGTGCTTGTAGAATGAAAACTTTTTTATATAAAAGTTGTCTGCGTTTGGACAATCCTCTGTAAGATTAAGTAAGCAGGCTACTGTACGGTGATTTTACAGAGCATCATACCATTTCCAACCAGAACGCAAGCCAGCGGTGTCCACGATGCAGGGTACACGAAGTTTGACATTGGGTATACCCACTTCTAAATCTCCTCTGGTGCACATCGTTCAGTAGTGTATTGCAAGCTGAACTGTTTTTCCTAGGATGTCAAAGGCACTCAATATGCATAATTATGTGCTCATCTGTAGGTCAGTATTTATTGCAAAAAAATATACCTTACTTCCTGAAGTCAAACAGCAGAATTTAAGTGACAGTGTGCAAATACTACTAGCCCATTTTGGGGTGAGATAATATGCATAGTCGTACATGTCACTGTTTATAACACAGGGTGTTTATCCTTTGCTGGACATGCTGCTTTAAAAAAAAATTGAAGCATAAATTATAATATACCCACTTACTTTTATTCCAAATATAAGAAACATGAACTGGGAGGACAATAATAACTCTGCAAAATAGCAACTGAAGATGTCGACTTCACACATACTGAGCTCACAAAGCAAAATGACTTATGCTACCTAAGCATCGCTGCATCTTATAATGTGACTTACAACAAATTAATGTCACTTTTATTCATGTACTTCGTTCTAAATATGCCTCCAAACAAAATGTCCAGATGATTAGCTTCCATGAAAAGTGTGAGAGAGTGTGTAGAAGTTGTCACCTGGGTGTAACAATAGCCGCTACAGATAGTAGTGTTGACAGCCACACACTGGGAACAGTCATGCCTCTCAATCCATAAGGTGTGGTTCTTCAGCATACAGGCACACATCGTCCAACCCATCATCGTACAAAGCAGCATGCATTTCACCACTAACGAAGGCATGTGTGAAGAATTTGCAGAGGAAAATATTTCAATGAAGAAATCTGTGTTCTCTTTTTCAAATTTCTTTTCTCGATTCTTCCTCCCGTTGTGTCCACTCAGTTCCCCAACTCTCCTCTGTTCCTCTCCTCTGTCTGAGAAGATCAAGAGTGTCCAGCCCCTTTAATGGAAACCTTAAGCCACCCAGACTGCCCCAGTATACTTCAGTCAGCATCATGTGGTGAAAACCACAAACAACAACAAGTTATACAACTCTGGCCCAGACCCTTAAACACGTGTGGCTGGTCAACAAAACTGATCCAACTGGTTGATTCCTCACCTTTTAGGTCATGAGAAGTCCGCCTACCATATGTTTTGATTTAAGTCGCAAGGTGCTCCAAAGTTCCCCGGAAGTGAATCCCCTTTTTAAAAGTGGCACCTTGAAGTCAAATGAGTGTTGTGTTTAGTATATGAACATCAAAAGACATGTATTTAGTTGAATGAAAGTTATTTGTGCCACCTTATTGATCAAATAATCAACTGAGATATCAGTCATAAAAATATAAAGATCTCTCAATGCATTTATAATAATAAAAAAAAACATTTAGAAATTTTAAAAAAACTTAATCAAATGCAGACAAAACACATAATACTCTTTTAATTCATTATTTTTGCTTTGGGCCAGGAGATATGACCCAATACGCTGAAGAAGCAATTTCCAAAATGGACTAAATGATATGAAGTTAATTAATTCAACTAAATTGAACTATTATAAATAATTCAGAAATAATAGTGATCTCATTCTGGCTGATGCTTGTTGAGCACTCACATGTTTCTGTCCTACCTGAGTGAAAAGCTTATGCCCTCCTTATCTAAGCCATTAATGCTCCCATTATTCACATCTGTTCCTAATGTGAGCAGCCATGTGCTCTTAGATTGATCCCTCACAAGGTAGTCAATAAACATGTTTACCAAACACAATAGAGGATAAATGAGCTCCTGGTGACCGGAGACAATCTGACAGAAATTAATATCAGTGTTATCAAAAACAGAAATATTATTCATTTTTTAATTACATTTAGGCCTATTACAGGCCATTACATTACATTTATTAAATTTTGTAGTTCATGATTCTGTTATCTTAGTTCTTTAATTAATTCATTCTGCCTTGTATGTTGTAACTTTCCCGTCATTTCAGACCTAGCCATGCACTCCAGCCAATATTGATTGGTCTCACCCACTCTCCCTCATTACTCACCTCTTTGTCATTCTCCTCACTATTCCCTTATATTTATATACCTGTCCGTAGCCACTAATTCTGTGCCAGGTTGTCTATTTGCCTTAGCTTTCCAGTGGCAATCTAGAGCCCAGACTGTTTTTTGACCTTTCCTTGAATATTCAGATTCTTTCACAGCCTAGCCCCGACAGTGGTAGTACAGTAATATATATATATATATATATATATATATATATATATATATATATATATATATATATATATATATATATATATATATATATATATATATGGTTCAAATTCATTCATTAATCAAAGTCCATCATCTATATGAATACATCAGCAAAACATGGACCACAAAAACACAGATAACAGTAATTACAGTGATAGTTTCATTAGTCTACTTAGTCACACTATACTGTATAACCTGATTAGTTATTAGTTATATTATTATTTTAGCACTATTGTCTGCTTCTGACCTGGCCCCTGTTTCTGTTATTGTGTTTTTCTGTTCTTCACATTTGTCATGTTGGGTCACAGTTATGTAAAAAATCCATCAGATAATTACAATAAAGTGGGTCGTGCACAGTTTACCAGTTATCTGCCCTGACACAGATCCAGCTTTTTTGAGATGAGTGGATTATTATTTGTGTGAACATTAAAATATGGATCTACAGTTGCATGCTGAAGAACATTGTGTAGAGGAGGTGTGCATGTGTTTATGACACTTCATGTGCATACCTTAAAGAAAAACAGAAAAAAAACTGTCCTGTGTCATGTGCCCAGAAACAATGAATAATCATTTTATGTGGCGCTTTATTTCTTAATAAAATCACAATAAATAAAACGTTCATTTAAAAAGATTTGTTCTGAAGATTTGTTCACCGAATTGCTTGATTTGAGCTGCGATTGTGCAGAACAACTCACTGAAGTGAAATAATCATTCAGTTCAGCTCACTAACAACTGAACTGAAAACAGTTCATTAAGGGTAAGCCAGTGAGCTCAGTGGTCCTACCCTATTATTCACAGAACAAATCTTTTTCACAGCATCTTATTATTAAATGAAATATCTGGTACTACTTCCTTCTTTGAAAGTTTAAGACATGAGAGAGGAGCAGGTTTGAGCAACTCAGCAATGTCTGTGACATCACTTATGTTTACTGTCACCTATTTCTGGACTTTTGCCACCACCAGTCCTGCACCATTTCTCATCACTCAGAATCCATCCTGTTCATTCAGCCTCTTAGTATTATGTGGAACATGGCTACTAGTTTTAAACATTGTGTGTGTGCACTGCATGCAGAAATGTTAAATGTTAGCCTATATAATAGCAAGGTAGATAATGTCATACTGCATGTCTGACTTGCAATGCAGGACCAATGCACATTTTGGGCATTTCGGGCATTTCCTGTCTTGAACACATCCCAATCCTCCTGCGAACGAATGACTTAAATCCCTCACTTATGTACTCTTACATATTAGGTTCCAATGGATTGTTTCAGTGTGTGATTCAGTTGAGTTCATTCACACAAAAGATTCATTTCCTTCTTTTGGACGAATTGTTCACAAATGACACAACATTTACTCTTGATACTGTTCCCTTGCAGAGTTTAGCAGTAATCATTTATACATCTACTAAATAATAGGGCTTTAGAAAAGGTCTGAAAGTCTGAATGCAAGAGGGAATGTTGTCAGGCAGATTTGTGGTGTGGTCAACTCCACGCCGCAGCCACAAAGATAGAAAGGTCTAGAGTTAATTTAGGAATAGGCCAACTACAAGTACAGATCATTTGATTGCCCTTCTGTTCAACCCTCTCCCTATCATCATTACATCTGTAGGTGATGTTTGAGGTTTTAATTCTGTGGCTCTGTTTCAGATCATACTGTACGGGTAACTCTAGATGCTCCGATAAGGCCCTTGAACTGGGTCAGACAGAAACATGAACCTCTTTTGTTTTATAGGGGCCATGCCCCAGTAAGGCCCTGGGTCAACAAGTCATTTTCTGGGTGGCTCGCTGACCATTTTCTTATTGACTATGAAAATATTTTGATTCACACACATTCACATTTTTTGTTATGCCAATTAGTACATGTTCAGTAATGTACCATGGCTGTTACTTGGGAAGTTGCATATAGTTGCATATATTATCAGCCATATAAGCAGTGCACAGAAACACTGACAATTGATTTCTGTGAAAAGTTCTCATACATCTGACCTGCATGGAGCTGTTTTCATGTGAAATGTGATATAAACCAGATGATGTGTGTAATTTAATGCTTTATTGTTTGGTGTTCATTTTTGTAGTGTGACATAGTGTGACACAGTGTTAACTTACATATCAAATATTAAAAACTAATGAGGAAAACTAACAAAAATGTGGAGGGAGAGTAGTCTGAATTGGGTTCTGGAGCTGTGCCACACCTCATACATCGCACTCATCCGCCAGCCGTGAGCGACTCAGCATGTGACCTCTACAATGAGCTTCTGCCCACAGGAGGAAACAGGGTTGGCATTTCGTTTTAATACCACTGCATGTGAACACAGAGTCCTTGTCATGGTGCAAATAAAACCAAACATCATATTCTTACAGTTTGGCTGCCTGTGACAGAAAACAAAAACATGTACATGTAGCCTACATCTTTGTATTTTAGGTATTTCTAGGTGAACTGTGACATGTAATTTAAAGTCTAATGTGTTTGTTTTTATGTAGAGCAAAAAGAGGAAGGGGCAGAGGAGCAAGTATCCCACCAGGGCTGAAGGTAGGAACAGTGACACTGACAGTAAAACTAATGGACAACATAGGCGTGACGTCACCCGCAGGTTTCTGAAGAGCTGTTTTGAAGCTCAAAATATGTGGCTCTGGCCGCTGCCATCTCGGTAGTCCTGCCTCTTCCACCTCCAAGCTTATCTATAAATCGGCAAAGACATGGATCATCAGTGGACCTAAGGTGCGCTGAGTGAAGCCTGGTACAAATAAACCACGGGGGTTGGTGCTTGAACAGTGAAAACATAGCCATTTGAATTGGTATCTCTTTCTAATCTTACATATAAACCAACAACATTTTTGCATGCAACTTACTTGTGACCATATTGGATCATATTTGACATGGCATCAATAAATCTAATAATACAATAGACATTATTTTGAAATGGGCCATTCTGCATAATGAGGTATAATCTCAAACTTTTATTGAAGTAACATTTTGAGTTTTTACAATTCACCCTGAAACATTAATGTCTGAACTAAATCATGAGTAAACTATGCTGTTGAAATAAAGGTAATAATATTACTTAATCAGAAAAACTAATGAAAATGTGGGGGGAGAGTAGTCTGAATTGGGTTCTGGAGCTGTGCCCCACCTCATACATCGCACTCATCCGCCAGCCGCGAGCGATTCCAAGTCAGTGAGAGTCACATCCACCGGTGGAGCTGAGAAGCTGCACCACCAAGCTTCTCCTGCTAGAACTGCTCACATTGACCCATTCTTTCTGTTCACTCGCTCACCCGTATCAGGTGATACCCTGCAAGGGTAACCATTGGCTCTTGTCTCAGACCTTCCCCGAGGTGATTGGTGGAGTGACGAGCACTCAGCATGTGACCTCTACAATGAGCTTCCGCCCACAGGAGGAAACAGGGTCGGCATTTCGTTTTAATACCGCTGCATGTGAACACAGAGTCTTTGTCATGGTGCAAATAAAACCAAACATCGTATTATGACAGTGAGATTGTCCATGACAGAAAGTCCGAGCGTCATAATAATGAAATTAATCAACTTTCTCGTTTGATCTCGTTTCTGGTTTTAATATATTTCGGTTAAGATGGGCATGGACGCGCGTGGCATGCTGGGAAAAGTCGTCTCTTTCATTATTTCATATTATGAACCTTTGTGATTGTCACTCGTACATTTCCAAAAAATAAAAAACATTCAATGTTGTAACTTTATACGTGGACTACAAAGAATAAATAATAATAATAAAAAAGATTTATTCTGATAATTATAATCTTCCATACAGACGGACTGTGAAGGGACAGTTTGTTTCCTCCCTCCCCTTTATTGTACAATGTTCACGTGCAAACCTTTATGGTATAACTCTACAATTACAATGTACATTGGTGTTGACACAGTATAAACGACGAAACAAAGCAAAATGACATTTTTAATTTTTTCAAAGATTATTTTATTGATTTTTCAGGGACACACCAGAATCAAAAGGTAACATACAGTGTCAGATGTGACAAGTAATAAAAAAAAGAAAAAAACAACATCAAATAAACAGAACAAAACAAAACAAAACCACAAATTGGTCACCAACTATTAAATAAAAGTCGCAAAATGACAAATTGAAAATAAAACTTAATAAAGGAGCATGTATGAGGAGCTTAGCATAAACAAGTCCAATACAAAATAAAGTTTCAAGTCCCACCAAGATACGTTTTAAACTGTTTAAACACCTTCGACACGTGCAGAAACCAGAAACATGCACAGGAAACTTGTAGTCTTGTAGTCATAATTATTGTTTTTCCTCCCCGTGTGTAGCCTCTGTATGTAGTTGATTTATTGGATGATTAAGTAATGTCACCATTTAATTTCTATACAGTCTATTTTGTATTTGTGAAATTAAATATAAAGTATTATAAAGAAACTACATCTCATATACCCATGATGATGATACAGTATACAATACAGTAATTTATGAACAAACTAGCCCTTATTCTCTGGCTACGTATCACATAACAGTAACTGCTAAAGAAAAATTGTTCTCACCGAATCAAAGTTCGGTTATGATCATTCTGATTCTGAATATTTATTGTAAAAATGCAGTAAAGCAAAAGAAATACATTCTTGAACAACATGTTCAGTAAAATCATGAAAACACAACAGTAATCACAGAGATGGACACAATATTTTGTCAGTTGTAATGGGTTTCTTTATACTGTCATTGGTTTGGTCATTTCTTGTTATGCATTGTGTATATAAGGCTGGTTTTGATCAATAGAGACAACAAAGGCATCATCAAATTAGCAAGTGAGCAGAGAAACCACTGAAAGACTGTAAACTGAAAAAGAAAAGTATAATACCTTAACACTGTTAGAAATTTGGATGGCACTTATTAAATGAGGTCTGAACAGACTTTTCTGGTTTTTGTCTGTGTAAATTTTACCAAAACAAACAAACAAACAAAAAAAAAAAAAACAGAACAAACAAACAGTTAAAACATGCCACGGTCCAGGGCCTTTCTGTCTGCTACAGATAGCTTCAGTTCATACTTCCATCTGTTGATATGGTGCTTAACCTTGTTTACCTCACAAGATCATGTTATTTATCAGAAAATTCAAGTTTCTCTCCTTTACACTGGAATAAAATCTGTTCTACAGTCTCAAGATCTCTTTCACATGTTGTTATTCCAATTAAATCTTTCCTATAAGGACTGAAATGTCTGTTTCCTGGATAATATGTAAAAGAATACTTTATTGTACTAGTATTGGTAATCTGATATAACAAAAACAACTTTCATAGGACAACAAGGCAGCAGTTTACATTAAACAAAACAATATAACACTGCTCCTTGACCAGTAGAGGGCAGACTAACACAACCTCACATTTTGTTCTCAGTCATTTGGATGCTGTGTGGATGCATCTTTTGATGACACATTGTTTTCCACGGGCAGCTGTTAATAGAACAGTATAACTCACGTGTGCAGAAAGTGTTTAATAACACTCCCAGAGCCTGAGGAGATGTCATTAACTCAAAACTAAAAGCTCAGTGTAACACATGTAAAATGAACATAGCCAGATGTCACAGTTGCCGAGAAAATGCATTTGGTCCTCTGCTCTACAGGTGAGATATTGATTGTCTCTTTCATGTGAAGGAATTCAGACTCACGATTAAACTGCATAGCTTTGTGAATACGCAGACAACTCCGTAGGCGGCAGTGAACATCCTGCTTCCTTGGTCATATAATAAGTGGCCAAGGCAAGGTCCTTTTCACATAGAGCGACAACAGCAAAGAGTGCATCTTGTCTGACAGAATGGGTTGTTGTGAAAGAGTTGTCAACTTGTGGTATACTGCCAATCCCTCAGATGAAAGAAATGAGAAAATAAAACATCTCCAAGGACATACACATACATACATACATACATACATACATGGATATGAAAGCTTTTCTCTTTGTTTTCTGCTAACACATTGTTTTACCTATTGCAAAGACAGGTGGTATACAGGTGGTTATTTAAAAAAAAAACGGCAGCCTATTTCAAGCTAGAAGACAGAGATATTTCTGGGGCCATTTTTTGACTGACCTTGGTACACCTCAGGAGGAAGAGGAAATAGTTCGACCCAAATCATCATTGGCGTCCTTGAAGACACACTCTTATTAATAACCTCAGGAATCTGGAGACCACCTCTACTCCTCCCGTCTCCTACCCCTCCTCTCCATTGTGATCTTTTCTTGTCCCAACTTTTATTTTATTCCACCTCCTTTTTTGGTTTCTGTTCACCTTCACTTTCACTCACCCAGCCCCCCACAGGGCCTCAAAATCAATCTCACAGAGCTTAAAATAATCAACCTAGTTGTGGAAGGGGGCTTACCAGTAGCATGTACAGTAGCTCACTTCCTTACTCCATCCTCTCTCTCCTTCCTTTGCCAGCCACCTGAGGAGGTTTCCTTTTATTTCATTTATTTGTTTATGTGTGTGTAGATATTTTCCTTTATTTCTCTTTGATTTTTGTGTTTCATTTGGTTGAAATTCCTTTAATTTATTATGTTTTTTGTTATTTTTTGACCTGTATAACTAAATTACACTATATGCATTTTTTAAGATACCCAGTACTGAGTTATTACAATGTGCAAACAGGGTACCAGCAGATGTGTGACCTTTCACAGCAAGGAAAGGAAAAAGGAGAAAAACTAAAACAAAAACTTTACGTTAAACTTCAGTATGCCCTGTAGCTGCACAATAATTAGAGTGAAAATGGGTGAACAATAGAATATTTTGCAGCTCAGTGTTTAATCATCATTTTAAACACATAAACATACTAATAAAAACCTGCCTATTAACTGAAAAACGAAGGAAATAAAGGTTATTGGAGCTCCATAATTGGTGACCCCTGTCTCAGCAAGTTGTGACCCCCAGACGACTGAAGAAATATCATCGATCAACCAAGATAAGAATAGCATCTGGAAGCTGGCCTCTGGCCAACACTGAAAACGTCTCCTGTTCTGGTTTGGGTAATTAACAACAGCATTCACAGCAATGCTTTCAGCTAAGACTTCAAACAACAATACTGCTGCCTGTTACAACCTTTAACTAATGAGTTCTCCTGCCATTTATGCTGCCACTATGAGAAAAAAAAAAAACTGGAAATTGGAAAACTGTAGTGTGACCCCGCCTGGTCTAAAAGACACATTTAATGAAATACAATCCACTGAAGTTATGGCTCTCTCCTCTGTGTTATTTTTCCCTTTTCATCCTAATTCCATTATGTCTCGTGAATTTTTTTTTAGACTGCTATTGATTTTTAAAAGGTATGCAAATTTTTGCCAGTGCTGAAGTCAAGGCAGCATTGCCCGCCCTACATTACAACTCAAATATAGCTCTACCAATTAAGGCCAACTCTGCTATGCTACATTAAGCACGAGTGAGAAATCATTCTATATTACTGTATTATTTATCTCTCAATGCCAGACTGTACAGACACATACATTGTCACTGGATGTAATCAGCTGGAACTATGGTAAAGTACAAGACATTTAATTTGATTCATCATGAATGTGAAGATGATTTTAGAGGCAGCAGCATCTGCATCTGATTCACATTTATTTTTGCCCTTTTGTGAATAAAAAGAAATGGATCAGAGGGTTTAGTTTAGCCCTGTTTGTGCTAATAAATAACCAGTCTGTTTATGTTTTCTTTATTCTATTTCTCTCTTTTTCTCTGTTATTCTTCCTTCACTATAGCTGTCAGAGGAGGAGTAAAGTAATTACAACCTGTCTCTGACCCACACTGGCCTGCAGCCCAATAGGGGGTGGCTAGTGGAGGGCCACAAAAAGACAAGAAGATACAGAAAAAATGATGTACGAAGAGACAGAGAGAGGGTGAAAAAAAAGGGATATAAAAAAGAGGAAGAAGCGATAGCAGAGGAGATGAAAAAATAGAGGAGAGTGACAGAGTGAGAGATGCCGGTGAGTGACAGGACGAGGTAGAAGAGGGTAGGCGAGATGAGAGGATAGGGGGCGAGCAGGATGGCAGAGGGAGAAAGGGAGGGTAAGCTTCCGACAAAAGGAAGTGGGAGACAATCCAGTAAAACACATGGTGAGTGAGTGCATTTGTGTGTGTGCGCATGCATTCCCGCACATTGTGGTAAGGGAGTGCAAGCAGTAGATGGTCACAGCCCTAATAGCATTATATTACTTGATGCCAAATTTAAAATACATGCTAGAAGGCTAGATTGCAGGCTGTTAGGGATTTAATTCTAAATTAAGCCTCTAAGGAGAAAATTTGCATGTAAATCCATGTACCAAACCATTACTCTATGTATGCACAACAATTAAAAGCATTTAAATCAGAGAGTTAAGACAACTGAGTGGGTGACACGGTGGCTCATAAAGACAAGCGCACATGCGCGCACACAAAGTATGCTCGAGTTAGGATGATAATTATTAAAATACATCAATTGTTTTTCAACCTCGATTCAAGCCTGTGAGGTTTATAATAGTTGATATGTATCTAAACTCACAAACATGTGCCCACATGCGAGCACACATACAGTCACTGAGTTAAGGCCATGTGTGGCCAGAGAGGGAGAGCAGAGAAAGCAAAAGAATGAAGATAAAACAGAGTGAGTCGATGAGAGAAAAGGGGAAGCAGAATGTGACAAAGTGAGTGAAGGAGAGCCAGAGCTCTGAGCCCTCCTTCTAGATGGCTGCTGGCCTTGAAGCCTGCCGGCTCCGAATGGCACATTTGGCACAGGGGTGTTTGCTCTGAGTCCTCAAAGCTGTGATGTATTTTACTGTTTTCCCAACAGCTGTGCTGTCTAATGGCACAATTCAGTTGACCTCCTCTCTCTGTCTCGCTAGAAAACAGGCTTTGTCCAGTAGTGGAGGGTCTTTAACAGTGAGTGTGTTTTCTAGCTTGGTGTTGATGCACTCATGGAGGTGAAGGTCGATGCTTATCGTTAGAAATATGACTCATGATGATGATTCATAATGAAACACAATGGTCATCTCACACCTCTTTACCTGCCAGCACTGATGCTCCCCACCAGGTACCTACATCGTACCGGGATGTTGAGAAGACTTGATATCGCCAGTGTCATCAATGATGTCCATTACTTGATGACGTTATTCAAGTATTCAAATACCAGTGATCGCACTTAAGTAAAATTACTTGTACTTTACATTAGTATTTCCATTTTCTGCTACTTTATACTCCTACTCCACTGTTTTAGAGAACTATTGTACATCTTACTCTACTGCATATATGTGACAGCCATAGTTACTAGTTAATGTTGCATTAAAAACAAACACATTCATACAGATTCAACCAGTGGTTTTCAAACTTTCTGGCCTATGACCAGTGTCTAGTTGGGGCTTCTTGTCACATGAGTTATTAGCAGTTCCATCAAAGGCATTTCTCACATGGTTTCACTGAAATAACAGTTAGAAGTAAATATATAATATTTCACAAAAAATATTCAGCCCAGTCCATATTCAGAGTTTTTTTTTAATACAAATGAATACAAATTTGTATAACCATCTGCTTTCTCCTTCCATCACTATCCAGGAGGTGGACACAAGTGTATATCGTTGTCAGTTCAACTTTATGGTAATATTTGAGGCTGTAGTTATACACACGATATGCATGGTAATCTAAAGTTTATCGGTTTAAACCATGTGATTAAAATGTGCCTAAACATGCACAGTAATGCTCGGTGTAGCCAGTGCTGAACCACCAGAAACCTTCACTGATGAGACTTTATGCTGATATCTCTATTCTTCTTCTTCTTCTTCTTCTTCTTTCCACACAGACACACACACACACACACACACACCTTTGTATGAATGTATTTTCAGCAAATGGAAGCTGCAGCAGACTCAAGGTCTCCTGTGAATGTCTGTGCGAAGCACCTGGACAAAAAGGAGAAGCCATAATGACACGTGTGTGTGTGTGTGTGTGTGTGTGTGTGTGTTCTAGTTTTAATTTATGTAATGTATATGATTCCTGGTGTTTTGGAAATATATATTTGTTCTGGCATTCATGCAAAATAATAATAATAATAATAATAATAATAATAATAATAATAATTAAAAAAAGAGATATCTGTTGCTTCTCCATCAAACTCAACTTGCACTCTCTCTCGCTCTCTCTCTTACACACACACACACACACACACACACACACACACACACACACAGCATCCTCTCTCTCTACCTCTCACACACACAATCCACTAACAAGCATGTGCACAGGCATGCAACCTCAGAGACACATAGAAACCCAGTAGTTAGTTCCTGCGTCATTACAGTAGCCATCTGTCAGTATGCAGGCACACATACACCGCCTTGGCTGCGTGTATGCATTCACTACATAGAAACACACACACACACAAACACACACACACACAAAGGGCTGCATGCAGCCACATTGCATATGCACGAGCGCACACATTTACCCTGGAATTATCTCACCCTGGTGACCCTTATTTCTACCCTGCTCGCCCTGCTAGTCTGATGGATTTTACACAAGCATTAGATTTACGTGGATCAATCTAAGAGGTGAAAGGTTTCCTCTCTCTAGTCCTCTCATTTCTTGTCCTCTCTTCTCTCCTCCTTCCTCATCTTTCTCCTCATCCCTACCCTCATGAATCTGTCTGTTTGTCTCTGTCTGCCAAAGACTGATGTCATTGTCCACCAGTGTGCCTCCAGCATGTGAGATGAAGTGATGAATGTTGAGGTATAATCCCGTGGTTTAATCCTGACCACTCCCAATCCTGCTGCCTGAACACACCGGACGGCCGGAGCAACTCTTCTGACAGACAGACAGACAGTTTTGTTTTTATCATAAAAAGAAAAACACATGCAGGTTTTAGAAGACACACATTTGGGCCTCCAGCAGTCTTTAATAATGATCTCACATTATTCAAAGATGCCCACCTGCTAGGCAGAGAGAGGAAAAAGAGAGTGTGAGAGAGGGAGAGGGAGAGAGACAGAGAGAGAGAGATGAAAGATTATTTATTTCTCATGGGTGGGAGACAGTGAGTGAGTGAGAGTGAGAGTGGGAGGGAGGGCGGCAGTCAGAAACAAGCAAACTAATTCTCACCGAAGAATAGACAGTCGTGCCAGAGCTGGGGCTGCGATTAGTTCACCTCTCTGACGCTCTTTGTAGACCAACAGAGAAACGTTTTTATTTTTTTTCCCCTCTCGAGTCCAGGTACGAAGTAGGACCAGAGTTTCCATTTTGGATAAAGAGGACTCCAAACACACGCATCCACACTTCTCCAAGCCGCGACAACTCAAGGTAAGGCACGCTGTAAAACTCAAAGCGTGCTGAATTAATTTCGCGTTTACAACTCGATTTAATCCCTGCTGGCGGTGGAAAGCAGAGATAAAAAAAAAATAAAAAAATGTTTTACGCCGTGCTGCTTCTGCCTCTGCTGCTGATGGTGATGATGATGCGCGCTGTGCGGCCACCGCGCGTAAAACAGCTGCAGTGAAAACCTCCAACTGGCACAGTGAGAGCAGAAGAAAGTGTCTGGCTGCTCAAAATAAAGTTAAAGCAAATGCAGTCGGTCATATGTAACAGGTGACTTGTTGATTTTGTGTTTACAAATGACTGTACATCTGTGTCTAATGGACACATGGCTCATCATCGGAGCGATTGTAAGGAACTTATTGTACTTTGGTGTTTTTTATCCGGATTCTAGTCTAAACATCCATCCACCCATTTTCTTCTGCTTAGACAATGATCTTCTAATATTTATACAATGTCCAGGCTTTAAGCAGTAATTCTACAATTACAGTAACTCCACTCAGAGCAGTCATTTTATATCATTGAGAAGTTCTCCAAATCCATTTCTGTAATAGTTTGGAAAAAATAGCCCTGAACTAAAAGCAAAACAAGGCGTTTTTTTTTCTATTTTCCTCCTCACACCTTCTCTCTCCTCTGCCTATTTCTGTGAAGCTGCATCCAGCTTGAGCTTTTCTAGTTATTCACTTGTTAATTATGCATTAAACAGTCCAGAAGCACGAAGCCACTTTATTTTCTCCCATATTGGGTCAGCATATTGACTGCAGGCTTATGTTGAATCAAGGCTGATGCCATTAGCTTTAAACTGGGCATTTGGAATAACTGATAACGTCTGTTTAGGGCATTGCTTTTGTGGCAGAGCGGTAGAAAAGTGGCAACGGGGGTAAATGTACAGTTTGAATCATTTTCTGTACATCAAAATGGATTAACTGTTTATTAAAGCCATAATAGGGAGTATATCATATTTCATTTTTGTCATGAAAGCAGAGTCCAGCCCCTACTGGCCTCATTAACTTGCTTTATATGAGCTTGTGCAATTTGATAAACGAGGAGCGAAGAAGAGAGGAGAGAAAACATCACAGGAAATCTAGTGGAGGCTACTACACTACTGCACCCCAGAGAGAGACTAAAGGAGGTTGCTGAACCGAGGAAGCGAACAAAGTGGCTGAGGAAAAGAGGCTGGGGTTGACAAAAGGGGGGCAGGCGAGAAAAAAAAGTGAAAGACGTGGTTGCTCACATATTCATCTCATTTGACTTGTGAGATCTGCTCTGTATTTCCCACCACAGTCGCTTTTAGCCTTTGGATGGTGAAGAAAAGCTTGTTCTGATTTTATGTAACAGAGTGCGAAAGAACCTTTCAGAAAACGTTTCAGGTGCCGCGTCTATCACAGTTCACACCTGTGTGCTGAGCTATCAGCTTCACAATATGGTCACATGATGGTTTTAACAGATCTGTCCATCTGTGTGTTACCTGCTACCTTCATCTATCTATCTATCTATCTATCTATCTATCTATCTATCTATCTATCTATCTATCTGTCTATCTAAGTTTCTCTCTCCTGCCTCTTCATCGCCACTGTCCTTTACTTTTCTTTTTCTTTTTTTGCCTAAAGGACAAAAGGCTTTCAAATCATTTGTATGCTGTTTTGTGGACATTGTGGACCGTTCATGCCAAAATGAAAAAAAAAAAAAAAAGGCACAGCTATCTTTGGATTTCACTAGTCAAGTCAGATAACTGACAAACTAACACATCAAGCACATAATGAACTCCATTTTCAGCTGACGGACTATTGATGCGCACTTAGTATCAGCAAGAGTTAGATTTGTAAATCATTTTACATTTTTTGTAAGGTCTGCGTGATTCGTCGTGTAGCTTTATGTAACATGTAACCGTTGCTGAGCAAACGATGAATTGAAATCTGCTTGCTTTTGACCTGCTTTTACCTTTGGTAAGCCTTTTGTGATTTGGTCACGTTTGCATGGTCATGTGCTTTCAGTTAAATTTGTATGAAAGTTGCTGTAAGCCATAGGTCAAGGATTATGTTTTCAATCCAGGTTTGAAAGCACAAAAGTTTCCGAGTCAATTTTTTTGAACATTTTTGCTATTTTGAACCACTGCTTTCTTGAATGTGAAAAATATGGAACATATACCAGGTTATTATTTGAAGCTATGTGTGTTTTCAGTAGATGAAAATGCAGATTTCCCAACATTTTCTGCCTTTAGAATGACACATTTAGAGGAGATGAAGGTATTCACTCTCTAGCTTCTGATTAGTTATGCTGTTGAAAAAGCTGAGCATCAATAGTAGGTTATTTCGCTGACTTGCTTTTCAGTTTTACATAGTCTTTAATTAACCAGCAGGGTGGATTTATTCAGTATGAGAAAATGCTGACTTGGTTTCATGGTCATATAATCAAAGATATACTATAAGTGCCTGATTTTTAGTGTTCACATTTTCATGGTCTGAACTCAATTAAATGGACGAGTGAGTTTTGACTGCCTGTCAAAGTCACTTATAATGATTATTGAACGTTTTTTAAAGGGTAATGAATTATTGAAACACTGGTCCAATATCAATACGTTTAGGAGATAATGTCTTCATAATGGAGAAGTAGAAGAAAGGATGAAGAAGAAAGACACAAGTACTCATGTTTACAGTAACATTGGTCGTATTGATCAGCTCACATATTTGTTTGAGTTGACTCACTGCTGTCTGAACTCAGAGGTTGAAAGTAATTTATCCTGTTAAACAGAAAATCCAAGAAAACCTGAAATATATATATATTTTAAAAACTTTAATATTGCTTATTGATTGCCAATAGAAGATTGGTCAATGCTGGAGAGAAAGAGCACAGCATATCCAGCAGTCCTGGCCGAGTGGACAAAAGCCATTTTTACAGATTTATGATTTCATCAATAGGAAACCTAATACCAGGTTTGTGTAGACGCTGGTGCAGTGCGGGCATCAATATCCCATTATAATGTAATGGTATATCATAATAGCTATTGGATGTAGTAAATGCCCGCTGATTCTTGTGTGGTTGATCGCGACTGTTCCCCACTGAGATTCTGCTGCTGAGTTTCAGTCTTTGCTGCAATCTGCGCCACCATGACCACAACCATCACATTTTCCATCACAGCATCCAGTGTAGGTTACAGATGGCCATTGTAGGAGATTAAGAAGTGCATCAATCCATCAACATGACTTTTCAAACCCTCCGTATAATGTGACACAGCAATCGCTTCTTGCCACCACATTACGGTGGGCAATAATGATTCTTATGTGGCCCCTATAGGGCTTGGAGATAAACACTGTTGTTGACAAGGATTGGGCAACATTGACAAAGATAACAAAATTAAGGTGGAGAAGAACAGGCACACAAAAGTAGTGGTTTGTAGCCAGCAATGCCAAGAGTAAACAATCAAGCGCTTCTTTCTTATGTCTGCACACATGCCACCTATGTTACATAAGGATGAGCTTCAGGATGAACTGCACACATGGCATAATGTTTTTTTTCCCTTAAGTGTGTTTGATGCCAGAGGATTCTCATGTCCTGCCCCCCTTGCTCATCTTCTGCCTTCTTGCTCTCACACTCTCCCATTTCATCTGCACTCTGCCTTCTCCAGCTGAGCCCTCTGTCCCCTACTGAACCCCAATGTGCTTTCTGTCTATCTGTGGATACAGTATATAATGTGGATATCTGTGCAGAAGGGGTTTACATCAACAATTTAATGCAAGAACATATTCATATTTTTATTGAAAATGTGCTCTTTAGTAACATCTAGTGGTAGGAACACTGCAACATTGGCAAATATTTTTTCAAGTAACTAATACAGTAGTTTTGTATATATGTCTGTTTAAAGTCTGTGTAAAGTAAGAATAGATATGTGTTCTGAGTTTGTCAGACCAAAGAAGAAGGTATTACTAACCACCCAGCCAAATTTGAATGATTAAAAATATCGACATGTTTATGAAATTAGTTGTCAAAATTGGGTAAAAATGAGCAGTCTGCTGAATGCATGAAGCCACGCCCACTTTTGGGAGCAGTCAAGAAGCAATTTTGAAGCAACTGTAACGTCAGATGAGTTCAGAAAATTACATGACTAACCTTGAAACACTGAGCGAGATGAATTAATCTCTATCTCTCTGCTAGTTGTGCAGGGGTATGCTCAGGCTGGCCTGAGTGTGTCATCGAGCCACCCTTTAGGACCGCCCAAAAAATCCTGGACTGAAAACTGGTGAAAACATCAACAACATAATAAATGTATTTTGAAAGAAATTTTGGAATTGCCTTTACACAGACTTTCATGTGCCACCCGATTAGCAAAAGAAGATGGATGGATGGATGAATGGATGGATGGATAATGTGTTCAATGTCTGGAAGATATCTGGGCAGTAACATAAATGCTATAGTTAGTATAAATTAATAGTTAATAGTTTGGACTTACTCTACTCAAGCAGCAGCATTGCCTTACATTTCAACCACACCATTATAAAAATTAAACGTTAGGGCTAGTGAGATGGTTTAGCCAGTCAAAGCTGTCAGTTGTAACTGAGCTAGTAGCAGTTAGCTTGTAGTAGTGAGTTTCATGGTTAACTGAAAGAAACAACAACAGGCAGTTGAGTACTGGGTAAGTTTCAGTAGCACTTGTAACACTTTTAACACACTAACTGTAGGTCTAAGTGACAAGATGCTAACTTGCTAACTGTAGATAATTAGCAGAAATAATACTAGCCATTGTATAGTTGTATTAGCCATTGTATAGTTGTATTGTTTTGACGATTATACAATATTGTGTTGTACATTTGTCAGCCGAACTCTTTCCAGTTGTTTGACTTGCTCAGTATTATGTAAAACAATGTGTGGCAATAGATTACACAGACAGATGACCATTGATTTCAATTATTTGAGTTATTTTTAATGTTGTGGACACACAATTAGTTCAGAAGTTCGCGGGCTTCTCTGCGTGCTCCTGGTTGCCCGGTGTCTGCTGCGCTCTTGCTGCCATCTGCATGTCCTTGCCTCCTTCTCCCTGAGGTCCAGCACGCTACTATGTTAAAAAAGGGACAGTGATTAGTCAACTGAATGCAGGTGCGCGAATCACCTCACCTGGCGCTGCTCTCCTGAGCCATCCCCACACCTCTCTCCTGCAGCTGACGCACCACGCCCCCTCTACACAATATTATAGATAAGACTGCAAAAACTACAAAACATTCACAAAGGCTGGAGTCTCACATTGATGGCAAAGCCAGAATTTTAATCAAATGATTCCTGGGCCAGGATCTGTTCACTGAAATTTCAGCCAAGTTCACTCAAAACTTCTTAAAATATTTTGCAGACAGAGAGATAAAGATGGGAGAACACATGCACCAACCAGCTTCATCTGGCAGATGTAATGAAAGAACTTCAGCATGTTACTACACCAACACGCAGAGACATCGGCAGCTCTCTCCCGCAAACACACACACACACACACACACACACACACACACACACACTTACTTACTTGTGCCGTTGCAGAGGGACATTAAATACCAGTGCCAAACTGAAACCACAAAACTACAAAGGCTGATTAAAGCAATTAATCAAATTCTAGCAAACAACATGTACTAACACAACACAGCGAGGGAGGAATTAAACTCATAAAATCTTCATGAAATTTTCCTTATCACAGCTCAAAATAAAGTCAGGATAAGACAGGTCTTCACAAAGCCCATCTTGCATACATGTGGGTATGTGCTCATATAAATGCAACAACAATTCACCACAATGTAAAGTGAGCTGTTTTAAGTTAGATACAATTTTTTATGCAAACTAATATTTAGTTTTAGAAAGGGTGAACGGAGAAAACAAATGTCAATGAAATCCCTACGATATTACTTTCTTTCTTGAAAGGTTGTAGCACATAAAAAAATAACAGTGAAAAGACCATTCCCATTTTTCTTGTCGTTTTGTGTTCAGACATATGTAGCTTCATTGTGCATTCATGGAGTCTATTCATTTCACACCAGGTAACAGCAAAATGTCTAATTTACTCTGAATTCCTTTTCTGCGTTTCAAAAGTTCACTTAAAATTACCTAGACAGCCAGATAAGAAAACATAGCTATTGATTGCTGACCTTTACTCCACGGTATCTGACTTCTAAGACCTACTGAGTAGAAGAGTTGAAAAGACAGCCGAGAGATTGCTCCATCATCTGGAGTTCGGAGGCAGCTTAATCATACAGATAAAAAGATGTGTTTTTCTGTACTTTGTTGTATAATAGTGAATTAACCAGTGGCCTCAAGGCTTTGTAAATACATATGTGGGGGAAAACAATGAATTACTGATGAGTTATCCTATCCCAATGCCTCTCTAGTGTTAGAAGGAAGAGAGAGAGGGAGAATGGATGTGACAGAGAAACAGAAAGGGGGTAGGAAGAAAAGATATATTAGAAGGGAAAAGAGAAATGGAGATCAATACATAGAAAGAGTACTTCATTAAAGTGGCATTCATTACCGGAGCCTGCTGTCCTCTCTATGTCCTCATCTGTCATTTCTCCATCTCCTCTTCCTCTCCATCTCCATCTCCTTTTTCTCCTCTTTCCGCTTTTCTTAATGCTTTATCTCTGTCTCTCTTTCCTTTTCATCTGAGGCCATCTCTCACTTCCCTGCGCCTCTGCCTGTCAACTGTCCTCCACCCTCCATATTTTACATTACATTATTTTCATTAGACTGTTGTGTGAAGGACTGCAGTGAGAGAGAATTAGGAAGAGCGAGAGGAGACACTGAAGCCATCCTGACATAGTTTTCCTTCCTCCAAAAAGCCCTCTGGAGGCCAAACAGCCTACTCTAACTTACTCCACCTGGCCCAGTTTCACATTTTCTGAGTCCATTCACCTATTAATTGGGGTTTTTCCTCATGCTGGTCCAGACGAAACAGAGCTAAAAATGGAGGATTTGGCTGTGCAAGCTCATCATTTCCATAAGTTCAGCAGCAAAGTGTCGAAACTGGGCTAGAATCTGGGCCAACATACAGTAGCTAGGACACAGATCAGGAAATGACAAAGGTACAAATAAAAGCCAAAAAATACTATACACACGGTTTAGTGTAATCCTGCCAACTGTGATAAAGATAAAAATAGAAAGTAATTATAACTTAAGTATCAAGGCTATCTGTATAAGTAGCAGTCACTTATTGCTTGCTCGTTATATTTGTCATTGGGATTTATGATTTGTTCTTCCTCCACCAGCCCCGTCTACATCACCCCTTATGTAACACCCCAAGCTGTTGTAAAGATGGATCCAACAAGCCACTGCTTTATCAGTCCTTCAACTGTGGCTCCCCATTTGATCATCACAATGGCTGCCAAAACTACTACCCCTCATCTTCTGGTAGCTGCTCCCCTGAATAGGGACATAGCTAAGACAACCTAAAGACAGCTGCTGCACAGCACTTTTTAATTGAAAACAATTATAATTGAGACTTTGCACCAGAGGGGAATGGTTAGTGAGAGGGAGACAGATACAGGCAATTAAACATACTGGGGAAATAAGGTACATTTGCAATACACTTGTGGGGTAGCAAGTGTCAAGTGTTTGGCTGAATGCATGGATGGATTCAAGAGATGAATATAGTCTTTACTTTTGTGATGCTGCTTCAAGAAGCAAGGACAGAAATAGGAATCAGGAAGAGTTTCTAGGCTGTCGAGAGTTCAGCAGCTGAAACTCCCTGCCCGCTCTATACCAAAGACAACCACGGGGAGGAGGAAATGGGAGGAAGAGGAGGGGGGGAGAAAAAGAGGTCAGAACTGATCCGGATTTATTGGCTCAGCTGGTCATAAAGGAGGCTTTATCCTCACATTGCATTATGCACGCCAAGATATCTGTTAGCTACAGGTGAAATACGACTGCTCTGCAGACACTGATTCTCTCTCTGTCTCTCACTCCTGTTCCTCCTCCCTCCTCTCTGTGTATCTCTTACTCTCTCTGTTAGGATGGATGAGTTTAATACAGAGGTGGTTAGAAACAAAGGCAGATTTCCTCACTGAAGTACATTCTTTACTCAGTCTGTGGAATAAAAATCAAGCCTCTCTTGGGGTGTTGGTTGGCTCGGTTGGTGGAGCATCCGCCCCATGTACAGTCCTTGCCGCAGCAGCCCAGGGTTCGGGTCCGACCTGTGGGCCTTTGCTGCGTGTCGTTCCCCATCTCTCTCTCTCTCCCCGCGTTCCCGTCACTCTTCAGCTGTCTCTGTCAAAAATAAAAAAATAAAAAATAAATCAAGCCTCTCCCCCTCGTCCTTCTCTGATTTTGCCACATTTCCTCACCCTTTAGCCTTTGCTGATTTTTTCACTTCCCCTCTGCTTCTCCCTGCTCTTTTCTGCTCTCGCTTTCTCTCTCTGTACCATAAAACATCCCAACGATTACTTAAATGCATAGGAGACAACCACGTTTTTAAATATATTGATGCAAATAGATATGCTCAGTCTCCATGTCTTTCATTTTAAAGCCAGATGCTCTCCCACACACAGCAGGGGACCAGCTGAGGCATCCCAGGTAGGTTCTAAAAATGCCTCCTAGAGAATTTTTTTCTGAAAATTGTGTCATTTACAAAAAGACCAAAATAGAACTACCATCTTGTGCTGCACTGGGTAGTTTTGTTGGTTTCACACATACATAAAGCACAAAATGATTTACAGTTTAATTTATGACAAACTGACATCATTCAACTTCAATAATTTGCTCTATGATCTTCAAATATTGCCATGGGTAGTGTACACGCTTTGAGCTCTCATTACAGTAAAATTACCCTTTCTGATTGATATATACACATCCCTACTAATACACACTAGTAGATTGGTAATTGAATATTTCAGCATGTTTGGCGCATAATCTGCTCAGGAAATGTAAAACCCTCAAAAATAGTGACAGGTGGTCTCTATGCTGGGATCTGAAGATACTGAGACGTTGGGTAACAAGTGTCAGTAAGGGAGTAGGATTGTGTGGGGTTGGAGGAGATAAGCAGTCCAGTTTACCTCATCAAAAAAAAACCGCTAGAAAAGCTCTAGCAAAGGGGAAAATTGTGAGAAAAGCTGCTAAATAGTAGAAAAAAGCTAGAGCGTGCACTGCCTTTGCTCTGACCTGGTTCCAGTTAATCCGCCTACTTTACACGATGAACATTACCTCCACACTGTATTTATAGAGCCTTTTGGTGTCTGTTTTTGTATGTAAGCCGATGTGTATATGAAAGTTGTTTTTTTTATGTGTGGCCATGATTGTAGAGTAAATACAGTTAGTCCATGTCATATAGGGGCAGGGGATCTGATAGCAGACAAAATGGACCCATATTTAAAATCCCTGTTTGCAACAAGCGCCAGGCCTTAAGGCTGAATGTTGGAGCCACTGTGCATGATATGATTCAGTTTTTTTGATGACCACAAGCTGTTCGTTCCAAGAAAGCTCTGAATTTAAATTACTTCAAAATTTCTCAACTTGTCTCTTGATACACAATGTCAGTAATTTTCCCCACAATATGTCGTTTTTGCTAACGACTTTAAAGAGAGGGAAGCTTCTAATCTTATTCAGCAATATTCTTTCCCAACAATGTTATATTTTTAAATGAACATAAGTAAATTGTATAGTATATCTGCTCCATAGCAACTGTTCAAGGTTCAGTTTTGGCACCCAGTTAAGGGCTACGGGTCAGTTGTCATTGTCTCACAGAACAACAAGACTAATCACGTTAGCAAGTCTGTGAGGCTGTACATAGGCACAGCGGCGCTATGAGCTAAATGCTAACAGCATGCAATCATTTGTTAATGAGACACAAAGGACAGCTAAGGCTGATCAAAATGTAATTTTTATAGGTATTTGACCTGATGAATGCAAGAGATCAAAAGTTAAGGGATTAGTTACATGTCATCCTGAGGTGGGCATGAATGTGTGTATCAAATTTCATGGCAATCCAGTAGTTTTTGTTTTTTTTTACTCCATAAAGGTAAATGTCAATCTCATGGTGATGCTAGAGGAAAAGTCAGGAGATCACCAAAGTCAGCAGGATAGTAGGAGAAACATGAATGTCTCTACATATACATTATGCCAATCCATTCAATAGTGTCACGTCTGGTTCAAAGAGGTGGACCCAAATGCAGGCGACTTTAATAACTTACTGAATTGGAAAACACAAAACAACAAAAAGTGGCTGAGAAGTCCGGGTAGAACAAAGTCCAACAAACCAAGATCCATATCCAAACTACAAAACAAACAAAACCCACAACTGAGCAAAACTAAGAGCAGCAGACCTGGCAAGGAAAAACCAATGAGCACAGTGACTAAATACACAGAAAACGAATCAGGCTGGAACACATAATCAAAAGTCGCAGAAAACACAACAAAGGTGGGAAGTAAAGGGAGAATGGGAGAGTGGGAAAATAAAAAATAAAACAGGAAACACAAGACAAAACCATGACACCAGTTGCTGAGATATTTTAAGTCTGTAACAAAGGTGACTGGAAATCATTTTTGGAGCTACACTGCTAGCTGTTCTAAAAAGTCAAAGGATAAGCAGACTCTTTTATTTCCCAAAACCAAATGTGTAACTTATAACCATTTACTGTTTTGTATGAGATGCAAAAGTCTCACAGGTCTTTCGAAATGAGTAGTATATAAATTCAGTTGTCAGTGAAGACACCAGCTCCATAGATACTGAACTATAGTTACATATACACTATCGATTCCCAGTGGGATGGGGCCATTGAAAAGACAATTTCCATTCATCTCATGATTATTTGATAGGATGCCTGTGTCTTCTCCTCTACTAAAATGATAACCAAGTAGAAAATTCTACTTTAGCTCACCTCAGCCCAGCAAGCTCCACAGGTATACTGGATGCTATAAGGTGTGAGCGATATACCCACACACTGTTTAAAAATAGAGAGGGCCCTGACAGTCCTACACGAAGCTTCACAGCAGAGACCTCTCTGTTGAAATGGTCTCTAGCCTTATGACTCTTAAACTTCAATCACTACTCCTTTCTCCTCCTCTTCTCTGCTCCTCCTCCCTTCTCTTCCTCTCTTCTCTCTCCAGGGAGGGGATTTTGCTTCTATAAGTCTTCTATCACACTGAATATTTCACAAAAGCACTTTTTTTTTCTCCTCCGCACACATATATACACACACACACACACACTCTCGACTTTCTCACGGAAGTGTTCTCACTTTCATTCCCTCACGCTCTTCACATCTGTCATCTCCCATGCTTTGTCTGTCTTTCATTCTTCCTTTTTCTTGTCATCTTCATCTCAATCTTATTTTCTCTCCTGAATGTTCCTCTTTGGTACTGATGCTTCATTCCTCTTCACTTTGCTCTCTTCTCCTCACTTGCTCTCACCCTAAATCAAACCTCTTTGCTCCTTTTATGATTTTTCCGGGAATGCATTTGAACTATAGAGGCCTTAAAAGGTTTAGTACTTTATGATCAATACGCTCTGCTTGGCCTATGCTATCCTCCTGCTTTGTTTATTCATAATGCATCATGACAACACTGATAATGATTGGTTGCCAGCCAGATAGACCACATTGTTGTAAATTAGCTGTGTTATGGTAAACTTCTCTAGTCATTAATGTTGATCTAAAGGTCCCATAGCTGTAACTTTACGCTGCTGAAGTAGCTTTTATTCACTATAGGAAACTGCAGCCCACTGAAGTGTAGATAATCAGTAACAATCTCCAAAGCAGTTTTCTCAGCTTTTCACATGCGTAATGAGCGCATCGGAATTGTACTCTATGAATTATTTATGTGGTATGCAGGATGCATTTTATAGCCATATTGTTTGTGTGTGTGTCATTGATTCATCCCCGAGAGTTTTAATAATGTGTTTTTTGTCTCGAAAATTAGATTCTTCATTTTATCATCGTTGTTAGTCAAAGCTTGCTTACTGCCTGTGTGTTTTGCAGTGCCTCTGGGGCTCAGCCACACAACACAATCAATTCTCCAGATTCTCCCAAAGCATTTAGAGGCATCTCATACAGAATGCAGGTGTGTTTCTGACCGCAGTGACTGGACTACCATTTCCCTTCATCTTCCCTCGCATTCATCATCTGTCTCATCTGATTGTGATGACAAGACAGTTGTACAATGCAGTTGGAGACATTTGAAAAGAAGGCCCATTAGAGGAGCTGGTTAATATTTCATGCAAAGCTAGATGCTACACAACAGCAAACTGTTAAACTACACACAACAGCCCAGAGTGTACAGGTGCCCACAGGAGCCTCTGGCTAATTACACCAGTGTTTGTGCACTTCCTGAGACTGAATGGGGGCTGTGAAATTATACTGTCAGCTGAAGTTTTTGTCTATTTGAGAGTAATCAGAGATGCAGACTACTCATCAAGTAGCATCAATACATTTGTATTTCCTTGAAGTGAAATCATTGTGGAGTACCATATTTTGACAGGATGATCTGCACTAAAATTGAAACTTATACATGGATGGTGGTTTGTTACATTAAATCAAACTCACAAAACCTTAATAACTTCAACAAATTGAAAAAAACAAAACAAAACAAAGAGGACCAGTGGCTACAAGTTAAAACTAACATCAGGCTTATGATGAACATGAGAATAAGGTGGTATATACGGGGTTAACAAATACTCCAAACTTGCATGTAATCAAATCTGTGGCAGTATTTGCAATGGTGAGTAGCTTCTTCTTTTTAGTAAAAGTCTTTTTAATGTGTGCTTGCTTTATTTTGTTTGCAGAGTCTGGAGTGCTAAAATAAAAGTGAAGATAATGTCCATAGTTCACCCACAATGTTTAAAGTTCTTCTACTTTTTACTGAGCTGTAAATTTACCTTGCAAAGGTCTTCTCACCTCAGATTGATGTTAGACTTCCACACACTTTGACTTACTTTCTGCGACAGCTGGAATTTGACCATGCCTATCTGGAAAAGGATTTGGAAATTGGAAATCCTTTATTGAAAGCTGCCATGAGTTGACCACTAGTGCAAAACGGTGGTTGGAAAGTAATTCTCTGACCTGTGTGTGTGTGTGTGTGTGTTTGTGTTTGTGTATGTGTGTGTGTGGGGAGGCGCCATCTGTGTGTGATTACGTGTGCTGCTGACATGCCCAAACTGGATCATGCCCAACAGCAATTATTCCATCATCCTCCTCTTCCTTACTGCTCTCTCTTTTCTGTCTTTTTTGTCCCTTCTCTTAACCTTCTCTCTCTCTGTCTCTGTGTCGCTCTCACTCTAACTTTCCCATGAGGCCAAATGACCTCATTTTCATCTCAAGGCTCGTGTTTGAGCAGGCTTGTTCTCATCACACACACAAACATGCACACAGGCAGAGGTGTTAGTGCAGAAGTAGCACGATTTGCGTCAGCAAGGTGCATATGAATATCTCTCTAAATGCCTCTAATGTAACAAAACTGTGGCTTTTGCTCTGACTCTTTGTGTTCGACACAGACTGTCGCACAGACCCAGAGTCTGTGTGACAGTCTGTGTTCAGCACTGCACTAATCTGTTATGACTTCTACTATATGCACTTCTATATGTAACATCTATGTGTTTTCAATGGTGACAGCTGCGTCCTTGGTCTTGTGATGCTTATGCTTCCCTGTTTTAGAACTGAAGTGTGTATGCGTGTGTGTGTGTGTGTGTGTGTGTGTGTGTGTGTGTGTGTGTGTGTGTGTGTGAGGCAGAAGCCTTCGGGGTACTGCAGATGTGACATGGTGAAATAGAAACGACCACCTCTCACAAACTGACAATGTAAAATCTCACAGAGAAGAGCTGTCCCTAATACCTCTGAAACTCACGGGACCATTATAATGAGCAGCTAAATTTTGCTGAAAGGAAAAAAACGGCTGCGTTAGAGGTTATTTCAGGTTAAGTTACAAATATTTGAAATTCAATTTTTTGTTAACCTTCAAACTCAATCTGGAGAGATAAAATTCCTTGTATATTGGTTTCCAAATGTAAATTAGTGACTGTTTTTACAGCTTTTGATGAGAACATATTGTGCAGAATACTGCATCTGAGCTTTATTCAAAAGATCAACATCCACCATATGATAAACTTGGACAATTACTCTAACAATATGTTTCCTGGGAGTGAGGCTCACATCGATATCCACAGGCATATGCTGTTGCAACAGGTAGCGGTGAAAAACACAGAGCACAAAAACATTTGATGATCTTTGCTTGCTGTCTTAAAAACCAGAGGAAGCAGAGTCACCAGGATGCAGCGCTGCTCGTGTCTGGGTTTTTGTTTTTTTTTTCTTCTGTTGCAGGCGATGGAGCAGCACAGGCGCACGACATGTTGTCTTCCACGTTCCCTGCTGTTTCCTTATTGACACACATTGCCTGAACACAGTCAGTAAGTTTCTCTGCACACCTATACGAATCAGACGGGTGTGTTGAAGGACATGCAGGAATAGATAAAAATAAAGTTGAACTCCTGCACTCTTGCTGGCATTTAGGTATAGTTACTTGGCATCTCAGTCAGCAGAGGTGTAGCACAGATTCGACAAAGGAAGATAGAGGATAGAGGTGTGTAGGAAGTGAAGGAATGGAGTAAAAATGGGGATATGGTGGAGTCGTCTTTTCTGCCGATTAGCTGAACATCCCGGCTGGGGAGAAACAGTGCTAGAGGGTTATATGACAAAGTGTCAGGAGCTGTGAAAGCTTGTGTTGGTGTGTTAGACTGTGTGTGTGTGTGTGTGTGTGTGTGTGTGTGTGTGTGTGTGTGTGTGTGTGTGTGTTATGTGTGCGTGTGCATGCGAACTGAGGTGTGGATTTAGCCTCTCAATTGAAGTCTGGGTTTTGGAGAGGCACTCTGCGCGGTGTGTCTAAAGGCCATGTTTGGCCACAAAAGGAATGAATTAATGCAGTCGTGATCAGTGGAGACACACGCACACATATTCTTGTGTGCATGGACACACACACACAAATGGATGCTGGGAAAGAAGGTTTTACAGTTTAATTTATTCCCCAGAGAGGGCGAACCTAACAACGAGACCAGTGGCTAAACACATGTGCGTGTGTTTGAATTTGCAAGAGTGTGTGAACATGTGTGTAGGTGGATCGTGGGCAGGTGCATTAGTAGGTCTGTGTGTATTTGACAGAGAGAGTGAACAGAGGTGAGTTTGTTTGTGTGAGAGAGTTCTCCCTCCACATGAGTGTTTCTCGATCATCCAAAAGTGAATGAAGTGTTACCAAAAGTGGCCCCTTAACACACACACACAAATTAAGTTGGTTGATAAAAGTAGCATCAGCTCATGGCCCCGAAGGGAGATGCACTTTAAGTCACTGGTACATTGTGTAAGTGTCTTCAACCCTGTGCTGCAGATTTCACACACACGTTTAACACATGCTCACACACAAACACAGACACAACCATCAGCTTTCCACATTTCGAGTTTCTCATAACCTCTGAATGTTTGATGCTGATCTCAGATTCCTGACACATTCCCTCTGTCTCTCCTTCTTCTTGTCTAATCTGTCATGTCTGCCGAAAGCGTTTATGTTGCATTCCGTGAGGCGTGCGTGTGACGGAGCCATCAGGAGTCGTTTAATTCAGCGGTTTTATGTGCGACGCGTGACCCATGTGGGACACTGTCATGTCTGCGTGGCATGGCAATTTTTTCTGCACCACAAATTTTTTCGCATCCAGTCTATTTTTCCCAATCTACATGCATGATTGAAGTGTGAAATATTGTTTTGTTTTTTGTTTTTTTATGTGTGTGTACATTACTTTTTTTTACTATAAAGACATATGAGAAAGGGCATTTAAAGACACTATACAGATAGGATGAAGAACAAGTATATCACAGCCTTGAAATATCTGGATCTGCAGAGTTGTTTTTGTATTTGCTATAACTGCAAACTGAATATATATATTTGAAGCATTCTGTTTTTTTTTATTATCCACACTGTAACTCCTATATAACACTGGAAGACAAAGAAATGATTGTACTCCAATGCTCCACTTAGTCTCAGCTCCATTCTGTTGCATCTGAGTGACTGACTTTTCTTTCACTCTTTTTCTTAAATGACTGCAAGGGTAAAACGTTGATTTGGGATTGATGGTGAATCACTGCACGGTGATTCAGTGGTTAGCACTGTTGGGTTCCTGGTTCCAACCTCGGCGGAGGCCTTTCTGTGTGGAGTTTGCATGTTCTGCAGGTATTCCGGCTTCCTCCCCGAGTCCAAAGACATGCACTTAAAAGGTTAATTGGTGGCTCTAAAGGTAGGCGTGAATGCGACTGTGAACGGTTGTTTGTCTCTGTGTGCCCAAAGCGGGCATAGGCTCCAGCTCCCTGTGACCCTGAGGAGGATAAGCAGTTACAGATAATGCATGGATGGTCATAATTACTATCTGTTAAAGGGGGATATTGGTAATTTCTGGGTTGCTGCTCTAAGACTCTTGATCCATCACTGTTTTCTGTTTGTACAGTTGCCTTACATTACAATCAGAAACTGATTTACTGACTGAATAAGAGATCCCAGATATAACTGAAGGCAACAGCAGCATGGCTCCTAAACACTGCTTGTAAGCTGACGTGCTGAGGCTATGTTAATGTAAGGTTGACAAGCTGACAATTACACATCAGCATTTTCAAAAAGCTCTTTTTTCCCCCCATTCTCATTATAGCACAAGGCTGGCAATTTCAAACCAACAAAGCCCACATGGGAGGTTATTTTCAGAAATCTCAATTTCCAGGGATAGAAAATGCCAGCTTAGTGGGGATAGAAGACCAAAATCATGAGAGAATGTTGTGTTTTCAATTTAATCTACATTATGGGAACATAGTCCAAAAAAAAACCAAAAAGCTGGCTGCTACAAGAGACAGCACAGGTGCAACAGACAGTAGTGGGTAAGATAGGTTAAGCATTCACCAATACACAGAAAGCTGTACTATTACACACTTGGGGTTACACAAGCTTACAAACAATGGAGAGTATTGATTGTTAATTTCATCACAGTATTTACTGTATGTCCTTGCACCATGGAGAGGCACACAATTCCCTGAAGGTACATGTGCTTACAGCTCAACAATGACTAGTGTTGTTCATATACAGGGTATGAGACAAAAAAATTAGGTGCTTTCTTCAATATAATGCAATCCAGTGCAACAAAACCGTAAAACTACAGCCTTAAAATTGAATCAATATCATTCTTAGACAGTCTCAAGAAAAACGGAGCATTAAAAGCGTCACAAATCGGTGAGAGAGAGAGAGCAGGCTAATGCCCTCTGATAAATATTTCTAATATTTATATCATGTCTCTTGTAAGAGAGATATGCTCTAAACGTGTAAATGCACATATATACTTTATGAAATAGATTTAAATAATATATTTATGATTGTCTTCCTTTTTTCTGCCCCATCACTCTGTCTCTCTCTTTCTCTCTCCCTGTAGCTCGCGATCATGTGGAGCTCTGACTTTCTATTTTGATTTTACGTCCAACTTGGAGAGGGAGAGCTTGTTCCTGCCTCCGTCTGTGCAATTTGTACGTATATCCAATTTATCGGCACAGTCTTAAATTTAGTCAAAAAGTTACTCGCACACACACTCAGAAAAGCAAAAAACATACGCTATCCATCATTCACTCTGTGTATTGTTATAGTGTGTATCTTTGTGCCTGCGGGTCTTGCCTCAGGCTATTCTGGTGTCAGAAAGAGCAAGCCTGTCAGCCAGACATTGCATCATTCTACGTAAGCTACAGACACACAAGTACGCACACAAGTACACACACACAGACACACACACACTTATGTCCAAATAAAAAAAGCTACTCTGTGGCCCATCTCCCTGAGGACATACTTACTGTGCAGGACCTGCACAGATCCACTCTCTTAATGAGGGGACAGGAAACGGAGGACACACAGGAGGGGAGAGAGGGTGAAGGGAGTGAAGGGTGAGGAAGGAAGTATTTCTGACAAAGTGGTATAGGGTTCAGAAGTAGATGAAGCTTGCAGTATCATTCAGAATAAGGCACTACTGTTTATCCATATATATGCTGTGTGTTCACGTAGCATTGTGTGTGTGTGTGAGAGTAGTGTGTGTGTGCGTGACTACATGCAATTGGTAGATTTTATTATGTGTCTGCATTTGGAAATGGGTTTCTCTCACTCTCTTTTTCTCTCTGTGATGAATTTTCATTAGAGCGTTTCCTTATTAAGCCTGTTTCTGGACCTGTGTATGCCTTGCAGTCACACACACACACACACACACACACACACACACACAGATGCACAGGCCTTAGATGAGAGCCGCTCCATGAGCAATAAGGGAATTAGTGTTTATAACAAGCTTGGAAAAGACACCATACTGGGAACTCAGTGGAAGAAGAAAATGTAATGGATATCAATGCAACACACACACACACACACACACACACACACACACACACACACACACACAAGCCTTTATACAGTATCTACACTTGCGTAACTCTTAATACTGTAAGTTCTGTGTATTAGTGTGTATTTAGAATGGTAATCCATTCAGCCTCTTTCCCACTCTTGTATCCTGTAGTACACTTGATTTTAAGAAGCATAAGAATACTGATAATTGGCCCTTCGTCCGCTTCTCCTCTTCAGCTCTCTCAGCTCTTCTCTCATGTGAACTCTGTCACGTCCTTACAGCTCTCTTATTTGCCCCACTTTCATGTCACAGCATCCTGATAAGGCCTGGGACCAACCTCAGGCGCCAATATCGAACACACACTCAACGCAGGCAATGAGCTCAGTAGGAATCAGTAGGCTGATGTATGTTTAATGCCATTATATTCTTGCTGGAAATGCATTTTATAGGGCAAAATTATATTAATGACAATATGAAAGTGCTTTCAGCTGTGTTGAGAATAATCATTGTGTTATTATTTCCTAATTATACCCAGTGCAATTCTTACATAAGATTGTGAATCTAATGAAATTTTAAACACTAGGCACC
This sequence comes from Sciaenops ocellatus, assembly GCA_033000465.1. Taxonomy (NCBI): domain Eukaryota; kingdom Metazoa; phylum Chordata; class Actinopteri; family Sciaenidae; genus Sciaenops; species Sciaenops ocellatus. Next base: position 13,107,037 of record CP136883.1, on the reverse strand, counting down.
ATAGATGCTAGGTGAAAAAAGTAAGTCTTTTCTGTGTTAAGTCAAGTAAATCAAGGATGGTCTTGATTGATCAATAAGGAATAGGCTGTAACTGTCATGTCTTGTTATACACAGATGAAATGACACACTGATTTGCACACAAGAAACACAAATGATTGTAAAGGGAAGAGCAAATACATGTGCAAATATTATTGCTAATCTTATTAAAGGTGGGAAACTGGATGGTAACAGTGGGCTTAATTACCCCCTAAGAGGGCTTTTGGGAGACAGAAAATTTTCTTCCATTATACTGAAGGTGCGTGTACACATGTGAGTGTCTCTTAAATGTATTTATGTGAGGTGGAGGGTTGGGAGTGGGTGGGGGGGGGGGGTGTCTGGGTTTTATTGTGTGAAGCACTTTGTGTTACATGTTTTGTATGAAAAGTGCTATACAAATAAAGTTTGATTGATTGATTATTTCACTTACTTGCTCACACATAAACACACACACACACACACACACACACACACACACCAAGGGGCTCGTGCAGCACGATTAGTGGTTGTGAAGTGTAGGAATGGCAAACATATCCACAACCTTCCTCTGTGTTATTCCCATTAGTGTTCACCAGTTGGAACATCAGGGGTCGTACCCCCTGATGTTCTTCTCCCCCACCTCGGTGAGGAATTGCCATGATTAAACCTTTCGGACTAGAGTTCTACTAAAATGGGGATGGGCGAGGGCAAAACGATGAGATGAAGGCCAACCAGAGGCAGGGAAAGGGGCAGGAGTGGAAACGAAAAGCAAGAGAGGCAGGGAAAGACAAAGAGGCTTTTAAGTGAAGCGATCCCGCTGTTTGGTTGAAAGGATAAACATGTTATCACACACACCTGTGTCCATACTGCCCTGATATAGGCAGAGTGAAATGTCAAACACTAATGAGGGACATATACTGTATAATAAGTATGCTTCTCTGTCATGTAAGGACATTTGTGTAGTGACATGCATTGAGCTGTATAATATGTGCGCTTCCATTCTGTATGGATGTACATGCATGCTTCTTTAGGAGGCATGCTTGTGAGTACTCAGGTGGTTATAGTGCACACATCTCTCGTTCACACAGGCAGAAGTAACCTGAGGTCAGTCGCAGACCTTTGCTGTTCTGACTCTTCTCCTGAGGCAAACACACACTCGCATGCATCTTGTTGTTGTTATCTTATCATAATGTAAATCTAGTGTCACCTCTTAACAAAGCCGATACAGCATCACTTAATCACATTGTGTGCATATATCAGGATTGGTGTCATGCTGATGCTGATAATGACAGGTTTGTTGATTTATCGCTGTGCTGCATCTGACAGTGACAAGGACACACAACACACCTAACCACTTGACTGACAACAGAGAAAGAAAGCAAAAGAGCAGCTTTGCACAACAGCCAATGAAGTATGACATAGATTTACAATAATTCATGTCTTTCTGTCATGGAGGCATATCAAAAGCCAAACTAGTCAAGCAGCTGTCATACACAACATATACCTATTTAGTGATGAGCTGCAAAATGCACCATTTTCCTTTTTTTTCATTCTTTTCTTAGTATCGAGTTAATATGATAGGATGGCTAAAGAAATGATTGCCAGTAAACAGCAGATTTTCTTAGAATAACCTTGACGCCAAGAGTCTATGAAACACTTCCCCTCTGTGCTGATAAAAAGATATTCTATTCCATTTGATTCATTTCTGAGCCCCACTGCAGCATAAAAACAACACTTGTGAACAAGCACACAAACACAGTCAGACACAGAGACTTGCACAAGATAAGAAGATAGAGTGTGATGTCTCAGGTATCTCGGTGTGCCTTCGCACCTGAGAGTGCCTGGGTGTGTTAATGGCATGACTGCATTCCCACATCCGTACTCATAAAGATGTACGCTGATTTTTAGTCAAATTGTATGTGTTAAACAAGTGAATCAAAATGTACTGAGGATTACTCATTTGGGTTTTGTTATCATATCACAGTGACTTATTGTCTGGACTACTTTCTACACTCAACATATGCAGAACTTGATTTTTAAGCACCCTGTTACTTAAGGTGTCCCGGCATGATCAGATGAGAGACACAATAAAGGGTCAGGTGTAATAATTGGTTATAATGACAAAACAAGTACCTACACACTCAAAAACACTTACTCATTTTGTTAACATTAAAGTTAGACATCCCTCCCTCCCTTCAAAAAACTAATTTGGTTTTAATCTACAACAATCTTGAGCACATAACCCTTTTACCCTTTTACTTTTACTGTACATCCTTGAACAGCATCAGTGACAGTTTTACTACATTGCAACAAGGATGACAGAAACACTTTAACAAAAATGACAGTTGATGTTTACTGCAAAAGTTTGAAAAGTTGGTCATTTCTGCCATTTTAATGTCAAAGCTCCTAAAATAGAAATGCTGTTGATTCAAAGCAGTCAGCTGTGACAATCTGTGCAATCAGTGATGGTGCTCATTTTATCTGTGACGTTGTGCCACCTTGTGTGCGCTATGAGCTTGTTTAGCAGAGAGTTTGCCCCATCAGCATGCCTTTAAGTGCTTTGTGACTTTGGGGACAGCCCTTCATACGCTCAGAAACATGAGTCACGCAACGCATTATCACACATATCCTGTTGACACATACCTACATGCACACACACACACACACACACACACACAACGACACACACACCGTTCACCTGTGCAAACATTGACACACACATAGTTGTGAAGCTGTGAAGTTGAGAGGTGCTCAAAATCTGCCTCTGCAGTTGGGTTTTACACTTTGTTCTCATGTATTTTCTCTATCCACCTTTTCACAGCGTACCTTTCTCCTTGCCTTTCTGGCCCCATCATTTCTCACCTCTTTCCTCATCTCATCTTTTCCACTCTTATCTTCTCTTCTCCTTTTTTCTCATATCCTCCCATATCGCCTCCTACTCTCCGTCAACTTCAAGGTTCATACTGACTCAGTGCTCAGGGTACAGTGTTTTTAAGACATCTTTTAGGGTGATAATCAAGCACCAGAGACGTAAGAGTAGAAGGTCAAACATGAACTCATCTTTACACTTAAAACACACAGTTAGCTGACACTCTTTATGATGCCAGCTACCTTTCAAGCCTCCAAGGAATTAATACTCAAAAGAGGAGTGAAACTCAAGTTAAGACTGACTGTGGAGAAATGTTGATGACAGTTTAAAGACTGAAAGTTACATTCAGTAATAGCTCCAGCAAATCTCCAACTTTGTTACTGGGTCACTTCTGATGAAAATCAACTCTGGCCTGTGGTACTCTTTGAAACACCAGCAGCTGAGATTTGGCAGTTCACAAAGTCAGGGACTATAAGTTAGTGAGTTTTAGAGAAGGCAGGTAGCATCAAGTTATTGGCAATCATATCTGCTGACCCTTGTGTCAAATGACATTGGGTGCTTGGCATTTGTTCCTATATTTTAGTGCGGATACACATTTCCCATAGGGGTGGATGTGCTCCTTTTCACATCAAGCTGGCCTTCACCTTCACTGTCCTGGACATTGTTGTAGAAATGATGCTGTTCTTACATAATCTTCTGGCAAAACTAGGCCTTTTCAATCCATCACTAAATTCCCTGCGGTCTTACTGGGGCATTACACTCACACAAGGACGCACATATGGACACACGTATACACACAAACACACATCCTTCTGCTCAAACTCATATCTGCACATGTGACAGCTCCACATCAACCTTTGCTCAGACACACACAGACACACACACACTCACGCGTGCACTTACATACACACACACAGTGTATCCCAGTGCTCTGGATTAGGGGTACAGATTAGAGATTAGGGCCAGCACTGGGATTACACAGTACTCTGCAGCACCGCCTCCACCATAGATCAGAAGCACCTCTGGCCTATCATCAACAGTGGTGATGCTACACACACACAAATATATATCAAGAAATAGAGAGATAATTTTACATCACTGATATTCATTTCTTAATCTTAAATTAGCACCTTCAAAATGTCATTACTTCTGAGGATTTCAGTAGTCTCTGTTCTTAGTCCTCACATCATATTCTCAATTTTTCTCAGTTCCTTTCTCTCACTGTCTCTCTCCACCAATTTACACACAATCCTGATGTTATCTTCACCGCATTACTAGCTGCCCCTAGCATCACTTACATTAATCCGGGCTCCATCTCAAATGTCTCATTTCCTCCTATCACATATTTCCTGACTTGGTCAATTCCATGGATTTGTCTTGATGTGGTCCTGAGCCCCACAGAGGCAGAAGATAAACTGTAGATAAAAAATTCCTCAAAGGGAAAGTAAAACCAATAGAAATTAATCAACCTAGTAGGACTTGGTTTTGTCAGGTATTTAGGAGAGGAGATAGGATCTTGAAGATAGATGGCTGAAGCTTCCAGGGGATCTGTCTCCTACTGTAGATGGAGTGGTAAAGGATGTGGGTGAGGATTGCCTGAGGACTGTGGTGAGATGGTATATCGATTGCTGATTCACAACCTAAATCCTTGATTTTCTACCTGGGCGTTTGGGACCTCCTGTGGGGTCACAAGCTATTTTAGGGTGGATATGATAAGACGAATGAGATGGCGAACAGAATATAACATATATATATATGTGTGTGTGTGTGTGTGTGTGTGTGTGTGTGTGTGTGTGTGTGTGTGTGTGTTATATTCTGTTTGTGTTTGTATATATATATAATGGAGCACATTTTCAGTGATTAGTGAGTGAATAAGTTTAAAGGCTCATGAACTACTGATCTAGATCAGAAGACAAATCCAAACTTACACACTCATGCGGGCCAAAAACAAAAAAATAATTTTCCCCATTTTAAAACCCAGCGCTGTCAGTGTTATTCAGGGGCTCCAGTGATTGCTGAAGAAGCCAGCTGCTTTAGGGACAGAGGGACACTGCCCTTTATAAATAAAGTGCAACTTGAACTTGACAGACGTTGCACAGACTCTGCAGACTTTAGCAGAGTAGAGAGAAGCTTAGTGGGTAGATTAGTATCTGTTGACAAGGCTGGCACGCAACCAGGCTACCAGAAGCATTTCAATCCAGATTGGTTCAGAAGTTGGCTTGGCTCTATCTGTGGTTCTCCAATGTACTGTATAGTCTAATTAGTCTAAGACTAATAGTAATGGCACTCCCTTGGTGTTTTCAACCACTGGAGGCTTTCATAATGTTTCATCAGTACCTCTTTTTCTCTTTAACATGCTTGTCCCTGCTGCTCTGTGATCCCTTTATCTCTTTGCTATCTGAAGGTATCATCAAAATAATTTGCTTTGTTTTCCCTCTTTGTAGTGCAATGATTGGAAAATATCTTTTTCTCTTTCTACTTCTTTAGGTGAATGCCGTCATGCCATTTGGGTGCCTTGCCCTGCGAGATGGGCGGACTTACGATAGCATGTCTGATGTCACGGACAAATATGAGATTGGACAAGTCCTCCGAGCGTACGTATCGTAAAGCTTTATGCATACATCTCTGTTGTTTTTCCTCCTCTCCATGAAGAATTCATGGGCACATTCCAGTATTCCCAAACGGTTTATATTCTCCTCATGAATTATTTCAAATAGATTTGGATCCACATTCCCTGCAGATTTGGTTTGGCAAACTGTTTCACTGAAAGAATGACAGAAGGTAATAGCATGAGGCTTGTATGTAACAGACCTAAGAGACACATTTTTCAATTTTTAGTCAATCAGTTGTCTGTATATATATATAAATATATTTCAGTTCATGAAACACACTGTTGGAAATCTTTATTTTATTCAGTTTAGATATTCTGTGTCATCCCTTAAATAAATCTTCTGGAGATATTTTCAAAGAGCTGTGAAAATCACTCACTGCTGCTTGACTGGCCGATTACTGGCCGCTTTCTTCCCCTAAACACTTCTTTTTGACACACTGAAGGCTCACACAAACTCACACACCACACCAATCAGTTTAAGAGACCATATGGTAACATCAGCATCTGGCCTCAGAGATTTCTACTCATCTTTTATATAACACACACGCATACACACACACACACACACACACACACACATTACAGTAACTCAAAACTAATTGCTCACATTTGCTATATACATCCTCGTCTTTACTTTATAACAAGGATGATAAAGGATGGTACAGTTGTAAACAAGATTAAACGTGTCCTCATTGGTTTGTGTTTTATTTTTGAACAACGAAAAAAATTTAATTTTCCAATTGTATTTATTGGGCATGAAAGATTTAATGTGAAACGCTGTGTTTAATTTTTCATCACACAGCTTCTCAAAATCCATTTGGGTGAAGTACTGTATGCCCCAAAGGCTCAAAAGCAGACAATGCCCAGCTGATGGCGGCACTAGACCCATTCCAGATTTGTTATTTTATTACCCTTTTATTCTACCCAACGACTCTGTCTGCAATTAAATTCTTTCACTATATTTCACCACAACAGCCAGTGTACTTGTGTAATTTGAATATTATGCTGTTTCTTCAAAGCGTCTACACTTCTTTCATGCTCTTACATTATATTTACCTTTTCTGCCTTTCTCTGTTTGTCTTTCTATTTTCTTTTTCTTCTTGCGTAGGAAGGAGTTCTGTGAGCTGTGCCTGGCTAAGGACAGACAGACAGACAAGGTGTTTGTCTGCAAGAAATTCCTCAAGAAAGACGGCAGGAAAGTCCGCAAGGCTGCCAAGAACGAAATCATGATCCTGAAATTGTACGCAGTCAGTCTGTGGACAGATGGATGTATGGTTGAAGGGGTGGAGAGAGAGTGGAGAGAGGGAGAATGAGAGAATGTTTTCTTATTTGACATTTCTGATCATATTTCCAATCCATGTAATAACCCTTGTTAAAAATGTCAGTTCAGGTGTTTGTAACTTCTGTTTTACACTGTTTTTGAAGTATCTCCCCAGAGATTTACACTCACTTCTTTGTATATAAGACAGAAAATGGTTATCTTTGAGTTACACATAAATCCCTTCATGGTTGAAAGGTTAAAGTCTCTGAATCCATTTTGCTGTTCCAGGGTCAACCACCCAAACATCCTTCAACTGATAGACACATTTGAGACCCGGAAAGAATACTTCATCATCCAGGAACTGTGAGTGTTTCTTTTACTGTTTAACTGTTTATCTTTCTTAGGTAAGCATTCATGACAAAGTGCAAGTGTCTTCTGTGCATCTCTCTTAATTGTGTATGGGCCTTCATGTACCTTAACACACACAAATCCATCAGCTAGAGGGTAGGGGCAGAATCTCCCTTCTTATTACTGTGTGCTCTGCTGCTCCCCTCAGCAACAGAGGAAGGTGTTAGATTTTATGAGATATTTGTTCTTAGTAACACTCAACATTACTCAATGCTCCTGAAGCACTGCTTTGCCATAATAGGGTCTCTACTGACAACCTGGGATCGATACACTAGAGCGAGACCCAGTCCGGGTCTTGACTTGTGACTTGTGCAGTTTCAACATTTGCACCTTTATTTGAAAGCAATAACATTGATTGAAGCTGAGTGGACAAAGTATTTCCCTTCTGATACTGAAATTCAGAGAGACAGACTGCAGTCAAAGTGGTTGCAGTAATCTGTGCGTGTGTGTGTGTGCAACAGTCTGTTTATGAGTTGGTGTCTGTTCATAGTTCACACTTTTGCCCAGGCAATAGTCCTCCTGCTGAAGGCGATCATTTATACACTTTGCGAAGTTAACCAAGTCTTTTAGAGTAATGACCAACACTCTAATTTTTAATTGCTCAGCAGTTTTAGCTTTAGGCCCATAGTAGCAGATTGCCTTACTAATGGAAAAAAACAAAGTGCACAGGCTTTTTGATAACTGTATTACTGGAGGCTCAAGTGAATTATTGTGTTGCAACATGTGGCTAACAGTCGCACCAACCTGCATTCATTTTTATTAGTATATTTGGTGATGTGTGTGATGATGTTTTTGTTTGTGGGTGATTGACTGCATGCAGTGCCACAGGAGGAGATGTATTCGACTGGATTCTGGACCAAGGGAATTACACAGAGAGAGACGCCTCCAATGTCATCAGACAAGTCCTGGAGGCTGTGGCGTACTTACACTCTCTCAACATAGTTCATAGGAACCTGAAGGTACACGTTCATTCTCTTTCTCTCTCTCTCTCCCCCTACTTTATTGCATGTGTACGTGTGTGTGTTTGTGTGTGTGCCATTACATTAAAAAGATTTATAGTAAGAAATATAACAAAAAGATTTAGAGAGTGAGTGGCACTTTGCTGTCACACCCTAGAAAGCAATTTCCAGTATATATCCAGAAGATTCCCTACGGAGACATAAAAGCATTGCACTCATTGTCATTTCAGTTAATGATTCAATATTTGATAACATGTTAGCAAGGGAGTAAACACTGTCTTCATGGCTTAATGCAGTCTCTAGTGTTCCACACATGCATGCAGGCACATTCATATCTTCAGCCCTCATTATAAACCCATTAGGATGGAATTACAGCATCTTTTGGGCTTCAGACTCCCCCTACTGGCAGAAGCTGGAATAGTTAAGTCTTTATTGTCTGGACTTGTATAGTCTGTGAACCCATGAAACTGAAAATTTTCAGATCGGTGCAGAAATACAAATGAACTCATAAAAGCAAGCCAAGATACTTATTTTAGTTTCTGGTCATTCTATTGTCTTACTCTTTCTTACCTTTCTTTGACAAAAAAATTACATACGATTATTTTTAAGAAATATTAAAGTATTGCATCTGTAGTTACTTACCCGATGCTCTATCACTTCTTTCTGACAGTTTGTACTTCATTACACTTGCTATCATCTTGGCCTTACTCTATTCAGATCAAAACACAACTTACAAATTAACTTAACCTTTCAACTTCAACTTTATGGTCACCCAGGGGAATTTTGCCCTGAAAAGACAGTAAAACAACATGTATTAGTGATAGCACAATATAAAACCTGGTATACATAAAGCCATTATTACCAAGCCCAATCACCAATGGTTTAAACAGCATCGCTTTATATTATCTGCCAATGTTATATGTAAAACTACTAATCAGAGGACTCATCTTAAGAATTTATCAGTTTTTTGGCAGTGAACACAAATCTATTGGCCATTTAACTATGTGATGCAGTCTATTCTTGTAACTTGCCAATGGATTGCCAAGCAATAAAAGAAAAGGTCATTGCTGACTCTGCCATGGAGCTGTTTTGCACGCACCCTAAAACAGTTGATCATCCGATGTGTTGTTATCATTGAATAACAACTCATATTTGTAGGACTCAACCGATTCATTATCCTGTCCCTTAATGATGGTCTGAGTAACAATGTAGAATAATTATTCTTTCTCTTATTTTGTTTAGCTGGAAAACCTGATGTACTATACAGAAAACAACCACAACAAAGTAGTTCTTCGAGATTTCTACCTGTCCAGGTTTGAGAACGGGCCTATCACAGAGCCTTGTGGAACACCAGAATACCTGGGTAGGATACTCTCTATTTACCACTATTTGTGATTCCATTTTTACACATAACTTTACTTCTCTATGTTACTTCATCTCTCATCCACGTCTACATCCTTCAATTACCGTTACCTTCTGTTGTGAATAAAGACCTCTGGGCATGTAGTTTTTCTTACTTCCTTCTGCCTTTGAAGATCATAATCTGTTAAACTGAAAAACAGACATGAAATCAGGTGAAACACATACACAGGATTGAAAGCACCTAACTCTTACGCCTCCTCCTCCTCATCCTCCTCCTCCTCCTCCTCCTCCTCCTCCTCCCACTCCTGTGCTCTTTTCATATCCTCTGATCTCCTGTGTACTGTCTCGCTCCTCTCTCACTCTCTGAGGTTTATGTGAGGGCAACTTGGAGTGCAGAACTGTGCTTTAGCCTGCTTCTCTCCAGTGAAAGGTCCGGGCAGTTATTCATAATATTGAGCCGAGTAATTAGACTAATAAATAAGGAAGGGGAACAGATGTCCTCATAGGAAAATGAATGGAAAAAGAAGAGAGTGCAAAAGGGAGCTTATGTTTATGCAGGGTACGCTTTGAATCTGGTGTGTGATGGGTTTTTAAAAAAAACTGAGGCCAATTGAATCTCTCTTCCTCTCTCTCTATCTATGTCTGCTTCTTTTTGCTGTCCCTCAGCTCCTGAAGTGGTGGCACGTCACCGATATGGTCGTCCTGTGGACTGCTGGGCTGTTGGTGTCATTATGTTCATACTGTGAGTCTCAATCAGTAATTACCAAAGCTGTAATTCAACAAGCAATGCAGCAATACAACTGTAACTGCAGCTGTATAATTGCTTTGTTTATAACAGACATTTCCAGAAGTAATTTGCATAGTTTTGAAATAACTTCCCTTCCTCTGTCTCTTTATGTATGTTCCCCTCTGCAGCTTATCAGGTAACCCTCCTTTTTATGATGAGACAGAGGAGGAGAACACAGATCTACATAATCGCATTATCTTCTGTCGCATTGTTGCTGGTGACTTTGAGTTTGATTCGCCGTACTGGGATGACATTTCACCTGCAGGTACTGGGTTCCACCACATGATGGCAATACATAGCCAGCTGAATTTTCAATAGCATGAAGCTCAGAATTACCCTATTATATCTCTTTGGTCACAACCAAACGTTTAATTCATGATTTATGACTATTAAAATGTGTTATATGTTTTCTTTTTTGTTTTGTTTTTTAAAAAAGACTATTGGCATATTGCAGTAGTTTATTTTTAAATTCTTACCAAAGATGATACCAGTTAAATTGACCCTTTGTCTTCATTGTTTCTCTCTCAGCTAAAGAGCTTGTCTGTCGACTCATGGAGGTGGATCAGATGCTGAGAATCACGGCGCAGGATGCACTTTGGCATGAATGGTAACTGTGCGCACATAACCACAAGAGCACACACATTTTGGCACACATCTACAAGGTTTGCACTTGTTTGTATTCTGTCTGTCACCTGTACCAGGATTGCGGGAAATGGTGCATCAGAGAAGAACCTAAAGGATGGTGTGTGTGCCCAGTTTGAGAAGAACTTTGCAAAGGCCAAATGGCGGGTATGAAATCACTCTCACTCTTTCCTGTAGCATAAATGAAGTTGGCAATGATAAAGCCAAGTAAGCAACAGAGGAAATGGAGGAGAAACAGGATGAAGGATAGGGCAATGATAAAGATGACTGCAGAGAAGATGACGCCAGTGATTATGAAGATAATTGGTTTATTCGTAATGCGCATACATAATGTGCTTTTAGCTCAGCATACAACTCTGCAGAGGTATGTTTTAAATTTGGTCATATGGATATCCTGGAGGTGTGAATGCAGAAGACCAAGAAGGAAGAATACGAGATGGCAGTGCCGACCTAACAGCATAAGTAACAGTTATAACCCTCTTCTCTCTTTCCCCATGTGGTTCCCAGGAGCTGAAGGTATTGTAGTTCATTATGAGGGAGAGTGGAAGGACAGAGCATGGGCTGAAACTCACTTTCTGTCTGGCATGAATCAAATAAAAAAAACATCTTTCTAATGGCTAAACATCCTCTTGAACTGTAAAGTAATAGTTGCCGGTAAACAACCAATCAGGAAACACTTTGCCTTAAACCTCAGTCAGCCTTGAGATGTATTGATCATGTTAGACTGGTGAAACTCTTCTCATAAGCTCTGTTCCTGCCCACTGTCACTCTGCCTGTCCCAGAAGAGATCCATCCACTCTGCCCCACTTTTCTTCATTGGATTAGACCCAGATGTTCAAAGTGGCCCACTCTGCTCCTTTCTTACTCCTCATCTGCACTAGTCTATGAAACCAGATTGGTAAAAACAAGATAATGATCAGCAACAGGGAAGAGGGTTTGCTCATTGCTTGTCTAGTTTTTATATTTGTGTAGATAAGGAGAGGGAGAAATGGAAAGGATACAAGGGATATAGGCCACTGTGGACTGTTGAACTACAGTGATTTGAACTCTAAGGCCCTCTGTCATTCCTCTTACGTGAATCCTGGCTCATCGCCCCATACTGTTCCTCAGTGTTACATTCAAGTCATACTTGAAGCTATACAGAAGCTGCTCAGTCAAGCCATATTGTATTCAGTGACATTTCTGTGTCCAAATGGCTTTTCACTTCCAGAGATTGAATTCCCTGGTTTAGAAACAACTTCTAAGCTCACACGTGTTCCCTAACTCCTTGAGTGTTTGCAGATCGAAAGGAGTCAGATGGGTGTAAGAATGACGGAGAAGGAGATTTACACCTATCTGTTCACTTACCTCTTCCAGTCAACAAGTAGTCAAGGAGTGGCTTGGGGAGAGTGAGTCTTGAGATTGATTTAAACCAGGGTACAATATGTCATAGCCTCCTGGAAGTAAACAACCGGCACTAATCTTACTGCACTGTTCACTTCACACAAATCACTTCTCAGCGCTTAGTATGATAATGCAAGAATCATGGTGCCATGACAGGCTTTTTGTCAAATGCTTGTCTTTGAAGCTTATTTTTTATGCTTTGCAATAAGGACCTAGTTATAGAAAAGTTTTTTTTCTTTTAGGGAAACAGGTCAATATGAGTGTTAATGTAAAAGCAACATACTGTAAATCTAATTCTCTTTACACCGCTATCCTTTTCTTCTTTTTCTTTGCCTCTGTCTGTCTTTGCAGAAAGCGATCCGTGTCACCACCTTCATGCAACGCTTGAAGAATTCAGAGGCACTGATCGACAGTTCAGCTGAGGTCCAGGGCAGTGAAGAGGCAGGAGATGGTGAAGGGGGTGTATCCCAAGGAACAAGTGATGAGGGAGACAAAGGGACAAGTGATGGAGGGGTGACGTCAAGTAGTGTGTCTTTAGAGGTTACTGTTGAAAGCACACTGCCAGGTATGGACCAGGATGAGGAGAGGGGTAAGGATGGAGAGAACTGGCCCATTGGCCCATCTGTAGGGATTTCCCCATCAGATATTCAGGAGCCTCTCTGTCAACAAAGCCAATCAAATACAGCCCCCAAACTCACACAGGAGCAGCCTGACAAAATTGGTGCAAAGAAAGCAGCCAGTGACGGAACCAGAAAAATGGCTGCCAATTTGGGTCAAAATAAAGCTGTTCCAGAATCCAAACTGTCCCCAGTGATGACGCCTGACCCATCTATGTTGTCCGAAGGTTCTTCAAGCGCCACTCTTGACAAAAAACATACATCCACCTCCCCAGATCCCAGCAGTAAGCGTAAGATGGCTGCAACACTCCATGGCCCTCCACCTACAGGTTCTACTGCTGCAACAGGCTCACCAGACAAGAGACCAGCCATGCCGCGGGAGCAGAAGGATGAGACTGATGGAAGCTGGTGTCAGACACAAGTACCTGAGGCAGTGGCAGAGAGGTCAGTGGCAGCAGCAGCAGCAGTCACTCCAGCAATTGGCCCTGGAGCTGGGGTGGATGTAGGACTAGGAGTTAGGTTAAGGGATGATGCTAGCCCCGTGGGTAGACGGGATAGGGATGTCAGGAGAACCGACAGACACAGTGCTGAGTTTAGCATAGCAAGGGCAGGTCCTGCAACAGGACAGGGCTGTTATTCAGTAGGCAGCTCTGCTAGCTTGGGTCGTCATGCCACACCATATAACCCAGATGTTGGGACGGTAGGGTTGGGGATGGCAGGGAGCTATGGGAGTCCGTACAGCTCCCTGTATACGAGTGGAGGAGGGGTAGGTATGTATGGGACTGGGCTACAGCATGGAGGAGGTGGGAGCAGCGCTACATCCGACTGGCAAATGGACAGTGTGATTGAGCAGATAGAAAAGCAAATGGCTGCCGTGCTGGAGAAGATTGAGGGAGACATGCCCTCATTGTTAGAGCAAATCAGTGACTGCCCAGCTGAAGCACCACGTGCCCGGAGCACACACGCCTCGCCTGCCACCTCCCGCGCACGCGCCACACAACATTCCTCGACTGCGACCTCAGCCACTCCTCCGCCTCTTCCAACGTCTCCCAGGCCTGTGCTACCATCTCTCCCTCGCTTAACCATCCCTCCTCCCTCCTATCCCCCACCCTCCCCACCCACACAATCCTCACCCAAGGCTGTGGGAGAGCCAGAAGACAGGGATGGACAGAGGGATGCTGCTCGTCCTGGCCAGTCCCCAAGAGCTGGGATGGGTAGGGGGCTATGAAGCAGGTGTGCATGATGCAATACACATCACCTGGAACATTGGATTTATAGTTTAAACTTGAGGGTTTAAAGACTCAGAACTGTCATCCACTTACTCCTCACATGAAAAGTAACCATGCAATGTTGTTTGGTTTGGCTATGTGTTCATATTGAGAATACTGGTAAAGAGAAATATCACTATGGTGTTCAAATACTCTCTATTGACTTGAGAAGTGTATTGTACGAGAGCTGCAAAGAGAAAGATCTCAAAAGTTTGTTTGCATCTCAAATCCAGATTGTATGCATGAATGCTCACCACACAACCTCCTCATACTGGAATCCAAGCACTCAGCAGTTTGCAAATTATAAATCTACACAACAGCAACAACAACAGTAACAACAACAGTAGTAAAATTCTGCTATTAGTAAGAGTTAGCAGCTGAGGAAGTGTTATGAATGGCATCATATTTCTAAGGAAGCCCTAAGCGGTCATGCATTCATACATTTTATTTCTTTTGTTTTGTTGTGATAATGAGTTCATTTAATTTGTTTTCTCAAGAAGTTATTTATGTCATTTTGTCGAAATTGTGTTGTTATACTGAGATAACAGGATAATTTTCTTGAGATCTCGAGAAAACAAAAGGATTTTGTTTTTTAGAGATCTCAAGAAAATGATCCCGTTATCTTGGGATAACAACATTTATTATTTCGACATAATTGCATAAAGATCTCAAGAAAACAAATTAAATTAACTCGTTATCAAGAGAAAACAAAGCAAATAAATTGTATGAATGTATGACCACTTAGGGCTTCCGTAATTTCCCACAAAGTGTAAATACATACAAAGAACTGAGTTCCTAATTCCTCATTTCCTCCCTTGTTGTATACTTACTGAAATTATCTTTTTTCAAATCATCCCACTGCATTATTTTCTGTTCCTTTTTATTCATGTAGCTATTGATTCTATAATGAGGCTGCAAACTCGTGAGCTTGCGGTCACACTGTTGTACAGATGTGTAACTGAACTGATCAAGTCTTTCTATTGGCTGCTGGAGATTTTGATTTGTTTTATTATATGGTGTATTTAAACCTGAACTTTCAAGTCTTGCTCTTTAGATCAAGATATTGTATAAAGGCTTTGCAGGAACACAAATAAACGCACACATTTTCTTTTTTCAAAGTTCTGTAAAAGTTTTTCCCACATAGTTTGTTTGAATTTTTCTCCAGTTTTGTGTACACAATTTGGTCCTGTGAGTTGCACAGTACTGTCTATATTTGCTCCCTTTTATCATGTATAAAAGCTGTTCTGAATTTCAGTTTTTGGATCTATGTAATACCATGTTCTGTGCTTTTCTCCTGAACAAGTCTAGACATCCACTATTCTGTCCCTGTGTAAACTGTGCTGTTTGCAAGTCTTTCAATAAAAGCACACAATCTAGCAGAATCTTGAATTATTTAATCGGTTAAAACCTCATTTGAACCTTTAGAAACACTTTCATGCAATTACAACTGTGCGGTTTTATATTATTACGCCATGCCTACACATCCCAACAGCCCCTGCGTGAACTTCGGAAGAGTCTATACATGTGAAAGCGCGGGGGTGTAAAACAGCTTCGATGTTCTAAACAGTTAAAATACGATAAAACAACGGAGTACGCTAGAATTAAATACACTTTAAACGTCAGGTAGTGTGGTTGGACATTTTAGATGATTAATAAAATCTACTTGTGATGAATAAAATGGATTCACTTTTTTGTGAACCCTCTGGAACAGAATGATGGTCGTGTCTGTAACGTGCACATGTTGCTGCTTTGCTTTGCTTTCAACTGAAATAGAGTGAGGGGAAACGGTTCGGGAACAGCCGGGCAGGCAACCGTCCAGCGGAAAAACTCACACAGAGCCCGCCACCCTGACACACTTTTCAGTTTGCAGTCAACGGCAGTGTTGAATTGTCACATTGTTTGTTAGGTTTCTTGCTTAAATACAAGCCGATTTTAATACTACAGATCAGGCCGAGTAATATCGGATGTGGTAAGTTGTGCACACTTGTGTAAGCTCTTGTCTTGGTAATGTTAGCCCCAGCTAGTTGGCTAACGTTAGCCAGTTAGCTACCATAGCGGTACAAGTAGGAAAAAGTCGTTGGGTGGCTAGATAGCTTGAAAGCTAGCGCACACAAGCTAACAACTACGCAGTCGTTTGATCAGCGTTATTGGTAGTCGTTAACGTTAGTTGCCGTCAGTTATCGTAACGATTTCAGCTATCCGCCTCGGCTAACCGTAGCTAACGAGCCACTGTCACGTAGTTAACCGTCCACGTTAAACTGGCATTTGCACATTTTATATGCACGAGAGTGCTGTGTTAAATAATGTTCTGTGATTAAACAACGTTTACGGTAGCTCGAGGGCTAGTAAGCTACAAACACTATGGACGCAATGTGGAGAGGCAGTCAGACTCTAGATAACGTGCATCACGCAACGTTTGGTATAATCTACTGGCGATATTTAATCTCGATAGTTGTATTTTGGTTACGATACCGCGACAATCGATGTTCCCCCACAGTACGTTAACGTAATATTGGCTAGTGTCTCATCTTAGCATGTCAAGTTAGGGGGGGGGGGGGGAGCCTGTTAACGTGGGTGATTATTCGTACGTTTCAGCTCCAGTAGGATGGTGGAAAATAGTGTTGTTTTTTTTTATCATTTCGCAGCAAGAATATGAGAATGGGGATCCCCTCGACATGTGTACCCGAGAATATGCGGCCCACTCTTTTCCTGGGCCTTTGTCATTTGCCAGGCACCCCCTCCCCCAATACTCCTCCTCTGCAAGGAATGCTCACCCCTAACCTCAGTGTGACTGAGGGCCCAGACGCTCAGCATCAATATAGCTAGCAAGTAGCCTACCTAACGTTGTACCTGTCCCAATTATCATTGCATCACCAGCAGGCTTATACTAGTGATGTGTTTTGCTGAACTCCGGAAAAGTGCAAACCACAGCACACCGGTTGTGTACAATTAATTTGTACTCTAAGATGTGTTTTTTTTTTTTTCCCCCTTTGATAAAACATTGTAAGTTTTGTGTGTGCAGTTTAGTTCCACTTCTCGCTATCCTATCAGTGAAACAAAGATGCTGTTATTGATGACTCTCACTCAGCACCGATAGATGGGGCTTTACTTACTACTATAATTGAAGAGTCCATGCTTAAAACTTTCCTTTCTTGCACTTGTGTCAGATTTTCTTTGTGTGCGTTTTTTTTTTTTTTTGTTTTTAGATTTACGGGACGTTTCTTGCATGTATTGCTGGAGGTCTTGCAGTTCATTGTACAGTAATATACATGGCATGCGTCCTCTGGCAGCAGGGGGCGGGATGAATGTGCGTTGGCTCCGGCTGAGCAGCCAATGAGCTGAGCCCCTGGCTGAGCAGCATGCTCACAGCCACTCTTTCCTGTTGAATATTTTAGCCCATGCGTCACACCTCCTCCGCCCCTTTCTCCCCATCTGCCATTTTGGTTTTGTTCCCGTCTGCAGTCGCGAAGCCAGCAACGCAATTACATAGGAGACTCTCAGCATAACGACATAGTGACTCGACAATATAGTGCCGACCATCCTAATCCCGCACCGCGTTTCTTTTCTTTGTACAAACCGTCGAATTTACAACCATCGATAATACTGACATCTAGACACTGCGGGAGAGGAGCGGGTTCGCATTGGGAAGGGACTGAGAAGGATTATTGGTAAGAAAAGGATATCAATGGAGCACGAGTGTAATGGCTAGTCTTTGGCTCGCAAAAATCGCTTGGACTGAGCGTCAAAGTTAGACGGTGTTTTGTTTTTTGTTAGGTGCTGTAACATTAAATCACATCTATGGATGAGCCGTGATAGCTAGCTGTCAAAATAAACCCGTTGTTACCCTTTGGCGAGCAGGGTGCAACATAGCTACAGCTGCTAGCTTGTAAAGTTGTGTTCCGCACTGGGAAATTCAGGCCTAGGCCGAGCTGCTAATGGATCGGCTGGCAGGTTGGTGTTTTCTTGCCTCTAAGTTATTCATGTTCCAACTCGGTCTACTTGCCAAATCACTTAACTGATTAGTGGCACAGTAGCTACTTAATCGGTTTCCTCTTGGTGTTGTTGACTGACATTTGTTAAACGTTTCTTAGACGACGAAAGCTTTAAAATGGTTCGTTACCGGCTATGAATTAGGTTGTGCAAATGATCTACAGTAACGGTACTAACGGGGCGGCTCGGTGCTTTGCTGTATCATGCCGGATGCCTTCATTTTCGTTTTTGACAAACAACGGTAGTTCAAGTTGCAGTGAAATGTAGATTTTTATTTGAGCGTGTTGTGCTGTTATTCGTTGCAAACTTAGCCCCAACTCATTTTCCTAATGTGCAGCTGTTCATTAACAGTTAAGTTGAGCTGTGAGGGCGCTGCTAAGTTAGCTGCATTGGATGCGGAAATTGTGGCTGGTTGTGTGCGCCGTGGGGTGGGAATATGTTCGAGATTCAGCGGCCTGCTTCCTGGCTGGGTTCGGTCGGATTATTCCGCTAATCACAATGCACTTGGAGGTTATTTTAAGATCCGTGTTTAAATTAAACGCCCTTTTTTCTTTTTTTGAATATCCATACCGTCGATGGTTTCCAGCGGCATTGTATTGTCCGTGTGTCCACACCTGCAAGCCACCGTGAGGTGTTGCTCACTTTACCGCAGTGAAGTTTTAATGATTCAGCTCTTTTTTTTTTGTTGAAACGATGTTGGCGGTCCTTAAATCCCAGCATAATAAACAATGGAAGTACATAAACAAGCCAGCGCTGTCTCTGAGCATGAAAAGAACTGATAATGCTGCTATTCATGTCTCTTCCCAGGCAGTTCGTTTTCTAGCAGATTTGTGTTTGGCCTGCAGCCAGCCCAGCTGCTCCCTAGACTAGAAATCCTCTCTTAAACATGAAGAGGTTTCAGTAGCATTTAGCTTTGATGCTCCTATTATATTAAACCATAGTATTGAATTATGTATTCAATTGACTGAATCTGATTTTGAAGCCATTGTCTCCATGAAATACAAGCTAGTGGTCACAGTGTCTATTATTTTGTTATATATAATTTTTGTTTTTCAAGTGTTACAACTTAAATTCCTTTTTATTTATATATATGTGTGTATGTGTGTGTATATATATATATATATATATATATATATATATATATATATATATATATATATATATATATATATATGTATGTATATATATATATATATATATGTATATATATATATATATATATATATATATATATATGTGTATATATATATATATATATATATGTATATATATATATATATATGTGTGTGTGTATATATATATATATATATATTTTTTTTTTTTTTTTTTTTTTTTTTTTTTAACAAATTAGTATAAACTTATAAAAGGCAAATAAGTGCTGACACGGAGCAACTTGTGGTGCCCTGTACGACCAGTCTGTTAATGGAGTGTGTGTTTGTGTTGATGCACAGATGTCCAGCTCGCCGCTGTCCAAGAAGCGTCGCTTGTCAGGATCAGAGACGAAGACGGGATCCCATTGCTCCTCCTCTAACTCTGTCAGAACTGATCTGTCCCACACACCTGCCAACGTAAGCACTAACACATACACTTGTAAACTTTTTTTTTTTTTTTTTTTTTGATAAAGTTGTTACATAAACTGATTGCAAACCCTCTTGTCCCTCCCAACAACCCCCAGGGCATGGCTAAGAATGGCAATGATGCTGAGATCGATGAAGGCCTGTACTCCAGACAACTGTAAGCGTAATCTCTTTTGGGACAGAATTTCGACATGATCTGACAAATGTTCAGTATTTTTCTTTGGCTAGTTTTTAACCTATGTAAGCTGATGGTACTTTCTTTCTTTCTCTAGTTACGTGTTGGGCCATGATGCTATGAAGCGCATGCAGAACTCCAATGTCCTCATCTCTGGTATGAGAGGTCTTGGAGTGGAGATTGCCAAGAACGTCATTCTGGGTGGAGTTAGAAGCGTCACTGTGCACGACCAAGGAGTTGCAGAATGGAGAGACCTCTCCTCTCAGGTTTGTGGAAGCATGCACAGATATTCCCAGTTTACAACAGGACATTATTTATTTTCAGTCATGCAGACATGGGTTCATTCAGCCATTGTACTTTGTTAGATATTTATCTAGTGTTCCATAGTCTCTAAGCCTGATTCCAAAGTGCAGTGTGGCACTGTCTGTTTTGAGTCATTCGTGTTTTATTGTTGCAATCCAAAAAGAGTACTGCAGCCACCCCCACCCTTGCCTACCATGGGTTGACCCAGATTTATCAGTGGGTGGCATCTCCTCAGGTCATAAGCATAGTAGAGCTGAAGCCTGTTTTAGGGCAACATTGCAGTGGAGAGCTTGTTTAGGTCCATTAGCCTGAGACCCTGGATTCTGATGCGTCTATTTAAGGAACAGACAGATAAATGTGTGAACACCCTTCTGAGGTGTTAAGTCCACCTTTTTAAAAGTGTGTGATTGTGGTTAGAGCGTCAAATAAGCTGTATCTGTGATCATCCAGTCTGAGTTTCACCTTGTGCGCTAAAACATTTCTATTTCAGCCACTGGAATTTGCTCCAGTGTTCTTTTTTTATTTCAAGCTCAATTGAATAGCCTATTTATATTTCTCCTCTTATTTGACGTGTCATCCATCTTTTTATAGGCAGTGGCCTTTAACCAACCACTGAATCTCGGGCCATGTCCACACGAGGCTAAATTTTGAAAACCCGTCTCTTCTTCCTGATTTGGCCATTCTCCCATACCAAGCTGGTGTTTATTACATCTGAAAATGGATGTTTAAAAAAAAAAAGAAAAAAAATCTGCCAGCTGGATAAACCTGACACGGCCAGTTTTAGTTTCTTGAACAATGACACATTCATGCACAAACAGGATCTGGTGTTGTACAGCAGTAATTGGAGCAAGCTGTCACTTAAGTATCTCTGATAGCTCATTTGAATGTCCACACAGCCAAATACCGACTAATTAAAGCACACATCTATGTGCCTTAGTGCAAATGTGGTCTCTATTCTACTTTATTTCCATATTTGGCACTTATTCCATATATTATATTGGCAGGTATTGATGGATTGACTTTGTATCAGTTCTTCCCTGACATCTTTATATATTTTTGTGTGGTTAGTTTTACCTTCGGGAAGAGGATCTTGGAAAGAACAGAGCAGAGGTGAGTCAGCCCCGTTTGGCTGAACTCAACAACTACGTCCCTGTGACCGCCTACACTGGAACCCTCGCTGACGACTACCTGACCAAATTCCAGGTATGACTTATATGTATATGTATATACATGTATATATGTATAGAAGATAGTGCTTGCTTATTCAGCACTCACAAAGGAAATAAAATTTGTTGTTAAATTTGTCTCTATGCGACCTAGGTGGTAGTGCTGACTAACTCCACTCTGGAAGAGCAGCAGCAAGTGGGAGAGTTCTGCCACAGCAAAGGAATCAAGCTGATCATCGCAGACACACGTGGTCTGTTTGGGTAAGATTCTGTCTCCATTTTGTTCATTTACAGTTCACATGAAGTGTATACCCCACCGGTCTGTCAGTGTCTAACAATTATGCTCATATGTTTGGTTTTGTAGCCAGCTTTTCTGTGACTTTGGTGAGGAGATGATAGTGTATGACACCAATGGAGAGCAGCCACTCAGTGCTATGATTTCCATGATCACTAAGGTTAGTCTTTAAATCTGTCCCGCAGTGTTTTTCAAAGTACTTGCTGTTTTTAGGAATAAGAACATGCAGAACATTTTTACACACAATTTGTCACTCTTGGTTTCTTCAGGACAATCCAGGAGTTGTGACATGTCTGGATGAGGCTCGTCATGGCTTTGAGAGTGGAGACTATGTCACCTTCACCGAGGTTCAGGGTATGACAGAGCTCAATGGCTGCCAGCCAGTGGAAATTAAAGTCCTCGGTAAGAAAGGTTTCTATTTAGGACAAGACAAGTTTTCCTTTGTCTGGTTATGACTGTTACAAATTGACATGACTTTTTCTCTGCACAGGTCCCTACACCTTCAGTATCTGTGACACAGCTGGCTTTACGGATTACGTAAGAGGAGGAATTGTCTCCCAGGTCAAGATGCCCAAGAAAATCGCTTTTGTAAGTGACAAAAGACTAACCGCTTTCCACGTCAAGTTATGTCATGGTGGTGACATAGTAGTATAATTATAAAATCCACTTTGTTTGTATCATTATAGACTTTTGGAGTGTGACCCTCACTTGCCTTTTATCCCCACCCCCATCTCTGTTACCACTGATCAGCAAAACAACGACTAATCTTATCACAATCCTGGTGGCACCGCATCATCTACTGTTTCTCTCAGCAGTCGTAAATCCTAATGTGAAGCCCAACCTCACTATCTTGTTTGTCTTCCCTCTGCAGAAATCTGTCTCTTCTTCCATGGCCGAGCCAGAGTTCATGATGACAGATTTTGCCAAGTTTGATCGTCCAGGACAGCTGCATGTGGGCTTCCAGGCTATCCACGCCTTCCAGAAGAAACACAATCAACTTCCTGTACCTTGGAGTCAGGTAAATCTCCCTCATATTGGTGTAAATGCCACAGTGGCTTGAAGTTGCTGTCGTTTGATTTTAATGATTGTGGATAGATGTATTGTTAGTGTTATTTGTAAACCCAGAAAAAATAATAACTTAAATGTGGGTCTGGAAATATATATTTAATTTAGCCTCTATTATTACATACAAACAAATCACTGTAGAATTACCCATGAACAATTTCACTGCATGACAAACTTAACAATAAATTAGTCCTAGTCAAGTTTAAGTCATCTTTTTGTAACATGTTGTAATATACTGAACTGTGTATTCCAGGCTGACGGTGATGAGCTCCTGACATTGGCCAAAGAGGTTAACTCTGCCCAGACGGGGTCAGCCAAAGTGGAGCAGTTGGATGAAGCACTTCTCAAAAAGTTGTCATATGTTGCTGCTGGGGATCTGGCTCCTGTCAATGCCTTCATTGGTGGTCTGGCTGCTCAGGAAGTGATGAAGGTCAGTGATGTGTCATGTTTTCAATCATCTTCTGGTATACTGTTGTGTAAGTGAATGCAGTGTGTTATCAGTGTTTTTGTAGAGTGGTGTTAATGTTATCTGTGATTAGACATGTTTGGATGTGTGCTGCTCTAACTTTTTCAAACATAATCAATCTTAGTCTGTCATAAATACTTCTTCATATTTTTGTTTACACATGCTTTGTTCTTTTAGGCATGCACAGGAAAATTCATGCCTATAATGCAGTGGCTGTACTTTGATGCCCTGGAGTGCCTGGCAGAAGAGGAAGGAGACCTCACAGAGGAAGAGTGTGCCCCTGTATGTGTTCAGAACAAATCTCACGCACTAATACGGAAGATGGATGCACATGATGGTGTTAAATCTGTGTCTATTTTTTTTTTTTCTTTCTCCTAGAGGAACTGTCGATACGATGGGCAGATTGCAGTGTTTGGCAGCAAGCTGCAGGATTTACTTGGCAAACAACGCTACTTCCTGGTGAGTCAGCCAATGGAAAACTTTCCAACACCTCATTTGGCATCCTGTTGTTAAGGGAGGTTTAAAGGACGAGACTGGTCCTATATTTTTCTAATTGTCAACAAAACCCATGAAAACACAGAAACCAGCAATGAACCAATCACTAAAAAGTATTGTCTGTGTAGCCAAAGCCAAAACTAAAGTTTAAGGTAATTATTTAAGAAATTATTTTATTTTAAAAAATGAAACTGATTATGTATTGGGAGATGGAATAACACTGTGTCTGTTTGGAATTTGTCAATAAAACATACATGGCCTGTCTTTAAGAGTCACATTTCTCTGACACATCTCTGACCTTTGTACTGTAAACATGCCCTTTTAAAACAGCCTAATATTTGTGGTATTGTCCACTGTAAATGGATGGTGTAAGTTCATGTCTTCACGTACATACAGCGCAACTTGAATAGCTTTACTTACCAAGTGGTTTTATCGTTCAAGGTCGGAGCTGGTGCTATTGGCTGTGAGCTGTTGAAAAACTTTGCCATGATTGGACTGGCAGGTGGGGAAGGGGAGGTCATCGTGACAGACATGGACACCATAGAGAAGTCCAACCTCAACAGACAGTTCCTCTTCAGACCCCACGACGTTACGGTCAGTATCACCTCTCTCATCCGTGTCTGTTTGTAGATGCGAAGTAGCTTTTGCTCGTAAGTTGGCCATTTATCGATTTGAATTTGATATTTCTGAGCAGTGCTGCACGGGTTTCCTGTGCATTGTAACTACTGAGTGCACTTAATCTAGCTGCTGCTTTTAGGTGATGTCATCGAACAACATGAGATGGCGGAAACAGACTGCCTGGGGTCATAATGCCTTGATGTTGTTGTATTAGAGTATTGGTTGTTTCACGTGGTGAGACATTATATGCAGTGACATTTCAAAGTACAGAATGGTATTGGAACACTATTATTGTTACATTAAATTGTTTGCCTTAGTTTATTAAAGGGTGACATTATGTCACAAATTAAGTTGTGGCAGAACCCACAGCTGAAAATGTGCTGTCAGCAAAAAAAAAAAAAAAAAAAAAAAATTGTTTTATGTAACCACAAACTGCTTCTCTAAATTTTGTGTGTATTTCAGATGTACTACTTTCAGTATGGATGTTAGATTTGACCAGAAAGTGAAAAGGTCTCTATTAATATCAGTTGTATGTATGTGGTAACAGAAAATGAAGAGTGACACAGCTGCTGCAGCAGTGAAGCAGATGAACCCCTCCATCAGGATCACAGGTCACCAGAACAGGGTGGGCCCTGATACAGAGAGGGTTTATGACGACGATTTCTTTGAAAGTCTCGACGGCGTGGCGAATGCCCTTGACAATGTTGATGCACGTAAGAAACAAACTATAATTATCTTCAACAGCATGTGTACTTCTTAGAAAATCAAATGTATAGCCCTCTGAATCTCTGTCCCCTGCCTTGTCTTTGTGTGCATTGTGTAGGTATGTACATGGATCGGAGGTGTGTGTACTACCGTAAACCCTTACTGGAATCCGGTACTCTGGGTACCAAGGGCAATGTCCAGGTTGTGATCCCCTTCCTCACAGAGTCCTACAGCTCCAGCCAAGACCCACCTGAGAAGTCCATCCCCATCTGTACCCTCAAGAACTTCCCAAATGCCATTGAACACACACTGCAGGTCAGTAGGTGCACACATGCATTCAGTGTGAACACAGACACAGGGGCAAGCATTTTGAAATAGCAATAATTATGAATTAAACTCAGTCATACCACCATCCTTTTTAAAACTAAATGAAAAATCAGAGTGAGAGATCGTTTTTGTGAGAATTTTGTGCTTAGAATTACTGAAGATGTAACAGGATTTGGTAAAAATGAATCATTCAGTCAAACATGAGAAACATTTTATTAATCTGAAACAAACCATTAAGTTTTACACACATACTGTGCTTTTCATTTAGTTGAGTGTATGATTGATCTGTTCTCAATGTCCTGTTCAGTGGGCCCGTGACGAGTTTGAGGGACTATTCAAGCAACCACCTGAGAATGCCATGCAGTACCTCACGTAAGTTGCCTTCCCTGTTAATTGGATGACTATGTGGCCTCATTTTGGTGACCTTTACAAAACCACATGCTCTTTTCATTATTAATGTCTTTCCTTAGACTTGCAGACAGTGTTTTTTTTTTTTTCTTGTATTAATAGTTGGCTCTGGTGATATTGTCAGCAGGTGTTTGTGAATTGTATTGTTCTCTGCACTATTAGTAAAAGCCATTATTCTATAAAAGGGCTCTGCATGCTGCTCCTATGTTTAAGGGTCTGTGTTAAGAAGCTGTTGCTTTTGTGGTACTCGAGACTATACAATCCTGCTGGGTGAACAACAGATGTACAAAAACGTATTCACATGTTTGTAACCAGCTTATGAGGTTTATAATCTTTGCCTTTGCAGAGATCCAAAGTTCATGGAGCGTACTTTGAAACTTCCCGGAGCTCAGCCTGTGGAGGTGCTGGATGCAGTTTACAAGAGTCTTGTCACAGACTGCCCCCACAGCTGGGCTGACTGTGTAGCCTGGGCACGCAACCACTGGCAGTGCCAGTACAGCAACAACATCCGCCAGCTACTGCACAACTTCCCTCCAGAACAGGTACATATTGAGTTCGCTATACTTTATTAGATGCTTTATTGAGCCCTTTTTTCTTACACGATCAGAGTGCTTTAACACCATGATGCTTTTTCTTGCCTATACAAAAATCATGTCAAACAGTAGAGAGACAGTCTATGGTTGAGCCACAAAAATCCCATTTAGTGTTTTAAAACAAACCTCAGCCTCAGGTGTTGCGAAAGGCTTTAGCCTGTGACACATAAGGCAAAGAATCACAAAGATGGTAAGAGATGATACTGTTGCAACTAACTTCTGCAAAGACTGTTCAAAGTGCAAAATGTAATAAGAAATAGGCCTTTCCACATGGCCATTTTTATAAACTACTTGCAATAAGAGTTCATTGTCCCTAAGGGGGAATTTGGCTTAGGCAGTAATACTACGCATAGCTGCAATCAACTTAAATACAAAATGTAGCCAACAAAATGGCACAGTGATATACTCATAAATTATAAACTAGAGGAAAATATATTGCACATCTTGTGGGAAAAGAGATGCATAGACCTTATAAAAATGAGGAATGAAATGACCGTAAAACCATACTCATGAAATGAATTTACAGGAAAAAGTGCTATATCATGATGCATCGTTACCTGGATATGAGATTTTGGTCATATTGCGCAGCCCTAAATCAGTGTTATATGGAGGAGATTAAATTCATGACTTGTCGCCGCTGTTGGAGGAATGGGAATAGTGTCAATGCAGCTGAATCAAAGAATAATTCAGTTCTCTAGTTCTTCTGCGTTAATCCCATCAGATTCAACTCTCCCACCCTACGGTACACATACAGCAGTGTGTGTGTGTATACACTTTTGGAATTATGAATGTTGTAATATGGTACATACTGTGTAGGGGTGCAACAATACATGTATCTGTATTGAACCGTTCGATACAGTGGTCTCGGTTCGGTACGCACTATGAATCGAACAATACGCAGTTTTATATTTATTTTATCAACTTCTGACGATGCGCTCTGTGCTGAAAGCTCAGGGGATCTGCTCTGACTACTCCGCCTTAGGCTGCATTGTCGAGCGCAGATCCACTAAGCTGCGCCTCCCACATTCATTCAGACCAAGCTACTGAGAGAGAAGCTACATGCGAAGCTAGCTCGTTGCAACATGGCTAATGCCTTAAATATACCTGAAATCGAAGATCCTCCACCATCCTTCAGATCTGTTGGTTGATACTGTGTTGTTAGAATGTTTCAAAATATTAATGATTGTTTCAAAATATATTTAGGGAGCTAATTCTGTTTAATATACACTCGGCCGCTAAGAATGCACCACAGAAGATGAGTGATTTATCAGATGCATTTATTTTATTTTTACAAGGTGCTGTTTTTGTTTGGTTCTAACTTCTAAGTATGCACAGCAGAAAATGAGGCAGGTATAGCTGCACCAGAAACATTTAATTTAATTTAAAAACGGTACTTTTGAGTTGAAACAAATGTTGGTAATTTCAATAATCTACAAGTTAAAAAAGGCATGGAAATTTCTGTTTTTTGTATCGAAAAAATATCGAACCGTCTGTGACACTAAAGTATCGAACTGAACGGTGAATTTTGTGTATCGTTGCACCCCTAATACTGTGGTATGGTAGACTAGCAGCTTTCAAACTAGTTGATTGAGTCAGAGCTCAGTTTTGTCATTGGGATGCTGCAAAGTAGGTTAGTGGTTAAGACACTGATCATAAACCCACAATGCCACAATTCACGTCCGCCTGAAGATGTTCGTTGCTTGCCGTTCGCATCTCATCGCCTTCCTCTCTTTTCTGTTATTGTCTACTTGATAAAAGCATACAGTCCCCATTTTAATATCATACTAATTGCTATGAAATTGTCATAAAATGTATGTTTTATGTTGTTTCGTTTTAGTGGTCATAAAGTATTTATTTATTTGTCTATCTCAGCTCACCAGCTCTGGTGCCCCCTTCTGGTCTGGCCCAAAGAGGTGTCCTCACGCCCTAGAATTCAGCACTAGCAATGTAAGTATGGGTTTCTTCCATACCCCTGCTGGAACACTATCTGCTGTGAACTCCCGGTCTCAGGATGATGACATAAGTGTTCTCTTTTTTTTTTTTTTTTTTTTTTAGGACCTGCACATGGACTATGTCATGGCAGCAGCTAACCTGTATGCCCAGACCTACGGCGTGCAAGGCAGCACTGATCGTGCAGGCGTTATTAAGATCTTGCAGGATGTCAAGGTGCCACCCTTTACCCCTCGTTCAGGAGTTAAAATCCACGTGTCTGATCAGGACCTGCAGAACAGCAATTCCTCTGTTGGTAAGATGAGCAAATTTGTGCACATTCAGCAAAGCATTCAAAGTCATGAATCACTTTTTTGTGTATCTTCAGCTAAAGAAATGTTTATGTAAACGATTTATTGTTAATAACTTATAAATTGATGTCCAGGTCATGAGACACGCGTATAACTGACCTTTGTTTAAACATATATATAGATGACTCCAGACTGGAGGAGCTCAAGGTTCAGCTGCCATCCTCTGACCCTTCCAAGTTCAAACTCAGTCCCATTGACTTTGAGAAGGTACAGTATTTCCTCCTCTCTGAAATTCCTGTGTAATCGTTTCAACTAGGCTGTTAAGTTCTCAGTACAAGCTCAATCTGTGGTCCCGTTTGTGTGACTGTGGTGGGCTCTGTGTTAACAGGATGATGATACCAACTTCCACATGGACTTCATTGTAGCAGCATCCAACCTGAGAGCAGAGAACTACGACATTCCCCCCACAGACAGACACAAGGTGAGGACACATGTTTTTAGATCCTGGGTGGCGCATGCGCTAGATGTTTTTTTTTTTTTTCCCCCAGAATTCATAAATGCTGAATGTGACATTGTGAAAAGCAAATACTAAATTACTAAATTCACACCAGCATTATCTGTCAAAACTAAAATGGCAAATCGTTTAAGCCAAACTTGATATTACATTTTGCTGTTTGTTTTACTGATGTTTTTCTCTGCTACAAGTTTAACCCTGCAATAATTATCTTTATTTTTTCTTTTTTCTTTTTTCATCAATACGCTGCCACTCATCACCGTCCCATGCAGAGCAAACTGATAGCTGGCAAGATCATTCCTGCCATCGCCACTACCACGGCCGCTGTGGTAGGCCTGGTGTGCCTGGAGCTCATCAAAATTGTCCAAGGACACAAGAAGCTGGAGTCATTCAAGAACGGCTTCATGAACCTGGCTCTGCCTTTCTTTGCCTTCTCTGAGCCCATCGCTGCTCCCAGACACAAGGTGGATGGCTGCATGTGTATCACAGCTTTGTTTTGAGCAGCTTACATGTAATGACGTGGGTTTCCGTGCTGTAGGAAAATTATGTTAAAGTGTTTTCTCTAAAAAGCTATCCAAATGCAGTCGCTAGATGTTTTGAGCTCCGATGATGATCCAGCCATGCTAATACTGATGCACCAGGCAGACACGTTTTGTCTGCCTGGGTGCAAGTGAGTTCAACTCACCTTCTCACGCTGGTGTTATCAGTGTGTGCTGAGGAGAAAAATAAATTTCAGTGTTTGTAATGTGTTACTGTGACTGACGCAATCGTTGATATCAATCTTCACACTTTGTTGTTTTTACAGTACTATGAAATCGATTGGTCATTGTGGGATCGCTTCGAGGTCACAGGGTTACAGCCGAATGGGGAGGAGATGACACTCCGACAGTTCCTGGACTACTTTAAAGTACGCTCTCATCACCTCCTCTCCTCACTGTGCCGCCACGCTGTGTCTGACATTGAGTTCACCAAACGCTATTTTTGTTCTCTTCTGTTCTTTGTCAGAACGAGCATAAGTTGGAGATCACCATGCTTTCTCAGGGAGTGTCCATGCTCTATTCCTTCTTCATGCCTGCTGCCAAACTTAAAGAGAGACTGGACCTGCCGTGAGTATATTGTTTGCACGCACACGTCTCCTTCAGTTTGAGTGAGCGTTCTGTTCATTGACATTGTTGCCGTTCCTCTGTGTCTCCTGTAGAATGACTGAGATTGTGACAAAGGTGTCCAAAAAGAAGCTGGGCAAGCACGTGAAAGCCCTGGTATTTGAGCTATGCTGCAACGACTTGTCAGACGAAGACGTGGAAGTGCCCTATGTCAGATACACCATCCGCTGAGCTCCACACTGAACCCACCCACAGGAGGGTGGGGATTGCAGGGGAGGAGACAGGGGGTGGGTGTACTAAGTGAGGAGTTGAGGTTGGGGATTTGGGGGTGGGTGGGTTGATCCAGGTCAGCTCTATTGGATCAATCAGTTTTTTTTAGGCCTGTGGTTTGTGTAAACCTGTGCCTGAGTGTACATAGCCCCAGTAAGCTGATTTAAGGATACCTGTATGTGTGTTAGGGATCCAGTTGGTGCTCGGCTGTGAGAAGAAGGGGTGTCATGGGAGGAAGGGAGCACGTATACTGGACCTCCTGGTTTCTCAATAGCAGGACCTCTCCACGAGTTAAATTCTAAGCCGTAGTGTTCTCTTGGCACTACATAGCCCAGCCTAGTGTCCCCCTGAAACATACTCACACTCTTACTTAGCCTTCAGCGCTATAAGATGGATATTTTAATCCAGCCAACTATCTCCCCTCCACTCTACTTGCTCTCTTCTCTCCTCCAGCTCCTGTCTCATGGACCTGGTCCCACATTACTGTTTTATTATATTTTTTTCAAAGATGCACCTCATTAAGTAAAAGTTCAGCCAAGAATCCCAGATCATAGTTAAACTGTCGAGAATCCATTTTGCCCCCAAGTCATATCACTGCCCTTAATTCTACCTGAGAGCCCAAATTTAAAATATAGAAGCACCTGAAGACTCATCTAAACCCGAGTCAACAGCCTCTCCTGACTGGAATAATAATCAGAGTCTCTCACCTCGGCAGAATAGGTACCCTTACCGGTTTGAGGCGTCCCTGAAACCCACCTAATCCAGCACTCTGTGGCTTTGGACAGGCTCTTGCACATGACATCAGTTTTCTCTTTATCTTTATATTTCATGTGTTTTGTTTATTTTTATTATTTTATTTTTTTGGCAGGGGTGGGGGGGACAAAGTTTTGGCGCACACACCTTGTAGATCATAAACTGTCTTCTTTCTACTTTGTTAACTCCAAATGACATTACAGTGTAAGAACAAGGCAATGAGATGTATCTTGAAATGGGAGCACTTAGTGTGATAGTGAATAAACATGTAAAATCAAACCCGACTGTGTGGTTATTTGACTTTGCATGGTGGTTTTGGTAAGAATGTAATTTTGTATCTGATAGACTTCTGGTGTAACATTTGAAGCAAACAAGTGTCAGATGTGTTTTTCCTGTCTGAGCTGCTTATGGCTCTTTCATCAGAAGTTTCATTATAGAGCATATCCGGGAAGTACAGTCTGAATCAGCTAAACGCCTACCTGTGAAACGACGATGTTAAAACCCTGATCAGATTTTTACTGCAGAGGTTGCAAGAAATAAAAAATAAAAAATGGCACTTTATTAATACTTTATTTACTGTCATGTATACCTGCACTGCGTTTTAGTTTAGTCTGGTCTTTTTTAGTCTGTAAAATAGTGTTAAATTCGATCTGTCAGTTGACAGGTTTGAGTTTGAATAAGTGGAGTTATGAACCCTCCTCCCTGTGAAGAGCGGATACGTGAGTGTGTGCAACGCTAAAGGATGTGGTCGACTGTGAGATGAGGAAGAAAGTGAGGAGGAAGGAGTGCACTGAACTCTGACAAGCTCTCTGCAAACAACTCACTGCGTGAAACACAGAAAACACCGGCGTAGATCGGTGATTATTTCAATCTTTCTCATTTTGAGAATGTATGTTTTCGTAAAGATGCACTGAAGACTAAAAGAAAATGGAAGTGGAGGAGACTGGTGAAACGAGGACTTCCTGGTATGATACCTTTTTACATTTGTGTTGTCTATTTCTACCTTGGGTTGCTACGTACTGTACATTAATAATTAGAGCTGACTGTCGTGTGTGATTAACAAATAAAATGGTATATTTAAATAGTTTAGGTGGCATGAAAAGTACTTGAGTTGGTACACATCTGGCATCAAATGACAAAATCTAACCCTTATATGACATTACTGTTCAGCAGTCTAATCTGTCATCTTTACCTTTCTAAGAATAACAAGGTTTTATAACTTCAGGCACCAAAAAAATGCCAAATTAGTCATTTAGGCACAAACTACCAGCATCCTATTCAGTGACTTAAAGGTTTTTTAGAAGTAAAATAATCTGTATGGATGTTTGCTTTGTGCTCATGAACAGTTTTGCCCTTTTTAGGTCAGGAGAGGCTCACTCCATCCCCTGTGATCATGCTGGGGTAAGTCACACAGTCTACCTTATTTCCTTCACCTGCTTTCTCCTGTCTAAAACCTACATGTGCACTCTCCTACAAAAACTTAAAAAACTCAATCTTACATAAATTTCTGCTTTTAGAAGAAAAGAAAACAAGACCCGACTGGGTCCACGACCAGAATCATAGAGGTGAGCCATATCTGAGATATTTAAGAGACTATTAAACTTTAAACTGTTCCAGTGTGTCTCTTCATCGTCATGTCTCTTTCGTTGCCTCTCTGTGAGTAGCGGAAGTTAGTCAACCTTACCTTTGTAACCACAATGCTGTGAGTGCAGTGCAGACAAGAGACATGAACAGCATGTTTAGCTGTGCCCCCGCAAAACTCCACTAATCTAGTTTTTTATGACATCCTGTCACATTTCAGCCACTTTGATTTTCATGTTTTCCTGTTTTGGTGTCATTTTCATGTTAATATCATGATCAGAACCATTTTTTTTTTTACTACAGGTATTTAAACACATCTCACTTTGTAACTACACTGAATGTACAGCTGATGTGGTTAGTGTGGCATAACAGGCAGACATCTTGTATTTTACTACAGAGGCACAGTTTCAACCTCCTTCCTCTTTGAAAGTGTCACACAGGAAATGAGAGATCTGCACCATGCAACATCTCACTCGTCTCCACATCTCTCTCTTTCCACTTTCCTCAACTCTTTAATGTCTGTCGTAAGTTCACTTGTAACTTGCTCTGTTATGTCCTGTTTTGTCAGGATGACGAGGAAGACGAGGAAGGTGAAATGATGTCCGATCACATGAAAGATTCAGAGGTGAGGTGTTGTCTCATCTACAGAGGCCAGATGTGTGTTCAGCTGTTTTAAAGTCTTTAATGTAAAAAACTCATCTGACGAATGAACCACGTTTGTGAACTCTGTTTTAGGAGCCCAGTAATAAAAGAGTCAAACCTGTGGCAAAGTCCAATAGCCTAACAGGTGTCATAACCCCAGTGAAGACCCCTGCTCTGAAACGCATTGGACAGTCCATTTCGGTAACAGCGCACAAACACACTCTCACACCTGCCATCACAGAGAATGAAGAACAAATGGCTTTTGCATGGAGATGTTCAAACACTCTGCTCTTTTCACAGCGGTCTATCAGTTTTCGCACAGAGGCTCGACCTTTGCCCCCGGGCCCCCTTCGCCCTCGCACAAAGGCCTCGTCATTTCCACGCCGACGCAACAGCCAATGCTGGAGTGACACTGTGGAGAGTCATGATCTCACTGCAAAGGAGATAAAACGCCAAGAGGTGCGGGTGGCAGCGTGTTAAGTTTAGTTCAAACTAAACCTTCGTCAGGTGTATTTTATACCATGGCATGTATTTTAGGGGTTTGTGGGTCGAGCTGTGGGGCTATGGTTGCAGTGTGGGCAGGGTGACAAGTGCCTACACTTTACACTGTGAAGCGCTCTACACAGCAATTATGAAAGAGGATGTGAGCTGGCAACTAGAGGCTTAACTTCCTTTATTGAACAATCAGCTGTGAAAACTCATACTGTCCGACTGTATGTATGTTATGCTGTGTTTGCGTCCACAGGTTTGTGTTAATGTGTCCAGTTGTTGAGCAGTTCTGACTCTTTTGCAGGTGATCTATGAGCTGACTCAGGGAGAACGACAACTCATTGATGACCTCATGCTGGTCAAGAAGGTAATTGTGCATTAAACACCACCACTACTACTTTGTATTAAAACAAATTCAGCTGATGCATGTTGAATGCATTTAAAAGTGCCATTCCACTTCCTGACATCGATTTCTCACACACTTTCTGTACTACCTTTATTCTTTCCGCACCATTGCTTACCAGGTGTACTATGAGCCCATGCTGAAGTTGGACATCTTGACAGAGAGTGAACTTGGACAGATCTTTGGTACACTGGACTCTCTCATTCCTCTCCATCAAGGTAAACCATCTCTCTGCTTTGCACGCAATTTCAATTCATGCGTCAACACAGCCTCCTCATTTCCTATTCATGTTTAAGGCAAGTAGAGCTGAGTGGTAATTAAATATGGACTTCCAGTGGAATCATAGCGGTATCGTTTCACACAGTTCTGTCCAAATGAATGAT
The DNA here is from genome assembly GCA_033000465.1 of Sciaenops ocellatus. Classification (NCBI taxonomy): domain Eukaryota; kingdom Metazoa; phylum Chordata; class Actinopteri; family Sciaenidae; genus Sciaenops; species Sciaenops ocellatus. The sequence continues at coordinate 13,072,294 of CP136883.1, read as the reverse complement.
GGCAAATAAATACTGATTCAGGTTTGGTCTTTATAAAATGTGTAAAGCTGGCCCACAGTTTGCAGCATTGAACATCATTTATTATAATAGATTTTGTATGCATTTTAGTTGAAGTATATTTATATTCTTAATGCTGTGATATTAATCCCCTAAAGCGAGTGTGTAAAACCACAGAAGGAAAATGTTCATTCATTTACGCCTGTTTCTGTTATAACTGACAGTTTTGCTGATGTAATGTCTTTTTTGAGCCAAAGGAAGTCAAATGTGCCATCAGCTATCTTTAAGCTGTAGTAAAACTGGTGTTCAGTCAGCAAAAAACTCCAAGAATTCAACACTTCTGTTTTTGTTTCATACCAGATCTTCTGAGTCGTCTTGAGCGGCTGAGGGGATCCGAGAAGACAGTCGGAGAAGTGGGGCCTACTCTGATAGACTGGGTGAGCATTTCCATGGAAACCAAGAGAGACAGTGAAAAGAAGACAAAAGGGCACAGCCCACCTTCACTCTCTCCAGTTCCTGTATTTACTCTATTATGTTCCTCTCTAAACCAGAGTCACAGTCTGTGTATGGCTCTGCATTTATCTCGCTTTATTTGACTCCTTCGCTCTTCTTCCTCCCTGCAGTTCCCTTATCTGGAGTCCTATGTTACATACTGCTGTAACCAGGTGGGGGCTAAAGCTTTGCTGGACCAGAAAAAGCAAGAGAAAAGAGTGGAGCACTTCCTGCGCCTGTGTCAGGAGTCTTCATTCAGCAGGAAACTGGATCTGTGGAACTTCCTGGATCTCCCTCGGAGCCGTTTGGTCAAATACCCCCTGTTGGTGAAAGAGATCCAGAAGTGCACGCCTCCAGATCACCCAGATGAGGACACGTTGCCTGATGCTGTGAGTTGATGTGCTTCACATTCACGTGCATACAAACATGAATATGAATACACTCACATTCACTTATTCAAGATAATTATTGAATCCAAATGTTAACTTCCTGGACCTGCAGACTTTGGACTTACATTCTGTGTTTGTGTGTTACATGCTCATCCTCAGTATTTCAAGTTTGCAGTTGGCAGTTTATGCAATATTTGTGCAGACTCTGTTGTTTTAGATAGATATGTTTCCTTAAAAATGCTAATGTAATGTTTAATATATACAATAAAATGTCTAATTATGTTTTGATTTAATTATTTTGAAAATATTATAGGTGCTTGGGTTTTTTCCTTAGTGGCATAAAAGTCAACATTTGTCTGTCTGACTTAACACATAACACATAAATCCAACTTATTAAGGCCCAGGACTGTGTGCAATATAAAATCTCAATACTAAATAGATATTGTACATTTAGGCTTTAGAAGTTGCTCCTACTCCTCTCTTATTTTTTACTTATTGTAAAATCTGTCAGTCTGCAAGTGTGGAAAGCCCATACCTTTGACTTTAGCCAATATTTCCTTCTTTAATCTTTAATACTGCACTTTGGCACCTCCAAATGGTGGCAGGAGATAATTGTTTTATGAATCATAAACTTCAGTAGCCTTTGATTCTGTAAAAATATTATTACAGGGCATTTTCTTCATCCCCACAATGACATATACAATACATTCATGCTATGTCACACTTTATTCTGTTCAGCTGGAGTTGATCCAGAGCATCATAGCAGAGGTGAACAAGAAGACAGGAGAGGCGGAGTGTCAGTTCTACAGGCGGGGTCTCAGCTACCTCGAAGAGAGTCAGAGACTACCAGAGATCCAGCAGTCCCGCTTCCTCTACTGCCACGGAGAGCTCAAGAACAACAAGGGCCAGGTAGCAGCTCCCTGTCGTCATTGATTGACCTTTTAGTGGTCGTCCTGAGGTCTTTGATTTGTTTGTATCTCAACCAAAGGGGGTCAAGTCCTCTAAGACAAAGTGGATCCATATTCTTAGACACCTTTGCTCCCTTCTGCCCTGGTATAGATTTTGATTTTAGCCCCTTTGTACTGCATTAGCCTGCACTTTGTATAATCTCCTTGTATTGTAATTGTCACTCCTATGCCATTTCCAAAAATCCAAAGTGGGTTTTATAGTAACCTTGACAACCTGAATATTTTGTGATAAATATTCTCCTAAAAGCCAAACCTCTCACTTTATGTGCATTTCTCTCATCTGTCAGCGGCTGCACGTCTTCCTGTTTGAGTTGGCTTTGGTGCTGAGCAGACCAGGAGAGGACAGAGATGGAGGTCAGGTGTTCCATGTGTACAGGCAGCCTCTGCCCAATGCCCTGATAAACCTGGAGGAGATCCCAGATGGTGAAGCTAGTGGAGGGGGCGCCTTCAGGGGAGCCTTCAGTGGAGGAAATGATAAAGGTAACACACGCAAACAGCATATACATTTTGTATTAGTTAATAAATAATATAAAACAGCGGTGATGGGCTGAAATAAACAGTTCTTTTAATGATTTGTTTTCAGTGAATAGATTAATGTTCTGTTGATCGACTGATTAATTGTTACAGCACTTCATGAATGTATCCATACTTTATTAATGTATACATGATGATGATTTCAGGTTTATTTATACTTTTTGTTCCGTATTTACTGGTGAAGTGAAGATAAAGGAGTTGAATTCAGGTTTAGACTGGGAGAAGGCCACACCACTCCAACCCATTAGCTGAAGTGAAATCTACAACCTTGTTCCTACTCAACATCCTTTCTTCCCCCACTCTGTCTCTCCATCTCCTAGTGAGGAACTGTTTCCGTGTGAGCAGCAGAGGGCGCTCCAAAGCTCACCCTTACAGCCTGCAGGCCAACGACTCCTTCAGCAAGCAGCAGTGGATCACCTGTCTACGGCAGGCCATTGTCCAGTCGCGGGACCGGACGGCTCAAACCAGCCAGTCCCCGTTCTCCCCTCACCCTGATCCCGGCCTGTGTCACATAGCTGATCTCAGCCTCAGCTCGGACACAGAAATGGCAGACCACACCAGTCGCTGACTGTTAGACTGATCATCAGGAAGCCTGGGGAGTATCTATACATCTGTACATTGACATTGGAGAAAAGGAAAGATGGACTGTGGAAGAAGATTGTGTTCAGACATGCATATAAATTCATATGTGGAAAATATTATTTTCATGCATTTTCTGAAGGATTGTGTGATTGTGATTGTGTACTGTGCATCTTGGGGACAGTGTTACTGAATGTTAATTTACAGTGCGAAATGTTTTCATTGTTTTTTTTTTTAAATAAACTGACACTTGAAAATTTGTTGAGGTGATCATGGTCAAGTACAAAAAGACAAGTCTAAGTATAGCCAAGAAGATCTACATAGAAAAGATTAGTGATGATTATCCTCCCTCTCTCTCCCACTCTCTCCCCTTCTTCCTCTCTCTCTCTCTCTCTGACACCGGTGACAGGGCAGGGGAGAGAGGAGGTAGACTTTCAGTTCTAGCCTACAGGCACACAGTGAAATAGTAGACGTCCCCTTATGCATTTTTAACAGCTCAGCAGGTGATGGGAACAGTTTGGTTGGGACAGTTTGTCCACAGATAGAGTGACCAAGTGATCAGGTGAGTCCAAACCGCTGTGTTTATTTGCTAATGCTATAATATTTGTCCGGCATTATTTGCAAACTAACTTTGTTTGCAATATTATTAGGCTTTAGCTGCACAAAGAAACAGATAGAGTGTGTAGATTCGGCTTCGATAACATCTCAGAACACTGATGATGAGATAGCGATGTTCTGTTTTACAGGTCACATACTTGACTCTTTAAATAATGAACACTTGAGATGAGGTCTCTCTTTTTGTAAATATTAGTCCAGAAGCTGATTTGTTCTCGGTCTTGGTCAGACCTTGACTTTGCAAGCTGTTCTGCAAGCTGTAATTACGAGAGAGACTTGTGAGCCACAGTGGATCAACCTGATATATTCAAGATAAGGATTTACCTTAAGGGGATGCTCATTCACAAATTAATACTGTTTTTTCCCTCAGCTGTGAATGACATTCATCATCATTTTCTTGGAAAGAGAGGATCACTTTAAAAAAGAAGACTCTGTCTCTGGTGGTGCAACCTACCTGTAAATCACCTGGCTTTCATTTCATTGGGAAGACCATCTATCTCTCTCAGGATCCCTTTTTAGTTGACATTTCAGAGGTTTACTAGTAAAATAGCATGCCTGGAGCCAGTGGCGTCAACGTGGAGGGCTCTTGTGAGGCTCTGTGTCGGACTCTGGTGTCTCAGAACGGCCTCCAGAGAGAGACAGCTGACATCTCCCAGTCCGTCCTCTATACCTCACTGATGGGCCTGCTTCTAGTTGCTGACAACGAGGTGTGTAAAACACAACTTTGTACGTAAACCTTAAATGTATATTGTAACCTTTAGTAGTCTTGAAAGCCTGTTCTTAATGTGGAAGTTATGGGACACTCATGAGACAAACACATACAGAGAAATCAGAATTAAAGGAGAGTACACATCAACACACGTGTTTAAGCACCTGTCAGCACTCCTTGGTCTCTAATAGGATGAATGCATGAGGCTGACCTCCCTTTAGCCTCTCTTTTTATGGCAGTGAGATAAGAAGGCTAAAGCTGTCCCTCCAATGCTGTACATACACTGACATGGCGGGGTTAAGACAGACAGACAGACAAGTCGTACAGACACAGTACAGGGGTCAAGTAGTAGGGCACACATGCAGTGGGCATGTGTGAACAAATTAAAATAGGTTGCACACTTGCTGATGTAAGTTTGAGTCAATAGCTTCCTGCGTTGTCTTTGTTTTCCAGAAAGAGCAGCTCACCTTAGGAAGTGGAAGGGTTGGCCTTAGAAACATCGGAAACACAGTAAGTGTCTAACAATGCAGGATGTGCTTTAAAGAAATATTTACCTTTTTGCATAAACATGCTCACTTTCCCCTTTATACTTATCTCCAACTTAGTGTTTCCTGAATGCAATAGTCCAGTGTTTGTCTCACACATGTGGCTTACGGGACTACTGTCTCCTGAAGCGGTACACGCAGGAGAAGTTCTCCAAAGAGGATGCTAAGCTCATGGAGGGTATGTTCCTCTCTCCTGCTGTTCCCTACTTTTCTTATTATTTCTTTTCCACATGTTATGCTTTCATCTTTTCTCATCGCTCTTTGTCGTCCTCTGACAGCTTTCACTCAGGTGCTGTCGGGCCTTTGGGATGAAAACGAGGGGGGCACAGTTGTAAATCCACGACAGTTTTACAATCTTTTTAAAGAAGCGGTGCCTTACTTCAGTGGTTACAGGTGAGCATATAGACGATGATTTTGTTTTCCTTAAGGTGAGCTACATCTTCACATGAGACTTTTGTTCATACAAGATCGCTGCTGTGCAAAGGCAAACACATGAAGCACGTTGCATATTTATAAAGGCAGATTTTTAGACAATGCTGCCAAAACAACATGCTATATATGTAATGCAAGACATATCCACTCTCTGTATCAGCACAAGTACAAGTGAGGACCTGTAAACAAATGTTTTTCTACTTTGTCACCAGTTCAGATGCTTTTTGGTTTTGGTGTTGAGACTTGTATAGAAATAGCAGTCTCTAACAGTAACATAAAGAAGAAATCTCCCTGCATTCCTGTGTTTAACCCAGTCAACAGGATGCACAGGAGTTCCTCAGGTTCTTATTGGACAAGCTGCACACAGAAATCAACCGCAGACCCTATGTTCGCCGAACAGGGAAGGAGCCCGAGCAAAAATACGCCAGATTTAGGTGTGTATGTTTATGTGGAAAAGATTCTACCCTCGAAACTCTGATGTCTTCCATGTGACCGCATTTTGTTCTCTCTCTTTCTCTCATCTCTTATACTCCCGTAGGATTTCCGAAGAGGCAGCTGTCATGTGGAAGAAGCACTTGGAGAGAGATGACAGCAGAATAGTAGGTGAGGACATCAAGCCAGTCATGGTGATCCGTCAGTTCAATGAAAGCAACCACTGATAACACTGATAATTCTTGCCAACCTTCTGTTCACCCTTCAGACCTGTTCTCAGGCCAGCTAAGGAGCTCGTTGCATTGCTCAGTGTGCTCTCACTACTCCAACACATTTGATGTGTTCTGTGATCTGTCGCTGCCCATCCCCAAGAGGAGCTCTGCAGGGGAGGTCACACTGAGGCAGTGCCTCGATCTCTTCTCTCAGGAAGAGAAACTGGACAAGGAGAATTCTCCAGTAAGTTAACACAGAGAGTCCAAAACCACTGGATTACAATAACTTTAGGGTCAAAGGTCAGTGACATGGACAGTGTGAGCTTTTTTTATCCAGCTTACCCTTTACTTTTGAATTTAATTCATTTAACTATTATATGTTTGCTGTAAAACAGGGAGTGAATGTAAACTTAACACTCGCTGCCAACTCATCTCCTATAACATCCAAAGTATACGTTTCAAAAAGACACTTGAGTAGTGGATCACAATTTCCTCAGTTTTCAAGCTCTTTTGAGTAACATATCCTGTGCATTTGCAACTGTTTTAAAAACGTAACGGTGTGTGTTTGTGTATTTCAGATGTGTGAGAGGTGTAACAGGCATACAGAGTGCACCAAGCGGCTGTCCATACAGAGGTTTCCCCAGGTTATTGTGATCCGTATCCTTGCCAACAACTGTTCAATGCATTAACTTTATCAGCAAGTGATGTTTCTTGTGCAGAGAGTTATGATGATGCTTAATGGTCTCCATCAGATCTGAATCGTTTTACAATGTCACGGTGGTCCATCAGTAAAAGCACGGTGTATGTGTCCTTCCCACTTACTAACCTGGACCTTGGACCTTACGGACCTGTCGACTGTGGTAATACAAACAACCTTTCAGTTGATCCTTGTACATGTCTTATTTGTTCCTCCATTTGTGCATTAGTCCTTTTACATACATACTTTGGTGTGTTAAAGTGAGTCATGTTATTTTCAACAAAAAGAAAACAGTAAAAGGTTGAAATGATACAATGTGTATGAGAGGTTAAAGAAACAGGGCCTTGTCAAAATCTTACCTTCAGAAGAAAAAAAGGAGCCATGTATGGATCAATAACATTGTTTTATGGTATTTTTGACAGTTAAGCAATATCTTACAATATGTAGATTATTCCATAATTTGCAAAACTGACACAACATTATGTCAATGTATGTTCCCACAGGCCCAGTTCTGTATGATTTATATGCAATATGTAATCATGCTGGGACAGTGAACATGGGCCACTACACAGCCTGCTGTTCAGATGAAAATGGTTGGTGCTTCTACAATGACTCCAGGTGAGGCTCACCTTGCACCTGAATAATTTTGTTTTAATATGCAGTTCCCTGTGAACTGCATTTCATGGACCAAGGGTGTCAAACATACTGACCGTGAGCCAGAGCTAACCCGCCAAAAACGTCCGATCCAGCTCACTGGATGACTTTGCAAAGTGTGAAAAATGCAGAGAAGTCAGAAATTCCAATTTTTCAATAAAACGCACTGCTATTCCTGACAAAGAAAGAATTAAGATACTGTATTGTTGTTGCTGGAAATTATAATACATATGTAATGACAGTACATAGACTGAAAGTGGAAAAAACTATGATATATTCTGGAAATTGCAGTTTATAAAGACATCTCAGGCTGATCGTCATCATCGGCACACTTGAATATGTGGCTCAGGAACTAAAATGAGACTGTATAAGCAGTCTATTTTATAAGCCTTTTGTGTATATAGGTCATCTGTTTTGAGATGCCATCTATATAAATGTGTAGCTGTTTCTCATGATTACTCTCCATCTACCCACCTACAGTGTGACTCCAGTCTCAGAGAACCAGCTTCAGACCAGTCAGGCTTATGTGCTGTTCTACCAGCGCAGCAACAGCACCACCACGACCAACGTCAGAAAATAGACCTGAGACTGGCTGAGCCAGGCAGCCAATCAGAGCAACTTTACCTCCAGTGTCCATAGAAACAAATAGAAGCAGCAGTGCTGTAACTCTGGCATCTATGAACTTCCTAATGAGCTCAAATAAACTCTCAGGAGGAGGAGGCTGTACTTGCTTTAAGGGGGCTTGAAAATGTGATCTCTCCCCTCCTAAATCATGGAGATGCTTTTGAAGAGTCTCTGTGTGAGGGCTGAGACAGACTGTAGCTGTAAGAGTCTCTTGTGCCTCAGTCCTCAGGGCAGGAGTGAGTGGTGTACTTGCACATGATGCAGAGCTCTTAATGTAAGAAAACTGTGATTCATGTTTGGTAAGGTAAGCACAAATAAACAAAAACAAATCTCAAATGGAATAGAGATGAAGCAACATTTTATGACTCAGATATGAGGTAAAACATTCAAATACCCTACAACACTTTAAGCTTCAAACGTTTAATTTAAGAAGTAATTATCTGTAGTCTGTGTATCTATGCTGTCTTTAATCTTAATTCCCATGGACAGTGAAAAATTTAAAATATTATAATGGGCTGTGTTTCTCCTCTAACTGAATTATATGAATGTTCATATATGTACTGTATGTATATATTTTTTTTACATTTGTCTCTACTGCTATTGTACATACGGACAAATTACGCAGCTGAATGTATTTCATTACTGATGTTTGAGACAGTCAATAAAAAAAACAATGAACACGTTTATTATTATTATTATTATTATTATTATTAATAGTAGTAGTAGTAGTAGTATTTTTGGTATTATTATGCTCCATCACTCACTGGTTAAAGGTTCAGTGTGTAGGATTTAGTGACATCTAGTGGTGAAGTTGCAGATTGCAACCAACTAAATACTGCTCACCTCACCCTCTCATTCCGAGCCACTACAGTGGCTGTGAAAAATCGCGAAGAATGAGACAAAGCCAGTGTTTGGTTTGTCCCTTCTGGGCTACTATAGACGTAGGTTCAACATGGCGGACTCCGTGGGAGGACCCTCTCCCTCTGTTGTATAAAAGACTAAAGATTCTTACAAAAATAGAACAATCTCTTATTTTCTGTTGATTAAACACTAATGAAAACCAACAGATCCCCTTAAGTGTTACACACTGGGCCTTTGATATAATATAAAGTAGCCGTAGAGCAGGCATGTCCAAAGTCCGGTCAGATTTTTATGCAGCCCTCAGCTTCGTTTTTAGAATATATTATTTACGGCCTGCTAGGATTATATGTATGGCTGTAAGATCTGGCTTTTTTGGTTGACATCACACAGCATTTGAATGCACTAAACGTTAACCTCTAAGGACTGGTGTTATATATCTGTAGATGTAACACAAAATATTACTTTCTGAATGATCTTATGAAAGAGAAGAGCAAGAGTGATATGTTTTAAACTTAAATGTTAACAGACTTTACTTTACTCATAATAAGTCATGTTTAGAATGAACACGAGGTTAAGATTTGTATCAACTTCATGCAAGTTTAACGTATTCCATACAATGTGTTCTGTGTTATCTGACTCCAGATGTAAAAGAAAGGAAGAACTGTTTTTTTTTAGATTTGTTCACACCTGATTGGCTTAGATTTGGTGACATTGTCATTTTAAAAAAAACAGATAATTGTGACAATGAAAACAAAATTGTTACAGAACAGTGCATTTGTATGCAACTTTTATTTGTAATTTTTTCATTTTTAAGATGTTAGTATGAGTATCTTCGTATTGAGTACTCAATACGGCACCTTCACTTACTGCATGTAAGTGAAGGTGCCGCAGCCTGCTGACAAATGACGCAATCGTGCGCATGCGTATGAGCGGTGGGCGGAGTTTTACAGTCGGTCAGGAAGAAGAGGAGAAAGGCGGACACAGAGACATCAAGCGGTAATCATACTCAGCAGTAGCTTTTAAACTTTAAGCCGATCCTTGTGTCGGTCACAGAAGTATCACGGTAGTTCGATGAATGCTGTAGTTATAATTTCAGAGAGAATACCTTGAATGACAGCGATCCAAACCACGGGAAACGCCGTTAGCTTTCTTGGTAGCTAACGTTAGCTGGTTTGACAGGCCCAGACTTAACACTGCACAGCCTCTCAGCAGGAATGGGAACACAGCACGGAAATGTTACATGTTTACACCCTTTACCTCCGAGGCAGCTTCCCTGTCTGCCAGCCGGGTCGTTTTGGTTTAGAAGAATGTCGTGCATCAGGATATTTTTAACGAAACTCTCGGATATAAGGACGCCGGTGTGCTAACGTTATTGACGCTGTCTGAGCTGTTACTTGTAACGTTTAGTGCCAACCAGGAGGAACTGTTGTTGAAACATAGCACTCATCAATATCACAGTTTAAAAGGCGTATTCAGCCTCTATGTGCACTGTTGTTAAAATAATGTTGGGGTGTTTTGTCAGTGCAGAGTAGTGACTTGTGTAACCTTGTGTTTTGGACGCTTTTCTGCAGATGGCTGCTATCAGGAAGAAGTTGGTCATAGTTGGGGATGGTGCTTGCGGGAAGACCTGTCTGCTTATCGTCTTCAGTAAGGACCAGTTCCCAGAAGTCTACGTCCCTACTGTGTTTGAGAACTATGTGGCAGACATTGAAGTGGATGGGAAACAGGTGAGACATGAAGCACCAGCTGCAAACTAGTGTCTTTGAAGAGACTGTACACAGGTCGAATCCGCAGCTACAATGCTACATGGCACTAAATCCTACAAACCGATGCTTAAACATGTAATTAATAAACTGAAAAGGTATTGATATTGTGAGTATAAGAACAATATAACCAGCATTTGCTTAATCATGTCACTTAAATGCTTAAATGTCCGTCTTTACATATGCATCTATCATCACATGTAACTCTCCCTCTCTCTTGTTTCTCAGGTAGAGCTAGCACTTTGGGATACAGCAGGTCAGGAGGACTATGACAGACTGAGGCCTCTCTCCTACCCCGACACTGATGTTATTCTCATGTGCTTCTCTGTAGACAGCCCTGACAGTTTAGGTATTGTCTTTGCCACATTCACACCACTATCTACTGAACACCTTGTGATTGTTAAATTGATATATGTTGCTAATTATTGCATCCTTTCCCTTTACTCACTACAGAGAATATTCCTGAAAAGTGGACACCTGAAGTGAAACACTTCTGTCCAAATGTTCCCATCATCCTGGTGGGCAATAAAAAAGATCTGCGCAATGATGAGCACACCCGACGAGAGCTTGCCAAAATGAAACAGGTCAGTTTTTTTTTGGTTCAAACATGCTCATAAATGCATATTTGTTGGTATTATTGAAAGTGAAAATTTAAACCTTTTCTCTTTCGTGTGTCTCCAGGAGCCAGTTAAATATGAAGATGGCAAAGAGATGGCGAACCGCATCTGTGCCTACGGCTACCAAGAGTGTTCTGCCAAAACCAAAGATGGTGTGAGGGAAGTCTTTGAGATGGCAACTAGGGCAGCACTGCAGGCCAAGAAACGTGGCAAGAAGTCCACCTGCCTTCTGTTATAAGCTCTGGGAGAGGAGGGAGCTGCCGTCAAGCACAGATAGAGAGGGCGGCTTCCATGAGATTTGACACAGGGGAGAATATTGGGGAGGGCCCAGAAAAGTTTTGCGGATGCTCAATTTCTGATCACCCAGTTACCCTCAGAAAATTAAAGCAGGTCTTAAATTGTTTGATAGGCTTCTACACCTTGGTCCTTGGTCTATATATTAGGTTTTGTGCCATTTTGCTTACATCTTTCAAAAACTTTGAGATCTAAGTCTGTAGGTCAGGTGGTGGTGATGGTTGTGGTGGTGGTGGTGGGGTGGTTCGAAGTTGAGCAGATGTAAACGGGTTGAAACGTGCCATGATTGGAATGAAGCGAGAAAAGGTCCTTACCAGGCCAAAGACAATGGGGACATGAGAGAGAAAGACAGACGGGAAAAAAGACATGCATATAAAATAGGTTTGAATTAAGACCATGTCTAAGTGGATTTTACACAGTATCGCCTACATGTAGTGCCTTGAGAGCAGTGGTCAAGAAGAATAAGTTGTGGGGTAGGGATTCATAACTTAGATGGGGTATTATTTTGTCATTTGTAGTGTCCACACATCACATTTGTGAATGCTTTCTCCCTGTCATTGGCTTGGCTCCTTCAGGCCCATATTCTGACTCAGGCGCTATGCAGGGGTATGCCTAAACTAGATTGTATGAGATCTTTTCCCATACTGAATTACTTACCTGTACTTTAGAGTGTGTGCAAGTGTGAGTGTGTGTGTGTGTGCGTGTGTGCAACTGTATGGTGGTTTGTTTTCTCCAGTGCAGGTCTGCATGCAGTGAATGTGTATATTTGTGTGGGTGTGTATTAACATATGTGTCTACGTACTGTATGCATGGAAAGGCCTTCTGCGTCACTGACCTAACCCCTTGTTTCCATGCCAAAGTTACCCCCTGATGGCCACATTTTATGGCTGAGATGGGTAATGGAATTAACAGCTACTCAGAGTGACATAGAAACCTTCACTTTACTGGAAGACATTGTACTATACCTAGAGGCACAATCAGGTTAAGCATATTATCAGTTTTTAGGACCTTTTTTGTGTATACCAGAGATTCATTTGATTGTGTTAATCAGTGGGTCAAATCATGAGTGGTGTAGTTGATAAGTTGAATATTCTTTCAGATGATAGGCTTATCTTATTACTATAATGTCCATTATGTACTGTATGTCTTACAAGGCTTTGTAAGGACATGTTATTGATGTGTATTTCAAGTTTGCCTTTTACTCAACTCTCCTCATACCCCCTTTAATGATATTGTCATCATTGTACTATAACTTTTTATCGTTGATGTCTCTAATTTTCTTAGTATATTTTAATCATTTTACTTATTCCTGCTGTTATGATCCGCTTATGTCATATAAATGATAAATTGTAACCGTAGTATTGTTTCATTCAATTAATTGAAGGTCAAGTTTGGGTGCAAGGCTGGAAATCTTTTGGGGGTGGGCTGCTAGAGCAGTGTTTTTTTGTTTGTTTGTTTTTGTACTGTGACATATTAGGTTTTCTGGATTTTTTTCTTTTTCTTTTTCAAATAAAGCTGATATTAGGGGTTTCTGTTGTAAGGTATTTATGTGTTCTTTGATCCAGTCATTCATTAATAATTACCTGTATTTCTGGCATTAATTAACTTTTGTTTCCCCAAATAAAAAAAACACTCATAACCCGTCAAACTATCTGATTCTGTGTTTTTTTTTATATCTCATATGAAGACTTATACAGGAACGCATTAAATGACAAGGTTCTGCGTCTGCCTCTTTGTCTCGTCCAATCATCGTCGGCATTAACGTGTTCGCTCTCCAACCACCAATCACATACCAGAATCAGGTATTGGTCCCTCCCACTCCTAAATGTTGTCTTGCTGTGGCCATTTTACACTTTGGTTCCCTGAAAAATAATTACACTTGGCTCACGGGAAAAAAAAATAAAACACGCTTCACACCTGGGCTTCAACGTGACAGTAAAAGAACTGCTTTTGGTTACACGTGGCACTGGTAAGTGTTTGTCCTATTTCACGTGCTACTCGAGTTTTTGTGTTTGTGCAACGGTTGACAGCGGTTTGTTGGAGACTGCTCAAGCTCAAGCTAAAATAGTTAGCTTGGCCGCTAACCGAGATGACCGCCACACGTCATTGTTGAATACTCCTCTTTGGATTGTGAGGATGAGCATGTGCATTGCGGACACACGTGTCTATGAGTGATGCGGGGTTATGCATCTGTTTGTTTATTTGTGGCTTTTGGTTGGCAGGTTGTAAAGCAGTGACTAAAGTCATATTCAAAGTTGGAGAAGTCAGCATGCAGAGATGCAGCTAACCTGCTGACACAACTCATAATGTGCCACCTGCCACTGGCTTTTATTGTTTGCATGTAAAATAGCCCAGTGTAAGTTTGGACTCTGTGTTTCTAAGTGATAAGGTATGTGTACAGTCACTCTGCAAAGTTGACTGTGCCTGATTATCTTCACATTCAAATTGCTGATGTACTTACAGGGTATCTAATGCTGTAACCATAAAGAAGTAGGACAGAGACAAGGAGCAGTCAGTGGATCAGCATGGACTATGAGCGCAGGTGAGTTAAACATTGATTTTATACTGCTCCCATTAAAGAACACATGTGTCAGACAAGTCCCCTCACATTGTCTTTTATGGTCATCAGGGGTGGGCGAGGTGACCGCACAGGTCGCTATGGCAACACCCACAACGATCACAATTTCCGGGACATGGACTACCGAGGCTATGGCCAAGAGGATGAGGAGGCAGGGGTAGGATACGACGTCAGAGCAGATGGGGACAGACCGTACGGTCATGACGAGCAATCACTGGGCGCCCGTGACTTCTCACCAAGTCGTCTTCAAGACCGCCCAGGGTTTCACCAGAGAGGAGATGGGCGAGGGGACATTGGCCGTGAGGGAAAAGGTCTCCTGTGGCCCCCTTGCTCTCAGTCGCAGCCTGATCTAGCCCTTCCCATGCTCCAGCGAGATGAGGAGGGATCCAGGCGGGAGTTTGAGCAGCTACGGACTGGCCTGCAGGAAAGAGGTCGGGGGAAAGGTGGAAGAGGCTTTCCAGATAACAGCGCCCCTCATTCAGGGAGTAGGGATGGCAACTGGGGTCATGGTGGTGCCCATTCTGAACAGATGGAGTACAATACGGCAAGACAGAGAGAGGAAGACAGGTTTTCTCGTGGGACAGTGAAAAGGAGGGTAAGCCATAACAAGTCTCTTTATAGAGCTGTTGTGTTGTTGACATTGGTTACTAGTTTGTGACTGTTCTCTGCAGGCTTTTCCAGTGGGGACAGAGGAGCATAGTTGTGGGAGTGCTGGTCCAGACTTGTCCCTTGAGGAGTTGGATCAGAGGGATCAGGACTACCGTGCAGATCTAGACCACAACCAGAGGCCAAGCAACATCATAATGCTTCGTATGCTGCCACCCAACGCCACCGCCAATGAGGTTAGTGTGTTTCTCTACAGTGGTCTGATGATGCATGGGTCTTGTTGTTGGTAAGATTAAATGTCAGTAATGCCTCTGTGTTCATAGATCCGGGCACAACTTCAGGAGCAGGGGATCCAGCCAAGAGAGGTTCGCCTCATGAGGAACAAATCTTCAGGTGAGAACTTGTCCATTGCCCCGAGTTTGTTTTCTGTTCTTTACCCTTCCTTTGTGTCACGCTCATCCATTACCAGCTCTTTCATTTTCATTGCTCTTTCGGGTGACTTTCCCTTATCTGCTACATTCTCTAATTAATAGGCTTCCTCCCGTTCCTTCTCTTTTCCTGTCACTGTCTTCTTTTTACTCTGACAACAGGATTTATAACTCATGCATAGAAAACATTTATATTTATATACTCATACAGGCTTTTGCTTAGATTCCTGCTTTGATTCTTTGGTCTGCTGGTGACTGATTTCTTGCTAGTGCCCACAGAAATACATCCATGCATGCTTCAGGAGAGCCCTATCCTATATTTGCCTTTAAGATAAGAATTCATCCATACAGTGTAGGTTATAGATATTCACTCCATGGCTTTAATTCTTCTTTTCACCTTGGCTTTCTTATTGTCTTTACCCTTTCATGATTCTGCCTCATCCATCTTGAAGTGCGATGTGTCTGAGTAGATGAACAATGCTCACAAACTAACATCACCTGAGAAATGAGCAGCAGCAGCAGCAGAATTTGTCTGATTGTGTTTGTCATTGTAGCTATTTCTGAATGCGTGAGTGTCAGGATATAAGTGTTGCAGCTACCTCTCAGCTACGTGCGCGTCATCCATACCACTCAGAAAAGCTTGTCTTTTTCTAAAGGTTTCCCATTAAGGTCATTGTTTCACTGGCCTCCCCCCTTTGCTAACTCACTGGTTGTCTGTAAGGTGTGCCTATCTGTATCAGGCACACTTACAGTCCTCCGCACTGCTCTGTCTTTCTCACCCCTACATCACTGTTTCTCTGTTTTTAGGACAAGTCACTCTACCAGTTTTAAATGTTTAAATGTTGACCTTTTGTGATTATACTCCATGTGATACCATGCACAGTGTAAAAAGTTATAAATCTAAATATGTTGTAGAATGTTTTCTGAGTCAGTTTTAGTAATGCATGGACACGATATGGAGCCTTTAAGTGGAGCTATTCCATCACAGTGCTACATAGTTCAGTTCACTGTGACTCTTAGAGTAACAGAGATATGCGTGTGCTTGTGTGTCTTTCTGTGTCTGTTTTGCCTGGGTGCTTCATCATTCAAAGCTGAGCTCAGACTCAACTGATGAGTGGGTAGGATTCTCCCTCTCTCTCCCTCTTTCCTTGACCCTGTTGAGATACTTGACATTGCGTCCTCCCACCCTTGCAGAGAATTTGACAGTGGCTCTCCAACTGGCTGTCAAGTGTGTTATTTCCAAGGGAGAGAGGAAGTAATGATTTATTTTATTAGTGCTGATACAGGGTCTCTCTCTCTCCTCTGGACATGAAGCACTAACCCCTCACTGCGTTGTTGTTATGTTGTTGTTGTTGTTGTTCGGTTACCATGGCGCTGGGCGGTGTCCAGGTCAGAGCCGAGGATTCGCCTTCGTCGAGTTTAATGTCATACAGGAGGCCACCCGCTGGATGGAGACCAACCAGGTCACTCTCCCTTACACAGACACTCATACACATATATACATGCATACAATGGGGACATATGGGTTATTATCAGGACAAATGTACAGTCATGCCCTGTCACTGCATTCCAGTATGTTATAGACATACAGAGTGGAGAAGTAATTTTTGTCTCCAAGGTAGGTAGGTAGGTAAGTCTTTATACTTTGAGGCAAAATTATTTTTTTTCTTTCTACTTTATACCGAATTCCACAAACAGGCAAATTCATGTTACATCATGCTGACGTCTGTCTGTCTGGGGCACAATGACATAGTTTTCATAACTGGACCCTCCCAGTCACGTTTGCTCATCATTTGTCAAATACAGGCCCCTCTTTTAATAGAGGACTCCGCTTTCTTCAGTGACATGTTCTCACTCTCTCTTCTAAGTTTACAGTACCACCTCTGGGATAATATGACAGTGTGACTATAATTTCTCACATGGTCTATTGTATGTCGAATCAGAACCACTATATTACTTCATTTTCTTGTTTTTGAACCTTTCATATCTGGGTCATCTACCATTATTACATCTTTAGGATGGAGCTATTGTCTTATTTGGGGGACGAAGGAGGTGACAGTGGGATGGGATGTGCGGAAAACTGTGAAAAGGTTTCCCCTTAAGGGGGGAGGGATGACACAATTGAACAAAACACATTGTGTCCTTAAAAATGGACACGCACACACTACACATACACCATCTCAGTCCGTCCCAATTTCCTAAAGCTGAAGGTTGCAATTCTCTGGTGTCCTCTTTCTTTCAGCCTCAGTTCTACTCTCCCTTCTCTCTGTCCCCCTCTCCCTCTCCCTCTCGTCCCTTTTCATTCTCTCTCATCTCTTGTGAGATGAGGCCTTTCTCTGGCATGTGTGGCCTAATTATTGCTGATAATCATTCTTTGTTTCCCCTCCCTCTCTTTCTTTTTCTTTCAGGGTGTGCTGTTGATTCTGGGGCAAAGAGTGTCGATGCACTTCAGTGACCCAAAACCACGTGCCAACGAGGACTGGCTCTGCAACAAGGTTGTGTGTGTGTTTGTGTTTTGTGGCATGCATACATGAAAATCTAAATTTGTATGCATGTTTATCAGTCACTGTAGTGGCTCATTCTTTCAAGAAATCTTTTAACAGTAGGTCATATAACATTTCAACAGTGTGGTGTGCAAAACTTTAAAAGGCGAGAGAAGTGCTTCAAATGCAGTGTGCCTAAATCAGGTAAAGTTTAACCCACCTACTGTAAAAAAATAATATCACAACTATTCTCCCTTTCACAATAACAGAAGCTCTCTCTCACCATATAATAATTAAATTGCATGTTGTCTTTCCCCAGAGGCTGAGCTGAAGTTGCCCCAGTTGCAGAGGGATTTGCCAGTCGGCCTTCAAAAGGAGGGAGCCCAAGGCTTATTGCCCCTGCCAGCACCCTACCACTCTTCTGCTCCTACTGTCAACCCAGGACAGGCTACACAGCAGGCAGATGTTGCCAATGACAGTAAGCTTATGTATTCATTCATCATTTTTACCACTGTAGCAATCTCCTATTCAGAAAGACCTGGTACCTGAAATGTTTAATCTTATGTTTAAGAACATAATATTCTGTCGTCCTCTCCTGCATCAGCTCTCATTCTAAGAAACCTTGGCCCACATACTTCACTGGAAGCCATCTTATCTGCTTTGGCTCCATTTGCCACTCTCTCCCCTTCCAATGTTCGCCTAATCAAGGACAAGCACACACATCTCAACAGGGGCTTCGCCTTTCTACAACTCTCTACAATAGTGGTGAGAAACATTAGACAGACACACTCATGCATAAGCATAAGACAGACATGTATGAGAATTTTTATTTAACTGAATTAGTATTCAAATAAAATATTTTGTCATAGTAGTGATTTGAAAATAAGCTTAATCCTCATCATACATACGCACATTGGCAATTACACACAAATGCACCCACACTTACAGGTCTCTGTATGTTTTATCAACAGGAGGCATCTCAGCTGCTCCAAATCCTGCAGGCTCTCCAGCCAGCTCTCTCTATTGACGGGAAAACTATTGTGGTGGAGTTTGCCAAAGGCTCCAAACGGTAAACACGCACACACCCAAACTTTGTCACAAAATAAACACACTAGCACTGCTCATTATTGCTATTGCAAAAAAGAATAATATTGTGGTTCTAAAAGGTAATTCCCACACCACATTACAACTCAAATTTGTAATGTGAGTAAAGTGGATCGGAAATAGATCACCTAAAACAGAGTAGCTAGCCTAAAAATAGTGTGACTGTTGTATTTTAGTGTCACAAAAAAAAGCTGTTTTGAAATGTAGGTCATCAGAATCCCACTGAAATCCTCTCTGCGCCTCTTTCCCATTACAGTGATGTGTTCCTGACCGATGGCAGCAGAGTGAGTGCTGCTACAGTGGCCAGCACAGCTATAGCTGCTGCACAGTGGGCTGTCACGCAGGTAACACGTCTGAATGACTTGTCAGTACAGTCAAGAAAACATGAGGATGCAACTCATCTCTAATTCAAATGTTATATTTATTATTGCATTCTTGTGCTCGCATTTTCAGACTGCTCAGAATGGATCAAGTGGAGGCCAGAGTATAGACACAGCAGTGTATCAGCAGGGGGCAGCAGTAACATACAGTCAAGAAGGAAATGAATACTCTGGGCTAGATGGCACAACTTTCAAGGCCCAGGCAGATGCCAGAGTTGCTGGTTTGCCTGGTGCTGGAACAGCCCTCATGGGGGCGTACACAGGAGGATCAGTTCCAGGTTGGTAATCATGTATGCTGAGTATGTAGGGAATATTACATATATGTTCTATATAGTTGCACGTTTGAACTGAACTGCAGTTGTGCTTGTAAGGGGTATTTCACTGCTGGGAAGATGGACTTTTGATAAAATGAAGCTGTCTGTGCAGTAGAATATGTTGGTAAATTGGCGGTACTTGACCAGAGAAAAGGGCTGTGGTATTCCCTTTTGCACAAAAGGTAGAAAACTACTACAACCAGAATGCACTGGGCCCTTTACTTTCCAAGGGCACCCAGGCCGCTCCATGGCCAGGCCATGGGACCAAGAGTACAACAAAAACAAAAAACACAAGATCCAGTTCTGCTTAGGTATATCAATGGGCTAGTCAGACAGTTGACTAGAGAGAGTGCTTAGATAACATGATCTGTTAGAGATTCAACTTCTTCACATATTCAATGAAGGGAGCCCACACGCTAGAGAATGTACCACAAGAACCATTCAGTGTATGTCTAATCTTTTCTAGCTGAAGATTTATTAGATTTCCACTTCATTAGGATTATCCTACACGTTATGAGACTACAGAATGCTGTTGCTGTCCTCTTCTACTTGTGGTATGTATTTCCATGGGTGTGACTCCAAATATAGCAGCGAGTGGATTGGGTTTGAGGGATGTGTTGCATAAAGCTGAAAGGCAGTCAGTCAAATATGGAGGACCAGAAATCAACTAGGGAGGGACATGACCAGAACATGTGACCCAATGACACTGAGTTTCCACACCTGGGACAGATAGGGGGAATAGATGGGTATATTTTAGTTGACATGGAGGCAAGTTTAAACATTGATCATTTGTTTGGACCATCCACATTGTAATGATACAAAGCCGGATGAAAGTAGTCAAAGTTCCCTTTTAAGCCACCTTTTTGTGTGTGTTTACCCCCGTGCAGCTGCCATTTCATCTGAGGCAGCGACTTCTGGATCAGCGGTAGTGCAGCAGCCTCTCTCTCACACACAGACTGCTCTTATCGCCACAGCTACCACCACACCAGTCACACAGGTTTGCTTTTCTTCTTTGCCTCTTGAATTCTTGCATTGTTTAATGTCATTATTTTCTTGGTTTTAAGAGCTTTGTCTGTCCGCAGGTTGAGATAGTGGGAAAACCACAACCAGCTACTCCCAGCCAACCTGCAACCCCAGGCACTGAACACGAGCTCCAGCAATACCGTAAGGCTTTGTGTGTCCAGTGTTCCCTACAAGCAGAGAACCTGTGTGTGTTGTTCAACCCCAAAGGGGGAATGCAAAAACTCAATCTTTACAAATTGAGAGTTAGCTTCAAAACAGCATTAACATCAGCATTGAATTAGCATCCTCGCTAAGAACTGCAAATGGATTTACCTTTGTGACACACGCATTCATTCAGGCCACTCTTTCAAACTAATTTCCAGGCTTTTTTTAAATGAGGAAATGATGCATGCAAAATTGTTTTTGGGTGGGTCATTGCAAAGTGTTGTGTATGTGTATGGATCATGATGCTGTGTATTGACAGTCAAGCTAACCTTTTATGTTCAATTAAAGGTTTTTAAATTTGATATTTGACCATGAGGTGAATGCCCCCTTTCTTTGATTGCAGCTGTGCCAGATGTGTCCACATACCATTATGACGAAAGCTCGGCATACTATTACGACCCGCTCACAGGACTCTACTATGACCCTAATTCCCAGGTTAAGAATTGTGAACAAACTGCAGTCAAAATATTGCGTCAGCACAAGATACATCAGTCTGATTTTGTGTTTTTCTTCTCTTTGCAGTACTACTACAACCCTCATACTCAACAATACATGTACTGGGACGGAGAGAAGCAAACCTACATTCCTGCTGCTGCCAGCCAGTCAAATGCAGAAGGTGGTCCTATGAGTGGAGCCCCTTCAGACTCTCTGTTTGCTTCCCCTGGCAGCAAGGAGAAAAAAGACAAACCCAAGAATAAAACTGCTCAGCAGGTACTCTACTACAGTATACAAGTTAAAGTACTGACAGATGTGCACAGACAATTTTATTTACCTAAGAATATTGGCTTTTCTGCTTGCCTCTTTATGATTTAGCACCTCTGTGAGGGGACACAAGAATGACATACAATATAATAGAGTTCAGTCCAAATTTAAACATACTTTTGCATATTCTCAGCAAAAAATGTAGAGATCACCAAGGTATATTTTCTTGAAGGGCTACTGTTATGTTGTTTAACTGGCTAACTTGCATCTCTTGGGGTTTCTATTAATAGATTGCCAAAGATATGGAGCGCTGGGCTAAGAGTCTCAATAGACAGAAGGAGAATATGCGTTCTGTCTCTTCCTCCCCTGGCGTCGGCTCCACAGCGCTACCACCTGGGTACACGAGGGCACCTGGCCTCAGTCGCCTAGATGACCGGCGGGAATCTGCAAGTGCTGACGCAGGCTATGCTGTTCTGGAGAAAAAGGTACGTGACCCCAAACATGCTTAGCTGTAAACACCTTCAGGGTAGCAGGGTATCATAGTGACTGAGGAGGGTGGTCCATCAATCAGAGGAATCTTGTTTATGTGCCTTGAATCTTGTTTATTTTTATGCTCTTCAACCTGCCCCAGTGCAAGTAATAAAATAAAATTACCTGGTAATCCCACTGATTTAGCTTTTCTGTCCTGCAGGGGGCACTGTCTGAACGGCCTCAAATGTTTCTGGACCAGATCCGACAAAGTACAGAAGTAAGGAAGTGGTGACAGATGTTACTCGTTATGTATCTGTGTTGGTCAGGTTTCTTCATATAAGAAACACCCTGTCAGTGTGTCAATGTTACAAAACTCCTTTCAAACATACTACTTGTATCCATGGGTCTATTTATTCCTCACTTTTTGATCTTATATCTTCTGTAGCGTTCCCCACCTCAGCAGCAGGGTCTGGTCCCAGCCTACAGTGGAGAAACTGACAGCGAAGAAGAAGGAGGCGAGAAAGACGAGAGAGAAGGGAGAATGACAGACTGGGTTAAACTGGCCTGTCTGCTGTGTAGGAGGCAGTTCCCTAGCAAGGAGGCCCTCATCAGGCACCAGCAGCTCTCTGAGCTACATAAGGTGGTTACACAAATAGACAAACAAATATATTTCACACAGTTACAAACATTGCATAAATGATTAATAAAGAATATGTCTTCACTCCTGGTTGGAAAGCCAATCTGTTTTCAGTGTACTGTGTTAAATTGTTGTCTCAATTTGTCTCGTCTTTGCTCTGTTATTTAAAAGGTGTCTAAAATGATGACATCCCTCTTGTTATCATGTCTAAACTTACTCCTCTTTATATGTTTGCCCCCAGCAAAACTTGGAGCAGAGAAGAGTCCAGCAGGAAGCAGGCAAAGAGGTTGGACAACGTTACATACACTTACATTATGTTACTGATTGAGTGCAGATAATATTGATTTGATTGTCTGATTTCTTCGGTTGCAGAGACATGCAGATGGACCTGAAACTCCTGATCCTAAGAAGAGAAAGTTCAACCCCATGTAAGCAGCAGTGAAGTAACAAACAAAATCCATGTTTGTTTTAGGTGTTGGTGTGTAAAAGAGGTTATTTACAGAAGGCTGGATATTACCATGCATCGTTACTTTTGTACTGTTTAAGTCAGGGTTTCTGTTCTAAGTACAACAAAGTGTAATAATGGTCTTGTTTTTAATTGTTCTGTGTAGCAATAACCTTACAATAACACACAACTTTACCAATTTGCCAGCAATAGTGGATGTGACTATCTACTTGCAGGTTCATGTGTGCTCAGTGTTGTTTTATCTTCTTTTATCTCCTTAGTGATGGGATCACAGGCTCGAGTCTCGGTGCCAGGATGCTGCAGGGAGGTGTGAAACGGGGGCTTCTTTTGCGCAATATGCAAGTGGAGTGAACCATCACCCTGAAGTCTCAAATTCCTGAACCAGACAGGACAAAGCCTAGCACGCAACACTTCACCATTAACATCATATAGATATCTATAGGAAAACCTCTTAATTTTGGTTTGACATCACAATTACCTCAACAGTGGTAATAACACTCATCTGAACTGATCCTGTAGCAGTGGATGTCAGGATATTGCACAGAATGCACTTTTTTTGCTTTCTTCCTGAATGATGCAGTTTTGAGTTATCACTTGCTTCAGAGCTTGTGTGTGGTAAACAAGCTTTATGTGATTGGGAAACACTTGCTGCTGGAAAATGAAAGATCAATATAGATCTTTATGGCAGCAAATTGGGTTTTCTAATATTACTGTCTATGCACCATAGATTTTTTTGTTTTGTTAATTTAATGCTATATGCCTTGTCATTCAGTGAATGACTGATCTGGGCATGAACTGTGTATACATTTTAGACTGTGGCCTCATGAACTGAGTAGGGTCACGCTAACAAGAGTGTGTAGATGAAATGTCTCATGTTGCAGGTATGTATTCAGTGTAATACATACAGTAGTTATGTCTGGTGAAAATTGTTTTTTTTTTCTGTATTTGTTCAATAATGTGATTGTGTTTCATTAAGCTCATGTAAATTAATTCTGAATAACACATTTTCATCATTACCGCTGATTGATGTCTTGTATAGGCAGGCCAGTAAACTGGAGCTGATCTGTTGATATTTTCACTTGAAATTGCCAAAGGTGTGTTTTCGCAACTGGTGGTTTAAAAAAAAAAAGAAGACAAGAAGGAAGGAGGAATATCCTGTAACTTTTCTTTCTGTTTTTGCCCCATGAAATGAGCCTTTAACACACCTGTGCTCATGTTGCGGCTATTGGGTTTCCATGGCAACAACAAACGCGGTTTGCCCGTGAGGATCGTCTGAGAGAAACTGTTAGCTCTATCAAAGCGTTAACTTCGCGTTTTACCTACTTTTTAAGTTTACTTGGTATGTTGGGTGGTACATTTAAGTATCTGTATAATGACTGTACTGAACTATTAAACTCAGGTAGCTGCTGTAACTTGGCAGGCCGAGCAACAGTCACATAAACTACTACTAGCCTAACTAGCTAACCCAGTGCACTTGGCCCCAATTAACATAAGCTAACAGGCTATCAGCTACCTATAGCTGTAGGGACCCGCTACGTTTTGTGAAAACAAGCCACACTGACCAGGATGTCTGAGATGGATGAAGATGCAGTCTTGTCGGATGTAGAAGGAGAGGAAGAAGCGTATCAAGAAGGAGACGGAGAGGACGAGAAGGTATAGTTACCTAACGGGCAATTGAGGAGTCACTCCACGAACTGTTTGCCCCAATGTTGCTAATTGTTAACTGGACGAGTCGTGCAGCTTGCATCAAATCACTCATTTTACATGAATGGAGGAGTCACACAGGATGCTGGATTAAACAGGTGGAGTGAACAAAGTCACTACTACTCCTTTATAAATCCCAGATCTCATCCCAGTACCTACTCCAAACATAAGGAAGCTCTTTGATGTGAGCCATGTGTCACATGTCATGATACATTAAATAGTTGTTTGGGAGTATATACTTTATTGAACCCACAACATTAAATCAAAGGATAGTGACTCTGGGATTGTATCATTTGATCCCAAAACTATAACATAGAGCCATATATTGACTTGTAACCACTAGTTTAGAGATTATTTTGCATCCTCTGAAGCTGTTCTCCCCAAAACAACAAACAATAACAATAACATAACATAATAAAAATAACAAAAAAATACTTAAGGTTATTTGGACTTTTGTCATTCACATAAAGTTCTACGTCATTGGAGGCTCAATCGTAGAGGGACTTGTGTCTGGCCTGGGCCCAATACACAAACATTGGTGTGGTGTTGTGGTACTCCCCTGTGAGTTAGTACCACCAACAATTTGGATGAGTATGATCCTTTGATGTGTTCCCTCTCGCAGGTACAGCTTTGCCAGTTGACCCAAGAAACCATAAGTCAGGGGCTGTCCTTACTGTGCCGAACAGGAAATGGACTTGGACATGCATTTGTCAAATTGGAACTTAAAGACAAGTAAGGGAGCAAATATACATGCAAAGAAAAAATGGCTGCCTTTGTCCTGTAACTTTAAGGGTATCCTTATTTTATTGTTGCCATATCTGATGTTATACTAATTTCCCCTTTGTCGTTACTGTACTCCTCAGAAGACTGAATGACATAGCTGCAATCAGCAGTTTTATTCACATACGTTTTCTGGATCTATCCAACAACCACCTCACTGATCTTTCTCCCCTGGCATCTCTGACCCAGCTGCTTTGGCTGAAGGCAAGGAGCTCTCTTGTTTATTCATTTAAAGAAGGACATTTCTGGGACTGTCATTCACTTCAACTTCTTCTGTAGGTTGACAATAATGCTGTGACATGTTTCAAAGAGCAACCTTTTGCTCACTTGACATACCTGCAGTGGCTGAGTATGGCAGTCAACCGGGTGACAGACCTGGATGGCCTGGTGGGGCCTGCCTTGGAGAGTCTCAATCTTTCAGGTTGGCCTGTTGGTTTTATGTCAGCAAAAATGATGTTTTCTATGTAAAACGTTGGTTATATGAGGAATATTATCATCATCTATGTGTGTTATTTTGGAAACTCTCCGACAGGTAACAGCATTGAGAGAGTGAACGGTCTTCAGAGTGGCTGTTTTGCCAACCTGGTAACTTTAGAGCTGAGGGGAAACCGCTTGGATACCACTGATGGCATCAACCTTCCCAACCTGCAGCGGTTATATCTGGTAATAACACTACTATGATGTGGTGAATAGCACAAACACATTTGATAAGGTTGATCCATTAACACCAGCCATAATACTTTTGATAAAACCCAGATAACAGACTGACTATAACTGTTCTTGTTCTCTGTTCAGGCCCAAAACTCTATCAAACGTCTGGAGGGTTTAGTGAGGTTAGAGCGCCTCACCACACTTCACCTTCGAGACAACCAGCTAGATACTCTGGATGGCCTCAGCCCCAACATGAAGTGTCTCCAGTACCTCAATGTCAGGTACACAGTTATATCACAAAAGGACATATAAGAGCCATAATTCTGGCTCCCATCATCAGTTCAGTGAAACACGAAATAAAATTACATACCCCACATTACATATCCCATATCTGTTTCTGTCTCTCCCCATTAGAGGCAATGCAATCGTAGAGGAGAATGCCCTGCAGTGTCTTGGGCTTGTGTCAAAAACTCTGAGAGCT
Organism: Sciaenops ocellatus; assembly: GCA_033000465.1. NCBI lineage: Eukaryota > Metazoa > Chordata > Actinopteri > Sciaenidae > Sciaenops > Sciaenops ocellatus. The sequence continues at coordinate 13,045,868 of CP136883.1, read as the reverse complement.
TTGGTCATTTCTGAGAATCCTCTGGTGGAGACGACAGACTACCGGCTGAGTGTACTGATGCTCCTGCCATACCTGGAGAGACTTGATAAAGATCCTGTTTCCCCTGAGGAGAGGGCTGAGGCCCAGGAGAGAATTAAGGTAAAGCTAATCTTAATTCCTTTTGTGACAGGATCAGACAAAGACTTTGCTTTTTTTTTTTCTCATGGTATGTATGTCATTTCAGGAACTTAACGAGGAGGAAATATTGGACCCATAAGATTTGTTATGATGACCACAATGAGGAAGTGTTTTTAACTTCCTTGAAAACACATATCTGGTGTGTATCGGTATGAAAAGTAATGGATATCTTGAAAGAGTATATTGTATGGTGTACTTTTTGCCATTCATACATTTTTACATGATACTGCACTCACTCTCAAACCCAATCTTTTTCTTTAAACAATAAAATTGTGTAAAAGTTTTTTTCTGATGCATCTGTTGACATATACACATGTGCATGATGTCAAATTACAAAACGTGTTGGTGACTAAGGAATAAGAAATGAGGGAGTATTTGAACCTTGTGTTGTTGGCCTGTGTTTCCCCTGAGTAAGGATGAGAGGGCAAAATCAGCCACCATTTCCTCGTTGGCAACCACGCAGCTGCAGAATTAAAGGGACAGTGACATGTAGTGGCTATGAATGAAAAATCAACACATTGTTCTGTCCATCTAAGATCACAGTATGCACATTGTAGCACATGATACAGTTCTGTCTGATTATTTGTATCTGTTTTGTGATAATTAAACTAAATTGAATATACTGTTGCCACAATCAGGAAGCCAAGTGCTCATCTCACTTGACTGCCCTCTGTTGTTGTATGTAACTACTTAATGTCCTCTACATCGTGGCTACCTGCAAAGATATTCGTGTTTTAGGCCCTATTCAAATATGTTTGCTTTCTTAAAACAACGGAAAGGGATCTGTGCAAGCAAAGAAGCGTCTCCTGCGCAACTTGCACCACCGCTGCTCCGCCAATGGTTGGATCAGGTGGGAGTGGCTGTCAGACGCACACATAAGTGTCCTTCCTCCCACTCGCTCCTTCTCCCTTGTACTTTCAACGGGCAGCTAACGTCAGTGGCGTGGTGCAGCATTGAACCGTGCGAGTTCACCTGAAAGCAAGCACCTGTGACTGAAATATTAACTTTTTCAAGCGTGTTTTTGTTCTGTTGGAAGAAACAAAGCCAGAAACCATGACTAGCTACCACAAGCCCGATGAAAAAACCCTGCAGGGGCTGAAAGACGTCGCTAACAAGCTCAGGATCAACTCCATCAAGGCAACATGCGCCTCTAACTCTGGGTAAGTCATGCAAAGTTATGTAAAGTGAAATTATTAAATATCATACAGCTACAGATGAAGTAATGCCACATGCTGTGACGTTACTGTGAGTAGACACGCGTTTTACCTGCGGGGCCCGGTGCACGTGCTGCAGATTATCTTCACGCGGTGGAAAATTTAGCCACTGCACGACAGCTAGCCAGTTATTATGCAAACTTTCTTTAAGGTTTGAAGTTGTTCTATGGGCGGTGTTTATCCGAGCCTATAGCCTATGCTAAGACTAGCATACGCTCACAATTTGTGGGAGGTTTTTAGACGCTGGCCTAAATGAAAACAAATGGCAGCGCCTGTGTCGTTAGTTTGGATGTCTACAGTTCAGTGCAAGCTAGTTGTGACTCATGCTTTCTCATTACCAAGACGTCGCTTAATGCAGCGTATTCATTAGCACCCTGTTGTTTTAGTAGCTAACAAGAAAATCACATGATCAGGCCAAAGGGTGAATCTCGTGGTTAGTTTGACGGTCTAATTTAAAGTTGCAGCTGCGTCTTACAAAGCCAGACAAATAACACACAATTCAATGCACATGGGTTGAATTTCATTCAGGCGACCTGTACCGATCATAAAATGTCTGGTCAAAAGGGCACCTGTAGTATTGCTTCATCCTAAATACCCGTCGCTTTCTGGCAACCTGAGCTCTTCCTCTTCCCTGCAGGAAATGTCACGATATGAAGAAGCAGGTCCAAGCGGGAATACTTTGCAATGTTTCCTCCTATACATGGGTGTAACTTTACAGCCTCTGTGATCCAGAGATTAATCCGTCTGTCCTTTTTTTATCTTCCGAGCACTGAGTCAGGATTAGGTCAATACATCTTGTGTGCACATCCAAAACCAGTATCAGAAATGCCTGTAATTGAAGTAATGAGTTATGGATGCCTGTCACTTAGCACTAATTAGCTGGCAGTCACATGCACCATCACACTTATCTGTGAAAATGTGTAGAGGTCAGTTGTGGAATATATTTTTCCCCCTGTTATTTAGCTCAGAAAACAAGAGAGTTCATCTGCCATATTTTACTTGATAGCATCCAGAATCTGAACACAGTGCACTCAAGGACCATGACTTTTATGTTATATGTAGGTATCTACATTCATTTATATATAGTCATTCATTCATTCGTTCATCCATTCATTATATCTGCATTACCTCCTCCAGGAAATCCATCATTGTCTATTGTTCACCTAAAGACAAAAGCTGACTCTAAAAAGGAAGGGCTTGTTGGTAAACCTGTTTTTGTCACTTCCTTTTGTCAACTTATAAGGAAGTGTTTGAATTATATTCTCAACGTCTTGATTACTGATGTTCTGATACAACTGTCTGTCTTAACAAAGGGTGCCTTTTTAGTTTTGACACTATGCACTCAACACACACTGTTCCTCATTTTTCTATATGGAACATTGCCCTCGAGTATCTGATTTCTCGGTCGTGGCTTTCATGAATTTACTTCATTTTTCAGCAGGTTATCGCTCGACAGAAGAACAAGGGGCAAATGAGGCACTGGGTTTCTTATTGTAATATGCAACAGTGACCTTGCTGTATGTTTTTTTTGAATTTGATAATTTGGCGTGTTTCCAGCATGGCTTAAATGATGCCATCTGTAACTTAACCCACATAGGGAAGCTGAGATGCTGTTGTAACACTGGATTTCTAAACACGTCGATTACAATATTTAGACCACTATGCAGCAACTAACAGTTTCACAAGTTTGCTTATTTTTACATATATATATATATATATTTTTATAAGGACTCTGGAGTCTGGTAACATAACTGATGTGATCATGTTGCAGATTAACAATCTGTTCATGAGTGATAATCCTAATCCCAAAAGATCAGGCTCTCCTGGAATGACTAATTGTGGTACATAACTGGTTTTTACTGTCAAACTAAAACAAAGTGCAAGAATTCCTGAATATAGAAACACATTCATGTATGTGCATGGTGTGAGGTTTTGTATATTTAATATATTTACTGTGAACTGTTATTAACCGGCTGTTTCCATTCTTCTCTCCTCAGTCACCCCACATCATGCTGCAGTGCAGCTGAGCTCATGTCTGTACTCTTCTTCCACACCATGCGCTATAAACCGTCTGATCCTCGCAACCAGTGTAACGACCGCTTTGTGCTCTCAAAGGTTGGCATTCATTTCTTTGTTTGAGGTAGTTGCTATTCTTCAGTTGGACGCTGCACCTCAGATTTGGTAATGCCATTGTTTATTTATTTTTCTCCACCTGTCTCTAGGGCCATGCTGCACCTGTCCTGTATGCTGCGTGGGCAGAAGCAGGTTTCGTGAAGGAAGCTGATCTGCTCAACCTGCGCAAGATTGACTCTGACCTGGAGGGCCACCCCACACCAGTAAGTCAAAATCTGGACATCCTTTCTGGTGGTTTATCCTTGGAGGACAGAATATGGTGCGCAAGTCACTTTCATATCTGTAATGTTTTCCCTCTCTCTCATCCACCAGAAACTAGATTTTGTTGATGTGGCTACAGGATCTCTGGGGCAGGGTCTTGGGGCTGCCTGTGGGATGGCCTACACTGGCAAACACTTTGACAAATCCAGGTATGCTTACAAAAAATGAGTTCATTAACTGGTTCAAAGACATGCTTTTAAAACTGGGATAGGGTAATCTTGAACATCTTTATACAGTTTCAATAATGCAGTAGGCGTTAGTCTGAAGAGCATCTTTATTATACTAGATTAAGTAGATTGTTTAACTACGCTATAGGTGTCAAATGTCTTTTTTTTTGTTGTAGTTTACACAATATTATTTAATCTTTATCTGTTAATATGGATTTATTTTGTAAGGAATTTGTATCGTTGCTTATAAGCAAACAACACAGATGGAGAGTTTTTGACTGCGATATGAATGGGAAGTTAAAAGACACGATGAATTTCAGAAAAGTAGCCTGTTAGCACCCAGTACAGTGAAAGAACCAGTGATGACTCGTATCAGAATGAATCCAGTTGAGTGTAATGTTTTCTTACTCCAGACCAGTGGTTCATTCTGAACTGCACCCATTGGGCTAAAGTTCTGCAATCCAGATGTCTGACCTTTTTTTTTTTTTTTTTTTTTTTTTTTTTTTTTTTTTTTTACATGCTGTATTGTTTTGTAGCTACCGTGTATATTGCATGATGGGTGATGGAGAGTGTTCAGAGGGCTCCGTGTGGGAGGCCATGGCCTTTGCCTCCTACTATGGGCTGGACAACTTGGTGGCTATCATGGATGTCAATCGGCTCGGTCAGAGTGAGGCAGCGCCTCTGAAGCACGACATGGAGACCCACCGCAAGCGTTGTGAAGCTTTTGGGTCAGTACCAAACTTGAATTTTGTTTTCCTCCCTGTTTATCTAATTTCCTGGGAAGCATTTTTATGATGTGTGAATAAACTATCAAAATCAAACATAACCTTTATTGTATTTGTGTATAATTTAAGATCTTACTATCCAATGCATCAGCCCAACAGCTGTTATTGTGGGTTTTTATGTTGTCTTTATATTACTGTGAAACATCCTGGGTGGACATTTCCCTTGGCCACCTCTTGCACATGTGTTTGACACGCTTGCTGGATTTTCTCTTCCGTCTTTTGGCCTCTTTATCTTTTTCTACCTCTGCTCCCTATCTCCCTAGTCAAGTTTGATGCTTAATGTCTGGTGTTTTGGGTTAATATTTGTTGTAATGTGTGTGTGATGCTGTTAAAATTTAGCCATTTTTCTGTAGGTGGAACACGTACGTTGTGGATGGACATGATGTGGAGGAGCTGTGCAAAGCTTTCTGGCAGGCTCAGCAGGTCAAGGGCAAACCCACTTGCATTGTTGCCAAGACATTCAAGGGCAAAGGACTCAAAAGTAAGCGTGGTTTTCATATGCTGAATATCATCTACTGAACTGTTGTATTCTTTGAATTTGACTGAAACCTTCATTTTCTTGTCTGTAGATATTGAGGATCTTGATAACTGGCATGGAAAGGCCATCCCCAAGGACATGGTGGATGACCTCCTGAAAGACCTACAGACTCAGATCCAGGTCCCCAACAAAACCCTGTCCCCAGAGCTGCCTAAAGATGACACAGCACCTGCAGACCTTAGCACCATCTCCCTGCCTGCACCCCCGGCATACAAAAAGGGAGAGAAGGTATCTTTTTGCATAAATGTTCTGATGTTTTAGTGTAAAAGTCTGTTCGCTTAGCTGGTGGTCATGTTGCCTCATACTGCCATCAGCACTTGATACATTTTTAACCTACATGTAGAATATTGTTATGAAATTCCTTGTCAAACTGTCTTTACTTACACTCTTTTCCTTCCTGCCCTCCCAGGTGGCAACAAGGCGTGCATACGGCGTGGCACTGGCCAAGCTGGGCGAGGCGAGCAAGAGAGTGGTGGCCTTCGATGGAGACACCAAAAACTCCACCTTCTCAGACACGTTCAGGAAGGCCTTCCCTGAACGCTACGTTGAGTGCTTCATCGCTGAGCAGAATATGGTATATAATATTTCAGTCACTGATTTGCTGCTGCTAAGTTACAAAAGTCAGGCAAGATTAACTCCAGCTTATGACAGAAGGATAAACTTGGCACACTCTTCACAACCATAATCTGCTCCAAGTTGGTCTAATCTGTTGCTATTCATTCTCCAGCATGGTAATCCTATCCACTCCCTGCTTCTTGTTACTTGTGACCGGCTTACATGCGCCTTTTATACTTTGGGTATTCACATCCACTGTCATTAAGATTAACCAGTGTTACTGATGTGTTTGCTTGCTGCTGCAGGTAGGAGTGGCCATTGGCTGTGCCACCCGTGACCGCATGGTTTCTTTTGCCAGCACGTTTGCTGCCTTCTTCTCCAGAGCCTATGACCAGATCCGTATGGGAGCAATCTCCCAGTCTAATGTCAACCTGGTAGGGTCCCATTGCGGAGTCTCTATCGGTAAGCTTCCAGTTGAAGTGTCACTATTTTTCTATCGTACAGAGTGAGTGCGCCCTTCCCTTACTGATCTTACTATGCCTTCAGGTGAGGATGGTCCTTCCCAGATGGCCCTAGAAGACTTGGCCATGTTCCGTGCTATCCCAACATGCACTGTGTTTTACCCCAGTGATGCAGTGTCCACAGAGAGAGCTGTTGAGCTGTCAGCCAACACAAAGGTTAGTAGGCCAGTTTGTAATAGTTTGTTCGGTAAGTTGTCTTCACAATGATGGGGTAGCAACACTCTTATGGTTTAACTCATCACTCTTTATTCTCAGGGTATCTGTTTCATCCGTACCAGTAGACCAGACACTGCAGTCATCTACTCTCCAGATGAGAAGTTTGAAGTGGGCATAGCTAAGGTAATGATCAATACCATGATTATACACACTAATCATTTTTTACAAATTGATGACAAAAAATAAATACAAATGCCTGTGTTTTACCAGGTGGTGCGCCAGTCTGACAATGATCATGTGACTGTAATTGGAGCTGGTGTTACTCTGCATGAGGCCCTCTCTGCTGCTGATATGCTCGCAAGTAAAGGTAAGCTCACAGTGCCCTCTAGTGGATAAACGTAGATGTTGAGGCCTACATTTCATATTTGCTAATTACATCTGTCACGTTTGGTAATTCAGGGTATGGACTGCTCAGTTAGCTGGTATGGCCTAATGAACATTTCCAAAAGTAATGTTTCCTAATGAATTCCTATAGGCAAGAACATCCGTGTGATTGACCCGTTCACCATCAAGCCCCTGGATGCCTCGACCATCCTGGCCAGTGCCAGAGCCACAAGGGGTCAGATCATCACTGTGGAGGATCACTACAAGGAGGGTGGGTTGTTTTCTGTTTTTCTGCTTGAATGTCCGATTGCTGGGTTCTCTATTCATGTGCCAAAGAGCTTTGAGAGTTGGCAGACTGATTCTTACCCAAGAACATACCAGATAAGTGCTTAAAGTGCTCCTGGTTGACACTCAGTAATGTTTAAAATGTTTGTTTTTGTGCAGATTTATTTTTCTTTTTTTCCTACCAGGGTCTAATTAGACGATCTCTCAATTTAAACTTGTTTTGTTATTGCTGTGTAGATGTGCTAATAAAAGAAATTGTCAGCATTATGTATTATTGCATCATTGACCTCTCTGATGGTCTGTCTCCTCCGTCCAGGTGGTCTTGGTGAAGCAGTGCTGTCGGCAGTGGGCAAGGAACCCGGCATTGTTGTGACCCGGCTGGCAGTGTCCGGTGTTCCCCGCAGTGGAAAGCCCCAAGAGCTGCTCGACCACTTTGGCATCAGCGCCAAATGCATTGCTGAGGCCGTGCTTCAGACCTTTGCAAACTAAGACTGCACCTCATCTTCTGCTTTATTGCATCACAACCAACTTGCAGCTACCTGGCAAGATCACGTGAAGACCTGTGAACTTCTCCGTGCTCAACTGCCCTCTCATGGCTTTGACTCAAGTGCAGCGTACTAACCCTGTATTGTTATAACTATCATAGATGGAGTGAGATGGGATTAGTTAATATTAATATTACTCCTGTGTGCACCTTGTAGTGCCCTCTGCAATCTTGTCTTGCAATTGGATCAGACAAAATCATCACTGAATACTGTACATGCTGTTTGACAGAACTGTCACTTCTGTTCTGACTTCTATTCTGCATTCAAACCATCATTTCCCTTTTCACATTCCTTACAGCCCTGCCTCATGTCTTCTCACTTGTCTGGCATTCATTCATGCCTCTTTTTTCATTTTCTAAGAAGCACTGTTACTGTTTGTCATGAATCTAATGTACTAGATCACTTTTTTAAGTTAAACCTCTTAGCTCAAACTATTTGTTCTAACCTTGTGTGTGAGTTATAAACTGTTTGAGCATTCCTCTGATTCCTGGCCACACAGGCGTCACACAATTTCATTTTCTTTCCAGGTCACTGGTGTCATACTGTTATAGCTGTGATGTGTTGAATTAAAAATAATTAACCCAGTGCCGTTGTTTTGTTTTCCTTCTTTGGGGTGGCAGTGTTTTTGGTCTACCACTGAAGTTGAATTATTTCAACTATTGAATGGATTTCATTTAAATCTTGTATTCATAGTTTTCAAAGCATCAATAGTTAAAATTCCCCTGACCTTTACTCAAAGGTTGACCTTTATGATGATTTCCATGAAATCTTGTACTGATTCATTGTACCCAGAAGATGCACCCCAAGGACAATGGTCATTCCCCTGACTTTCTTTCTTTGTTGCTGCCATTTTGTCGTTTTAACTGAAATGTCTCATGAAGTAAACATTTTACTTTGTCCAATTTGTGACTAAATACTGGCAAAACATGGATTCCCCTCAGCCTCAGGTGTACGTAATGTTTTACTGCTAATTAGGAAATGTTAGTATGTTGACATACTAAAAGATCGTGAACAGTGTAAATATACCTACACGCCTAATGTCTGCATGTTAGCGTGCTGGCTTTGCCATCTGACTTAAATCACCATTGTACTGAAGTGCAGTCTCACATAGCTGTTAGCGTGGCTGTAGACTCCTAGTCTTGTTTTACCTTTATTGAATGTTTGCTACGTGTGGCTTTTACAAATATGCGTCAGATGTTTTAGAGCTGGCAGTGGTCACACTGTCTAGGTAACCTTTTTTATTCTGAGAAAATGAGGTTGTGAAATTGTGCTAAAATGGCAGAGAAAGGACAACATGTCACAGCAGAGATGGTTAAAAGTGCTTTGAGTCCTAAACCAGTGACTGGATTATTTATGTTGGATGAATCGTAGGCCTCTGCACCATTTTCTGCAGTGGAAATTGTTAATCCAGGGTGTTGTTAGACTGAGGTTAAGGAAGGGGTTGATTATGGTTAGTGGATTACTGCATGTTCCTGTCAGGATTTAAATGAATAGTCTTTGGACACATCACCGTTTACCTTGGAAGAACAGATCAGGACCTGAGTGTTTCAGTGTTTAGTGTTAAATTGTCCGATGTTTGGAATATGTCTGGACTCTACTGTTGTCTCTGTCTCATCATCTGAGTTTTGGAAAAACAGAAAAACAAAACCAGCCAAAAATTGACGCATACATCTTCAGCCCATAGATATAGATATATGATCACAACATATCATATCGACTGGATCTTGTTAAATTACAGAAGCTGCTGTCTGGGATATGGCAACATGCACACGCATTTTGACAGGTTTAGTGTGTATGTGTGGTTACAGAGCAAATAAAGAGGGGCTGTCAGCAAGTTTCACCCTACAGTGAAAATCCCAGTTTGGCTCAACACTCAGCCAGTGGCACCTGCTTGGCTTAGCGGTGAGTGTGGTGCTTACACACCAGTCTACATGTGTAAGCATCACAGTGTGTATATATATCCAGACAGTATGTATGTACAAAATGTAAAGACGGGCTCGTTGTTGATTTCTCAGAGGTCATGTTTGCTTTTATACATAGATGCCAGTGGAGCTTGGCCAAACACGGTTGTCTCCGACCTGAACTGTCTACTGACTGTCTCCTGTTGGAGAAGGTCCAACATCAGGCGAAAAACACAAAACTGACAGTGGATCACAAATTCATGTGTCAACCCACATGATAATGTCCAGCTAGAATCTATCACAGGTGTATGAAACTTATTGTGCTCCAGTTTCTATATTTTGCTCCCTGTCTGTCTCATCTCCTCCACAAATATCTGCTTTTCACCTAGTGTTAGCAGACAGTTATGAAAGGGTGTGGAGACATGACATGACAAGGAGGAGCAGGGCGGGTCTGTGTATTTCATGGTACGACGAACAAGGGCCTTTATTAACAATGTGAGAGTTTTTGGACATTTTTTTTTTTTACCTCTCCTTCTCCTAGATATTCCTTCCCACCCTCTTGCTCTTTCTTCACTTCAGCGTTCACTCTGAGTTGGGGGCATGTGCAATATGGTTTAGTATTTGCTTTTGGCTGATCAACAACAGAGAAACTGCACCACAGCTTTCACAGAAAGTGTTCGTAATCCCAAATTCTAGGGTGTTTTGGAGAATTATCCTGTCAAGGAAAACTCTTGTGCACTTTCAGTGGATTTGCTTCATCCTTGCATCAGCCCTGAAGATCTAAAGGCTTTGGACTTCTCTTTGGACTGAAACAGCTTGAGTGAACATCCAACCATGCCAATAGCAAGGACATGTTTCATGTTCATGTGTCTATGTGGCACAGTTTTATCAGGACAAAGCCTAAACTCTTTACAAGACTTGGATGCATACGTGGAATCCTCATTGGAGGCACCTGAATTAGAAACAGCAACCATTCATCCACCAGGAATTGATACAGGAGATACACATGTTTCAAATGCAGTCCTCCCTGCTGGTAAGATGATGCTTTTGTCTGTTTCTGTCTGCATGATCTTGGCTAATAAGTTCTTAAATAACAGAAAATAGTTTGAAGTTATTGAGCTTACTCAACAGAATGAAAACATTTTTATTCTTTATGTTTTTAACTGTTTTTTTGTTTTGTTTTTTTGCTCTGCTTTATGAAGAAGAGAGTGAGGATGAGCATCTCCACATGGAAGCAGGGGAGGAGAGGGAGCACCAAGGAGCTGATTTCAGGAAGCTGAAAGCTGGCAGAAGAAGGAGAGGTGCCTGGGGGAAGAGGAAACATGCAGCCACAGTGGAGGGCAATGCATATAGAATAGTATGGCACTTGATTCTGCTGTTTATAGTTAAAGTATATCTTATCATCTATCTTTGGTTAATGTTGATTTACTCTTGGTGAATCCTGTCAGTGATTGTCTGCTGGTTATTGTAGGCAGGCCTTGGGCAACCTCTAATGGGCTGGACGAGGCGTGGAAAGGGAGAAGAGACCGGTGCTCTCATGGCTGTACTCAAGGAGCTTCATGCTGAAAAGCGGCGGCTTATGGATCAAGGGAAAACACAAAAGGAGGAGGAGGAGGAGGAGGAGGAGGAGGAGGAAGATGATGATGACGATGATGAAGAAGATGATGACGATGATGATGACGAAGAGGAGGAGGAGGTTTGAATGTTTTGTACAAATAAGGCTTTGCTTAAGCTCATCAAATCGCTCACTTGAGTAAATTATCTGCCATGTAATTATTTTTAAACTTTCTGTATCAGGAAGAGGAAGAAGAGGAAGAGGAAGAGGAGGAGGAGGAGGAGGAGGAGGAGGAAGAAGAAGAAGAAGAAGAAGAAGAGCCAACTGAATCACCCAGCAATCAAACAGAAACACTCTCTAGCTTTACAGAGTCTCCTCTCAGCAAGTGTCAGACTGCTGACAGAGAAATCAGCTGCAGGGGCATCGGCCTGACTCACCTGCCAATCATCCACAACCTGCTGGCCACAAACCTGGACGTGGCAGGTGTGTATGTGTGTATATGTTGTGATGGTAGATTAGAGAAGTTTGAATGTTTGTGTTTAGTGAGATGATACAAAATAGAAGTGGATGCCCTAAAAAGTAATACAGCTGTGATATTGATTATATTTATTGCAAATAGTTCCAATTGACTCCAGCCATGTATTTAATTTAGTCATTATTATATAATTTATACATTTCAGTTTGATTTGCTCTTACAATCACAGTAGTACCTTGTATTCAGCAAAAAAGCCTAGGTCAAGATAGAGAATCATTAATTTAAAAAAAGTTCAATATCACTGATTATATTATTCATATCAACATCAAAACAAATGTTCCAGCACCCATGTCAACATGACATTACCTGTGAGCCAAGAGAAGTCCCTTATGTCTTTACAAGCCATATTAAATGCTTCCGCTACATGTGCTCCATCATATATAATACCATGTGATTTATCTTTAAAGAGAACAGCATCAGAGTCGTCGCTCCTGAAGATTTCTCTGGTTTGCTGAACCTGGACACACTGGACCTGAGCAGTAACAAACTGGATGATGAGTCGTTCAGCCAAAACCCCCTGTCTGTGAGTAACACCGCTCTATGAGCATATTATCAGTCGCTAGCCAACACAGCTGTCTACACACTGTCTGTCTCAACAATCCAGTCTAATACTCATCTGCAAGTACAACACACCAATGAAGTTGTATTCTGCACATGTAAATCTTGTCTCTTCATTAGTGTTCAATTGAAGATTCAGTGGTTCAGTTGAATTAAACACTTTTTCTTACATAAGGTATGTGTCATGTGATATAAATTAAGGGCATGAATCATATAATACAGAAATGCTGCAGAACTAGCAGTCTAAAACCTGAAGTACCAGTCCAGCCTGCTCTGCCTGCACTCACTGATTGTTAAAGCTGTAACAGTTTTTATTTTTTTTTATTGCTGTACTTTGTGTGTGTCTATTTTGTTTTATATTACACTCTATAATTGCAAAATGTAATGTGAACTTGAGCATATTTTTCAGTGTCAACTTTTCTGGAGAGAGAAACATGGTGTCCTAACCAGACTTAAAAAGAGAAAAAACAAATAGGAAAGCCCAAACAGAAGAAACAACAAACAAAAAATTGCATTTTTAAAACTATATTCTTATAAATTATTTAAATCAATTAACATGTAGACTCACTTGTCTGATGTCTAAGTGCTTGAAAAACTTGTTACACCAAAATAAGGGAAATAAATGATAAGATCACTTAAAAGCCTTACCGCTAAAATATGATGTTTGAACACTATAAGGTGAATATAATTTCTATTTGTAGTATTAATTGAATGTTAAATATCAACTGCACTTATTATTATTTTCCTTTCCTACAGGTGGCATAGGTTTTCATGTGTAGAATCAGTCTGATATTGACCCAAAAAGCTCCCTCTTGTGGAGAGTCTGCAACCTGCTGAATGTGAATGAGTTAGTTTGTGAGTTACAAGCCAGTTTTATAAGTCACTTTGCATCTAATTAAAATAAAAAGCAGGCTGCATCCTGTATCATTACTGTAATAAAAGAGCACTGAAAATTGCATTAACTAATCTTTTCTAAGAATAACCTCTGGTCTAGCCTCTAAATGACCACAGGCCAAACACAGAGATCCTGACCACACTGAGGCAGCCTACCACACTCTGACCAATCATTACACGTCACCATCAGCATACTCTCACAGTATTGGCTGGACAGACCTGTTGGAAAACAGCTGCAGCCAATGATGTGGAGAATAAAAGGAAATTATTTTTAGAGGAAGACATTTTTTTATTTCGTCCTCACATCCCAGTAATGACAGAGGACTGATGGATTGGCTGGAGGGACACTGCAAAAGATTCAGTCCACTGCTTTTACTTGACACACATCAACCACAGCAGCTTTCACTGAAGAGCCACACAGAGTGGCTTTACTAAAAATACGACATGATAGATGACATGGAAGAGATGAACAGATTTGACATTCCCCCATTTGGTGTATTTCTGTGAACTCTGTGATTGTGTCCCGCTTGGCAAGTCAGGATGGAAAATCCTGGATTTTTTTTTTGAGGCCACCATCCGTTTTGTCTGTTTTATCTTTCTGGCTCATTCACCCCTCTTTTCTGCTGCGTGTCATGTAGAACTTGACCTTCCTGAAGAAGCTGAACCTGGATGGCAACCAGCTCACCAGGATCCCAGTACTGCCTCCATCTCTGGAGGAGCTCAAGATTAACAACAACAAACTCAGTGCACTCACCCCTCTCTGTTTCAAAGGTAGGACTTGTGTCTGTGTACACGGGAGAGAAACAACATCTTGTATAATAATAATAGTATTATTTAATATTCCCCTCTAGGTTTGATGAAGCTGTTGAACCTGGAGCTGGAGGAGAATACTCTCCATGAGGGCGGTGTATCATCACAAGCCTTCAGACCACTTGAAAGACTTTTGAGCCTCCAGTTGGATAACAACCGCTTTCGTTCCCTCCCTCTGGGCCTTCCTCCCTCTCTTCAGGTGCACTGGTATCACTTACTAAATCCTGTGGGGGAAATCCTCCTTAAAATGTTAGGATCAGCTAAAGGAGCTGGGATTCAAAATTGTACTCAGGGTCACTACAGAAAGCCAGACACGACATGAAGACTAGAACAATGCTACCTTTATGCCCCAAATCAGACATAAAATTGTTTGTTTGTGTCTTTCTTTTCATCCAGGAGCTGGAGATAAATGAGAATCTGATTGAGGAGGTGACAGAGGAGGCACTGAGGGGCTGCATCCATTTGAGACTGCTGGACCTGAGTCACAACCTGCTGCATGAGCAAGGCATCGACACTTACGCCTGGGCCCATCTCAAGTACGTCCATCCATTCACCCAGAGCTACTGATGTAAAAAATAATGCCTTGCAGTTCCTTTGCCAGCCACAAGAGGGTAGACTGGTGTTGTTTGGGATTCTGAGCTCTTTGTTATCATTTTTGATATTTAAGCAGTTAGCAGTTGGTGTTGTGGCACTATCATCAATATGAATAGATGAAACTGATGCTCTGATTCACACACAGAAACACACTCACATATAATCCAGATCAGCACTTTTAGCTCCTTTATTATGTTTGCCATTTCAATAATGAATTTCTCTCTCTCTCTCTCTCTCTCACACACACACACACACACACACACACACACACACACACACACACACACACACACACACACACACATCACATCACATATCACGTAAGTTATGACAGCTAACCTTGTGTACTTAGATGAGCAGGCATGTGTGAGGGAGAGCTTGAGGGCAACTATGGGTGTGTTTGTATGTCTCGATGTGTCTATGATGATGGTGTGTGTGTGTGTGTGTGTGTGCATGAGTGAGTGTGAGTGTTGTTTAAATATAGTGAATTCCAGTGGGCTTTTTCTTTGCTCCCTGGGATCCTTGTGAACCACAGTGGGAGCTTCGGGGAAAACTGAGGAAAAGAAAATGGTAAAGGAAGACAGGAAAGTGAAACTGGAGAGACTTTGAATTGTAACGTATGACTGACATTAAAAAGAAAATATAAATATAAAATTAAGAAAATACACCTAACAAAAACATAAACCCAACACTTTTTACTCTGATTTTTCAAGAGTTTAGGAAAAAGATCTTAAACTTCTTTATGCACACCAAAGGGGCTCAAATTTTGTTCACAAATTTGATAAAAACGAGACTCCACCCTGTTGGATTATATATTATTCTGCAGACCTTTAATAATTAAAATCCACATTCAGCTGCTTGTGGAGGAATGTGTTCCTCATGTAGCTCTGCAGAAGTTTTAGGAGAAATAATCAGAAACTAGAGAAACAGACTGAGAAGTCAATTGCTTAATGATAAAATAAACTGCAATGTGCTGGTTCTGGTTAGTGGAGCTCGTCTGTTCCATGTCATGGAGTCAGTGTTATTATTACCTCCTGCTAGGGTTCAATGATGGGAGGCTACTGTGGAAAGGTTACAGAGCGCTGGGTAGTTTAGACCTGGGATCTGTCTCACGTAGACTGGGCTGGCTGCCAGCATCTCACCTCATTATCTACTTTGTTAATATATCTCATCTTTGGTCAGTCAGTGTGTGTTTAGATACACTTATTATAACCTAATATTATTGTAGGTATTTAGATTTTCTGTTTCAATTATCCAATTTTTGACCCACAAAACTTTTCCCAGATCTGTCTTAAGTTTGTGCTCCTCTGGGTGTATTTACAATTGCTGCCAATATGTTGACCTCATGTAAATATATGCATATGCTTAACAAGCAGAGATGGAAATTAATTATCTTCAAGTAACGTACTCAAGTACAGTTTTTAGGTTCTCGTACTTTACATGAGTATGGCCATTTACATGGTCTTGTATACCTCAACTCTGTTATGGAATTTTCTATCCTCTGGGTACACAGGGCCGCACATGGGCCTTGGGGTCATAGACGGTGACGGCACTAGGCCAGATCAGAGAAGATGCTCTCTCTTTGGCATGTAAGGCCGTTGTTTGGAGTGCAGGAGGAGTGCAGGTGCTAGCCTATCTCAGAGTTGCCTGGTGACCAGAGTCAAAGAAACTCAATGTTGGCCTCCTAGATATAATAGATAGCTAACTGTTGACGTTTCATTAGCATGAACAGACAACAGTGTCTCCAGACTAGAATGGGTTGAAGGTGAACACTAACATGGGTAAATGCATCCCCTTTGACTATTTTGGGCGTATAGTATTTGTGGCGTCATCTGTATGGGTTTAAAGTCTGACCACCAGCATGAGTTGGGGAGAATAGAGACCGACTCATATGCATACCCGATTGTATGTGAAAATGTCTCTCATTCTCCTTGATCAAGCTTCAATAAATATTACAGCATAAGACATCAGAGGCTCCTGATCGCTTTCTTCCCTCCTGACCTGGTGCCATTGACTTTCAGCAGTTTCTCCACAACAAACTCCACTCCATTCCAGAGGGAATTATTGTACTTTTCAGTTACATGTATTTAACAAATTTAATTACTAATTATTTCACAGAGTCAGATTAATACAAAATATTATTAACAAATAAAATGTTAAAAGAGATTAAGCTACGCATCAGTATATGAATGATTTCAAATTAGCCAGTGATACTGACAATTATTCTATCAGTGATGTAATAATACAGATTATTTTGAAATGGGTTATTCTCTATAATGAGTACTTTTACTTCTGGTACTTTAAGTCTATTTTGATGGCAGTACTTTTGTGCTTTTGCTTAACTAAATGAGTCGAGTACTTCTCTCGTCACAGTCAGTGTATGAAATAGTTAAATTGACTACAACAGAAAAATGCAGCTTACACATTAAAGCATCATTAATAATGATTCAATAATAAAATATATAATGATAACGACAGCATGGCATTTTCTGCATAATGATTACTTTTGATACTTTAATGATTTCGCTGAATTCTTCTGTACTTGATAAGGGTCTCTCTTCAGGAACTCAGCTAGCAGCTATGCACATGTAAAACACGCACGGACACACGCGCGCGCACATTAGCACAAAAAAACAAACACACGTTTGCTGTCTTCTCCCAGCTCTTTATGAACTTGTCAGCTCAAATAACAGTCTTAAATGCCTTCATATCCGCTCTTCCTCAAGTCGATCAAAACTTGGCAGTGATTACATCGCTGCTGCCAACAAACATGACTCCAAACTCCACATTTTCACTGACACAACCAGAACATGTTTTAAATCATTTTCATGGATTAAAGTCACATAAACATCATTCATTTAAAACTAAAAAATAATAGTATTTGATTGGTAATATGTTTTCAGTTAAAGCTTTTATTTATCTTATGCTGTCAAACATTTTTATTGGGAAATTAATGGTAATCTGGACCTTCTGCCTAAATGACTCAATACTACAGGGTGTTCCTCGTAAAAGTGTCATCAGCAGTGTGTCAGCAATCACTATAATAATTGAAATAATTCTAGTGGCTAGTGACCACATTAAGTGACCACATTAAGTTCTAAGTACATTCAGTTAACTTTCATTTCAGTACTGTTGCTCCAGTAGCTGCACAAATCACAAAACTCATTTTTCTCAAAGAATACTGAAAATCATTGAAAAACAAACTGAATTTATCATTCAGAATCAAAGTGGACAAATTAAACTGGTGTCAGCACCATATAATGACCTAACTACTGGTGTGTATATAGCCCATCATAAAAAGAATATGTATTATTATTATTATCCTGTTAGTATTATACTGGCCATCTGCCGGCTGTCTGGAGAGGGTATCATGTTAACCAGCTGCCTGAAAATGAGGAACTCAACAGTAGAGAGAAAATATTCTTGTTCTTCAGCTTGACGAAAGAGAAGTAGTGAGACACATTAAGAAACTTGACCCGGTATCAGTACAAAATGTATGTGTTCAGATCAAAAAACAAGAACGAGCCTTTCAGTAATGACAATTTAGATACAGCGTTTAAATAATGATATCTTAGAATACAAGTTACTGCCAAAAGTATTCATAAGTGACAAAGAGGCAGTGTGATGAAACAGATAGCAGTTTGGCCTGATCACATAATTTTTTTTTTTTTTTGTCCATTTGGTTTTAATTAGTTGTATCATTTTGACAGAGAGGCTGTTGCTGGACAGGATCTCTATGAAGATGAATCATCACTGCCGGCTCAGGCTGGCTGCATGTAACCACAGGTTCAGTGATCATCACACCAAAGTGTGTCTGTCGCGTTACGTTGTGTCGTGTCCGAGCCCGATGAGACTTGGAATAAAAGCTCTTTCATCTTCAGCACAAATTGGTTTCGTAATAAGCTTACGTAAATGGAAAAACATGCTCACACCGCTGCACAAAATACACCAAGATTTAGAACATTAATAGAGCAGCAAACAAGTATTTGTTATGTAAAGATATGGTGAAGTAATGATGCCCTGAGCAGAGAGTGACGTCACACCCTGTGTGTGTTGCTCTCCAAGTTGCTTCGTGTCTTGTTTATACAGCCGGATCAGGGGCTCCGGATTCACCTCAGAAAAACGGTGACTGGCACAGCTGTTTCAGAGCCAGGAGACCAGAGCCATGGCTGAAAGAGTATTTAATAATCACCACACCTTCAGTCAGACATTTCGCACGTTGCACTGCTGCACATACACTGAACAAAAATATAAATGCAACACTTTTGTTTTTGCTCCCATTTTTCATGAGATGAACTCAAAGATCTAAAACATTTTCTATATACACAAAATAACCATTTCTCTCAAATATTGTTCACAAATCTGTCTAAATCTGTGATAGTGAGCACTTCTCTTTTGCCGAGATAATCCATCCCACCTCACAGATGTGGCATATCAAGATGCTGATTAGACAGCATGATTATTGCACAGGTGTGCCTTAGGCTGGCCACAATAAAAGGCCACTCTAAAATGTTCAGTTTTATCACACAGCACAATGCCACAGATGTCGCAAGTTTTGAGGGCGCGTGCAATTGGCATGCTGACAGCAGGAATGTCCACCAGAGCTGTTGCCCATGAATTGAATGTTCATTTCTCTACCATAAGCCGTCTCCAAAGGCGTTTCAGAGAATTTGGCAGTACATCCAACCGGCCTCACAACCGCAGACCACGTGTAACCACACCAGCCCAGGACCTCCACATCCAGCATGTTAACCTCCATCGTCTGTCCGATCGTCTGAGACCAGCCACTCGGACAGCTGCTGCAACAATCGATTTGCATAACCAAAGAATTTCTACACAAACTGTCAGAAACCGTCTCAGGAAAGCTCATCTGCATGCTCGTCGTCCTCATTGGGGTCTCGACCTGACTCCAGTTCGTCGTCGTAACCAACTTGAGTGGGCAAATGCTCACATTCGATGGCGTCTGGCACGTTGGAATCCCTTCACGGATGAATCCCGGTTTTCACTGTTCAGGGCAGATGGCAGACAGCGTGTGTGGCGTCGTGTGGGTGAGCGGTTTTCTGATGTCAATGTTGTGGATCGAGTGGCCCATGGTGGCGGTGGGGTTATGGTATGGGCAGGCATATGTTATGGACGACGAACACAGGTGCATTTTATTGATGGCATTGTGAATGCACAGAGATACCGTGACGAAATCCTGAGGCCCATTGTTGTGCCATTCATCCACGACCATCACCTCATGTTGCAGCATGATAATGCACGGCCCCATGTTGCAAGGATCTGTACACAATTCCTGGAAGCTGAAAACATCCCAGTTCTTGCATGGCCAGCATACTCACCGGACATGTCACCCATTGAGCATGTTTGGGATGCTCTGGATCGGCGTATACCACAGCGTGTTCCAGTTCCTGCCAATATCCAGCAACTTCGCACAGCCATTGAAGAGGAGTGGACCAACATTCCACAGGCCACAATCAACAACCTGATCAACTCTATGCGAAGGAGATGTGTTGCACTGCGTGAGGCAAATGGTGGTCACACCAGATACTGACTGGTTTTCTGACCCCCCCCCCCCAGACCCCCCCCAATAAAACAAAACTGAACATTTTAGAGTGGCCTTTTATTGTGGCCTGCCTAAGGCACACCTGTGCAATAATCATGCTGTCTAATCAGCATCTTGATATGCCACACCTGTGAGGTGGGACGGATTATCTCGCAAAGGAGAAGTGCTCACTATCACAGATTTAGACAGATTTGTATAAATTTATATAAATGGTTATTTTGTGTATATAGAAAATGTTTTAGATCTTTGAGTTCAGCTAATGAAAAATGGGAGCAAAAACAAAAGTGTTGCGTTTATATTTTTGTTCAGTGTATATGAACCACACAAGTACAAAATATTGTACTTATATGAACTGAATGCTGAATGTTTTACACCTTGTAGAACCACGCCTGACTTGAAGTAAATAAATGCTTCAGCTCAGGTCGTGGTTACACCTGTGAGACATGCTGAGAGCTTCTGACACCCTCCAATACTAGATAGCAACAGGATGGATGGGAATGACTGAAACATCTTTTTTATCATGTTGTGTTATAATGGTGCTGGAGGTACATTCATTCGCTTTATAAAAAGAATGTGGGACAGGGCCATAAACTGGGGGGCAAAGGGCCATTGACCTCCCCCCTCTTGGCCTACTCTCCGTGCCCATGGCCAGGATGGTGAGTTTTATTTTTTTTTTTTCTGTTAAGTTTAAATTAACTTAAGATGTTACCGTGATCTTGGGCAGCATGGTGGTGCAGTGGTTAGCACTGTTGCAAAAAGGTTCCTGGTTCTGGCTTTCTCCACAGTCCCAAGACATGACTTAATAAGTTAATTGGTGACTCTAAATTTCCCGTAGGTGTGAAGGTAAGTGTGAACGGTTGTTTGTCTCTATGTGCCCTGCGGTAAGCTGGCGACTTCAGTTGGGATAGGCTCCAGCCCCCTGTGACCCTGATGAGAAAAAGCAGTTACAGATAATGGATGGATGTTGTTGTGATCTGTGATGTAAAATTACCATTTTTGTCAATGGAGTATGGTGGTGAGCGATAGTGATATATTGACTGTTTCTGGTTAAACAGAATCTTTCCATAATGTTGTCAGACATAGAATAACAATCTGAGCCTGTCAGTGTCACATTTAGTGGATGTACTTTGATAGATGCACTTGTACAGATTACGTTGATACCATTGCAGCCTGTTTATATTTTCACATCTTTCTCTGTGAATTAAGGGTTTGTTTCTACCAAACCAGAGTTGGTGAATGTTAGTGGGAAGACTAACAAGTTTTACTTGATTTCTTCACTCCCGGATATCAGCTTCATAAATTCAGTGCACATAGAAGCCTGTACCATGCGGTTGTCCTGCCATCCATCATTCAGTTTTCATCTGTCTAGCCTCCTTGTAGCAACCACTGTGCCTGGCTGCATCACCTATCCTTCTTAGGTTGCCAAAGTGCGTAAGCCAGCTTGTGTAGCGCTGGCACAGTGGACTTACACACATTAAACTGTGTGTATTATACTTGTGCTTCTGTATATGTGGGTTTGGGGCAGCGAGACAAACCCCTCTGTGTGCTGGTTCCCATTAGAACCCACAATCCCAAGGATGAGCAGGCCATCAGCCTGATTATTCCCAGCCATGCTTTGCACAAAAACATGGACAAACACACACATTAGTGCACACAAACACATTTGGTTTTATGTAAGTGTTGTGTGCCTCTATAAATGCTTTAGAAATGAAGTAATAAATTATTGTTGGAAAGAGAGTGCATGAGTGTACCCTTGTGTTTAAATATACTGTATGTATCGCATCTATTTGTGAATTTTCGTTTTGAATTTCATGTTTGTGTTTGTATGTACATGTCTGTTTCTGTGAGCATGTTTATTTGTCTGCGTATGCGTTCATGTTTCTTCTTCACATCATGTTGCATATAGACAGGGTTGCTTGCGTGTGTGTTTATGTGTGCGCGTATGTGTGTAGGTGCCAGAAAGTGGGAGTGCAGAGGGTGGAGGACTATGAGAAGAGAGGACTGTGTGTCCCTCCGCTCATTAATACCATGTGGAGCTCTAAGCAGCGGTGGACTGCTGCTGAGCTTCCTGGCAAAGATTTAGAATACAAATCAGCAGCAAACAACTGGTCTGAACTAGTCTTGTGAAATGGATAGAGCTATATATATATATATATATATATATATATATATATATATATATGGGTTTAAATCTCATGTAGAAACCACATTTTCTCAGCAATCCATAACTGCCACGATACGTGTGTTAAACAAAAAGCCTGCTGTGCATTCTATGAGAGTTGGCTTGTGTGTTTTAAGTTAAATCTGCCATTGTGCTCCCTCCCCTGTGTCTTAACATTGTTTTCAATGAAAAATTTATGGTTGTATTAATGTGATGTTTTATTATACCTCTGTTAAGTAAAAAGGCATGTAAACATCCTCAGGTTTCATGAAGTCCATAGTGGACCTTGTTCTTGCTAGCTGTGACCCTTTCAGTGATACAGACAAATGATCATAAATTGCTTAAGGTTCCAATGTTTTGATTGATTTAAGGGTTTTAACCCCTTCTCATTGTCACACATCATTGATCTCATAGAAATGTAACTCCTAACCAAAACCTCACAAAAACACCAATGATTAATGTATCCTGGGAGTTGTAAAGTTCAAGGGAGAGGAGTTAATGCAGGGGTCTTACTGTAAGTCACCTTTACGAGCAGCAGAAATGCTGAGGCATTGAACATCAGTCAAACAGATGCCAGTCTAAGTGTCTCCCACATCCATAACCCTTCACTCTCTCTCCTCATTGGTCTTTATTTCATTTCACTGTGTGGTCATTGGCTGGTCACCTTAAGGTGTTCTGGGCCCATTGGCTGTTCAGTGTGGCATATGAATGGTGGAAGAACAGGAAATGAGGTTCCTCCCCTGCTGTGAGCTGTGCTGTAAACTCACAACAGCTGTGTGGGCTCTTCCAACAAAAACACTGAACCCCTGTACTACATCTCTGTCTCAGACCCCTGAAATCAATCTACCCTCTATGGCCGTTCATTCTCTTTCCTGCAAACCGAACATTTTCATATCCATTATTCGCAACTCAGTCACAAATCCACCCTGAAACTGCCATGCTCTCTTACATTGTACCCCCAAGCCACATTATTTGCTCCCCTGCTGCTCCCCATGATTCCCCCACAGCCTTGCCTCCCACTCTTCACTTCTGACTCCCTGCCTCCCCAGCAGAGCTGTGCAGGAGTCCAGAAACCATAAAACACAAGGTCTGCAGTGAAAAGCCTTGCAGACAATGGGGAAGTGTCTCTCATTGTATTTAGGTGTAATCTTACCATGATTACCATCTTACTTTAACTTGTCTGCGTGTTAATATTTTACCTAACATTGAATTAATACAGCTGAGGTTGGTAGGATGTCATTCATTTTGCAACCAACCAGCCATCATTTGAAGGTCATCTTGTATTTATCTCATGGTTCATGATCTTCTGTGTGTTTCCTCTCAGGTCTCTGGAAACCTTGGACCTGTCCCACAACCAATTCACCTCTGTCCCAATGAATCTGCCTCGCCATCTCCGTAAACTGACCCTCGACCACAACAACGTCAGTCAGATCCCCGCCTTCACATTCCGTCACCTGCGGCCTGGCCTACAGTCCCTCCGTCTATCCCACAATGCCTTGAGCAACAATGGTATCGCACGAGTCTCTTTTGTTGGAACATACCGCTCTTTGAGTGAGCTCCTGTTGGACAACAATCATCTGGGGGAAATTCCTCGCTGCGTTCGAGAGTTTAAGAACCTACAGGTGCTGAGGCTGGATAGCAACTGGATCAGGTAGAATTGGACTTTCCATAAATTCAGTTTTTAAGAGTATTTAAGAGTGATTTTCATAAAGTACGGGATAAACTAAATGCTTGCCTGTTGTTACCCAATTCTGTCCTAATACCATTAGCTCTGCTAGTGCAGCTCCCTTTGGAAATTACTCTAAGGAGCTTGGCAAAGAAGTA
The DNA here is from genome assembly GCA_033000465.1 of Sciaenops ocellatus. Taxonomy (NCBI): domain Eukaryota; kingdom Metazoa; phylum Chordata; class Actinopteri; family Sciaenidae; genus Sciaenops; species Sciaenops ocellatus. The sequence continues at coordinate 13,021,752 of CP136883.1, read as the reverse complement.
AAGAAGGATATTATGGCACATTCTGTGTCTTATGTAAAAGAAACTGATTCAAGTCGACATTTCCAACAACAGTCCTCATCAGCATTAAGATGAATACAATGACTCTTGTTGTCAGCAATTTCTTATTACTGTCTGTGAACTGCACTGGTGACCAAAGCAACAATTATGAATGAGATTTAAATAACATAAAAAAAGTTACAAAGTTACAACATAAAAAAGTCAGTCAATACATTACTGCAGAGGAGAGAGATTTCCTGAAGTGATCCAGTCACGTTGCCTTTTGCCTTGAGTCTACAGCCTTAATAGTGGCTTTGTGAGGCTGTATTTAGGTACAGCCAGACTAAGTGCTAATGCTAGCATGGTAACATGCTCATAATGACAATGCTGGTGTTTAGCGGATGCCGTCATGGTGTCGGGTGTTTTCATGTTAACATTAAGCAGTTAGCACAAAACACAGACTACAGTTTAAGGATGATGGAATTGTAGTTATTAGTTTTTTTTTTGTTGTTTTTTTAAAATGTTGCCTTTATTTGACAGTTAACACAACAGAAAGACAGAAAGGATGTTACATGCAAGAAAAGTCCCCATCATAACAACTAGGCTATTAAGGCACCTCTTGTTAGCAGATATCTGGTCATAAACTTAATTATTGGACAGATAGAAATTTGATGTGATGATGATGCTAGAGAGAAAATCAGGGAATCATCATTTTCATTACAATTAATCCTGAGGGGGATATGAATGTGTGAACCAAATCCAGATACAGGATTCAAATGCAGTACGTGTAAGCCTCTAAGTATGTTTAAGTGTTTCCGTGTTGTGGTTTCAGGCTGGTGAGGAAGTGGGCGGTGTGCCACCCTCGTAATTCTGGCTCCACCTTGGCTTCGGTCCACTTGGAAAATAATCTGCTGGAGGTGGAGAGGATTCCCCCAGATACCTTCTCTTGTCTCACTGACACTCAGGGACTGGTCCTCTTTCCACAGCAGGAGCAACCATACAACCAATAGACCACACAGTGGGACAGACATACAGTACAAGAACAGATACATGGCCACAATAAATGCATGTGCACCCTCATAAGGGCCTCACAGAAAAATATTATCAAGTAGTTGGCTTTGTTAGTCAGTGCTGACATTTTATTGTCTCTAAACCCATCCTTTCTTTCACATTTTGTCTTTGATTCGAAAAATGGCTTCAGTGTTTCCTGTATGTATTAAAGCAAATCTGTAATTTACACTGTAATGGAAGTAATCAATATAAAATACTCTTGGATGTGTAAAAGGATATGGATGCATTGCAGTGGTATGCAGATCTGCTTAAATCACTGGTTTGAATCTGTCTTTTCATTAAAGTTTAAGGTATTAAAGTGATACATTTGAGAAAATGAAGACTGAAAGGGATTAACCCATGTCTCCAAGTCTGAGGCTTGCAGGAGGAGTCTTTACTCAGGGTAAGCAGCAATAAGGTAAAGGTGTTTGGGTGTGGCAGGGAGGTCATGAAGCAGTCAGCTCTTGGGACTGCAGCATGGGGGCCCTGAGAGAAAATGAAAATGTCTGGTGAAACAGTGTGAAAACTAAGGGGCCTATTAGGAAAGAAAATATCAACATCATGCAGGTTCTCTGTCACCACATGAACATAAACATGCACAACCAGGCGCGCAGCAAAAATACATAAACTCATTCTGACTGTGAAGGGGGCCTACAAACATGTAAAGATGACGTCACCCGCTGCAGGATTACGTGCAGTGATTGGGGTGCGAGTATGTGTGCATGAGTGCAGTGGGGCAGCCAACTGTTTGGTTTAGCAGGAGGGAAGAAGGCAAGGAACATGTTAGTGCAGAGTGGAGCTAAGGGACAAACAACAAGCTAAGTTTTAGGGCACAATACAGCGATTGTTCTTAGAAAGTATCTAAGCTGATCCGTGGAAAATGAGAAGAGCAGCAGTTCATGTCTAGTTGAGTCCAATAAGGCGTAACTAGAAGAGAGAGAAGAAAGAAGATTTAAAACAGAGGAAGGCTGAGGGTTCTGTGTTCAGTGCTATTTCCCCATTTGGGAACTAAAGCCACTGGAGCTCTGGTGTCCTGCCAATCTTATTGACAAAGTGACATCCCAGATCTCAATGTTCTCTCGTTCTCTCTCTGTATCTATCTCACTGTCTATCTTCAGCTGGTTGTCCCTCTCCCTATGCCTTTCTCTCTCTCACCTCCTCTTGCACACAATGCACCATTCTTCTGTCTCAACATATCTATGATCTCGGGCCCCTTCAGAGATGCTTCAAGCTTTGCGGTGTGAGTGTGACGTGAATGAGAGCCTTGTCCATAGCATTTCTGGGCTAGGTTGAATCTTGATGAGAACATAACCAGAGGAAAAAGCACAAACCCTGTTATTGCTTCTTCTGAAACAACAGCTCTCTTTCCTTTCATTCCTCTAATCCTGTGTTATTACCCCAAACTCAGTTAAGGAACATGAAGTAATCATGAAATGGAGATGCCTTGATTCTCAATGTGGTCTCCCTTACACTAAACCCTGCTGCAACAAACATGATATCTGTATTTGCAGCCTCACTGAGAAAGAAACAACAAACTAAATATTTTATGAGCGCTGATGCAAGTGCAAGCAATTCATCTTTTTAAAAGATATTTTTTGGCCTTTTTCAAGCTTTATTTTTGATAGAGACAGCTGAAGAGTGACAGGAATGTGGAGAGAGAGAGAGAGATGGGGAACGACATGCAGCAAAGGGCCACAGGTCGGATTCGAACCCTGGGCTGATGCTCTACCAACTGAGCTAATCGACAGTGCAAGCAATTCAGAGTTGGAGTAGTCTCTTTAATTTGTTAATCTGCCCATGCAAAGACACGACACACTTAAAAGTATATCACTTAGACTAATGAATATAATTAAAACGATAAAATGCCGAGTCGTGCTCTGTGTGTGAAGTCGTAATTTACAGGCTGTGCACTTGCTGTGTTGACTAGCTGGCTCCAGGTATAAGTTTTCAGCAGCGAGCAGTGTTTCTGTAGCTCTAAATGAAGAACAGAAGGTCCCCTGCAGATGCTAGAGTTACGAGAGAGGGAGGAGGGATGGAGTGTGGGAGGCAGAGAGAGATAGACAGTTAATAAGAAAGAGAGAATAAAACTGGGTTATTAAGAGGAAAGCAGATCACAAAGTTAGAGTTATGAGAACAGAGTACATGCATGGTCTGAATATGTGATATCAACGCACACACATATTTATACTTTTCACTCTCTCAGCCTGGGCGTGTAATCACATGTTAGATTTCTGCGTTCAGTCTTGTGCATGTGGTGCAGTCTCCATAATTGTACAGTCATTTTACAAACAGCACATTACTGTCTAAGAAACTACACTTTCGAATTTATACTGCAGTTCCTACAAAAGCTCTGCACAAAAACGACCAAACTGCATCACTTCTCTTTTTGCAGTTTCCCATCACTGTAGTTTTGCACAGATGGATGCTCCAGCTTTGATCTTAAATCCTTCAACCTCCCCTCCACAGCTTGTCACATGGTGTATTTTCAAATTTGACGGGTTTGCCACTTCAGTGCCATCCATCAAAATGTGTGTGACATGACTAAACTGTTAAACCGACATGCCATCACATCCAACAGATGTTTCGTATCCCGTCGAGCTGAGGCCAGAGTCCGTTTGCAAGAGGTTGACCGTAGAGCGGTGTAGTGCTTTTCTTCTCCCATGCTCTGTCTGTTCTACCCGGCGACAGCAGCTTCCTGTGTTTGTTATTGGAGAAATGGGGGAGTGCTGGCTGATAAAATAAAAAGCACCAGCACACACACAGAGAAAAGCGGCTGAAGAATTTCTTTCCCTGGGTCAGATGGACATCACAAGCAGATAAAGTGAAGCAAGCAGATAGTGGACAGGTCCTCTGCTAGAACATGAGATTGGGTTCCAGTGTTAGGGGTCAACTATTCAGGGTCAACAAGAATGTGCTTACTACAGTGTGTAGAATTAAACCGCTCGGACATTAGCCCTGGTGTGCACATCCTTGATAGCCAGGAACATTAATGACAAGTAAATACACTTTCATTGGGCTAAATTCCAAATCCCAAAACACAAAAATACTTTAGTCAGTGTTATTCTCTTCTCTCTCCTTCACACAAAGGCACACACACACACAAACACTCACTGCATGGCAGCACCCACGCAAGAGCTAACAAGTGGGTGTGCTAATCTCTAGAGACACGTTAGCTGAACACTCGTAGGACAAAAAAGAGTTTAATTTGGATGCCAAGCCCTCTAGCTACAGACCAACACCATAATCAACTCAACCACATCGAGGGAGCGAGAGAGAGAGAGAGAGAGAGACGGGCAGACAGAGAAATAAAGAGTGAGAACCAAAGAGAGAGATTGAATCTACAAACCAAGAGAGAAGAGAGAGGAAGCAGAGAAGGGAGGAATGTTATCTGCAAAGAGCTTTATCAAAACTCTGTCCCTTGCCAACATCCCTGCAGGGCATTGATCTGGTCTGCATGCCTTTTCCGCCACTGTGGATACTACACTCTTTGAGAGAAAGAAAGGCATATAAATGAGCAAAAAAATACAAGCAGTGTCAGTTTCCTCTCATATTGACATGGATGAAAATGTTTTGATGATGATATGATGCTCCTGAAGCAGCAGAGCTCATGGATAATGTGTAGATAACTGCAAACGTCTGTGTGGGGCCGAGTTTGCTAAGGGTCGGGGAAAAGTTCCCAGATGGTGTGGTTTGCCAAGCTCGCTCCCTCTGCTCTGGGTTCTGGCAATATGGAGAGGAAATCAGAGAGTCAGTGAGAAAAACACTTCACACTGCCAAAACAAAATTTAATAGAAAACCGTGAGAAGACACAAAATCATATGTTTTATAATGACAGTGCTAGAAATACATTTTCTGCATGATTTTGGTGGAGCTCAGTGGGATCACCATGTACTCTCCCAGCACTAATCAAAGAGAAACGTGTGACTCAGTAATATGCAATTAAACAGTAGTTGATTTAAAAAAGAACTCTTACTCAGCAAACATTATAAATAAATACTTCCATGCATGGGATTTCCCTGTAATATAGACCACCAATGTGATGTGATGTACAAGAAGTTTTCCAAAAAATAAAATGATGGTTAAATAAATTTAGGTTTGCCCTGAAAAATGTTTGTGTGACTAAGTTGATGCTGGGAAGATTAATACCACTACATACAGCCACATTTCTGTTGCTCTTTACTACTAAGATTTCATCACAGGAGCTACAATAAGCAGGTCCAAATAGTACTATTGTATGATGTAAGTGATGTCTGTCTGAGACAATGCCATGTTTTAGCTTGTGTCTTAAGTGGCAGTGCGAAAATTACAATGTCTTTTATCTAAAATGTCTTCAAAAGCAATTAATTACAGACCTCAGGCCCAGAGTTCAAACACAGTGCACACACAGTGTCTCCTTCTCTTTGTTCTTCCTGAGAAAACATCACCATGATACCAAAGAGGAAATGTTTTTTGTACTTGCAACAACCTCATCTAATGGATGTACAAAAATAACACACAATAATATGATGACATCTGTGAAAAGGTTATTGTCATAATTTTTAGTCTATTCATTCCTGTGACAGTTTTCTATGATATTTTCATGATGCCACTACTATGAATTATAACAAGAGTACCACTAACTTTATATAATTCAGCTCATATTACTGTACCGACTACTATAATAGCACAGCAGTACTATACTCAGGCCTCTCCTCCTCCTCCTCCTCCTCCTTCTTCTCCTCCGCCTTCCTCCATCCAAAAAGGGGAGAAAGGAGGCTGGCTTGTTAACTTTATGGGCTTGACCCCCCCACTCCGTCTCCCAGTCATTTCCTCGGTTTGGACTGAAACGAGCACACACGGTGCCCTGACACGGTTTGCAGTGGCACGGTGGCGGAGGAGCTGCGGCTGGACGTCAGAGAGGACCTCGGGGAAATACTGCAATAATCCCTAAATGTGATGAAAATATAGGACAACATTTCTCCAGGATAATCTGACGCACAGAGGGACAAAACACCCTTCAACCTACAATTTTTGGAAATTGGAATTAATATCTTATTTCTATCCATAAGGTAGGGGAGTGGGTTATTTTATTATATGTGCTATTTAGTATTGTGATTGGCCTGGGGCAACTTAATTACAAAGTTACAAAGTTTATGTGACATATCTAAACTTTTAAACTGAATGAACTATGAACTCATATTATAGTGACATCAATAGAATATAAATGTAAGTAGCTATAAAAGTGTATAAAACTGCTACATCTTTATTTATGTTCACATTTTTTGCATTGTGATTTAACTTTTATATTTTCAGTTTAACTTGTCATGTTGTTTGCATATTTTGCACCACATAAACTGTCACATTTATATATTTTTATTGTTTTTCGCCTCACGATGAATATATTAAAAATATTTACGGGCTACTTAATGCAACCTGTTGCACCTTCTGGCGCATGGCGCATCTGATGCTCCAACTTTTCGATCGACTCTTACTCCATGGTGACACTAGATGGCGCGAGGAGTCTCCAAAGACTGTTCAATTAGCGCTATCGTTAATAGATATGATAATAACCTATTAAAACTTTTCTTTCCACTCACTTTATTCTCAAATGCATGCATCCTTAAGCTCTCATCAGACTGTAAATGTAACGCAGGGCATTTATAGCTGGGCTTTTACGTCCATTCCTGCATCATCATTCAAAGAGAATAATTATAGTGAAACGTGCCAATCAAGTCAACCTCTTCTGGTACACAGACCTGCACCACCCTCAAATTCAGCCTCTGCACACACACACACACACACACACAGTGTTCACATTGAAATGTGTTGAAAGAACTGTTGCCCAAGAAACTTTATTGGCAGGAGGATTATTATGACTCCACATGTTTTATTTTGTCACTTAATATAATGCTAACAAACATACACTTCTTTATGGGATGACTTTTTTCCCCATCTGTGGCCCCATTCTGTCTTGTGCTGATGACTTCATGTCCAGCTTAACTGCCATGTATGAGCTATTTGTGCCAGTGTATTTTCCTGAGTCACAAAGACAGCGTTTGACTGTGCAGTCAATGCTCAGACAGCCAAACTGATGCTCTAAATCTGTCTCTTTCACCTCACCTTCTAGCCTGCCTGCCTATTAGCCACCCTGTGGGTTGACTACCCCGCACCTGCGAGTCTGTTCTACCTGTCTGTCTGTTCATCCACCTGTCTGTCTCAGCATCAGAGCTGTATATCGCAATTTGATCTAAGTTCAAACTCACAGTTTCCCTGTAGCTTCATATTCATCCCGCAGAGGGCTGAGTTCTTTGTACACTCATTGATCATTTTCAGTTTGATGCCAAATCAGTGGTTAAATGTTCCCTCTGTCTTACAGTTTTAAATTCAAGTCAGAGTTCACTTTGAGCTCTGGAGCTCTTTTTCATTTTCCATGTTTTGACAGTAAAATGCTGATTGTACCATTTTGGTTTTTGAAAAAGCAGCCATTGTTTACAGTCTCTATTCATAGCCCACTTATGACTGGCACAAATGCTGGAATACTTCACATACTTTGAATGAGGCTCATCTGCCCACAGGCATGGACCCTCAGGTCAGTTGTCTTCCTGCTGTTGACTGATTCTGCTGTTTTTTGTTGTCCTGCATTGCTCTGTTCTCTGTTCCTCTCTGGTTAGGCCTCGTCTCTGCAGCGTTGAGCAGCTTGCCACCACATCCAAGCTTGGCGGCAACAGAGAAGCTGCCAAACAGTTCCTTTTTTTAGGGATAGCAGTCACCAAATTACAGCCGCTGGGACAGTTAACTCCACCCGAATGCTCCTACCGGACCCGCCTAGCACTAACTTCTACTGTCTGAAGACTAACCTACATGAATTTGGATTGCGTGTATGTGTGTGTATGTACCCATCTGTGTGTGTGTATGTTGACATATGTGGAGGCAAGGAGACAGGGCAGGTAAATAAGGTAATGAGGGAGGTCAGCGAAATGAGCAGATCATTTTGTAGGTGGACTTCAGATTTCGGAACCAAAATAAATGGTTTACATATGTGTGTGTGTACATGTGTGTATGTGTTTGGACCAGCTTGCATACCACAAGCAAACATTTGTGTGAGTTTTACATGTGTGTTTTTTTTTAGGTGTTAGGGTTTATTGCAGCTTGGATCCAGCTGAGAATAACATGATGGGTTGGAAAAAAATATGAAACTCTTACTTTAAACAAACGAATATCCCATGGAGCAACTCCCGCCTAAATTAGATTTATTGTCTGAAACACAATACCAAGCCATGTCAAATATTTTGTGCTCTGTCAGCACTGTGATCACTTCAAGCTACCATGTGATGTTAATCGGCACTGAGTGTTGACGTGGCGGCAGCCAATACACCAGCGTTGTGGCGCCAGCTGGCACTTTTGGTAAGCTCTCTGCCCCACCTTAACTCTGCTCACACAACTGCCAGCACAACATAAGGAGCCTAGCTGATGTAGTCCTAAATATGAATGCAAAGATAAAATGAGCCAGCATTTTATGTCTTGATCGATATTCAAGGTTATCTTTATTGTCCCACAGGGGAAAATTAGTTATGCAGTAAGGGTTCACATAATGACAGAATACAAATGATAGCATCGACAACATCGACAATAAATCACATAGCTAGTGGAGGGAAATGGAAATTCATACCAAGTACAAATCCAACCATAAAGGGGCAAGATTGGACAGTTGACAAAAGTTTTAAAACATGCTTGAAAATGACACAAGAAGCATCAGCGCCACAGGAGCAGCACCCCCACTATTGTAAGGTTTAATGGATTCTGGCATCTCCACCCGAGGTGGTGCCAAAGGGTTCAACATCTGACACCAGAAAAGCATAAAATGTGTATTGATAAAAGGCGTTGTGTGCATATAATATTTTATAATTTCACAGTTATAACAATGAAACCTTTCCCTGTAGAGAAAAGATGGCAGCACTTCATATGAGTCAAGAAAAAATGGGGGTTTTGTATATGGCTGGGTGGGAGGTATCAGCGATTGCCTTTCTCTTGACTGCAGTCATGGGAGACCAAACACTCTGTGTGTTGAGATGATTATTCTTGGCAACACAGAAAGCATATAGCTTAAATATATGTTTGTTTAGCTTGACAAGGGCAAAGGCTGCCTTGTGGGAACTGTAGTTACATCAAAGTAATTGCGGTGGATGTGATGGCTGACAAGTACCCTGAACTTGATGGATTGTGCATATAGGAAATGTAAAGCTGATCTCAGACACCGGGTGTGGGAAACTCAAACAACTAATACACTTGTAGAGTGTATTGTTCACCAGATGGTGCATTCACCACTGTGTTTTATTGTCAGTCAGCATCTCTACATCCCTGAACCCTGTCTCATGTCTGTTGCTCTGTCTCCTTTAATCCTATTTTCACCTTTCGAACCAATAGTAAACCACTGGAATTCATATCTTCATAAATTGTCTGTCTTCTGGTGCCTGTCATGACAGCTTCAACCACCTCTAGAGGTTTAGACGTTCATATTATGTGTGTGTGCTAGAGAGAGAGAGAGATAGGCATGAGCTGACACACCTTTGACACAGACGGGGAATTTCCTCCTGTTTCTTCTGTTCTTTGTTTTTGATGAAGGAAAATAATCTTTGCTGCAGAGGAGAGAGGAGTCTTCACTTGGTTAAATGTGTCTGAGGTGGGACGGGCTACGCTGCATGGCCAAAAGTATGTGGATACCTGACCATTACACCCAAATGTGATTGTTGAGCAGCTCATTTTAGAAGCACAGGCATTAATCTGCTGCCGTAATAGCCTCCACTTTTCTGAGAGGGCTTTTTTGTATGATTTTTTAACTTGGCTGCTGGGATTCAAGAGCATTAGTGCGCTGAGTGATACGGCCTGGCTTGCAGTTGGGATGCTTCAGTATTATGATTTCTGTCAGTACTTTTGGCCAAAGCAGCTACAGCAACTTGCTACTGCAAATTGCTGTGATGCAAGTGCTGTTTAGACACTTCACCGTATCTTTTGCAGGCTCATCTCTCACATCCTTCTCTCCACTGCCAACACACAACTCCCACTCTTTCTTTCTGTCTGTCTGCCTCATAATTGTCATTCTCCTCCTATTTTTTTCTTTTCCATTCTCTCGTCTGGCCCCTCTCACACCCTGCAGCACCTCGGAGACAGTGTGCGAGACAAGAATAGCTGCCCATCCATCCATCCATCCATCCATTAAACCGCTCTTGGCCTTTGAATGGGAGCAGAGTTTAGGCAATAACAATTAAGATTGAAGCCTTCAGTTTGTTTTTGTCTCAGACCGGATGTTTGATGGCTTGCAACTTAACTGTAGGGAGAGAAGAGGATTTTATACATACACACACCAGGGCCAGATAAGAATGGTTATTACAGCCGGAGAGGATGCTTGATTGTGGGATGTAGTTTAGTCTTATCGTCATGTTGTGTTTATAGTAGACTTACACGTCATTCTTGGATGAGGGTAGACTGTTCCTGTTCCTGTCTCCCTTTTTCTTCCTCTCGGTCATTATCTCCAACACCTCTGTCTGCAAATCTCCATTCACTACCTCATCTCTACAAATGGCTGACAAATCACTGGTTGGACAAATGAAAGATGGCTCCACGGATGAGAGTACGGATGCCACATTTTTAGATTTACGATACTTGTTATACCTCCCATAATGCTGCAAAGCACAAGTTGCAGAAATTGTAGGTATATAAATAAGTCTGGTGGTATCTTCTGTGTATATCCCAGCTCTTTTGTGTGTTGCGTGTCATTGTGTGATGCTGACCATATATGCCCTTGCTATGTCCTTTTGGCTGCATTCTTCTGACCAAGCCAAGGCCAGTGGTGTTTTTTCTTTTCTGCAAAATGGTATAATTTGGCAGCTATTTTTATTGCAGGGAGCAGACTGCAGAGGCCAGTTATTCATGCTTCTAGGCCAGGTCCACATCATGCACAAGCTCTTTGTTTTACTGATTGTAATGCTAATACTTTTATTTCTTTAAACAGAGCACAAACGCACAGTTTCAGTGGATTGCATGAGCAGCTTTAACAGACTGAAAATGGATAGTTTTCTACTGTGCAGTCCAAAATATCTGACTGTATTTGAGGTTATGAATAGTCACTAAGTGTTGAGTTGATGTGCTGTTGATTGACATGTTGTGATATATGCACTCTGACCACATTCTCGAGTGTTTTTGTTAAGGCTCTACTTTTGTATTTTAAAAGATCAGTATCAGCTTAGAGAACATGCTTTCATGAAGCGTGGAATGAGAAGTATTTCCTCCAACATTAAATAACCCTTGAAATCTCCCTAAAGCCTTTTAAGCCATTTTGTTGTTCAAAATGTTGAAAGTGAGCAGTCACTGCTACTAAAAATATCCCGGGACATTGGGTGCAAGTGTTTGAATGGTGTTGCATTTACTAGACAAGAAGGCGACAGAGATAAAATACAGTTTCAAGTTAGGTCTGACACATTTTAAGTACAGTACAAACTCCCAAACAAACTGTCCAGAAATTCACCTCAAGACATCTGGTGGAAATCAATATTGGGCAACTCTTTCTTTTCTTGCTCTTGTATGTAGTCTCTCGCTGAGCCATTACTTCTTTTTATTGTTACGTAATTTGCCTCCTTCCCACCCTCTTTCTCTTTTCCCAAGATATGTTTCATCCATCTCAATTGATGTTTCATCCATCTCTTGTTCCTAATAATGCTGACAGCCAAAATTTGCCTCTTGCTTCCAATGAAAATGTGATCAAGTTGCGACAGGATCCTTAAACATCCTTGGAAAGTCAATTTGCATTATAACCATTGGCATCAAGACTTTCCAGCTGTAGGATTATGAAGCTGGGGATCAGAGAAGGAACTGACACAACAAGGTTAGAGATTATAGGGTTTTAGGTCGCCCAAGGGTCTAGTGTAGGCCTGGGCTTCACTTCATAGGATTAGCTTCAGGTTAAGGGCCACAGTTTTCTTCTGTATGGATCAATTGGCCTGGTAATAATTTGTTTTTCTAGATTTTAGGGTGGGTGGGAGGGAGAGGCGGCTGTGCTGAAGTGTTAGTTAGGTCAGTGCAGACAGCATAAAGGAAGGAAACAAACACAGACACACACACTCGCATGTCTAGTGACCTCAATTAGCGGTGTGTGTGTGCGCGCGCACTGCTATGACATCATGGAGTAATGTGTTTCATGACATGTGTACACACTCAAAAACACACATACGTGCACACAGACGCACTTGCACACCCAGTTTCCTTGCTAAATGAATGGTGGCTTTGTTTGACTGCTCGGTTGCAGAAATAAAGTTTTCCACCACTGAGGTGATGTCCTCTAGACTATCTGATTGGCCAGTGAGAAGAGACTTGCTCTCCTGGGAATGGATTCGGTGTGCAGGAAGCAGACAGTGACATTTTGTCAGTATGGTTTAAGTGACTTTCATTCCCAGAGTCGATTCCTGGCGAGTTTCCCAGGGGGAATGAGTCCATTCCTCCTCACCAGTCTCCAGCTCCTGGTCTGCCTGTGAGGTGTGGTATAAACAGTAGAGCTTTGTAATTAAGGATAAGCAGACCATTTCATAATATTTCAAAGTCCATTTATCACTCACCATTACCTTTAGCTATGAATTCAAAGCCCTCAGGCACATGGCTGGATTAACTTTAGGCAAAAGTTTGCTGCAGGGCCCCTGTTGACGTCCCCCACAGCGTACGCATACACACACATACACCACCAGTCTCTGCGCATTGTGTCTGAACTCTGTCACCCACATGCCCCATTAAGTACAGTGCACACAGCAGGCTATACATAGCAGCATCATTATGTGCCCTGAAGCCAACCAGTACTTCTATGCTGAAATAATATTACCTGGCCTCAAGTTTTTCTGTGTATCTGTCAGTATGTGGACATTTGGATTCAACACAACTTAATTCAGGAATATACACCACATACAGCACAATATGATCTGAAAAATGGGTTTCAACACTGGATTCTTCTATAAAATTTAAGAATAAGTAATAATGCAGGACCTGGCTGAGTTGACATTGTAGTTTAGCGCTGCATTCTAAACATAGTAAATCAAATGACCAAATATCAACTGAACACAGTAAATCTAGTCCTTATGGGGCACCTGGGGGTCTGGGGCCCAAGGGCAGTGACTTGCTTTGGAGGGTTATGCCATGTCCATACTCCTGTCTACTTTCACTGATATAAATGCGGTGGACCAAATCTAAATACATCCACTTCGAAAAGAAAAGAAACACCTTTTGAATGTTGGATTTATTAGTATTAGTTTGCTGTATCGAATAAACCAAGTTTATACGTTCATGTACCATAAAACTGACACTGTGCTCCTTTCTTCTTGTGTTTCCTCAGGTGTCAAGTTAAGTTAAAGATGCTGTCACATTGCTCCCTCCTGCTGTTGCTATGTGTGGTCCGGCTGTTCTCCCCCTCCTCGGCCCTGCCCTTTGAGCAGAAAGGCTTCTGGGATTTTGCCATGGACAGTATGGACACCGGCGGGATACTGGCAATGATGAGGGATGAGGAAGAAGGCTCTGCCGTCGAGGAGGTCCCTCCCCATGACATACCCATGTGCCCTTTTGGCTGCCAGTGTCATCTCAGGGTCGTCCAGTGTTCTGACCTCGGTCAGTGAGAGTGTGTGAAACAACAGAGAGGAAGGGAGAAAATGCATGTCTGTGTTGCTTTGTCATCATTTCCAAATATGTGTGTGTGTGTGTGCGTCAAGAGGTTCAGATAGGAAAACAAATAAGTTGAATGACAGAGTGAGCATGACCCCCCCCCCCCCCCCCCCCCCCCCCCCCCCAGCCATGCATGACTTTCATATAGCTCCAGAGAATAAAGCCCCCCCCCTTTGGTGTGTTATCTAAGAGGGGAATTTCTTCCTCTGGGATAATGCTGGTATATTTTGACAAGGAAAGGCATGTCTTTGAGGGATTTTGTGTTCCAGACTTGTGTGAAGATACTGGGTGGGAAAGGAAGAGAGTGATGGTCTGTGCAGAAGAGGAGAAAAGACTGAATCAAGAGAAGAGACGGAGGAAGAGAAAATAAAAGGGGACTTAAAGGGAGGGAGAGAGGGAGTTAGAAGAAGAGAAAGTTAGCAGACATAAAAAAGGGACACTTTGATGGGGGCAGATGAAAAGTTTATAATTTTCTCAGTGTTCTTAAGGAACCGTTTCATGTTGTTTTTGGGACGTGGGCAGGATGTTTAATGGAAAGCCAAAACAGGAGGAGGGGGGGGGGGGAATGCATTAGTTTAAAGGGATTTAAAAATGGAGGATTAAAAGGAAAGGATGATAGAGAGATAGAAATTCTGTTTATGTGTACAGTTGAATCAAAATCAAGGATTATGAATATTCACTTAGCTCCACTTGAAAAACTTACACACGCAGAGTTCAAATGAGGATACAAAAATAGTCAGCTATTTCTTGACACATCAACAAAGCAAAATATGATTTCCATGATGCTCTTAAAGTCAGACTTAATTTTAGTCACGTTTCCATATAAGCACACACTACAATTTCCTGTGGATATTATAAGGACGCGCTGTCCTTCCTCTGTCTATTCTTACAGGACCAAAGAAACTTCATTCAGTCTTATTTGTGGATATAAAGATTCCTCACATTATACTAGCTATATAACTCTAATAAGCTGTCTGTGTTTAGACATAATGGTTTTGTCGAATCATCATTTTACAAGTTCTATATACTTACTGTCCCTGGTCTTTCTGCAGTGGGTAAATGTGGAAGCATATAATTTCCGAGATGTCAAGTGCTTATTTAGAGCAGATGTAGTTTGGCGGTGGCGTCTGTCTCCTCTCAGTGTGCATCCCAGTGTGATGTTGGGTATTTGTGTTGAGGGGCACTGGGGTTAAGAGGGTGCTAGTTTTGTCAGTTTGTGGTAAAGGCATTGAGATTTGTGGCAGATATGGGTGAAGTGCTGTGGTTTGGGGTTTAGAGGGTTAAGAAATTCAGTTAATCACGGTGTTGGTGGACGTTTTTTCAGCTATGTTTATCATGTATGCAGGTATACAAATTTGAAGCTTTCAGCTTGCAGGATGCATGTCCAAAGCTGCAGGTTTTGACTGGAAGGTAAATATTTCCTACCACATGAATCCACCTGGTAACATTCTGCACTTTGAGAGTCATATTGCTCTCACAGCAGCTGTAATAACTTTATTACATTTGAGAAAAGTAAATCATAGAGATCATGTTTGCTTTATAATTTAAACTTGATCTTTCATCCACAACTTTAATGAATTTATCTTTGCTCCCTGAAGGAAAAAGCTTTACTTCTTGGATGAGTCTACACCATAAAGTTCCAGATCTCTCAGCACTGCCAGGACGTGGTTTGAGCAGAATGTCAGAGGGAGCTGCTGAGGGTTTGATCCTGTGTGGTGACATGGAGGGTGTGGCACAGTACAGCCAAAGCCATATATCTAAACTTAACTCTAGATGGACAGCTCTGGGTAAAGTCCTGTGGGTCAGATGTGGTTGGTGGCAAACTGGATCCCAGTGGGACAGCTGGCGCTCTCACCAGCGAGTCTGGTTGCATCATGGTCGTGGCCCAGATGAGGTCGGCCATGGTCGGGCTTCGCTTACCGTAGGCTGTCTGCGCCACTGACCACATCTGATACACTTGTCCACGTGGCTCTGTGATGTGGTCTTGTTAATGATCACTGGTTTCTGTGTTTGTGCGTGTGCTGAGTCATGTTTCCAGAGAGATCACTGAGTGGAACAATGCAGGTGTATTTCTTAACGCTGTCCACTTGTTGTAACCCATTCTTAGCACTTATGAATTTATTGCTTGGCAAACTATACTTAGGCAACACTAAACATAACAGCTTTTGGTGTTTATTTGTCACTGATGGTGCGAACTGCACATTTTCACTTCTTCTTAGCAGGTGTTTCTGTCACAAACAAGCCAAAATTAAAACATTTATGTCCCCAAATTGAATGACAGCTTCACCACTCACACGTTAACACACACACAGCTTGTATTGCTCTTGTCTGTATGTGTCAGGGTTGTGCCTGTCTCCCTTTTATTTTATTTGTGATTTCGCTCATGGTATTTAAGGAACATCCTTTGCGGCTTCTGTCAAATGGAAACCAGATGGGAAACATCTGGTGTCCCCATCTGGCATGAGGGGAATTTGCATTTGTGTATGTGTGCATGTCTTTGTCAGTGACAAACCAGCAATGTTAGTTATGTACTGCTTTGATGTCTCTGTGTGACCTCCATGGTTGTGTCTATGTCCACCTCTCATCAAAATAATAGACCAGGAGTCCAAAGTGCTCATTTGAGAGTGTGTGGGAGTGTGATTGGGTGAATTTTTAGGCCTGATGGAGGTTTTAAAACACACAGTGACTATTTATTTTCCAAGGTCTATGTCTGACTAAGATATCCTAAGAGCTTGCCCATTGAAAACAAACTGGTTTTTAGGGTGTTGGTTCACAGTCATCCATGGAAGCATTTAATGGAGTGTAATTCCCTTCTGTGTATTCATTGGTCTTGTCCCTTAGGTCTGACTGAGGTGCCAAAGAATATTCCTCGGGACACCAAGTTCCTGGACCTGCAGAACAACCGTATCACTGAGCTGAAGGAGAATGACTTCCAAGGCCTCACAAACCTATACGTAAGAGACACATGCAGTTGGTCACATCCATAATGTACCTTTCAGCATTAGATCAGCACCTCTTAAGGATGTCTAACAGACTCAGCTCAGCTTGTATTGGCTTCAGTAGTGTGAAATATCATTATGACCCTCCGTTTCCTCTGAGATCTAGAGGTTCATTTCCTTTCTTTTTCTACCTCCACCGCCCTGCGCTCTGAGAGCTTTAATTGTATTAAGTTTGAGCCTGAAGCCAAATGGGAGTATTCAAGCTCACATCTTCGCCTCTCTTAGCAGAAAAGCTTTGCTCACTCCTGACCCATATTCAAGAGTGCTGACCAAGAGCAATATTAAGTCTGGCAGTGTAGGAAACTCCAGACATGACATTATACAATAACATCTTTATTAAGGTCTGTTTACCTCAGCCTACATCTGTCTCCATCTTTCAGCCAGCGCAGGTGGAGAGACAGTCTGCTGGACGATGGACTGCTGTGAACTGTTGCTGGATCTGTTTTAATTCACACATTTAGAAGAGACGCGATGCAGACACAAGCTCTTGTGCATTCTCTGGATTATTTTAGCCTTCCGTCTTTTTATTTTCCGACTGTCTGGGTGCTACTGATGTTTTCACACAAATCAAATAAAGTGGGTGTTAAATTTTGCCTCTCTATAATTGCTGTTTTTTTAGGGCCTGTCTCTGAGGAATAACCTTATTTCCAAAGTCCACCCAAGAACATTTGTGCCTCTTAAGCACATGCAGAAGCTCTACTTCTCCAAGAATCTGCTGACCACTATCCCCAAGAACTTGCCTGCCTCTCTGGTTGAGATCAGGATCCACGAGAACCGCATCAAGAAGGTGGCAGCTGGAGCCTTTTCAGGACTGGGCAGCATGAATTGCATAGGTCAGAAATGCTAATGACTTTAACAACTTTAGGCTATATTTGGCGGTGCGCACCACTGCCTTTGCTACTGTATAATACTGGCACTAGATATTGAAGATTAAAGTGACTGTATTTTATTTCATGTCACAAATATCCCTTTCTTCTTGCAGAAATGGGAGCAAACCCCATCCATAACAGCGGTTTTGAGCCTGGAGCATTCAAGGGACTGAAACTGAATTATCTGCGTATATCAGAGGCCAAACTGACTGGAGTGCCAAAAGGTAATAACTCATCTGTGTAGCTAACATATTTATAATGGAGACAACACACAGTTTGATGCTATCTGTGAAAAAATAGTTCAGCATTTTGGGAAATATTCTTACTCACTTTCATAGATACATACAATCAGAATTATTTACTGCCAAGTATATTTTCACATACAAAGAATTTGCCTTGGTATATTGGTGCATAACAATAAAAATAATATGAGAAAAATATAAATAAAGATGAAAGCAAGTGTGGTTGTGGGTGGGTGTCAATGGTGTCGTCAATGGTTGGCTGGCAACTACACGGTAACCACAAGACTCCAGGAAGTCACTGCCCTTGGGTCCACCAACTAACCCTCTGTAAAACCACAAATTGTCATTTTCACACCCTTGTTTTAAACAAACAAGATATAATGTGTTTATTTGTGAGTATAAGGGGTTATAGTAAGTGGATTTCTTTCAACCTTCAACCGGATGGGGCCAGGCCCTTGTTTCCATTTTTCATGCTAAGCTAGGCTAATTAACTGCTGGCTGCAGCTTCATATTTAACTGACTGATATTTAACTTTAACTAATTGGTATCAGAAATATCTTCTCATCTAACACAGGGAAAATATCACCCTAAATTGGAGCCTTACATGTATGCTGTCTGCCTTTTAGATCTCCCAGAGAGTCTCCATGAGCTTCATCTGGACCACAACGAGATCCAGGCTGTGGAACTGGAGGACCTGAAGCGCTACAAAAACCTGTACAGGTATCTTTCACACCACAAAATCATACTCATTATTAACCATAAGCAATTCCTTGCATCCTGAGGAATTTGCTGGCATATCTGTTAACAGTTATCCTCTGGTTTAAAAAAACCCAAAACAAAATACACCCCCAGTGAGCAGTGCCCCTCAGGGGTAATAATATGAACTACAAGACATGCTATTAAAGAAGCAGGATAACTGCTAGTTTATGCTTCTGTAGGCTCTGTCACATTGGGTGGAAACTTTCCAACAGATGACTTAGGTTTGGTTTGTCAGCAGGAAAGGCAAATCACAGGTGTACTTCTATACTCCGGTCCTCTTTTACATCTCCTTTCTACACAGTTTTAATCTCTAATGTGGCTATTTAAGGTCACAGGAGTATTGCCAGGCTCTTTCAGGACTCTCTTACAATGATATTTATCATGGAATTTGTAGTTACTTCAGCTCACGGTAGCAAAACAGTTAAGCTAAATGTACCATGCAGTGGCCTAATTTCTCCATTTTCTCACTTTTTCCAGGTTGGGTCTTGGCTTTAACCATATCCGTTACATCGAGAACGGCAGCCTGGCCTTCCTCCCTAGACTGAGAGAGCTACATCTGGACAACAACCGCCTCACTCGTGTTCCCCAAGGCCTCCCAGACATGAAATACCTACAGGTGAGTCTAACATGTACACATTTAATTTGCCATCTGAGACTGAATGTTTCACACAATCCTCCATTCACCCTTTATGGCACCGTTCCTGCTTTCTAGGTGGTGTACCTCCATTCCAACCATATCAACCAGGTGGGTGTGGATGACTTCTGCCCTCGAGGATTTGGTATGAAGAGGACATTCTATAACGGCATCAGCTTGTTTGCGAACCCTGTCAACTACTGGGAGGTGCAGCCTGCCACGTTCCGCTGTGTCAGCGACCGGCTTGCCATTCAGTTTGGCAACTACAAAAAGTAAAGACAGGGGATACTGAGAGGTGGAGAGAGTGAGGGATGGAGGAGGAGCAGATAATTTAAATAATGAAAAAAAAAGCTGAGAGATGGAGGGAAAGGAGTTCATATTTGTTATTATTATTAATATTAATATTATTGTTTTTGGAGAGGATGAGTGATGGAGAAGATGGGCAATAAATTGATGAAACAAAAAGGGAAGTGAATAATACAATCACATAACTTGAAGGGAGTGGAAAGCAAAGCACTTGCAGTACTTCACCTAAGTTTTTCGCATATTTGAATTTAAGGTTTGGAAAGTTTTGCCATCAGAAATGGATGTAACAGAGGAGACTGTCTGAGAAGAATGTTTTTTCCCCAGCCGAAATCGATGAAAAATGAGTACTGAATCCTTGTGAAGCATTTCATTCCATATTTTGTACACATAGTGCTTATTGTGATAGAAGTCATTTTTGTTTTATTAACATTTTCACAATTACCAAATAGAAAAATAGAAAAGCAATGCATTATAGATTTTTTTATATATATCTAAGAAGGTGCTCTGTATGACTGTTTGTGTGTGCTGATTTTTGAGATACATCGCATTGTCTCTGTTTCACTACTCCACAACCATCTGGCCCTGAATTCTGTGATTTAATTATACTGTATTAATAAACAACTATAGTCACAGATTTGGGGCTATTTTCCACCATTTACAGACACAAAATGAATTGCACAAAAAGTATAACCTATTATTCAAGTTAACCAGCTCAAAAACATGTTTGTATATATCATTGATTGATAAAATTCCCCTAATCAGTGCTAAACATTTTTCTTATTGATCTGAGGTATTTGAACCACCAGCCTGCCTGTGTAAGGAGTCTAGTCTGTGCCTTTACTAATATTATGCTGTCTGTATGATACTTTAATACAGTATTCCTTGAGGGGACACTGAGATAGTGGGGATTTGCCCTGGTTAGAGAAAACACACCTGCTTTGCTTTGACACAATGAAGGCAGTGTGTTTATATAGTGCTACAAACAATAGTAGTGTTAATGCATTGTTTTGCACAGTTTTTCTGTTATGCTTTCTGCTTCAGGGTTATTGGAGGGTTAGCCTGTTTATGTTGGTAGGCCTATGTGGAACTACTCTAGCCATAAGTATTCTGTCCTGTCTCTGTTCTGTAACCTGACAAGCTACTGCTGCATGTGAATAAAGACATTTTTAGCCTGCTGCATAAAGCCAGAGAACAACTGATGCCCCTGGGTTGGATGCTGTGTGAGAAATAAAGAAGAAATATCACTTTGTGTAGAGAAATTTTGAGTCCACACTTTATAATTAGCTATTTATAGTACAAACATGTAGCTCACATTACGTTTGATGCAAAACATAAATTGATCCCTTGAACATTTGTGGGATCTTATGAGGTTGGAAATCATTATCATCAAGTCCTTAAAATGCCCTAAATTTAAATTTAACTAATACTGGCCTGAAGATGCAAATTCATCAGTTTGGATCCATATTTATTAATTCATTGATTTTAATATGAACGTGTCACCTGATATCTTTAAAAGGACAGTAAAGTCCGTAGTTATTTGGTCAGCTGGGGTCAATATGACAAGTTTTTTCATTAATGAAAATAACAAAATGAACAAAGTGTTTAATTTATTTTTTGTGGTTTCCAGATCATTTGTGTTTGAGTGTATTTTGAAATTTATTTTAGCCACATTACTTACCACAACAATTGTGACAAGACCATGACTGGTTGTATCACAATTTCTTGCCACATTCTTACTGTATTGTGAGATTCCTTTGTTTGTTTCTGCTGTGGGATTCAGTCCCACAGTTTCATGCTCTTTCCCAGAGTCATTCTGCATGGTGCTTTCACACAAGACTATCTTCAGCAGTAATAACAACACACACAAAAGAGGGGCAGACTGGAGAAATCTGAATCTCTGAAAACTTCCCCAAGGAAAACTAAGAAAAGCTCCTCGCTGCAAAGACATTTTAACCATGTCTTCAACATTTTCATACTGAAAAAATACACTCACAGCAGACTAAAATATTATAGATAATCTGGTGATATTGTAATAAGTCAAACTGCTTAGTTATCATCATAACTCTGATGAATATTATAACTCAGCTGATGAGCTGATTTATTTTTTAATCTGGCTTGATTATATTTAGAAGCTGTAAATTGAAATCCTGTTTGGATATTTATCTAATTTTGCTGTAACCACCTACCCACATAGACTTCTTAACTTAGTTTGCATCCAGATAAACAACCAGCATTTATTTGATATGGTCAAACATCTATAAAGTCAACTATCGGTGTGCAAAATCATAATTTTCATTATTCAAACATGCCGCCCAGCGCGTCACCGCCGTGCGCCCTCAGCGCCATCTGATTGAATGATACAGTGATAGAGGAGCGATGAGGCAGAGCGCACTTGCCTTGTGTTGACACTGGACGGATATGCGGCGATGCTATTGTGTGTAAAAGCGTTTGCATCGGTCTCTAAGCACCCACAGAGAGACTTTACCTCGGATGAGACATTAAGGAGGAGGTGCTGGTGGAGGAGGAGGAGCGGCCAGCATCAGAAAACAAACGGTATCATTTGATCCATCGCGTCTACTCGGTGGTGGTGGAGGCGGCCCGTCGATTGTCGGTGGGAGCCGGGGGCTGGATTTGAAGCGTCGCAGGGATGTGCTGGTGAGTCGGTTGGTGCCGCAGAGCTCGCATGGAGCTTATAATAAAAATCAGCGAATTGCAAAACAACATTTGTGGTCGACAGGAGAGATCTTGTGATCCCGTCGAATAAATGTAAATACTGTGTGGCTACATGATTGCCTGCACAGGCCTAACGATGGATGCTGATAGGCTAATCACCTGGATTGAAGGCACCGATAACCATGGCGCTATTTCTGCTGTACACGGATCTAATTTTTTACATTTTGGACTTCTAGTTTCCTGTCTCATAAAATTCACCTCCACGAACAACCCCTGACGCACAGGGTTTGTTATTGTATTGTTTGGACGACCTGTGATGTTGGATTAATCTGCAGGCATCAGCGTCTCTTGTATGCACGCCCCTTGGAAATGTCACTGCTGAAAATAAGCCCTTCTAAATAAAGAAGCAAACATGACATTTGTTTGTAGCTGCTTGTCATTCCCCAGTTTATTTTAGCTTTACAGTAGACTACACAGTAGCAGCTACTGTGTTCTTACTCACTCACGTCTTTTTTTTATATTACAGAAATCTTAATGATGAAAGGAGGATGAGAAGGAGAGATGTGGAGTAAGCCCCTCCTGGCCCAGGACAGGTTTTAATTAGATCCTTGCAAATCCAGGTACCCTGCATCTCAATTCATGTAATGTGGTAATAATAGTTATAACTGATAAATGTTGTCAACAATATTTTTCTTCTTCCTTCTCAGTGACGTCTGTGGTCAGGAGGTGATGGCAGTGCTGACTGAGCTTCACCACTACTACCCATTCCTACAGGTGGATGCCCCCCTCCTGCACACCTGAGCCTGCACTCAGCGCTGCCGTCTCCTTCCCCTCCTCTCCTTCTGCCTCTCCTTGCTCATTTTCCCACTTCCCCTTCCATCGTCCTCCTCATCCAGGTGCCATTTGCTTCACCCTCATCCCCCGCACCACTCCTCCCGTCCCATCCATTTCCCACTCATTGAATTTCACCGTACCGTGACAATCCTACTTTATTATGGCGTGCTGTGGGCGCTCTCTGGACTCCCCATGCACACTGGCCTTGCTAGTGGGCTTCCAGTTTGCCTTTGTTCTCTACTTTTCCCTTGGGGGCTTCAGAGGCCTGGTGTCTGTCCTGGTGCACACCACAGAGCCGGAGTTTGATTATTCTCGACCTCACGACGTCTATACCAACCTCAGTCATCTGGGAGTACCGCCTCCCCCCCCTCGCAACTCTGGCACCGGACCCCCTGCTACGGCACCACCGCTGAGAGACTGCCAGATCCCCTCCCCACTGCTGGGTGAGACGGGATGAATGTGTGCTGTTATATGTAACACATGTATACAAAAAAAATACACAGGGAACTTTTGTTCTGCTCAGACAAAAGCCAGAAATTTTCCTTTTTTTCCTTTCCTTTCCTCTCCTCCAGTCGGACCTGTGTCTGTCCATCTTTCCTCTCCTCTGTCTCTGGAGGAGATCAGACAGAGGAACCCGTTGGTGTTGCCAGGTGGACGCTACAGGCCTCCAGACTGTGAACCCCGCCACCACACAGCGATAGTGGTACCGTACCGGAACCGGCAGACCCACCTCCGTGCCCTCCTCTACCACCTCCATCCCTTCCTACAAAGACAGCAGATCCACTACAGCATCTACATAGTACAGCAGGTTAGGATGCGTATGAGTGTAATGCTGGTGCAATACATGTATAACATGTTACATCTGTGTAAATATTCCCAGCATTATAGGAGTATTGTGTAATACTTTTGTAACAATACTAACAGTGTTATGATATACCGGTGTTTTTTAGTTTGAGTTTAGTTTTTTTATGTTGTATTATTTAGGTACTAGTACTGTTATATTTGTGTTGCACTTATGTATTTCAGCATTATTATTGCATAACCAGTCTGTGTAACACTGCCATATTACTGGTGTAATAGTGGTTGTACCATCTTTGTATCATTCATGTATTGCCAGTTGCTACTAAAAATTCAGCTTTACAAAATATATTAATCAAGTGATGCAAACATTTTACCTAAAGGGTCAGTTTACCCATATAAAGTGTGTGGAAACATATTTTATCACTCACTTATCTCATGTGGTGCATATCCGTGCACATTGTTTTGGCTGTTCAGATTTTGAGACATGTGTCTCTGAGATTTTTGTCTTTCCAGAGTCAGACTGACTCTTAAGTCTGTAATGTCATGGAGACTCTGGAGAAACAGGCATCTCAAAACCTGTGCAAGTAAAACCAGAAATGTCTGCAGGGTTACAGCAGATGTCATTAGAGAAAAGTGACAAATATGTTATAAACATATGAAATATGTTTTTAATGTAACATGGATTAACTGCACATTTAAAGATATTGTTATGAATTATCCTTAGTTTGTAATAATATTATTTAAACATGTATAAATCATTTCTGTAGCTACAATCGAGCTAAACTATAATATATGTTGTTCTGCAGTAACCCGCGTTAAATGGTGTCCCTTAGCCAATTAGGATTGAGTACTTAACTCATCCAGTATTTGTTTTAGAATAAATAATAAAGTAGCTGTGTGTTAACTTCTGTCTCTGTTTCTGTCTTCAGTGGGGGAACGGCACCTTTAACCGAGCCAAGCTGCTGAATGTTGGTGTGCGGGAGGCCCTCAGAGATGAAGACTGGAGCTGCATCTTCCTGCATGATGTCGACCTGCTGCCTGAGAACGACCACAACACTTACACCTGCCACAAGCAGTTCCCCACACACCTGTCTGTGGCCATGGACAAGTTCAGATACAGGTAGAAGCGTGGTGTGTATGTGCGCGTGAATGGACATTTATATAAATGTATTCTGCTGAGACATTATTTTCAAGACTGCACATTGGTGGTTTGACCCTCCCAGGCTTCCGTACCCACAGTACTTTGGTGGGGTGTCTGCAGTGACCCCAGACCAGTACATGAAGATGAATGGCTTCCCTAACCAGTACTGGGGCTGGGGCGGAGAGGATGATGACATTGCTGCCAGGTGAGTAGGTTGAATGGGGGCAAAAGTCGACAGAGTGAACTGTAAACTGTGTGCATGTTGACATGTGACATGTGCACGGGTCTTCAGCGTTAGAACTATATGCATGCATTCAGCCTCTCGCCTTCTTGTACTTTTATTAACCATTTCTTTTTATGCATTTATCTTTTTTCCTCATGTCTCAACGTTTCTGTCCTATGTTTTCCTTTTCTTGAACTTTTATTTGATGTGTGTTAACATCATTTTTCATCTTCACGTCCCCTCCCATTGCTGTGGCTTTGCTCTGTGTCTCTTGGAGTGGGCTCAGTAAGTATGTTCGCATGGACTAGCTCGCAGTTTTGGGCTGGGCTGCGTGCTTGAGAGTTTTCCTGCGCATCTCTTTTAAGTCCTGCGGTCCCCTCTCTCCACTCTCTGGCTCTTATAGCATTTGCCAATCTGTCATGAGAGAAACTGAATGAAACAAGAAAATGAAAATAATAAAAGCTTGTACTAACTATTACACGAGGAGAAACTACAAGAATATTTCTCCCCTACTTTTTGTAACACTTTGCCTTTTGTGCATGCTGTTTGCAACTTAAAATTTGTAATATACTGGACATTCACAACATTAGTTATACCATGTTTTGATTGACTCAGATAACTGGGGTGATACAGAAGAATCAGAGATGGAAAAAGGGAACCAGAGTGTTTTCCACCACCTGTAGGCCATAAAAGTATGTTATTCTCATACCCACTCATCCTCTCACCCACAATCCTGTTTGTTTTCTTTATTTTTCTGCTTTTAAATGAATTCCTTCGAGGCTATATGCCCTTAGATTGAGTACTGCTGTTGTTTCGAGTCGTAGAAAATAGCACAGGCAGTATAGTGCCAGGATTTGTTGATCTAACATTATCCTGACTGAGATTTAGTTTTCCAGTTTAATGCCTGTGAATGAGAATCTGCTGTTTTCGTGTGTCCTCCATCCAGAGTGCGTCTGTCTGGCATGAAGATCATGCGCCCTCCAGTGGCCATTGGTCATTACAAGATGATCAAGCATAAAGGAGACAGAGGCAATGAGCAAAACCCACGCAGGTACAGATGGACACACTCTCAAACATACAAAAAATTATGTAGGGATATTTTTCCCAGTGGTATAATTTTGCAGGGATACGTTTGAACTATAAAAAAATCATTTTCACATTGACACTCACTTTGTAACCACTAATATTTGTCCTGGCTCCATTCCCTTTGCTACGGCATCAGAATAATGTAGCCTTCCTCCCTTTTGTCCCATCCTAACTTATTTCTAACCCTTCATATGCTGAGTTTTTACGATAATGGTTGTTTCTTTTTTTGTTGACACACTGCTTTGTGTGGGGGTTGGCATTTTACTCTGCTCGCTCTGTTGAGCCAACAATTTCTACTGCCTCAGGCAGCATTTGTTTTCGGATGTAAAAAGAAAACAAATATTTTTTTGTCAGTGATGCTTCAGAAAGATTTTCTTGATTATAACAACAAGCTCCTGCAAATCAGCTGTAGTGCCATGGGTCACATTCACATGGGAATATATCTCAGATATAATGAAGACTAACCATGATCCCTGTGTCAGGAGCACTTTATTAGGAGGTTTATTTTTTTTATGAGAAAAGTTTAAAGGAATAGTTTAACATTTTGTGATATACACTTATTTATTTCTTGAAGAGAATCAGATGGGATTTTTAAAACGTACAACGGGACTATTTCTCTCTGGGTACAGTGATGTCAAGCCTCCAGTCTTTATGCCAAGCTAAGCTAAGTGTTACCTGGCTTTAGCCTCATATTTAGCAGGCAGACATTGATCTTCTCATATAACTGTTGGCAAGAAAGCGAATAACATATTTCCCATAGTGTCAAACTATTCCTTTAAAGTTTGCCCCTGAAATGCACACGCACAAACAAACACACAGCCAAACCTATGACATTATGTTCATCTCTCTAGATTTGACCTTCTGAAAAGGACCAGACTCAACTGGCGCTCTGACGGCCTCAACTCTCTGACGTACGAACTACTTTCCAAAGAGTTGGAGCCTCTCTACACCAACCTCACCGTCAACATCGGAGAAGACCCCCGACTACCCCCGGGGAAATCACCCATCTATGTGAAAACAACGCCCTCTGTCCACCAACGTAGCACCAGCAAGACCGGAGGCACAGCCAGACAGGAGAAGATTCAACAGAGCAAAGGGGGGGGTGTGGCAGCAAATTTGACTGTGGTCAAGCCGGTTGGTGAAAAGACAGAGCCTGCCCAGACAAAGGCAGTAAATCAGACGACACAGGCGAAGACAGGTGTGACGAAATAGGATGAGGTGCATAATAAAAGGACTGCATCACATCTGTAGCGTAAAGTGGCTTCCTCCTCCGCTTTGATCTAAAAGACAAAATGAAGTCAAGCAGTGTAGATCTGTTCTGTTGTGGGACATAAGGTACACCAGCTTTTTGTGCTTAGTGCAGGTTAAGGACAGTTATGCAATGGATCTAATGAAGAAGCCACTTTTGTCTACAGGGGTGCATTCAGGAAGAACAACTGAGTCACCTCTTTTGGTTTGTCACCCACTGAATGTGACTCTGGCTCTAGTGACTGACACATGTCTGTGGCCTGACACATGTCTGTGGCCTGTCGGGGCCAGGCCACTGTCGGGGCCAGGCCACTCAGTCAGATCTACATAGAGGCCCAAAACCAACTAAATGAAAATGAGACAAATATATAAATCTTTGCTCTTTTCCAGACATTGCAAGTTGTAAGCAACCCATCTGCTGCCAGCAGACCTGCAGCTCCATCCAGTTTGCTCCCAAAAAACTGCTGCTGTCAGTCCACCCCACTCCATGGTGGGTTTGTGTTTCTGTGCCTTCTCTCTTTTATGCGCATTTTATAGACTGGTATAGTTGCTTTTAGACGCAGACCTGAGGTTCATTTGACCTCTCCTGCGTTGCGGCAAATGTCAGAAAGCAGGGAGGCTAAAGCTGATCTAAGATCAGAACAAATGATTTGTTCCAGGACTGCCGTTTTATATTTGTGTGCATTGATCAAGCGCTGACCAACTCCATAGTTACCAGACAATTCTAGAGTTTATATTTATATAGAGAGACTTCTTTATTTGTTTACTGGTTTCTTTTACTCGTCCTCCCTTACAGTCCGGTGCCTCTCTCTCTCTGACATTTAGTTTCTAGACAATCAAATCATATGGGAAGTAACTCAGTAACCAACCACATTACAAAGTGAGGAAATATTATCATGACTCTCTTTACACCTACAAAATTTAGATTTGGCATGATAGTTGTTGTCTAGCTTGACTATACTCGATACATGGATAGACCTGTGCTTCTGATATTATCTGTGATTTCATTATTTTTCTTTTAGATTAGTCAGGTATGGAAAAAAAAAACTAACTTGCAGACAGTATTGTAGGCACGTGACTACACGTTGTGCCAGTTCCAGACTGTCTGAAATAGTTATGATAAAGCACTGTTTATAGATCTAGGTCAGCTTTTTACTAGAAGGCCTGACGTCTTCACAGAGGGTCTTTCAGTGTCTGCCTCTCCTTGTCTTTCTTAATTTGCTATAATGAAGCTTTTGTGTCTTGAAGGAAAGGAGACAAGGAAGAAGAAAATGTATATTAGATCGAAAAATTAAATATTTTTATTCTGAAGGTTGCTAAATTAGGACCTGCATGTGGGTAACAGATCAATAATCATCTAAAAAACACTTAATCTCTCACATATTCAGTTTTCACCATATCAGTTGTTTGGAATGTATTATTTTGAGAACTTCATCCTAGTTCAGCGTTTGTGAAAGGAGAGTTTAGCAGGTGAGCTTAGTTTGTGGACGAGGACTTGAATCTTGAATCACTTGTAGGGCATAAGTATTCT
Organism: Sciaenops ocellatus; assembly: GCA_033000465.1. NCBI lineage: Eukaryota > Metazoa > Chordata > Actinopteri > Sciaenidae > Sciaenops > Sciaenops ocellatus. The sequence continues at coordinate 12,992,687 of CP136883.1, read as the reverse complement.
TGCTGCTATTTGACTAGGGAAATGATTAACTGTATAATTAATTAACTTAAAAAAATGACATATTGTAACACTAATTTTCTGGTGTGGAATTGTGTTTTATCATACTAACTGGTAATGTATTACATATGCTAATTTGAATGTATTTAATTTATTTATTGAGTCACCGATAGAGCTTATTTGTTTTAGGGGTTGAAACGCCCTTCTCCACTGTAGAGCAGATTATTACCCCTTTATACTATATCTCCGCGTTTCTCATGTTAACATTGTGCCTCATGAAATAATATTCGAAGCATTTTGAAGGCATATGTCTAGGTTATATGTGAGCGCCCTCATGTGGCACACTCTGGCATAGCGCCAGCCAGCAAGAACCAAGGACTGAATGAAACTGCAGTGTTGTGACATGAATGTTAATCATTAACATTGGCCATTCACAGGTTTCAGCCAATCAAATCTTTGCATTGCTCTGCGTGGAGGGTTTCTCGTCTGCGTAGTATCATATGATTGACCCTGCCAGCTTAAAGGTATAGAGCAACTCTCTGAATTTTACAGATTAATAGAAGTGTTTTATGAATGGATATAGTTTTGTAGAAGGAATCGATGTTTATTTATGATAAAATATTACCAGTTTTAAACAAAGAATGATGTACAAAAACAGACTGTCTTGACAGAGTACACAGAGAGACAATAAGGCATCATTTCTTAGCTTTATACTACGTAATATTTAGTTGCATATCAATAGATAATATATCAACCATTTATCATATTGCCTGGGACAACGTCTGTATGATGTGAAGCAGTGACTCACTGAAAGCTTTTAAGGACATATGTAATCTCAGCAGATTAATCAGCAAACTGTGTGCTTACCTGGAGATTGTTCTATATTTAATAAATAGGCTAGTTTTTATAAAGGATGTTTTCGCATAAATGTTGGAAATATATACTGTGTAGTTGAATGCAAACTCAGTAAACAGGATTGGAACTTCTTAGTAAGATTTTTTTATTTAAAGAGGTCATGAGTTCACTCATTAAACACGTTTGAGAAGTGTATATGTGATTGCTGAGAACCACCTCACTAGAATGATGGGATGTTTATGTGTTCATGGCAAATCAGAGGTAATTATTGTATCACATCATTTATACTGAAGGACCATGATATTTGCATCATGCAGTGATACATGTCATCATCTTTGGTTGCCTTATTTACCGACTTTAACTTTGAAGAGGAAAAATTGTGTGCGTGTGTGTTCATGTGTGTGCATGTGTAGAGAGCAAGGTCGTTAAAAAAGGCAACAAAAGCAGTGAACTATCATTAGAAGTGTTGTGACAGAAAGCAAATATGTCTACCAATAAAAACACATAATCATAAACCGTGTCTCTTCTCACATTTTCTATCATGAGCTACCCACATTTGAATACACAGTGTACTATAAATACGTTTAAATACTTCCAGTGATGCACTTACTCCCCCACAACACTCAAGGCCTCCTAATGAACACAGGCTTTAGCATTTTGATTAATGCTGCCACAACTTTAACGTTGCAGAGATCAGATGCTCATGCTAGCTGGTAGATTAGCAGTCATATATCACCATCAACACATGCAGTAGAGCAATCTAAAACTGCAACCTGTTACATCACACTGTGGATTGCCTAAGTGTTCTATCTGGGCGTACAGAGCAGGATTTAAAAGTTGGATATGAGATCATATCTATAAATAGACCATGACCCCCAGCTCTGTACGTTCGATCTGTTTCATAATCTAAAATGCTGTATGACTCACCAAGAGAAGCCAAAACACAAACTCATGAACTGGCTTGACGAAAAGAGCATCTTACAATCGACCCCAATACAAAGCCAACACAGACAACTGATAGTCTCAACTAAACTTCACTATTACAAGCTTCACATGTAGAACATTGCTGATGCTGCTGGATAATACTTAAAGGGTTTCCTTTTATCTTGCCCACGTCTGCATGATGTAATTTCAAAAAGTCTTCCTTTAATTAATATTGAGGCTGTTTTCTTGCTAAATGATTGCACCATATTTGTGGTTCTTCATACCACATACACATTCATAGTAATAGTGAGATAAACTGTCTATACTAAGAATCCATTATAGATAAATGTGTATCCAGTAGCCATTGTTGCCCCTAATGCTAAGAGATCTCATAGCATAATATCGTCTAAGTCATCACTGTGATGTTGTCACTCTGTCGTGGCAGCAGTGACAGTCTAGTTTGCACTTTCCCTCCAGTCGACTGACACACTGGCCTGCTGAAGTGACCATGGCAAGCAGATGCAGAAGCCTGAGACAGCCTTTAGTCACCTCCTGTTACTGTATACTGTAGGCCTAGGAGACACAGCTGGCCTCTCATGCCCTCAGCAATACACACTGAGCACACACAAAACACATACAAACAGGATGATATACGTGTATATGTAGTCTTACAAACCATTGCACAAGGATGCTCATGTAATATGGTGCATTACACAAACAGACACAGTGAGAAAGATTAGATAAAAAAAGAAAGAACTTTTGAAATCTCACAATCAATCTTGGTGTTAGTGCTGTGCTTCCATTAGTTCCTAATGTGTTTCCTAAATAATAACAATTGCTTTTTAATTCTTTTTTCAAGCTTGTGGTGTATCCACTCAAATATTAACCCACAAACAATTATTACAAAGGCA